>CM034239.1:14408550-15608550 GCA_019916065.1 Vitellaria paradoxa | reverse complement strand
ATTTCTACTTTAGACGTAACTTATTCTATATTAAGTATAGTTACTCCCCCGAGCGTGGCCTTTAACTCAGTGGTTAAGAGCCTTTCCTACCCGCTCATGACTCGAGTTCGAGTCTTTCCCCTCCCCTTAAAAAAAAATAAAAAAATTCACCTTTCAACAAAAAAAAAAAAAAAAAAAAAAAAAACAGTTACTCCCCCTCCAAAAAGAGTACAATTAATTTCTGCATCAAATACAGTTTATTATGTATTAAGCACAATTAATGTATAATAAAAGTACTTTGAATTTAACTTTCTAATTCAATAAAATAAAATTTTAATCCAAAAGTTCATTTTTTTAATAATCCTTAAATTGTCATGCACTTAAAAAATTTTAAGTGACATTTGATTTATTTTCTATTTTCTGTTTTCATTTTATGTTTTAAATCATTTTATGTTTTAAAAATCTCAAAATAAAAAATAACAAAATGCTCTATTTTCGTTATTTTAAAATCTTTCTTATTTTGGATTAAAAACACTTAAAATGATTTTTTTTTCATTTTTCATTTTATGTATAAGTCTTTTTTTATTTTTAAAAATAAATTTTAAAAATATAAGTAACCAAATACGTTTTAAATTTTTTCTTATTTTTAAAAACGTAAAATAAAAAATAAGTTCAAAATAAAAAATAAAAAATAAAAATAAAAAATAAAAAAACAAACCAAATGAACCTTTTAACTTTTTAAATTCATTTTTTTATACTTCCAAAATTAAGATCATAAAAATGAAACATTTTTTATTTAAAGTTCAATATTATTTAATTTTTTTCCTTAACTTTTTTATGCTTGAATTGATCATAAAGTTTCGATCTGCTAAATTTAATAAACAAACCTTCTTTGGTTACCAGAGTTATATATCAATGAGTTATGAAAATTTTCTAATCGATCTTTTTTATTATTTGGTTAGTAAAAAAAATAGAATAAAATAAAAAATATAATTTGATATAAGATAATTTTTAAATTTTTAAAATTTTAACAATAAATTAATTCAAATACAAAATAATGTTGTTTATGCCCCACTTTAAAAGAGAAACTGTCCACTCTAAACTTTATCTCAACAATAACTTTAAGCAAACTAAAACATCTGACAAAACAAACCTCACGAATAATCTGCCTCGCACCCTAATTAATCAAACACGGCAACACTATCAACTTGATTCATTTAACAAGATTAAATATTAAATATTCAAATAGTTTAGTCTTATCCTAGTTCCCATGGGACTTAAAAGTAAATAGCAGAAAGAATTGAAGATAAGAGGGACCCATGATACTACATGACCAATGCAGTCTATATCAATTAAATATGACTTAATTGTACCATAAACCTTTGTCAAACAACCCAAGCAGAAGATACATAACATTATCATAATTGCAAGCAGAGATCAGGATCAAAACAAGCTCATCAATAATTTTTTTTTTTTTTTTTTTTTTTTTTTTGTTAGCAGATCAAAACTTGAGGCACCCTCATCAGCCAGCCAGCCAGCCAGCAAATTTATATAAAAAAAAAAAAGGAAAAAAAGAAAAACCCATTCAAGAAAATAGGCTGAGACCAAAATAAAAATTCCTTCACTGGGTGATGACTTGGTTTTGATAAGTTACCCAGTAGGAGAGAATGATATTTTCTTGCAGTTCTCAGAAAGCCATTTGGACTGCATATAACTGGCTTTCCTCCATGGAGGGATGTGAAGCTTTCTCTCTCTCAGAGACTGCTTAGCAGCTGAGCAAAGCACAGAGACTATCTTCATGAGCTTCTCTTCAGTCCCAACGAATATGCAAGGCAGACAACCAGAGAGCTCTAAGTAGGTTGAGGTTGGTCTTGCCAATTCAAACTGAGACCTAAAATCCATATCCACTATCAGCCTTACTGGTTCAACCGCACTTGTTTTGTCCTCCTCCATCATCACATCAATATATTCGTATTCACCTGTAAATTTGAAGACTTGAACACAACAAACACATGGGTATCATACATGGTTCTTACCAAAATCAATAGAAACCTCAACTTATATCAAGAAAAACAATATTTAATTACACACACGTATACATATATATCTGTGTGTGTACGCGTATATATGTATAGAGAGAGAGGGAGAGAGAGGGAGAGAGAGAGAGACCTGATGGTCTTCCAAAGGTCGAAAGCCATGAAGTTCTACAGAGGGAGGCTTCAAAACCATCCTTCCTTAGCCTCAGCACAATCCACTCCTTCGGATTGACGTTGGTTTCCCCAGCAAATTCCATGTCTCTTAGGTAGATTAAGATTTTTTCAAGTATCTCAGTTTCAGCATTTGTGACCCTCTTAAGAACATCCTGCAAAAGCCCATATACAAACATATGAATTCAAACCCCATACATATCTGTACATAAGAAGAGTGGATTCCAGTTTCCATCACAGCAGGGTGGAATTTGAATATAGTTTAAGAGACCTGTAAAGTGGAAAATGTGGGATTTGGATGAGCTGGTAAGGGCTCTGAGGGAGAAGGTGAATTGGGTCTGGTTGATCCTGACTCAATGAAGTCTCTGACCATCTGAATCAGCCTCTCTTCTTCTGAGCTAGCCATTTTCTTCCTCCTTGGAAAGAGGTTTCTTTGCCCAGAAAAAAACACAAAAAGGTGTGGTTTTATAGTGTTTCTTGAAAGTAACAGTGTTCTTCCCGTGGAAGGGGGAAAAAATAATAATCTAAAGAAGGGGATGATTAGTCCTGTTTGTCATCATAAACAAATTCTATAAACCTCTATAAATCTGTAACAATTCTTCTATTTCTAATTTTTTCGTCATTACAAATTTTAAAAAATTTCAATATTTCGTTAAAAAAATAAAAAATTTGAAAGTAAGTTAATCGAATGTGTAAATTTTTTTATACAATCATATTCTTTGTGTCGAAAGTTTTCAAACAAGTACCATTGTCGCTATTTTTTGTGAATTTTTTTGAATCCGTGGGAATGGATTTGAAAAATTGTTTCCACGGTTTGCTACTTTTCATAAAAAATATGCACCAAAATCAATTCCAAACTACATTTTATCTCAATTTATCTTTTTTTTTTCTTATTCCAAACGGAGCCTAAATGTAATACAGCTTCAGTACCATGGTTTTAAAAATCAGATCGGATCTTTGAACCGGGAATCGAACCAAGAAACGATCCGCTCCACTAGTAAAACTCGGTGGAGAGTTGAACCGGCCTAAAACCAGTGATCTACCGGTTCAACCGGCGAACCGGTGCCGGTTGAACTGGGCCATTTTTTTTTTTTTTGAATGGTAAAATAAATAAACTAACATGCACTAGCTTAGAATCGAGTCTACGACTATTTTGTGATAAAGTACTATTATCCCACTGAATCACTGATACTTATTGTTTCTTATTTTTGCTTTGTTTTACTTATATAATATATTAGTTTTAAGTAATTTTATTTTACAACACATTTTGTTGACACTTTTTATTAGTAAAACAAAATAGAGCAGAAAATATGTAAAAAAATATAAATTTTTAAAATTATTATATAATTTTAACATATTTTTATATTTTATTTATATATTTATGACGTCATGGTTTGAACTGACGGTTGAACTACTAACCCGGGACTTGGTCGCTTTTCCGGTTTGATGAACGGTCCGATTTTTAAAACATTGTTCAGTAGTTTAACTTTATATTTATAAAATTTATGGAGTCTTGAGTGTATAAAGTCGAAATCACGTCGGTATAGGTGAAATAAACTGTATTACAAATCTCCAAAACTCAACTCCTCTAGAGGTTTATGCATACTTAAATAAAAAATTTTTTCAATTTTAAAATCTTAGGGCCTGTTTGGAGCTTTGAAAAATGTCGAAAAATTTTAAAAATTTATATAATTCTTTATAATTTTATATAAAACTTTTTCATCTCAAGTTATGTAAATCTCTATTAATCTATATGAATTTATATATCTCTATAAATTCTAATAAATTTTTATAAATCTCAATAATATTTCTACAAATTTCAAAAAATTCTGACAAAAATGTCAAAAAGTATTTAACTAAACATATTTAAATGAACAAAAATCCGTTCGAACGAAACTATCATATCTATTTTTTTTTGTTTTGTAATTTACGCTCTCGATGCCAAAAAGGTAAGACAAATCATATTTTATCTCAACTTTTGTACCTCCAAACGAGCCCTTAATCGAGACTGTATTAACTAGAAATTAAGGGGAAAAAAAGAAAAAAATACCCCCCCCAAAAAGGCAAATATGACTTAAGGTCAAATTTGAATATCAAAATAAAATAAATATGCCAAAACAAATGGCATTAAAAATAAATATTCTTGGAAAAAAAAATTCTAAAATGATATTTCAAAAATAAGTATATATTCTAAATTGATCCTAAATGAAACAAAATTAATAACTAAATATGATTATTTGACGAGTATCTAAAATAAAGTATGAAACTTCTGCTTCAAGTTTAAATTTAAAGTCATGAATATCTCATATTTAAAGGTCGTTTGGTATGTAAAAAAACAAAAAACAAAAGTTAACTGAAGTGAAATATTTTGAAACTTTTAGTGTAAAAAGTTGTTTTGAAATGACGTTTGAATGTTTATTTCTTATTTAGTATAAAGTTGTTAAAAATTATATAAAGTGATATCAAATAAAATTTTAGTAAATAATCTTCAAAACTTTTAGAGTTTTGTAGAATTTTTTGGTACAAATATTAGTCCATCTTTTTCAAAAATCTGCTAAAATTAGTTGGAATGCGTTATAATAATTTGTTCCAATGGATTTTGACAAATCTTTTAGAGTTTGAAAAAGTTGGAACTTTTGAAATTTTTTAGAATCTTTTAAACTTGACTAGAGCTCCAAACAATCCCTTAATAACTTTCACATGATCTTTTGAAGCTTCAGACATTTGGGTTTTTTGGTAAAAAAAAATAATTATTTTCTCCAATCAGCAATTAAATCAAAAATCATTGTTGATGTAAATGAAAACTCTTTTGGTTGTAGACTCTCTTAAAACTTAGGAACATCAGTTTTTAATCCAGATTCCCACCGACAGTAGTCGACTATAACAATAACTCTTTCCATTCCAAGAAATTGTCCTATAAACTATTATGCATAGGAATTTTCAAAATTTCCCATCAAGTTTACTTTCATCTCTAGGTTAAATAGAATGAGTGTGATCTCGACGCTTATCTTAGACTGCTAGGGCAACAAACTTTCATGTTAGTGCTTTAATCTATTGTGTCAAATGAGCTACACCATCTCATTAATATGTGGCATACAAAGGTATTTTTTGGCCATGTTTTCTCCCACATGGCAAGATACAACGTCATCAAGTAAGGCTTTGATATCATTGCTTGGTATAATTGTAGGGTAAAAAGGCAACCCTCATATACTTATTCAACTTCTCCTGTGAACTTATTTTTCTCTTCATTTGTTACGAAGAAGTCAACTTGGTTTGTTGCCACTACACTGTTGCTCTTCTCTTATTGTCATCGGGATCCTCTATGAAATCCATTTCCTTCTCACAACAAAGAGCCAAGCAAGGAACTCCTCTAGTTGCAAACCTCTCTTAAACTAAGGAATTTCTATCCTCAATCCTGATTCCTACCAACAATTGTCGACCTCCACAGTAAACCTTTCTCAACTACGAAGATACTTAGGAACTAGCCTTGCATAGTGATTGTCAAAATCCACTCTCACAATACCATCATCCTTAGATTGAAGAGATGTTAATGCTTCAACTAGTTGTACTAAAGAAGTAATGTCATCTCGCTCATACATGGGCAACGTTCAAAGGTGCATTCTAGCCACATCCTTTCCTATGAAATATGATGCAACTTTGTTAGCATGGATTTGATACTAACTGATGCAGTGCGTGATGGTAGGGAGTACAGATTGATCATCTTCCTTACAACCAATGAAATTTTGGGACATAATTCACGGTATGTAGGCAAACTATTGTTAGGGTTATGAAAACCACTCAAAACAATTAAAAGAGAGAGAGAATTTCTCAATAATATTATTAATCTCCAAAACTCAAGTCTCTTAGCCTGTTAGCTTATATAGATTTAAATAGAAAAGTCTTGAAATCTGGAATATTAATCAAGACTGAAATAATTAGAAATTAAAAAAAAAAGAAAAAATACCAAAAATTAATTAGAAACTAAGGAAAAAAGGAAAAAATACCAAAAAAAATACAAATATGACTTAAGGTCAAATTTGGATACTAGAATAAAAAAGAAATATGCCGAAACAAATGACACAAAAAATAAATATTTCTAGGAAAAAAATCAAAGAAGATATTTAAAAAAAATAAGTGAACATTTTAAATTGATTTTAAATAAAATAAAATTGATAGCTAAATATAATTCTTTATCTGGTATCCAAAATAAAGTAGTAAACTTCAATAATATAATCTTATTACCATCTTCACCCAGCATAATAAGATTAAGAAGTATTTATTTTTTTCAAAGCGTTCAAAACTAAAAGTTGAAATGTAATTAGCATTTTTAATAATATTATTATGATAAGATTATACAATTATAATATAGAGGTCTAGTGTATGTAGAATATATAAACAATTTTATGATTAGTATTTTCTATATTGGTTTTAGGTATTTATCAAAAAATATTATTTGACAAATATTATTTATTTATTTTAAATTAATTTTAAAATATTTACTATATTTCTAAATATGTTTTTAGAATATTATATTTATCATTTTAGTGCAGTTAGTAATTTTTTCGGTTTTAATAATAATCATGTTTCCTATATTTATGTTATTTTGTTTCTTAGTTACAGTTTGAGTCTTTCTATTTAATACATTGTAAGCATTCATGGCTTCGTAGACTTTGATTAATAAAAAAATCTAATAAAGAAGTATTTTTGTAAAATTTATGTATTTTTCAAGTATTCTTAGACTAAGCAAAAAAATCGTAGTCTATCTGCTCAACTATTCGTTTTGTTTGCTTTTGTCTTGCATCAATTTGTATAAGAGTTCATGACACCACGTGACACTGGGAAGGGTCGTGGTTGATGCTCAAATTTTTCCAGTTGAGCAGGTTTTAGAACGCAATAAAATCATTCGAAAGATGTTGTGGGAGGGCATTTCTAGCAGATCGAAAAGATGGTCAGGGTATTAACCCAATAGATGGTCACTCTAGCAGTAGGAAATCAACCCCAAAACCCATCACTAAATTAATCTTCGGAGAGCGAGGAGTCTTCAGAAGAGAAATATGTACTTAATCCTTTTGATTATTCTTCTAAGAAGAATATTCATAAGAGTAACTTACTAAAAAGGAGTTTCTATAAACATCAACAACGATTCTCAATTCAATTATAGAGTAAACAACCAATTTAATTTTGACAAAAAATTCCAAATTGTTGAAGTTTCAAAAGGTCATATTGAAGTTTTTCAACCTCGTATGAATTAGAATTCACCTCCAATATATGATGAGCATAATGATGACAAATTCTCTACTACTAGATCTATGGATTTTGAGAATGAATTGCATAAAAATATAGTTTTTGATGAAAGTCAACAGAAAAATAAGGAGTTCAAAAAAAAAAATTATTAGTTGAAAGGAAAAATCTTGAAATTAGAAGTGATTTTGAAAAATAATCCATCCAGATTTCTTTTTATTACAATAATCTGTTTTGGTTGAAATTTCTAAATAGAAATTTAGGGTCATCTTATTTCAGTAAGCGTATAACTTTTCAATATTGTGAAGACGGAAAAATATAATTTTCTCTAAGGAAAGCTAGTTGCACAAAGACATGGTGTTTAAATAAAATGGTCAAGTTTAAAAATCAATGGAACATGAAAATCTAAGTTCAAAGGAGAATTATTTCCAACATGCATGGAGAATGATGCAAGTAGAATACATGAAGAATTTTATGATTAATATTTCTATCTTGGTTTTGGATATCTATTTGACAAATATTTTTCATTTATTTAGAATTAATTTTAGAATATTTACTATATTTTTAATATATTTGTAGAATATTATATTTAGTTTAGTAGTGAAGTTAGCAAATTTATAGTAATCCTGATTCCTTAATTTACATTATTTTATTTTCTAGTTTTAGCTTGATTTTTTTTTTTTTTTTTACATTGCGAAGCCTTTATATCTCATTAGACTTTGATTAATGAAAAAAATCTATTAGAGAAATATTCTCTGCAAAATCAATGGTATTTTTTGGACATTATTGACTAAAGAGAAAATTGCCGTTCATTTGCTCAACTATTCAATTCATCTGCTTCCGCCTTACATTAAGGTCATGTGTTCAAATTTTAAAAACAATCACTATTTGGGGCTCTACAAAACAATACAATTCTTTATAAAATTTTAATTTTCTACTCATTACACGATTATAAGATTACAGCTTTTATAAATTTATTTTAATTTATACAACTCCAAACACTCTAATATCTCTGCAAGTTCGGATAATATTTTGTGCGCAAAAGAACTTCTCCGTACTTATATAGGAATTTCGTCGACTAAATTTTAATTTTTTTTAAGAATACATTAATAATATTTGTGGGGAGAGATTAAAAAGTGAATTTAGGTAAGATGTGAGTAGGAGGTTGAGGTTATAAAACGTTTATGTCTCCATCATATCTACTCATCCAAGTGTTGGCAAATGTTTTTGCTGGCAACTGGATTTACATAATCCAGGGACTGTGAGGTGATCAGGTGGCGTACTTTGAAAAGGCACATTAAAAGGTTCTGTTTTCTCATTGGGGGAACTCAAGAAGACCCTAGTAGAGGTTTCAATATATATGCTCTTGGAAGGGAAATAGGCTTGCACCTTCTAACACGTCTCCAAGATTGTTATCTAGAAAGAAACTATAATAAAGGAGGAAAGACTTTTTAACTTTTCATCATTTCATGTTCATTCAGTTGATATTTTTGATGTATAGGTGTTTAAAGTGATAAAAAGTGAAATAAAATAATATAATTTATGGATCTATAATTTATATAATGAAACAAAAAGTAAATAATTGTTAACAATTTTTAATTTCTAATTTTTCTATTTTAAACTGTATTTTAGGTATAACTCTTTATCATTTTCAACAAAAAAGACAAAAGAAAAAAATAGTTCAATCTAATTCCCCCCTTTTACTATTACTAATCTCTCTTTCTTTTTCATTGATCGATTCCAATCTCTCTTTCATTCCCTACTCTTTCTGCTATCTTGTTTATTTTTTGGAGCTTTGTTGTTCAGTTTTGTTTTGTCCCCCCACCCAAAAAAAAAAAAAAAATAATAATAATAATAAATAAATAAATAATCAAATGTAGATCTTTGTTTACGGCACTTTTGCTTTTCTCCATTTCGTTTCATTTTAAGTTTTTATGTTTGGTGAAAAATTAATTTTTTATTTTTCTTCCCATCGATGCAAGAACACCGAGTGTGTCATTTTTAATTAGGAAAAGGATGAGAGGATGACTCAAACCTTTGACTTTATACCAAGGTGAAAATATCACCTACTCATTAAGGGGCGTTTGGTACGGTCAAAAAAAATAATAAATATAATTTTCCATTACATCTGATATGTGTTACTTTAATAGTTAGAGTGCGTTTTAAAGGGTAAAAAAAGAATTTTTAATAAATTTTAATTTTTTTGATGTTTGGCAACACATTAAAATTTACTAAAAATTCTTGAAAATTTTTCTATTTTTATTTTTATCAAACAACCAATAGTTCGCAAAATTTCTCAAAATCTTTTCTAATTTTTTACCAAATAATTAAAAATTATCAAAATTTTTATTAAACACCCAAAAATTGTTAAAAGTTTCTAAAAATTTTTATCTTTTTACCAAGCACATAAAAAGTTTCACCAACAAATTTTACCAAAAACAACCAAACATTCCTATAAAGTTTACTTCCAAGCGCAACCTTAATTGAATGTTTGGTAAAAGTTTGTAGAAATTAGTGAAAGTTACTAAAGGTTGGTAAAAAAAGAAAATGTGTTTGGTGGAGAAAGTTGAAAAAAATTATTAAAAAAATTAATAAAAATTAAGTTTTTTGTTTTGATTTTTTTGTTTTATTTTATTTTTTTCCGCACCAAACAACTTATAAGTTAAATGAAAAATATTAATGTCAAAGTATTTTGTTTTTTGTTTTACTATGAATGTATAATTACATCGTATAAATAAATTATGTAATAAATATTGTGGCCATAATAAAAATAATTTTGACTGATTTATTTTTTTAAAATAAATAAATAAAAACTAATAATTTGGAGCTGGTGAATAATCTTACTTATATCTTAGCCTCCCGTCTTATTACGTGGGCCCACATAAGTAGACTTCGTTGTGTTAAAGTCTCTCTGTTTGGTTAACTCTCTCTCTCTCAAAGAGTTTAGCCATTTTACTACTCGAAAGTCTTGGTCATGGTGACCCTCTTTCACACGCGCGGGCACGCGCACTCCTCACACGCACACGGGCACACACACGCACATTATTATCTCTTATCACTTTTGAAAAGAGTAGGGATTGACACAATGGGAGGGTGAAAACTTTCCACTCGAGTCTCCACTGTTCCAACAACCAAAATTAAGACCCTTGTGGATGCACTTAGGGTTGTTTAGGTCTCATTTGGCATACTATAAATCTCTAAAAAAATTCTATAAATTTCTAATAATCCTTTTACTTCTAATTTTTTCGTCATCACTAATTTCAAAAAATTCTAATATTTTACTAAAAAAATAAAAAAATCTGAAAGTAAGTTAACAGAATGTGTAAATTTTTTATACAATCATATTTTTCATGTCGAAAACTTTCAAACGAGTACCATTGTTGCTATTTTTTGTGAACTTTTTTGAATCCGTGGGAACGGATTTAGAAAATCGTTCCCACGGTTTGTTACTTTTCAGAAAAAAAGGGCGCTAAAATTAACTTCAAACTACATTTTATCTTAATTTATTTTATTTTTTTTACTCCAAATGAGGCCTTAGTTGGTAAAAATTTAATAAAAAAAGTATAATAAAAATATAAAAATTTGATGTAAAAGTAATATATGTTAAAATTTAATTGAAAAAAGTATGAAAAAATTAATAAAAATTAATGAATTTTTGTTGATTTTAACAAGCCAAACGCTCCCTTGATGCATGCCAACAAAAACAATAATAATAACTTAATTTTTATTTTATGTTTTGATAAAATATTGTTGCACCCTCATGTATTACACCATATATATAAGTGAAGAATGAAATGGAAATTACAAGTTATTTATATAATTTGCAAGATAAGTTAATATGATGGCTTAGGCACCGTTTGGTTTGTAAAAATTAATAAAAAATTTTATAAATCTCTGTTAACTTTATATCACATTATCTTTTTTCTTTCACTACACTCATTACGAACTCTCAATTTATCTCAATTTATATCACTTTTTTTCACTCTAAACACACACTTATTTGAGAATTAAGCTTGTTAAATCAAGGTGTTGGGTGAGTTCGCCGTGGCTTGCGGTAGAGGCTTGCACCCCAAGTCAATCAGCACTCAAAACCTCTCCCCAGTATATACCTTGGCCCCGTTTAACATCACAAACTAAATCTATAAATCTCTATAAATTTTCAACAATCCCTCTATCTCTAATTTTTCCGTCATTATGAATTTCAAAAAATTCTAATATTTCGCTAAAAAAATAAAAAATCTAAAAGTAAGTTAATCGAATGTGTAAATTTTTTATACAATCATATTTTTCGTGTCAAAAGCTTTCAAACGAGTACCATTGTCTCTATTTTTTGTGAATTTTTTTGAATCTGTGGGAACAGATTTGAAAAATCATTCCCACGATTTGCGTCTTTTCAAGAAAAAAGGCGTCAAAGTCAACCCCAAACCACATTTTATCTCAATTTATCTTATTTTTTCTTACTCTAAATGGGGCCCTTGTGTGATTAGAAACTTATCCGAGCGGTAAATCTAGACTCTAACGATTAGTTGAGATATGTGTAAATTAACTTTGATACCTTGAGTCATTAAAAAAAAAAAAATTAGGGAACTCCCACATTTTAGAAGCACCGTAACCAAATCACGTTCCCATAGTATTATAACCAAATGGTCAAAAATTTAGGGGATGCTTAATTGGTTAACCAAAATTAACTAAAACTCATCAATTTTTATTAATTTTTTGTACCTTTTTCTAATTAAATTTTATTACATATCACTTTTACACCAAATTTTTATAATGTTACTATACTTTTTTATCAAAATTTTAACAACCAAATGCATCCTTATTACGCATGGGCCCTTTAGTAAATTAGTATTAGTAATGAAAATATAATCAATTGCTTTTCCTATGTTAGTGCAATTCCACAGAGCCATAAAAAAGGTAGAGTAATACTATAATATTAGAATATATATATATATTTTTGGAATAATTACTTTTTATTTCAGTACTTAAAATGAAAATCACTTATATCCTTAAATTTTAAAAATATATCTTATATTTTGGATTAAAGTAAAATTATAAACGATGTTAAATTGTCAAATAAAAAATAAAAATACTCATTAAAAATTAAATATAATCAGGGTGTAAGTGTAAATAATATAAATTACAAGAAATATAAATGTAATTTTTAAACTTATTTAGAATCGAAACCGTTATGTTTGACATATTTTTTAATGTCAAGATATTTTTTTTACAGGGATGCAAAGATAGTTTTTTCAATTTTAGGAAGTGTAAATAATTTTTACCTCAAGTATAAGAGGTAAAAATTCAATCATCCCATATTTTTGTAATAATGCATATTTATAAGTTTATCAATTTAAAAATATAAATTTAGTAAAATACTTTTTCATTACACGTAATTATGTTGTCATGTTCCATATGGGACGCATGTCATTGGATATGAGACTTATTAAAGTACATATAAACATAGTAAAATCTCAACCACACTTTAGTCCAATCAACATTGATTGTTGACCATTTTCTCATCAATAATCTTAGTCAAACGTGTGCAATAATAATAACAGTAATAAAACACCTAACATGACCCTCATTTCTTATATGACTAACAACACACATAGTACCAAAAAGTTGTCATCTAGACATGTAATAAATAAAAAGCCTCTAGTTTCAAAATGACAATAACAATAATAATAATAATAATAATAATAATAAAATAAAAGCCTCTATGACACTCTCACCTGGAGTGTTTGATTTACAAAATTCGTCAATTTTTATTAATTTTTGTACTTTCTTTTAATTAAATTTCAGCCCATATCATTTTTAAATCAACTTGTTATATTTTTGTTATATTTTTTTGCCATTCAAACACCTCATAATAACAAAATTTTCTATTTAACTATTTTGGAGTTTAATATAATAATTTTTATAATTATTCTAATTTTTTTAAAGTATGAGGTTTTGTTTTAAATTTGGATTTTTTTAAAGTGATTAATAATATGTATGTACATATATTGTGTGGAGGGCCAGCATGTATGTGTGCATATGTTATATTTACTGGTTTCTTATTAGTTGAGAGGGAGGCATATTTCATTGATTGAGGTGTGAGAAGATTTTATTGCTGTATGGGGGAGGCCAAAGAGTTGGCTGATGAAATTTTGTATGTTGGAGTTGGAGGAGGATTAATTGCTAAAATTGGGTAATTGGGTAATGTATGTATTGAAGGAGAGAGAAGGAGACTTTTAGGTTGTGTATACGAACCTTTCTCATCCTTAATCACAGTTCTTTCATTATCCCTTTTTCCATCAGAATATACACTTCATTTTCTCCTACTTCGTATTACTTCTGTATGAGCTAGAGCTTAAGTAAAGGGTTTTATAAAACTCATTTTCTATTTGAAGAAATTATTGGGGAAAGAACGGAACTATGGGAGAGCTTGGTGAAAGGATAATCAGAGATTTTTTTGAAGAGAGAGGGCCAACCTGAGTTGGTGGATTTTTGAGTTGTTTATATACTTTTTGACATATATAATGCAAGTTAGGTGTGATTGTGTTTATAAAAATTTCTTTATCATGTTGAGTATATATATTCATGTATATATGTGGGTGTGTGTACGTGCCGAAACTAAAATTTATGCTACGGATATGATTAATTTGAACTATAATATGGGTTAGATTATTTTATGTAAATAACAAACATGTTTGTTGGAGATTTTGTGTGATAATTGGAGAGGACATTATGTGATTTAGATTCATGTTTTTATTTTGATAAAAATTCATCCATGATATGATTGATTGTACTTAATCATTGACTATTAAAACCTCATTTCACACTTCATATTTGAGCATTTTACTAACTAAATCCTATAAATTCACATAAGTACAACTTTAACATTAATTTGGTATAGTTTGAATTTTTCCAATTAAATACTCAATTAAAATTAATTCGATCCAAACTCACCAATTTTCCATGTCTAGTGTTAACTACGACCAAATATATACAGCCAAATGAGAAGGTAAATTGTAATAGAAGTTAATGATAAAAGGACTAATTCTTAATCTATTTTGGCAATGTTAAATCATTGGATGTGAGGATGTAATTGGACATATTGTTAATCCCAAACCACATGACCCATAAATTCAATATTTGTTTTCTTAGAACTAGGTCCGCGTAACATGTCTCTCAAAATGAAAAATATACAATACCATCGACATATGATAGTGTGTATATCCTTGCTCCAAATTTATTTTTCAAGAAAAAAAATCCATTGATATTGAATTACATCTCTTATTTTGTTATATATTTTACTAATCAAATATACAAAAAATAAAAAAGTAATCACATACAAAAAATTAATCCCATTTAATATATAATCTTATTTATTATTTCATGATGATATTACTTATCCCTGTTTTCTATCCCCTAATCAACTGTAATCTTATACCAATCTTTTATTGTCCATTATACAACTCGCATTCACTTTAAATTTTAGTCCAATACACATCAATACAATTGTATCTAATCCACCTAATATAACAAAAAATTATTGACTATTAATCCCTTTTTGTCAATGAAAATTTTTTATAATATATAAGACTTAAACTATTTATTTGTTTTATAATTAGTATCTATTCACATATGAATTTCTGACTCTATCCCTGTGTGTAAATAAATCAAATGGGTTACTTGGTGCACTTGGTTTGGTAAATGAATCGAATGGATTACTTGATGCACTTAATTATGTGATGATTAGGTAGTGCTACTTTGTGCCAATAACATGCATGTTGAATTTTATATCAAAGGTCACAAATTAGAAATAAAAGGGCCGTTTAGACGTTTAATTTTTAGTAACTTTTGACATTTTTTTTAACAAAAATTAGCAGTTAAAATTTTTAATATATTTAGTAAAACAAGTAGCAATGTTTAGTAACTTTTTTTTAAATTTTAGCAACTTTTAAATGTTTGGTATTTTTGGTAACTTTTAACTACTTTTGATAACTTTTTTATGTGTATAATAAAAATTTTAGTAACTTTTGAGTTGAATAAGTTATTATAATTGAGCAGAAAATTGTCAAAATTTGGTATTTTACCAAAAACTTTTAACTACTTTTGATAACTTTGTTATATGCATGATAAAAATTTTAGTAACTTTTGAGTTGAATAAGTTATTATAATTGAGCAGAAAAGTGTCAAAATTTGTTATTTTACCAAAAACCTAAGAAGCAAAAATTGATTGATTTTCGCTGAAAATTAGTTCACCAAACAGTGCCAACATTGAGGAAAATTTAATCCAACTTCTTTCATTGATATATAAGATATTCATTATAATTAATTATGAATTGTTGCTTGAACGTGGAAGAAAAATTTTGAGCTAGCCACAATCAGTGGTGGAGATAGAGAAGGTAGTGGGTGGGATAGTGCTAGACCTAAAAATTTTAGGGCCTAATAAGGAATATGCGAAAAGGCCTACCAAAAAAAAAAACTAAAATTTGATAAATGATAAAAAAAAAAATCTACTAAAAAAATGATAAGGACTATCTAAAAAAAATAAAAATAAAAATCTAAAGTTGCATAAATGATAAATAAGGAAAAAAAAGTTAAAGTTGGATAAAAAAAGAGTAGTTGAGGTTAGATAAACGGAGAAGATCAAGAGTTCTGTTGAAATCCTTAAATAAATGTATTGAAATTCTAAAAGTGAGAAGCAATTGGATATAGGCAGGGGTAGATAAGGATAAATTGGGATAGTGGGCCAAAAGAGAATTTTAGTACGGGTAGTATTTGAAAATATGTAGAACTAATTTTTAAAAAAAAAATGAGTGGGGGCTCTACCATAGCCATCTCTGCCCCTAGTCACTATCATGCCTCGAAATCCACAACTCGGGGGCGTGGGGACAAGACCCACTAGTGCACATCAAACCATATTAAGACATTATATCAGAGCGCAAGCAAAATAATAATACTAGTATTCAAGATTTGAATACTCTAAAAGTCCATCTCTTACCTTAAAACAGTTATAAAACATCATGCTTCAAAACTATACCCAAAACAAAATATCCAATTCATATTACAATTCCAAAATTTGACATGAATACAAAATAGATTACGACCACCTAATCTAACTCACAGTTTTGTCATAAGCATTTGCCATTACAAGATCAATTATAGAAGGTGAGCACTAAATCATGTGGGCTCAGAATATGCATATAAGATAATATTTCTTAATCATGTAAAGAATTCAGCACTTAATATATATTAATTTAGTAAAAGTTTACCAACTTTATAATAATATCATAATATCCACATTAATTACATGTTCTAATTAAATAATTACTGAGCCATAATCTTGCGGTCTCATGCTAAAACAATAGTCATCACATCATTCACATCACGATATATATACACATCAATACCATACACGGGTTAGGTACTCTGTAGGATTAGTTTATGGCCACAAAACTAAACTTAAAATAAATAAATCCCAGGCCTTTGCCATAGAGTACAACTAGTCCCACAGTCCCAGATGTACTCATCAATCTTATGATCTTGGTCTCGCAGTCCTAGTCCATCTCATCATATCAAAAATAAATGTGCAGGCCTTAGTTGTGGGGTACTAGTCTCGTAGTCCCAGATGTATTCATTAATCTCATGGCCTTAGTCTCGTAGTCCTAGTCCATCTTATCTTAGCTTAATAGGCAAACTAGTTCTGCAGTCTCGATACTAATATTGGCTAATGCAAGTCATATATATGCTTTGTAAATTTTTAGCCTACTGGTAATGCTAAACCACCCTGCGCAGGTCTTGGGGGTTTCGACCTTGGGCTCTAGAACTAACTATTTCAGTACTCTCTATGACCCTAATATCAAAATCAATCTCAATCATATTTCCTTTAACAACAACATATCATACACAAGATTCTCTCTTAATTAGGTTCATTGTGTTTCATCCTTTATTTTTATATGTTTTATAAAATATAATATCTCCTAGTCCCAAGTTTTATGTTTTCCATTGCATGCTTGTGTTTAAATAAGTAAACAATTCACATAAACTCTTAATTACACATATTTAAAGAACATGTCATTAACTAAAATTAAGAACTCAAACAATTTTAATGAGTCATAACAAAAGTCTAAAGTAATTCATGTTATTTAATACTATCTCAACTTTCTTTGGATCATCATTGATATCATTATTTGAAATCACATGTCCCAAACTACTGCCTAATCCAATCAAAAGTCATACTTATTTTGTAAATAACTATTTCTCTCATAGTCTATAACATTATTCTAGAATATTGTACGTGTTGTTTCATTTCAAAGACATCAAGATAGGGTTAAAGTACCATAGATGCATCAAGAAAATTCTACTTCTCTATCTAGGATCATCCTTGGCAATTCACTTAAAAATACACCTAAACACTCACACGTAATAGGTTTATCATACAGTTTAGTCTTTTGCTTTTTAATATCAATCACATAGGCAGTATCTTTTCGATATCTTTTACTTAACATTGCCTTATCTTTTAAGACAGAAAGCAAACAATTAGGCTCAGACTTGCAATCATGACTGAACACTAAATTAGACTCTTCTAGCATTTGAAGCTTCACTTTTTTAGTAAAACAATCAATAGAAGTATGATATGTAAATACCTAACCCATATCCAAAATAATGTCAAAATTAGGCATGTCCAAAAGTCTTAAATCACAACTAAACCCATGATAGCTATCTATAGCACACAATCTCTGTTTACATATATCACTAGTAGGAGTAGCCACATCCAACACAAAATCTAACTTAGAATATAAAAGAATAGGTAAACTCAAAATTTCTAAATACACTAACAAGTCTACTAGTAACAGAAATCATAACTATAACATCAGAAAAGGTCTGAGCATCTTAACAAGTCATAAATGGATTTACTTATCTAGATCTTTATCTAATACCAAACTCAAAGTAAAATGTAAAATATAGTTTTATTACGTTTGACCATTTCAAGGTCCTTAATCTCTTTACTAACAAATAACATACCACAATTACCCAACCCTTTAACATATTTCCTTTAATTGGCCATGTATACTAGACACTAACAAATCTATAAAACATTCTAACCTAAACTCTAATACCAAATTGTCGTACCCCTATTCTAGGAGATATATTTAATTCATTTAATAAGGTGGACACCGATTAATTCTCTAGTACAATAATCACATTTTATGTATACAAATAAATAAAACATCTCACAAATTGTAATTCTAAGTTTATTTCCACTAACACCAAAAATCAACACAAGACTAGAATTAAAACAGAAAAATAGACAATTTGAGTTCTTTTCCAGCTCATGTAGTCACTCCTAACTTAACTTGAAAAATTTAAAATTTTGGTGTGAGTATTACACACGCAATGGAAATGTTATACTTAAAATAAAAGATAATAAATTATTCACTTTTTATTTTTATTAGATAATTTAAGGCTACTTTTCATTCACATCACATATTTATCATAACTCATCCTCACATTTCATCCTGACTAACTGTCTCATGACTTATATATCCACAATTAATTATATAACTAATAGTCTCACAAATAAATAAGAATTAAATTTAGCAATAATAACAATATTGTATCACATCATTAACATAACGTTTCATTCATTAACCAATTAGCATCACATTATGCCCTATATGGCAATGATACAAATATGTTATCACATTATTATCACCATTTTTCAATCATCAACCTCATCACATCATTGTACTATATTCAATAATGGTAAAAAAAAAAAAAAATCCCTTCACATCATGATCGCCACATACCCCATATGATAATGTCATGATATGTATATATGATGAATAATTTAAATGTTACTACAGCACATAGTTGGACCTATCTGATCTATGAGTTGAGCGCTCAACTTTGAATATTGACTTTTTAGCTTGTCCCATTAGCCCCCACTAGCATGGCCCCATCTAGCTTGACCTAGACCTATCTGACTTGGCCCCATTTACTTTCAAAGCATGTGTAATACACACAATCCATGCTATGTAATGGTATTTATTGCTTTTATTATTATTATTATTATTATTATTTTTCTCAAATAAAAATATCACTTCACATCTATCATACCATAAATAATCATATTTTAGCATTAGAATGATTAATTCTCAAACAATAAATAGTTCCTCAGATAAAAATAACAATCCACACACTAACGTTCCATAAATAATCATAAATCACCATCAACATAATTAATTCATAATTCTTTACATAAAAATATCAACTCTACTAATTATCATTCTATAAATACTCATAATTCAACATTAACAAAATTAATTCCCCGAGTAAAAATATCAGTACTCACATTTATTATTTCAAAACTAATTACAAGTCACCGTTACAAAATCAATTCATAAACGGTCAATATTATTTATCACTACAAATAATTTCTTTTATAAAAATATAAATTTTCACAATAATCATTTAATATTTCTTACAAATAATTTCTTAAATAAAAATTACCTTTATTATCCCTTAACTATCAACACAATTATTCACAAACAATCAATATTATTATTTCTGTTTATCTACATAAGTTATTCCATAAATAATCACTAGTTTATCGTCAACCCAACTATCACATAAATAATTAACATTTGCGTATAAATAATTTCCCAAATATAAATATTATTTTCCTATAAATAAATATTAAAACAATAAAAATAATCAATTCACAATTATTACTCCATAAATATTTATAATTCATTGTCAACATAATAAATTAATGAATAGTTAATTTCTCTACCCAAAAAATTTTTCAAATAAAAATTTTAATTCTTACACTTAACATGGCCTAAATAATCTCAATTTCCTATTAACAAAATTAATTCACAACCATCAATATTTCTTATCGCAAATAATTAACATCAAAGAGATAAAACTTTATTAATTCATATTTATTACCTTTTACCTTTAATTTTAATGCACTCCTCTGAATAGTAAATATTCTGAAAAAATTAAATTACTGAGGTGGTTGCTGTTGATTATCGCAGGGTCCTAATTTAACCCAAATAAATTATACAAATCAGACATTGAAAGTTAAAATATAAACCAAATTAATATATAATACAACCATTACATCCTCAATATATTTGATTTATTTCATTTTTTATAGAATTAATTTTAAACCAACAAAATTAAGTAACTTACCTTAACAACTAGGCCAAAATCCCTTAATTTCCTCTTTCTCTCTATTTTTTCCCTACTCAATAATCCTTACGGTCTTTCTTTTAAACTATTAACTATATGTTAATATGGAATTTATATGTGTAAGTTATATATATTTATACGCCTTTAGGCAACAAGTCCCCAACCGCCTCAACAATTTCTTTTCTATTTTTTTTTCTTTCCCATGCTTGGTACTTGACCAAGCTATCAGCCAAGCCTACCCTAATGTACGTATATAGCCACGTCAACGTGTGACCATGTGGCTTGTGGGCTTAATAAGTTAGCCATGTGTCACTTAATTAAACCACTAATTTGATTTAATTAATTAAATAATTAACTTGATTAATTCACTAATTAATTTAGATTAAAACTAAATAAATTTAAAAATAATACCAAATTAACATAATTAAAATTTCTAAGTATAAAATAAAAATTAAATTAATAATGCATTTAAAAATAATAAAAATTTAGGATGTCACACCAAGAGCATGTTTTAGGCTATAAGCTGTGTAGGAAGCCCATTATGAGTTATGGGATGGCCATGAGAAAGTCGCGGGATAACTTATTTTGCGAGGTTTGAGTATTTAGGCTCTAGGCTGCTTTTCAGGACTGTATGCATCCAATTTTATCCAGCTTATATTCTAAGATGCACTTGAGTTTCTAACAAAGACAATAATTATTAGAAGAGTGCCAAATTGATAATTCATTCTCTCAAACACTTAGCCAAGAGTTCATGCATGTGATACAAAGGAGTTCGGATCTCTGAGGGCTGAAGATTCAACATAATTGCTGAGAATTCAATGTCCATGCATTCGAGGAGTTAGAGGGCTTTCTTTAAGGAGTTAGTGAATTGAGAATTCGAGCAAAAGTTCAACAATATATAGTCGAGGAGCCGAGTCTATTACGAAATTAAGCTTTTTTAATCAATGTTTGGTATAATAAAAGTTTTTCAAGGATTTTCCTTAGATAGGATTTTCCTCATTACATTTGTGCTTTCGTATTTTATTGTGTGGATTGTTTTGATCATCTAGCAAAAATTCTCAAATTCTTAATTGGTATCAGAATAGTAGGGGTGATACCGGTCTGATTTGGTCTGGTTTTGGGCTATTTATGGGACCAAACTGAATTTTCAGTTTGAAAAATTTCAAAACCAAAACCGGCTGATATAATTTAGTTTCGGTTCAACCGGTGTTGGTCCGGTTTTAATCCGGTTCCGGTTTCAATCCAATTTTTATTTTGGTCTAAACTTTACAAATTGTCAAAAAAATTAAGAAACAGTCTGGCAGATTGGAACACTTTTGTCTGCTAATTTCCAATCCAAAAGGGGCAAAGATGATAGATAATTTAAAATATATGGTTTTACCCAAAACAAACTTAAAATTCAAGAAAAACCAAAAGCAAGCTACTTATATAACAACTAATAATCATCAACTTGCACATGCAAGAAAGAATAAAAACGGGCAGTCTTCCAATCAAAATGAAACCAGAACGGTATGAAGGCAGCTACCAAATGTCCACCATAAACAATAACCACAAAGAAAGCAAGAAGCAGCAACATTGATATAAACATCTAAACTAAGTCCCTAAAATCCTACAACTAGCCAAAAAGTACTTACTCAAATCGCGTTGCATCCATGATTATCACAAGCTCAAATATCTCTTCACAGGTGGCCTCCACAACCCCTACAGCCTTCATTGCTTTGCTACAGCTTTTTGGCTACATAAAGTAATTATGCAAGATATAAACAAAAGAATTGCATAGCTAGATCATGCTACGCGCATAAAATAAATCGGACAAACATTTCAGTACAAGGAAATCAACTTCAAGAGGCTCTTCAAAAATGTGAAGTCTTGCAATTAACCACATAAATAAAAACAATCAACAACAGCAATTGATGCCACCAAAATGTTTTCAGTGACTCGGCTCAATTCAACGCAATAAAGCATTTTCCCAAATATTTGGGCTTGACTTCAAGGGATCCAACTACATCCCCTCAAAGAATTTTGCTATGACCAGAAAATATTGAGAACTGACCATTTTGGCACTGAAGGAGACGCCAATGCTTCCTAGAAAATGCTTGATTATTGGTATTCTGGTTTGACAAGTCTAAGTCTAATTCTGTTGTCCAGTCAAATACAGATTCAGGAGGCCCTACAAAAGAACTTTGATTAGAAAATGAATCTAATAAAACCAAAATAGAAGGGGAAAAAATGAAACAAACCAAAACCAACAATTTCCAATTGTTCTTTTCCATAACAAAATTGGACGAGAATCATATTCATCCATAGCAGCACTACACTTACAGAAATTCAGAAGGCATGGATCTTTAAAACAGAAGCACATTTAAAGTAAAAAAGGTAATATCTGGATAAGGTACATCATTATCTTGTATTAGTAAATATCAAAGTACATTTTAAAACTAGTGATGACTAGTAACTTTTAGCAATACAATTCAACTTGCATTAAAACAGCAGAAAACATGTAGTTGAGGAAACGGTAAAAACAAAAAGAATATAAAAAAATTAAAAAGAAAATGAAAGAAACATGATAGTCTCTGAACTGCATGTGAAGGGGATTAGAAAACAACATTCAGCATATATCATCAGAAGGAAATAGTTGCATCCAGAAGAAACAGGAAAATGCCAGAAAATACAGATGAGACAGAAGTGCATCCATGAATCTCTGGTCCATAGTTTTCTTACTTCTCTCACCAAAAGATAATATCTAACTGTAAGTATGATGCATATGTTACTCCATCGAAGTCAAAATCATAATAAGAGTAGTGCGCAAAAAATTAGCACATTCAAAAATAAACAAGTAACATTTTTTTGAGTTCTGATTATCATATAGGCACCATCCTCACAAGGGTATGATGATTATGTCACATTTAAAGTTTGGAAAGAACTGATGAGATGTACAATTATAAACACAATCAGTACAGAGGAAACTTTGATTCGTGTAACAGGTAAATCAGCACCAAAAGCATTTGAGAGAATTGAGTTAAACAAAATAGTGGAAAATTAAAATGGAAAAGGCTGTCTAGCATTATATATTGGAATTCAAGGAAAAGAGTGAAAAAAAATTCCAGGCTCAAGAAAAAACTGGCATACTTATGAGTTTCTACACTCCCAAGATCAAATTGTTAGTCCACGAACTACTGATGAAGTAGCTGAAAGAGGACCCTGATGCTCACGTGCATCAACAAGTTTCTGATCAAAGTAGTAGGCCCCATCATCTATAGAAGCAAAAAAGATGTATATTCCCCACAAGATGAAATCAAACATACATCTATTAACTTCTTATCATATAAAATGCACTGTAGTCCAAGATTGTAACTTGGAAAAATATAACATACCCAGGTTCATATTACAATATAGATACAAAAATATTGTTAATTCAAAGCTTAAACTCAGATACACAATCTTAAAGTAACCAATTAAATAGTTTACTAATTAAACAGTCCAACATAAAGTTTACAAAGTAATAGTTGATTAAACAGCCCCTACTAAGCCGCAAATGACAGCAATTCTTGCAACATTCAGCAGCCCCTACATAAGTTTACAAAAGCAAAAAAATTAGAGATAATAAAATGCTAAAAATTTTAAAACGAATAAGACATTAAAGTGTACTAGTTATTTAGCTTTACCTATCCGTTCTTCACTTCTTGCTTTTAGTTATAATAAAAGAGAGATGCATGATTGCTCCTCCTTTAATGCTTCCAAAATCTCTAACGATAAGACAAAAATATATAAAGCAATGCAAGTTAAACTTTGAAATATAAAAACAAAACTAACATACATAAAGTAATAAATTATAGTGAAAGAGTAATACCCTCTTCAAGTTTCTCCATCTCATCAAGTGTCTCTCGAAGAGATATTTCGGTTGGATTTCGTAACCAATTTTGTGCACAAATAAGAGCCTCCGCCGTTTAGGGAGAAAGAGAGGTTCGGTATAGATCAAGAATGCGTCCTCTTGTGCTAAAAGCGGATTCGGATGCAACAATGGAAACCAAAATAGCTAGAATGTCCCGAGCCATTTGAGAGACCATGAGATACTTATGAGAATTAACTTTCCACCAAGCCAACACATCAAATTTATCATTGTTTTGCTCATTACCCTCCAACCAATACCTGTCTAACTCCGACTTGCTCACCATATTACTCTCCTCTTGCATGTGTTGCGCAAATTCGGAATCCATTTCCTCACCAAAATCCATGAACTGCTTTGTTTTGTTGTCATTGTTTTTAGAGGACTCACCAATATTTCGTACTTGTCCTTGTTCAATACTCTTATTCTCATACTAATTAAAAAGTTTTACCATTCCCTCTTTTATTTTAACAATCTTACTTTCAATTGTACTTTTATCATAGTGTTTGTTCAAGCTCCATCTTATATAACTAAATTTGTACCGGGGATCAAGAACATGTGCATATACTAACACTTGATTTATATTTTCAACACCACCCCAATATTTGTCATACTTCTTTTTCATTTGGCTTCCCAAAAGTTTCAACTTACAATCATCACTATTTTCCAAGTTGGCAATTGAAGTTTTGATGGTCATGATCTCTTTGGAAAAAGTATTACATGTTACATACAAAGAACCCGAAAAGTTCTCGGTTACTTGGAAAAACACTTTAAGAACTTTATTATACAAGTTTACAACATTCCAATCATCACTAGAAGGAGTACCAACATATTTTCTTTTCTTATTTCCTTGCACAACATCTACTTCTTCTTCCAATTCGGGGTCTACACCAACCTCATCCTCTCTAAGAGCATGATAAGGTTGATACTATATTCATCTTCTAATCTATCAAAAGCTTTTTGAAAAATGAGAGCTCTTTCCAACATAGAGTATGTTGAGTTCCACCGAGTAGCTACATCTAGGCATGTCACATGTTTATTCGTAATTTGATCTCTATCGCAACATGATCTAAATTTGGCATACCTTTGCGGTGAGGACCTCACATACCTCACAATATTGCACACCCTTGCAACCGCTGCATCAACCTCTTTCAAGCCATTGCGGATAAGAAAGTTTAATACATGAGCACAACACCTAATGTGTAAATAATCGTGGTTTAGAATAGTGGAGTCTCTTGTCTTGGTCATCTTCTTCAAGTGCTCAATTATGCCCTTATTAGAGCTTGCATTGTCCATTGTGATTGTTAAGATTTTGTCAATCCCTCATTCTACCAAACATTGTTCTAACACTTTACCAAGTGTCTCACCCTTGTGATATAAAACTAAGCAAAAGTTTAGAATTTTTTTGTGAAGCTTCCATTCATAGTCAATGAAATGGGTTGTAAGACACATATAGTTAAGATTTTGAAGGGAAGTCCAAGTGTTCGTGGTAAGGCACAATCGTTGGTTCTTAAGTGCTTTCTTCAAAGCTTTCTTCTCATTTTGATATATTTTGATACAATCCTTTGCAACCACTAGTCTACTCGGGGGATTGGACCACTTTGGTTGCACCACTTATATGAACTTTTTAAAACCTTGACCATCGACAAAATGAAAGGATAATTCATCAAGAATGATCATTTCTGCCAAGGCTTTTCTACATACCTCCACACTAAAGCTAGCGGCACTAAGCTTTAGAGCCGTGCCTCATTGACTCCTGGGTTCAAACCCCAGGGTTGTTTGTTTCTTATCTTTGTTCCTCTTAAGATTGAACTCGTTAAACTCATAAACTCTACATTGTTTGACAATATAGGTTTTCATTGATGATGTCCCATTAGAGGAATCACAATAATACTCTTGGCCACAGTGTTTGCAAGTTGCCTTTTTCTTATCACCCTCTTCCTTTGGTAGTTTATCAAAATGATCCCACACTAAAGACTAATTAATCCTATTATGTTTTGGACTTGGTTTTCTTTTTTGAATGGGTTCATTATCCTTCACTATGATGGGCTTATTATTAACCTTCTCAAATTCAATTCCAGTAACCTCAGAATCATCCATCTACAAAGAAAAAGACATGTAATCCAGTTGAAAACTTGTACAAACTTATTAGAAAAAATGCAAAACACAATAATGTTACACATTTGTATTCATAAATAACCACAATATTCATAACTTCATTTTCACAATTACCAAAAAAAAAAAAAAAAAAACTTCATTTTTCATAGTATACGATTTTCATAACTATGCTAAGGAACAAACTGTAAAATAAATTTTTTTTAAAAAAAAGTACACACTGTAATAGATCAATATACCCAAAATCTGAAACATGCAACAATTTAATATTTTGAACAAAATCCATATACCCAAAATATATATACTCAACAGATCAACAGAAATATTCAATCTAAATATCCAAAATTTGAACAAATTCCAACATCAATACTCAAGCCCAACACTCAACAAATCTATCTTTTGGAAAAAAAAAAACCCTAATCAACTAATTTGGTTTGCACAAACGTAGAGCGAGATAGAGAAGTAGTCACCTCGCTGTCATCGAGGTGTGTGTGTGTAATAGAGAGAGAGGGATTATTGTTCGCACAAAACCACAAACGCCCAGATTAGGAAAAGCCCTAATCTGAAACACACAAACAAAAGATAAAGAAAAACAACGATGGGGGTGAGGTTAACAGTGAAAAAAAAACGAGAGAGAGAGAACGAGACACTCACCGTTCCTCGCCAATGTCTGCTTCGCTGAAGAGCGAGATTTGCTGTTGTCAAGTGACTCAAGTTGGGAATGAATCTGAATATTTGATGTAGGCTTAGGGTTTTGTTAATACATTATCTATGATATGTAATAAAATTAGTTTTTCTTTGAAAATAAGCAACCCGTTGGTGTTGCCCAATGGTAAAGTCACTGCTTGATTTAACTTTGGGATCAGTTCGAGCCCCAGCTAGTGCAGCCACTACATTTTGCTACATGTTCGTATTATAACCGGTTTGATTCGGTCTGGTTTGGTTGTAAAACCCCCAAAATTGAAAACCAAACCGATTTCAAAAAATTAAGATTTTTTAAACTAGAACCAAACTAGATTTTAAAAAATCGATTTAAAAAATCTGGTTTGGTCCGATTTTTTCGGTCGGTCCAATTTTTTGATTTTTTATAACACCTCTACAGAGTAGGTTTGTTTTGTGTTAAAAACTTGATCTAAGGTTTACTAGATAGATTCTCTATAAGAAGGTAGTTCTAGCGCAGGTCCTGCACGGTTTGAAGATTATATTAAGAATTATGTGACTTTCATGGCTTGTGCATTCACCAGTAAAACTGAGCCTATAAATTCCTCAAAGTTTTCTTTAGAGAGATAAAATGATGAGTCTTTTGATAAGGAAGGCAAGGAGGATATAAACAAGATGGATGCTGAAAAAGCCTATGAACAAATTTTCAAAGACTGTTATAAGGTACAAAAGATAAATGAAAAGTTGAGTGTGAAAAATATAATTTTAAAAAGAAAGAGAGACAGTCTAAAAGTTTCTCTAAAAGAGATCCAAGGAAAGCTTGATATTCTTGAAGCAAGCAAGAAAGCTCAAGATGATTTGATAACAACTTTCAAAACAAAAGAATCATAAGTCAAAGTTCATAGGATTGAAGATAAGAAAAGAACACAAGAAAGGGTTGTGGATGCCTTGAGAGAGAATGTTGCAATCAAAGACAAAAGAATGTTTAGAAGCTTAAAAAGTATTAAATAAACTTAATAAAAAATTGAGAGTTCCATCTAAAAACTTTCATTAGATTTTGAGAGTTCAACATAGTCCAAGTAACAAGAGTAAACTTGGATATGTTGACAAAAAGAATGAAAGTGCAGATGTGAAAACTTCATAAGTGCCCCATAAGCGGTAATATAAAAAAAGGAAGTCTCTTTCAATGAAGTAATCTTCTATCCTCCCAAAGCAAACACCAAAGAAATGTTAATATCAAAATATTTATCGAAGGCTTAAAGGTAAGTTTTATGGTACGCATTCTCAATCTCATTTGTGGAATTAAGGGTCACATTAAACTTAATTGTCATATGGGTTGCCATTTTCCTATGTTGACACTAAGAAAGTTTTTGAAATTTTAGTTTTAAATGTGAAATAGGTATTACCTATTATGGTCAAATAATTTTTTCAATAATAGTAGACCTCAAAACTATAAGCCAGTGAGGAAAAATAAAAAGAAAATTTTTTTAAAACCTATTAGACCTAAACCGACAAACCCTATGGTGTAAAATGTTTTTCCACAAATGAGGGATATTTGGGTTCGGAAGAGTGACTTGTATATCACTCACACCCCGAGAGATGTTGAAGGGGTGAGCTTTGATATACAGAGGCAAACTTTTTTTTTCGTAGACTAAACTTTGCATCATTGTTATATTTTATCCTAGTTCCATTAGATCATATAGATTAGATTTTTTTAATTTAATTTTTTAAAAAATAAAAATAAATTTTTTGAGGTGTAATATTAATCTTTAAGATGTTCTTGTAAGGTCTATCTTATCATACGCACTCAAAATATAAGATTAAAATTTTTGACCTACATAATGGTCATGACTTTGAATTCCTTAATGAACTTGAATCTTATGTTATGTTATTCTTTGTTATGGTAGTATTTGCATGAAGTTTGGTACATCATGAGAAATGTTTTTCACTGCACAATGTTATTTATTTATTCTCCTTTTGAACTATTGGTTGCTAACTATGCTTGAAAAGTGTAATCATTAGCTTGATTTCGTATTGTTTTTAACTAGAGTTAGGAGTTAATTCATCAAATGTAATAGTGTTTTATATTACTTACATGAAAGTTTCTTTGATGTAGCAAATGTGTATAAAAGCTTGGAAAAGACTTATAGTCATAATCAAGGACTTGGAGGAGTTGAAAGAGGACGAAAAAGGAGCAAAAGAAGCACCTGGCGTCGGGACGACACTTGATAGTAAACCAAGTTTGGACTAAAGAAAAAAGAGTTAAGACACTACCCACTGGTGTTCTAATGGCGTCTAGACACCTTATATTAGACTTTGGATATAGTCGTATACACGTCTTAGGGTTATTTTTTGGAGTGCTTTCAGTAGTTTTCAAAAGTTTTTTATTATTTTTGATTGAAGATTTGGATCAAAGCTTTGATTACATAGTAGAACTTTTAATACAAGTGCTGATTTTATTTTCTAATGGAATTTGTTTCTTCCTTCTCTTTTATATTCTGTTTTGTTTGTTTATTTAATATGTTGGCATAGATTCATTTTTTATTCAACCCATCAATGATGGGTGAATTCTTGTTTGAATATTGGATGTGATTGAATCTAAGTATACAATATAAAAGTTGCTTGTTAGGATTCTTGTTTTCTAAATCTACTTTCTAATGTTTTCAAAAACCTTCAAAAACTTTTGTAGTTGATATTTTCTTGAAATCACTAATAACTACACAAAATTATAACTTTCTTAATATTTTGGGAATATAAAAGATAGATTTAGATATGTTTTCTGGTTTTCTTTCTCTTTTGACTTTCAAAGCCTTCGAAAATGTGTAACTTCGATCATATTTCATTGAAATCACTAATGACGTTACATGATTAAAATTTTCTTTATATTTCGAAATCAAAGAAAATAAATTTGGACCAAAGAATATTTTCAAGATGATATCTTTCCAGTTTTATTTATTTTAAACGTGATTTTAAAATCGTACTTTAGAAATTAAAGCTTTCACGATAAATTTTTCCGGTTTACTTTTCCTAAATGTGAGTTGTAAACTGAGATAATGATCACATCCAAACATGAGAATAAGGTATTCACCCGGAATTGTTTGTTGAATCAAGACCTTTAGTTATATCGTTCAAAACCCTAGTTTAATCACTGTTCACTTTAGTTGAATTTACTTTGCATTATTTAACTACCTTTAATCAATTTGGAATTATTTTAGCTGTTGCTTTTCTAGTTTAGTTTAATTACTCTTGTTTTAATTTATTGTTACGTAGTTCATAATTGAAAATTAAACCTCTCAAACTCAAATCTGATTTTATTTTTGCTGTTTTCAAAAAAAGGAAACAATAGTTTAGAAGAACTTAGAAACTTTAGGATTCATTCGTAGTTCCCTATGGATATGATCCTAGTCTTACCAGATAAAACTACATAGCACACTCTTATACTTGGGGGTTATTTTTACTGCACATTTGCGAGGCAGTCAATTACTTTCGAGATTTTTCAAGTAGAATCACTTAGAAAGGGCTACCAGTGGAATAGAGTACAGCCAGTATATTGACATCTTGGTTATTAAAATAACTACCTTTGGGTTTAGAAGATATAGGAAAATAGCTACCTATTTGCAAGTGTATGAAAACTGCAAAGTAAAGCAGGAAAACCTAAAAATAAAAATCAAAAGTTTGGTGGAATAATATAAATAAATAATTATTGGTTAAAAGTCAAAAATAAAGTATTGATGAGATATAAGTTGAAAGGTAAAATATTTCATCTCTTAATTCATTCATGGTGCAATAAGAACATTTTGAATTTCCTGCATGCATGTGTAAGGTGTTAATCATGTTGCCCTTAAACTTCAATTCACACATATCACAGGCATTTGACCATTAGCATGACTCATATGAATAACTCATGACATAAATAGTAGAATGATTCTTGGAACTTATTAATTGCTATTTATGTATAAGAAATAATTTAAACTGTTTTTTGGTTGTGGGTTTAGGAAAACAGACCTTGGAATGCATTAATTAAGATTACACATCATACGTTATCTTTTTGTCAATTCATGTCAAAAAGAGGGATCCAAGAATACTTTAATGAGGGGGAGGATAGTTCATATTTGGTTAATGTTTTGTTGTTTGATCAATATTGTATTTATTCTTTTTCCACATGATGCCTCAATCAGTTTGATTTAGTGTGCAGCATTACAGGTTCTTTAAAAGATTTATTTGCAGATATTTTGAGCACACTTGACATTTATTAATTCTGAGACTTGTTTTGTTATTCACACTTTGCATTTGTAATACTTGCATTTTTTTCAGTGTAAAGTTATTTAAGGGTTTTGATATAGAATTGCTAAAGGGGGATATTATTAGGAACAAAATTGTAAAATTAGGAAATTTGTAGTCAAAACAGAGTCTTATAACTTATAAACTTAGTGCAAGCTAAGACATTAGAGTCTCGGGTCAAGATGGGTTGTAAAAGTCATAGAATAAGCTTGAAAAGCTCGTAAGCCCACAAACACGGAACAAGCTTATTTAGCCACTTCGCGGAAAGCTTACAAGAAATCTACGAGATGCTTGCCGGATGACAAGAGCATGTTTTGGGCCATAAGCTATACAAGAAGATAATTTTGAGTCGTGGGATATCGTGAGAAGGAGACATGATGACTTCTCTTGCAAGGTTCGAGTATTTGTTATCCAGGCTGCTTTTTAAGAACGCTACGTGTCTAGTATTGCTCAGCTTATATTCCAAGATGCACCTACGGTTTCTAACATAGAGAATAATCATTAGAAAAGTGCCAAATTGATCATTCGTTCTCTTAAACACTTAGTCAAGAGTTTATGCGTGTGATTCAAAGGAGTTCGGATCTCTGAGGGCTGAGAATTCAGCAAGTTAAGGATTCAACAAACTTGTTAATGATTTAGTGTTTGTGCCTTTAAGGAGTCTGAAGATTTTTGCTCGGGATTTGGTAAATCGAAGATTCGAGCAAAAGTTTAACAATATAAAGTTAAGAAGTCAAATCAATTGCGAGATTGAGATTTTGTAACAAATGTTTAGTCTATGTAAAGTTTTTTGAGATTTTTTTCTCTGAATAAAGTTTTTTTCATTACATCTGTACTTTCGTTGTGTGGATTGTTTGAATCATCTAACACATATTCTTGAATTTTCAATATATTTAAATGTTATAACTAAATGGATGTGAATTGACTATTCTATACTAAAACGTGCATAGAAATGTCATTTATTTAGACGATTATCTCTTTTTACATCATTTGATAACTTTTTTTAAGTATAATTTTCAGTTAAAATATCATAATTTTTTGTTTGTGAATGATGAATGATCATGACGGATTTGAGGAGTGAGTGACAATACAAAATCTAGATTATTGGAGGGCAATAACTGTGCCATTACCCATATGCTATGACTGATAGCTACGGTTGATAAGAAAGCTCCATGGTTAAAGTCTTCGAATTTTACATGTAATTAGAAAAAAAAAAAAAGAAAAAAAAGATGGTTTTGTCTTCTTGCAAGGCCATCACTTTCTTCAATGCCTCGCAATTTCTTTGATGTGGACTTCGGAGGGCCCTCTCCAATTTATTTATTCTTTTGAAAAATTGTTTCATTTGCATGTCTGTCTCTATTACTTGTAAGTGAAGCAACAATCGATATAGTATTATATTTAGACTCTAATTTGAAGTGATAAAAAAATTTTGATAAATAATATAAAATATGAAAAAATTTTAAAAAATTATTTATTTTTTATCTCATTATACAAATTATAAATCTATTATTTATCTCATTTTATCTTATTTTTAATCACTCCAAACACAACATTACCATACTTGTATTTTGTATAGCTGATCCTTCTTAAGCTCTTCCACAAATTGCAACCCTGAACTTTGCCTGTATGGGCTGATATGGAAATATGTATATGGAGTCCATGGAAAGTACTGGCAAGATGGGGACACCTCATGATACTTAAGAGGGATTCTTTCTAACCATGAATCTCTTTACATTCTCAAATAATGTTACTAGGATTATTAAAATATTAATTTAAATAATAAAATCTTATGATTTTGTCATGTTAGAATAATAAAACTTATTTGATTTTATATAAAATTTTAAAAGGAGTAAAATAAGTAAAATCTCGATTTTTATAGATAATTTTACTAATTTTAAAAATTAAGTAATTTTTGTATAGTTTTTCAAATAAAATAAATTTTTATGATTTTTTTTAAATAATAAACCACAATTGTTTCACTTAATATTTTTAAGAAATATAAGAAAATGTATTTTTAAAAAACATTTTACAGTAAAATAAACAGAGCAATGTAGAATATTTTGAAAAAAAAAGACACTTCTTAACTAAATGTGTTCTTTCTCAAAAATATTTTATATTAAACAAACAGGGTTTAAAGAATTTTATTTATTTTTATTCAAACTCAATTTATTTTTTAAGAGCTCGTTTGGAGCTCAAAAAAATCTCAAAAAACACTCAAGCTGATAGTAGAGTTAATTTTTTGACGTTTAGAGTATTTTCACACTTTTTGGAGATTTTCCACCTTAAACAGTGGAGTGGTCAAACGGATGCCATTTATTCTCCAATATGTTCGAATGGACGCGGGTTAGTTTGGGTTTAAAAAAAGTTAGAAAATTTTTTTCATCGATTTTTTTATTTTATATGATTTTTTTATTAAAATTTAATTTTCTTTTTAAATATTAAAACTTTTAAACCTGTTATCGCATTCATAAAAAAAAAAATTAAAATATTCTCATCCATTTAAATAAAAATTATTTATTCAGCTAAAAAAGTTATTTTTTTATAATTTTTATTCGAACAATGTAAATTTTTTAATTTTTTTCTGAATGCGATTAATACACTTAAAAACTATAACTACTAAAAAGAAAATTAAAGTTTGGTAAAAAATTTTATATAAGGTGAAAAAAACTACCAAAGAAAAAATAAAAAAGCTGGTAACAAAGCCTTAGGCTTGGTTTGAGAAGTAAAAAAAAAAAAAAAAAATTAACTTTTTTTTTTACTTAATTACAAAAAAAAGTGAACTTTTTTTTGTTTTCGAGAAGAAAAAAAAGTTAAATTTTTAATAATTAACTTTTTAACTTTTGTTAATTTAATATTTTTACCTTTAAAAATTTAAAATAAAATTAAAATATAAAATAATAAATTTAACTAATAATTCAGCTACCAAATTTTTCTTGGTAAACGGAGCCTTGATACGAAACAAAACTGGTGACTGAAGCTAATAAGGTTTCGTTCGAAACTCTCTAAAATAAAATAAAATTATATAAATTTCTATAAATACGAATTACGAGATAATAAAATTTAAATTTTTCACTCACAGCTCGAATTACAAAATATTTATTTTTATAATTTTATTTTATTTTATACACTTTTATATAATTCCAAACACACCCTGAATTCTTTTCCAAATACTGCTTAGTTCTGTGACCCCAGTTTCCCCTATTTTTGTAGCTCTTTCATTGTGTTAAAAGTATGTTAAAAATTTATGAGAGCTGAGAAAGGCTCCGCTAGTTGGACTTTGCAGTCCAGACCAAGTAGCTCCTTTTGGACTACAAAAGTTGTCAGTTTTTTTTGGATAATTTTTTTTCGTTTTAGATGATTGTTTTGCCAAAATTTAATTTTATCTTTAGAAACGATAATTTGTAAACATGTTAATAACATTTGTCAAAAAAATTAAAAAATTCATATCCATTTAAATAAAAGTTAAAAAAATTAAAAAAAAATTAACTTTTTTGGGAATTTTTTAGACAAACGAATAGTTTTTACTTAAATGAACAAAAATTTTCAATTTTTTTTTACGAATGTAATTAATAAACTTAAAAGTTACAGTTTCCGGGGGTTGTTTGGCCTCTAACCAAATATCAAAACTTACCGAAAGTCACAAAAAATTTGTACTTTTTTCAATTAAATTTTGTCAGATATCACCTTTACATCAAATCTTTGTACTTTTATTGTACTTTTTGGCCAATTCTTTTTCAATCAAACATCCCCTAAAATAAAATTAAATTTTGATAAAAAAAATTATATAAGATGAAAAAAATTTATCAAAAAAGCATTTTAACTTTGGTGAATCCAAGCCAAACTCAGTCAAGTGACATGATCGAATGGTTACAGCGGATGTTGCTTTAAATTTTAACAAGTGTGCAATATTATTTGACAATTTTTTTTTTTATACCAACATTGTTACTGGTTTGTTATAATTTTTTTAATGATTAATATGTATTTTTTTTTGAATTTGATCCAAAGTTATAAAAAGTTAATTTATTTTTTAGAGTTTTATGAAATTAATTTTTTTTAAAGGAATATGAAAATTCAAATCGTCCTTAATTAAATGAGTCTAATCTGTTTGGAGTTATATAAAAGTGTATAAAATTGTAAAAGTTAATATTTTGTGTTTCGTACTATAAGTAAAAGATTTAAAATTTATAATCTCGTAATTCGTATTTATAGGATTTTGTATTTTATTTTACCGACTCCAAACAAGGCCAACCGACTCCGAGCCAACTCCATTCATACACAGCTCCGGACCCACCCAAGCCCGGTGACCTGATCCACAACCTCCGGTCCCAAACGGAGACGGAAGCAAGTAGTAACCTATCCGCCACGTATATATGCTTACGTGGAAAAGCCCGTGACTTTTCTGCTAACTCAATCAATAAGAAGTTGTAAAATCGATGCCTCGTCATCCAGCTACCCTCACGGTCACGCCATCGGATGGTCAGCCAAACCTCGCCGGCGTCATGTCAACGGTTCGAAATAAACCGTGACAACAAAAAGCGACAGCTTGTGTAATAACAACACGCGAGGGGATTTCATTTTCCAGACCACTAAGCAAAATGGGTTCCGAAAATGACGTCGCCGCTTGCACATGGATCCCTTACGGCTCGACATCTGGAATGTATATAAATATTTTCGTCTCTATCTAAAGATTTTGTTTCCGCCCTGATTACGTTCGGAAAATCTCTCTCGCTAGAGTTTTACGGGAAAATTCGTCGAGAGAAAGGGGTTAGAATCCGCGAAAATCTCCTCACAAATCTTCATTTTATTTCCTTCTTTATCTTGTTTATTTATGTTTGATCAACATGTGATTTCGTCTTCGATTTTGCTCTTGCAAGTCTCTGCATTGTTTTTCTAGGGTTTGGCATTGCTTCTTCTTCTTCTTCTTCTTCTTCTTTTTTCCCCTTCTGCATACGGCTAGTAATTTACTTCTCAATGTGTGTTTTCTTGACACGTTGTTGGTGATTGGAGGCAGGGATGGAACAAGGAAGGGACTGGTTGGGCCATTCGCACGACTACTAGAATTGCTACAGAGTTAAAAAGTTTTAAATATGAGTATTTGGTCATCGGCAGAGTTTCATGTAGCTACTGTCTTTTTAAGTATTGTAAAAGCATCTGGCAACTCTTCTAGTGCTCTTTTGATGTCAAATGTGGATTAATGGTGCATCTCCTTTATCAGACATGCTTCATTCTCTTAAAAATTGAGAATTCGGCACTGAGTGCTGCTGACGAGTTGAAAGGGGGTTCTTATTTACGTTGTTTTCCTTCTCACCCTGGTGAAATCGTGAGGCAGATTAGGAAAAATGTGGTTAATTAACGTGGGTACTGGGCCAACATTGCTCTACAGCTGGACAATTGGCAGCGCAAGTGTATTCGTATTTGTGGCTTGTGTTCTCTCCATGTATCTTATCTGTGAACATCTAGCTGCTTACAATCAGCCTGAGGTTCGTTAGTTCATATTCCTTATTATTATTGGAGTTTTTCTTTTCTGTTTGCATCAGCTTTGGAGACAAGAACTTCCTTCATTTCCTGATTGTGTTATTTTTATTGAAATCCTTAATTTGTGCTTTTGATCTTTTATTGCTTGCCAAGTGGCTTCTTCATAAGTATCCTCATTATATTCTATTCTTTCTCATCAGTTGGAGTTGATTGCTCTGAGATTGATATTTGATTTCAGGAACAGAAATTCCTAATTGGACTCATTCTAATGGTTCCTGTTTACGCACTAGAATCGGTATGAAGGGAGATTCCTATGTTTTCTATTTATTTTATTTATTTATTTTTATTTTTCTTCTGCTTCTTTTTGCAACTATACAATTTTATAAAGGCTTTTTAGCTTCTATCAAGGTCATTCACTAGATAAGGATCTACCTTCTGAGGGCTGCTAGTATGCGACAAAGAGAAATCTGTTGCTGGATAGTGTTATAAGTTTTGCTGTCGTACATTAATAACATTGAATATTTACTTATCATGGGTAAATGCATGGTCGCAGCATGAAATTTATATGTTTCAGTGAAAGTGGTAAAACGAAGTGGTGGTACTCATTATGTGCCCATCTCTGTGTGTGTAGCATTTATGATAACTTACGTGATTGTTATGCTAGAACTTGTGATGTGATAATGAAAATTGGGTTGTAATATATGCAATTGGATGCTACTATTTCTTTTTATGAACTCCCTCCTACTGTCTTCCACCCAAGAAAAGATAAAAATTCTTTTACATAATTTTCAGCCAAACTTATTTTAACTAACTTCCAACAATGAAAGTTGCTTGAACCATGTGTTTCTCAATTATATCTTTTTGACATTTATTTTCTAATTTCCAATAGAAATTTGTTCCATGTTCACTGTGGTACATAGATTTTGCAGCTGTTTGTCTTACGGTTTTGAGTTGTTTAATTCTCAAATCCAAATCCAAGGGCATCGGGACATGAATATGCACTTACTTTTCTTTTTTAAAAAATTTATATAATTTAAAAGAGTGTTCAGCACAGCTACTTCATTAATTTCAAGCATTCATGTCATGTGACTGAAGGAACATACAAATGAGTTTTATGTAAACTATATGGTAGACTTGGACTATGAACATATTTTGCCAGCCATACCAAACATGACAGAGGTGTTGTTCTTTTAACTTGGTTGTTTGTTTATACAGCACCTATGCTCTTCCACTTGTATTGAGTAATTCTCAGCTAGGAAGCATAGATTTACCATCAATGGTGCCGTTTGCGAGTTAGACTTACGTTGGACTTTGAAATATAATGGACATGCCCTGGATACATGCCGAACTTACCTTTTACCGTGTCCAATTTGTTTATGTTTAGACACAGTGTGGATACGCCATGGACTCGTTTTGGACACGCTGCGGACTTATTTTGGATACATGTTGAATGGACCTTCAAAAAATTAATTTTTTTATAATATTTTTGTTAACTTTTAAGATATGGAATATAATTTATTATCATTTTTTATGTAATGTAATTATTTTGTGACTTTTTTATTGCCTTTTAAGATAGGAAATATATTGTTATTAATTTTAATGAGTATCATACTGTACTATTTCTATTGTATTTGAGTAAAATATTAATATCCAAGACATAAATATATATATTTTTGCCAACCCTCTTGTTGTGTCTTGCATTTTTTGAAAATTGCTAAGTCAGCAGCACATCCGTGTTGTGTCGTGTTGGTGTCTCGAGTTGGTGACCATGCTTAGATTCTCAGCAACTGATTCTATTATTGATGTCTGACAAATTCTATTGTTTCTTTTCCTTTTTGACAGTTTCTGTCACTGTTGGATTCAAATGCCGCATTCAACTACGAAATAATTCGAGACTGTTATGAAGCTTTTGCATTATATTGCTTTGAGAGATATCTGATAGCTTGCTTAGGTATGTTGGAAGGCATCATGACTATCGCTGCTTTGTTTGGTGATAGCCATTTCTTTGGAGCCTTGCTATTTGGGAGACTCAAAAAATAAAGTTTTTCATGAATCTTGTGTTTCTTTTCCCCATATTTTCATTTATTGAGAAGTATACTTCATTTTGAAATTAATGTACCTTATTTGTGGCCTATTGTACATTTCTTTATTATTTGTTTTTGCACGTATATACTTAACTAAAGAATTGGAATTTTGGTCTATTGACACCGATTCTACAAAATCTTTACCAATTGACATCATTCTGGTTAATATTTATGTATTTTTAGTACTTCGTTGTTTGCCATCCCTTTTGTAAGAACACATTCTTGAAGTGGAGTTGAATGGCACTGCTATAACTTGTATGAGAAAGTCATTTTGGTTATTTTTTTAAATAGTATTGGTTCTTGACTTGGTACAATAGATAGGGACATTGGAAGATAAAGAGCAATGAAATGGCCTCAACTCAATGCTGCTATCTGCTAGTTATATTTAAGGTTACGTGCTTGTGTGTACTCGTGCCCTATGAGCAAAAGAATAATCAGACTGGGATCAAATTGAGCACAGGCTATATAGATAACAAATGGATGTAGTTTAGTCAGTGGCAAGAGTATATCCGGGAAATTCGATCCTCTTAGGCAAGGGATGGTTTGGAAACAATGGACACCTTTGTTTGTTCAACTCAGTGCTACTATCTACTGGTTATATTTAGATTAAGTGCTTGTGTTTACAGTAAGAACTATATATATAAATATATATATTTGCTCTGATATAAACACGTCTATCGGATTATGAAGTCGATAGACGTGTTTCTTAGATAGCCGAAAATGACGTGCTTCCAAATATTGGCCACTAGGGAAAAGTTGCACTGCAATTTTATGACCAATGATTTGAAAATTTAAGTTGCATAACATACTTGCACTCATATATAAATGTGTATATCCATACCATATGCTTTAGGTGAGTGTTATGGCTTCTTTAAATGCCATAGGTTAAGTGAAATTGTCTACTTTTTTTTTTTTTTCTAATATTAGATCTTTGATTTAAAGAAGTTGGCCTTCTAAATGTGCCTAGTGATGGAAATTCATACTTGAATAGTCTGTTTGTACTTTCTGTTCTTTTTTTATTTTCATACTTTGAAGCATATTTTGAAATAAAATTTAATAAATTTTATTTGATTATAATCAGTGATGCACCATTTGAAAAATAAAAAAAGAAGATGACCAATGGGGTGGGTGAATGTGTTTTTTTTTTTTTAATTAAAATTGTTGAGTCAACTTACATAGGAAAATGTTTTACATATAATTTACATATAGGAGTGATTAGATTTGAAATATGATAGAGGTAATACCTATTGGGCATAAATTGATAGAAAATTAGTTAAGGTGGTCTGGCCATAGACAATAGAGGCTATTAGATGCGCTAACCAAGAGTAGTGATAGCTTCCAAATTGTGGGTAATGTGATGGATGGGGTAGACTAGAATTAATGTGGGCAGAAATAATAAAGAAACATGTAGCTCAATGTGGTTTAACGAATGAAATTTCCATTAATTGAGCAAAATTAAAAAAAAAAAAAAAATCTTTGTGCCACCCCCATTTAGTTGGGAAAATACTAAATTGAGTTGTGTTATTTGTATGAGGTGTCCCTTGGGGGACATCTAGAGGCTTAGGCTACATTTGCAAATTAAATTGGCTTGAGATCAAGAGTTCCAATCCTAGTAAGCTATCAATACAAGAAATAAAAAACAATAATAAAATAAAATAAAATATCGTTTTAAATCTATCGGGGGATAGGTAGACTTGGAGGGGTTTAGTCTTCTGAGAATTATACCGATTACTAGCTATGGTAGAGTCACCGGAGTTTGGCAGAGGGGTGAGAACCAATGCAATTTGGAATAAAAGAAAAAAGAGAGAGAAAGAGAGTGATGAGGGTAGTAATGGTGGTGAGTGATAAAATGATTGATGATGGACCCTTTGGGGGAGGAGGGAAATCTTTTGGGCGGAAGTTAAGGCCTGGAATCTATTAGGAGGATATTTAGTTCTGACTTGGCGCGCCACAATAAGATAAGGATTTCCTGCCAGAAATCTCTCGCTAGATTGGTTCAGCAAATCGCTAATGGTTCCTTGATTCTAGCCATCAATCTGCTGAACCTCTGATGATCCCGCGTGCTTTTAAGTCTATTAGAGAAATCTCCGGACCTTGTTCCTAATCTGGGAAAGAGGGGTAAGTACATTCCCGGGGAAACGTTTGCCGCGAGCATAATGCTTGTTCCTAATTTGGGAAAGAGGGGAAAGTACATTCTACGGGAAACGTATACCGCGAGCATAACGCCAAGCAATCTCCTATGGTTGACTAGAGGTGCTGTGGTGTGTATGGTTGTGTACTGTGGGGATAAACAGGGTGAGCCTAGGCCATTTGGCTGCGGCCCAGGTACCTACAAAATCCAGCGAAATGCTTATTGGCAGTATATATCCTTTTAGCATTTTGTATGAGCTAAAAAGTTATTGCTCAAAAGTAAAAGATGTTTATGGGAAAATAATTGTTGAGAATCACGAATTCAATTACCTAAATATGATTTATGCATTTACATGTGATGAGGAGCATGCTGGGGGTGTAAATGAACTGATTTGAGCTGAGCCAAGACTTGCTTTGTTCAATCTTGACTCATTTACTAAGTGAACAAGTCTAGTGAAGCTCGAGCTTTTTGGTGCAACAAGCCCAAATTGTTCATAAATGATAAGATTTATTTGTCACCCTACTTCCCTTACTTGAACGAGAGACCATATCTCTAATCTGATGTGGGACAAATGTTTACTAATGCATTATTTTTACTTTAATGTTACAACATTAAATCAAGGTGGTATTGTCAATAAATCGTGAATTTGTTAAATTGATGGTGTAATAATTTCTCTTTTGATAAATAAATTGGCAATGTAATAGTTCAAGTATGAAGTTTTTATTGTTGGACACAGTTCAAAGAGTAAGTTCAACTAAAAATTTAATAAATTATAATGCAATTTTCAGAATAAAAAGCACATTGTATCATGATATAAATGTAAAATACTTAATTAATATATTGTATATGTGTATTATTTAATTACACATAAATATTAAACAGGTTTGTGCCCTTAATGAGCGGAGCTAGGCAACATTTATATGCTGCTCGTTTACCAAACAAACCTAACCTTTCTGTTTAGACTTGGATCATTTATTAAATGAGTGTTCAAGTTGAGCTGAGCTTGAGCCTGTTTATGAATCACTCGGTTCATTTACAACCCTGGGAGCATCTGATTGTGGCTTTGACCCATTCTAATATGTTTTTGTTCCTCTTGAGTATCTTCTTGTCAAATAACACACAATTCTCCAAATGCCAGTGCTACATGCCCACTGCATTACATCTGGATGGCCAAATCTTAAGTGGAATGTTTATTACACCAGTATTTTTTTTCTTTTATTATTATTATTATTTATTTATTTATTTATTTTACTTCACCTACATGTTTTGACAAATGTGTTCTCTTTAAAGGTGGTGAGCAAAATACAATTGAATTCATGGAAAGTCAATGCCTCGTTAATTCCAGCATACCTCTTTTGGAAGAAGCTTATGCTTATGGAGTTGTAGAACATCCTTTCCCACTAAATTGTTTGCTAAGGGACTGGCAACTTGGTTCCGACTTCTATCAAGCTGTTAAAATTGGCATTGTTCAATATGTATGTACACTTTCTATATCTTGACCTGATGGGATTGCTCCTTTTTTCGGATTTCACAAATGATTTAGATTCTTTACCATGATGTTTGCTTTCCAGATGATCTTGAAGCTGATCTGTGCACTGCTAGCAATGGTCTTTGAATTTGTTGGGGTCTATGGTGAAGGGAAATTTGAGTGGAGATACGCGTAAGCTATCCTTAACTATGCTATTGTATTTTTTTTAAATGATCCTAAAGCTTTTGACCTACACCTCTCTTTACTGTTCTATTACTTTTTGATAATCCAGTTTGAATGGAAGATTAAGAAAGTAGCTATATCTCAAAGTACCATTTGATCTATCCACGTGAATTGGTTGTGCCTCGAACAATGTAATCGTATATAGTATTTATGACCCAAATCTCTGTTATATGGCTGCAGGTATCCATATTTGGCAGTTGTTCTCAATTTTAGTCAAACCTGGGCCTTGTATTGTCTTGTGCAGTTCTATTCTGTCCTAAAAACCAAATTGTCTCCAATCAAACCTCTGGCCAAGTTTTTAACATTCAAGTCAATTGTGTTTCTGACATGGTGGCAAGGTGTGGCTGTTGCATTTCTTTTTTCAATGGGAGCCTTCAAAGGAGCATTGGCACAGGAGTTGAAAACACGTATCCAAGACTATATAATCTGTATTGAGGTTTGTTGTGAACTAATTCTATTTTTAAAATTTTGTGCTTGGATTTGAGTTATTTGTGTATGTACATATATGTACTACTACAAAGGGAGAACAACAATTTCGTTTTTGCTGTTCTCTGAACAGTTTCAATTTGTCTTGTTTTCAGAAAGCCAATACTTCTTCTATAGAGGAATATATGTGACCTTCCTGGAACTTAAGGGCATATTATAAATGTTAGGTGTTTTAACTTCTAATTAATCAAATTCAAGTATCCGTGTAATGTGGAATTGAAAAAAAAAAAAAAAAGGATTTAGGATGGATAAGTAGGTGAAAGATTTTGACAGAGAGCATTAATTGGAGGGAAATGGGTGACTAACCAATTGAAGGGATGTGGGGAGTTTTTTTAATAGAGAGAAACTATAGCAGTTTATTTTGCATATAACTCCTCCTCTCTACAAAATATTTACGTAGTAAATAGAAAGAAAATGAAACAAATAAAACCTAACAAATAAGAGGCCTTTTTTTTTGTTTGTAGTGCCTTCCCAGAGTTTTGTACGTACTATGCTGCTTATGCATTCCCAGCTTCTCCGGAAGCATTATGTACAAACAATAGGGGCATATAAGCTATGTACTCAAATCTGCAGTGTCTTCAATGGAAGAATGTTAGGAACTTTAGAAATTGAGAGTGAGAACTTAAAGAATTGGGAGAGAGTTATGGCTGAAGAGAAGGCTGTTGAGAGGAAAGAAGGAAAGAGAGAATTAGAGAGAGAGAGATAAGGAGAGAAAGAAAACTGGAGAAGAATCAGAATTCTTTAGAAAAACTCATCAATATCTGTACTCAGTCCTTTTGGAGGCTATTCATAGCTGTATCTAACAGTTTATCAACTGTTTTAACAGTTGTAACAGCTCCCTAACCTCCTAACAGCTCTAACAACCTTACAATAACAGCCTTCCCATTGATAACCACCCCCTAGCAACTTGTAACAACCCTCCTAACAACCTGTAACAATATATTACAGCTCCTAACTAACTCTTATTCCTAACAATACTCTCCCCTTTCAAAAGAACCTTGTCCTCAAGGTTGAAAGTTAGGAAATTGCTGTTGTAGTTCAGGCCAATCCTCCCAAGTTGCTTCGGTGGGTGTAAGAGAAACCCATTGAATTAAGTACTGCTGAATGTTGTTGCCATTTTGTTGAATCATCCTTTCTGCCAATACTGCCAAAGGTTCCAGCTTGAAAATACCGTTAGTATCCATAAGAGGAAGTGCATTGGTTATGGTAGTAGTCAGCCCCACTTTGTTCTTCAGCAGTAATACATGGAACACAGGATGAATTTGGCTGCCAGCAGGTAGTTGTAATCGATAAGCCACTGATCCGATTTTAGCTACAATAGGATAGGGTCCAAAATACCTTGGAGCCAATTTAGGTGAATTCCTGCAAGTGATGGAAGATTGTCTATAAGGCTGTAGCTTGAGATATACTAAATCTCCCACCTGAAATTCCCTTTCAATTCTGTTCTTATCTGCCATTTACTTCATTCTGTTTTGTGCAATAGCCAAATTGAGTTTAAGTGCTTGCATTATCTGCTGTCTTTCTTGAATAAATTCCTCTACTGCTCCCACTTTAGGTTCCTGTTCTATAGCTGCTGGTTTGGAAGTAAGTTTAAATCCAAACAATGCCTCAAAAGGAGATAGCCCTAAGGCTGTATGGAAATTGGAATTATACCACTATTGGGCCATGAGTGTCACACCCCACTTAGGGATGTAACTGGCCGCGTACCTTAAGCCTTAGCTTAAAGAACACGCAAGCCTAATTTTCATTCAACTTAAATTTACAAAAAAACCTTCAATGAAAAAATAACCTTGCCATTTAAAATTTACGAGAATAAATAAAATATTACGCTAACGTTTCAAACTCAAAACAATTAAATAACAATAATTAAAATATTTCAAATCATCAAACTTTAATCTAGCTATCAAAATAAAATTTCTCAATTAAATGTAAAATTATTCCTAAGAGGCCACGACTTAAAGGTCTCACTGCCAGAGTCCATGTCTAATCTCTTCCAGGCTCACCTGAAAAATGTTAAAAGGAGGAGTGAGCTAAAAGCCCAGTAAATGGATTTACCAAGTCAAAAATAATAATATCCATTTGAAAATAATAATTTTTTAAATAAACAATTTAATCAAGCAAATTTCCAAGTAACCACGTTCATGCATAATCATTAACAATTTCAAAATCTGCACATCACAGTGCAATAACATCCATAATTCATCCCGTCAATCACAACTGTGATGACAAACATTAATCCATGGATATATGGAAACTAAATATAAAATGTGCCAATATACTTTCTTGTGGGCAATGCCCGTTGGATCCAATATCGTACTTAGAGTCACCTAGTCTGGCTCTTGGGTTCTTCTCTAAGCCGATCCGATTGAGGTCACCACGGTTTTCACGGGCCTGTTCCTACAATCGTTGAGAACTAGGGTCACCACGGTTTTCATGGGCCTGTTCGCTAGTTGCTAGAGTCACACCACTTAAGGAGCCTGTCCCCTAGACTTTAATTTTTATTTCCAATAACCACAAAATAATTTTTCCATCATAATCTCATAATTTCCAGGATTAAACACAAGTGTCCAAATAATTTTACTTATGCTCAATAGCATAAAACATATAATATCCTTATCAAAACAATATAATTTTTCGCAAAGAATAATCCAAAAATTTTCAACTTTCAAATCTTTATGCATGGAATAATTTATAAAATAATACTAGTAAGGCAAACCACTCACCTGAAGTCCAACGGTGTAAGTGTAAAAATAAATCAGAATAAGTCGTCACAATCCTGAACACGCAAATATAAATATTTATTATTCTAAAATTTATAAAAGTCATAAACTCTCTCTCCATCTAAATAATGAATACTAATAATTAACCTATTAATAATCCCCATTTAATATTCATCCAAAACTTAGCAACGCCATTCTCAATCTCTCTTAAATTTACACTAAATAAAATTATTAGCTAGTAATTAACTATAAATAATTAACATATTAAATAAGTGCAATTTAATGCTCACCATAATCCTTTGCAGCAAACGCCATTCCCATATATCCCAACTCTCAATAGCAGAATCGCTTTAGCAAACTACAAGACATTAACCATCCATTACTCCTTCGTAACTTACCACCCATTAATAATCTTCATTTAATACTCATCCAAGACTATTAAATAATCCTATTAAATAATCCTCATTAATAACCAACAAAACTTTGGCAGCCACGGCAGAATGCCTTTCACATTCATCACTTAGCAATCATGTCAATATATATATATAGTTACATTCTGCTCATTAATCAATTAACATAAACAATAAATATAAACATATATACGTGCACTCATCTCCTCTTAAATTGTTGTGCAGCCGTTCTTTACTTTTTTTTTTTTTTTTTACAGCAGCCTCACTAAGCTAGCCAAAAGCCACAACTCCTTGATTAATTCTCCATATCACCCATCTCTCATCAATGCTCAACATTGAATGAAAGAAATAAAAATATAATTAAGAGGAAAAACTAACCTTTAAATATTTGGTTTGCTATGCGGCCAACATTTCTTCTCTTCTCTTCTCTTCTCTCTCCCTCTCTCTCTCTTAATTAGAACTGTGGGAAAATATGGCTGTGGGAAAATATGGCTGTTAATGTATGTGCATGTACTTAGTGTATTTAATGTATGTGCATGTACTTAGTGTATTTAATATTCTAGGGGGTATGTACCTAGTCTAGATTCCTTGTATAGTATTTATTGTATATGTAACTTGTATTAGTATAAATATAAAACAGTGGCTACCCATTTGGGTATGTCAAATCTTCAGTAAATCTATTTATTTGACATGGTATCAGAGCAAGGTTATTTTCTGGAATCTTTGGCCTTCTTTTGTGCTCTGTTTTTACTCTGTTTTCTGAGATCAAAAGGGAGTATTTTTTTCAACCTTTAACGCCCCGTTTTCAGCCTTCATTGCTGACCTTTCTTCAGCCTTCATTGCTGAATTTTTTACTTCCTCACGACACCTATGATGTCGGATGTTTCACCAGTCACAAAACTAGCCACCAGTCAACAAGATGAGGCAACCATCTCGCACGGTATTGGAGATCTGCAAAATATCCAGGCTGCATACAGATTAAATGGTCAGAATTATCTGAAGTGGTCCCAATTAGTCCGGACCATTTTGAAAGGCAAGGGGAAAATCAGCCATCTCATGGGTACGGGTCCGAAGCCTAGTGATCTGAACTTTGAAGCGTGGGATGAAGAAGACTCGATGATTATGGCATGGCTATGGGGATCTATGACCCCATAAATCAGTGACACGTGCATGTTTCTAAACACTGCCAAAAATATATGGGACGCGATCCAACAAACATACTCAAAGGCAAAAGATGCCGCTCAGGTGTATGGGGTAAAGGTTAAAACAACGGCAGCAAGGCAAGGGAATAAAACGGTCACAGAGTACGCTAATCAATTGAGTGCTTTGTGGCAGGAGTTAGACCAATACAGAATAATAAAGACGAAGTGTTCCGATGATGCTGCTGTTTTGAAGAACTTTATTGAACAGGATAGAGTCTATGACTTTCTTGTTGGGTTGAATCCGGAATTCGATCAGGTGCGTGTTCAGATTCTTGGGAAATCGGAAGTCCCATGCTTCAATGAAGTGGTAGCCATAGTTCGAGGAGAGGAGAGTAGGCGAAGTCTGATGCTGGAGCCACAAGTTTCAATCAATTCAGCAATGGTTGCAAGTGATGGAAACAAGCTGAATATACCTACTGCAAAAAAGTCTGCTGGTAATGAAAGAAAACTAGCCCTTGACATGAAGACAGGAGATTCTAGGAATCAAGACCGAGACAATTTATGGTGCACATATTGCAAGAAACCGCGGTACACTCGTGAGAATTGTTGGAAGCTTCATGGGAAGCCACCAAGCCGAGAATGGGGACAAAGAGGGGGACAATCCAGAAGTGGACAAGCTAATGTAGCAGCTGGCCAAAGTGATGAGCCACCCAAATCAGATTCAGCTGGTCTCAACCAAGGTGAGCTGGAAAGGGTGAGAGCTCTCATCAACAGTCTTGATAAGCCCTCAGCTACTTGTTCTTTGGCATATTCAGGTGAGTTTCCGCTTTCCATTGGATTAAATGTTTCGGATGCAGCCTTTTCCACCTCTTGGATCATGGATTCAGGAGCTACCGATCATATGACCCACTCACCAAATGTCTTTACCACCTATTCCCCGTGCCCAAGCAGTAGAAAAATAGCCACTGCAGATGGTTCTTTGACCACTGTGGCAGGAATTGGAAATGTCCAAATTAACCCATTGTTAACCTTGCAGAATGTCCTTCATGTCCCTAAGCTATCTACCAACCTGATATCCATCCAAAAACTTACTCATGACTTACAATGTAATGTGGTTTTTCATCATACTGATTGCATATTTCAGGAAAAGGATTCGGGGAAGACGATTGGACATGCTAGAGAATGGGGTGGCCTCTACTTTCTTGAAACAAGTCAACCAACTATCAACAAGGATAAACAGTCAGTGTCATTTGTTTCCAAGTCCTTGACATCCTATAAAGAGAAAATTTGGCTCCATCATCGCCGACTTGGACATCCATCATTTAGAGTCATTAAACTTTTGTTTCCGTCTTTGTTTAAAAGTTTTGATGTTGAGTCTTTTCATTGTGAAAAATGTGAACTTGCCAAACACAAACGTATACCATTTCTAGGGCACAATAAAATAAGTTCCATTCCTTTTTATTTAATTCATAGTGATGTTTGGGGTCCATCTACTGTTGCTAATATATCTGGGGCACGATGGTTTGTTTCCTTTATTGATGATTGCACTCGAGTCTGCTGGATTTTTCTTCTTAAACAAAAATCTGATGTCAGTATTGTTTTCCCAAATTTTTGTTCCATGATTAAAAATCAGTTTGGAGTGACCATCAAAAGAGTTAGGTCTGATAATGCAAGGGACTATTTTAATCAAAGTCTCAGTCCATTTTTTCAAAAGGAAAGGATAATACATGAGTCATCTTGTGTGAATACCCCGCAGCAAAATGGAGTTGCAGAGAGGAAAAATGGTGATCTCCTTGAAAAACCCGAGCGTTGTTATTTGAAAACCATGTTCCTAAAACTTTTTGGGGGAAGCTGTTCTTACAGTAACACATCTCATAAACAGATTGCCCTCTAGAGTCCTAGGATTTAAGAGTCCAATGGACGTGTTGTCAACATTTTACCCTACCCTACACACCACAAATAATCTTGTTCCTAGAGTGTTTGGGTGTACGTCCTTTGTACATGTTCACAGTCACAACCGAGAGAAACTGGATCCAAGAGCTATAAAGTGTGTATTTGTGGGATATTCGTCAACCCAGAAAGGTTACAAGTGTTATCATCCACCTTCCCGAAAATTCTTTGTTTCTATGGATGTTACCTTCAATGAACGTGAATCTTACTTTCCAAACCCTTATCTTCAGGGAGAGAAGTTAGTGAGAGAAGACGAGGGTTTGGATTTTGACTTAATGTTGGATCTTTCAGTTTCAAACCATCCTACTTCTTCATCAGTTTCAAACCATCCTACTTCTTCATCCACTAGTGATCATGCTCCGTTTCAATCTGAACTATCTGAGTCTGTCATAGTTTCCTCTGAACTTGTGTCTAATCCTGTAACAACAGCTTCCGTGTCTACTCAACCCGGAACTGAGTCTATTCCCAGGGATGTTAGATATGGCAAAGGCAAGATGTATGCAAGGAGGAAGATGGTTGCCCCAACTCTACGCAAGTCCAAGAGTCCGATGAGGTAATGATTCCTGAACCCATATTACAGATTGAAGCCGAACCAGAAGTAGAGAGTGAGACCCATAAGGGTAGTAGTGACACAGACTTGCCCATTGCATTGAGAAAAGGTATGAGAGAGTGCACTAAAAGACCCTTATATCCCCTTGCACACTTCCTGTCCTTTAAGCAATTTTCCCCGTCACACAGAGCCTTCCTCAATAACCTAGAAACCATTGTCATTCCTTCCAATCTATCCGAAGCTTTGTCTAATGAAAAATGGAAGCAAGCTATGAATGTAGAAATGGAGGCATTGGAAAAGAACAAAACATGGGAGCTTGTGGAGTTACCAGCAGGGAAGAAACCAGTGGGATGTAAATGGGTGTACACAGTGAAGTATAGAGCTGATGGTTCAGTGGAGAGATACAAGGCAAGGTTAGTAGCCAAAGGTTATACTCAGATGTATGGAGTGGACTATCTAGAGACTTTTGCCCCAGTTGCAAAGCTGAATACTGTTAGAGTCCTATTGTCTTTGGCAGCTAACTTTGGATGGGATTTACAACAGTTTGATATAAAAAATGCTTTCTTGCATGGAGATCTAGAGGAAGAGATATATATGGAAATTCCACCTGGTTATGGAAAAGGAGTTACTGATCATACAGTGTGTAGGTTAAAGAAGGCATTATATGGGCTTAAACAATCTCCTCGAGCATGGTTCGGCAGGTTTGCCAAGGTTATGGTGATGTTAGGATATAAGCAAAATCAAGGAGATCATACACTGTTCGTCAAACACTCGTCTTCAGGGGGAGTCACAGTTCTCTTAGTTTATGTGGATGATATAATTGTTACAGGAAGTGATGATGAGGAGAGACATTTTTTGAGTGAGTGCTTGGCAAAAGAATTCGAGATTAAGACACTTGGGAAGCTAAAGTATTTTCTTGGAATTGAAGTGGCACATTCAGATAAGGGTATTTTTCTCTCTCAGCAGAAGTATGTAACTGACCTACTCAAGGAGACAGGTAAAACAGCATGCAAACCGGTAAGTACTCCAATAGATCCGAATCTAAAGCTTGGAATAACAGAGGAAGATGCTATGGTGGACAAAGGGATGTATCAACGCTTGGTGAGAAAGCTCATTTATCTGTCCCACACACGACCGGATATAGCTTATGCTGTGAATGTGATTAGTCAATTCATGCACACTCCAAAAGAGGTTCATCTTCAAGCAGCACACAGAGTGTTGCAATATCTTAAGAGTACACCAGGAAGAGGAATTCTCTTTAGGAGGAGTGGGGGCTTAATGCTTGAAGCCTATACAGATGCTGATTATGCTGGGTCATTGATTGATAGAAGATCAACCACTGGATATTGTACGTTTCTTGGTGGGAACCTTGTGACATGGAGAAGTAAAAAGCAAAATGTGGTAGCACGGTCTAGTGCAGAAGCTGAGTTTCGAGCAATGGCTCAAGGAGTATGTGAGTTACTTTGGCTGAAGATCATTCTAGAAGACATGAGGATCAAGTTGGAGGGCCCGATGAGGCTTTATTGCGATAATAAGTCTGCAATTAGCATAGCCCACAATCCAGTGCAACATGATCGGACAAAGCATATCGAAATTGACAGACATTTTATCAAGGAAAAATTGGAGAGTGGATTGATCTGCACACCCTATGTGTCTACAAATGATCAGCTCGCTGATGTGTTAACCAAAGGGCTAAGTGGTCCAGTGTTTGAAAGTATTGTATCCAAGTTGGGAATGGAGAATATCTATTCACCAGCTTGAGGGGGAGTGTGGGAAAATATGGCTGTTAATGTATGTGCATGTACTTAGTGTATTTAATGTATGTGCATGTACTTAGTGTATTTAATATTCTAGGGGGTATGTACCTAGTCTAGATTCCTTGTATAGTATTTATTGTATATGTAACTTGTATTAGTATAAATATAAAACAGTGGCTACCCATTTGGGTATGTCAAATCTTCAGTAAATCTATTTATTTGACAAGAACAATAATAATAAAACCCAATAATAATAAAACCCTAGGAAGACACCTCTTATTTATAGCCTTACCTTCCTAATCGTATGCTATTACGTCCATTAAATTACGGTGAACCTTCAATCCTAATCCAATCAGGATAACCCTTTAATTTATCCAATGGTCCACAATCACCCCAAACATTAAATAAAAACAATTAAAATTTAATTATTTCCTAAATAAAGTAAACTAATTCTAATAAAACTATAATACTAAATAAAGCTAACCAATTCTAATAAAATTATAACACTAGATAAAGCCAACCAATTCTAATAAAACTATAACACAAAAAAATATAAATAATAATAAATATATATATTTGGGTTATAACAATGAGTAACCAGTTGACCCAGCTTTTTGGATTAAGAAAAGTCATGCACCTCAAGTACCCCTCCAAACATTGGTTTAATCTTTCCGATTGCCAGTCCGTCTATGGGTGATAGGCTGTAGACATATCTAGAGAAGTTCCAAAGAGTGTAAACAGTTCCTGCCAGAAAAGACTGGTAAAAATCTTGTCCCTGTTCGACACAATACTTTGAGGAATACCATGAATTTTCACCACTACATTAAAGAATTCCTTGGCTACTGTTATTGCTGAGAAAGGGTGAGAGAATGCCATGAAGTGTCCAAACTTTGTTAATCTGTCTACTACTACCAGAATAACTGTTTTTCCATGTGACTTTGGCAATCCTTCAATAAAGTCTATGCACAAATGAGTCCACGGTTGATCGAGAATGGGCAATGGTTGCAAATACCCTGGATAAGGCAAGTGTTCTGCCTTACATTGCTGGCAGATATCACATTCTGTCACACACTGGATTACTGTTTTCTTGAGTCCTCGCCAATAGAACAGCTGCCTTAGTCGTTGATAGGTGGCTCTAATTCCTGAATGTCCTCCTACTGCTGAACTGTGCACAGATTGCACCAATTTCTTCCTTAATTCTAACCCAGTTCCCACATAGATCTTGTTATGAAATTTCAGAATTCCATTTGCAAATACATACCCTATCTGCGAATTAGGATCAATCAGCAATGCTGCCATACATTCTTCAGCAAATTTGTCTCCCTTGTAGCTGCTCACTACTTCATTAAGCCAAGTAGGTACCACTGCCGAGATAGCCTTCAGTTCTCCTTCAAAAATTCTGGATAATGCATCTGCTGCCTTATTTTCCTTTCCTCTTCTATACACAATTTCATATGTCAGTCCCAAAAGCTTTGTCATCCCCTTCTTTTGAAGCGGAGTGTGCAGCCTTTGTTGCAATAAGTGTTTCAAGTTTTCATGATCTGTTTGAACTATGAATTTCTCTCCTTCCAAGTAGTGTCTCCATTTATCTACAGCCATTAGTAAAGCCAACAGCTCCTTCTCATATACAGACAAACCCAAATTCCTTGGACTCAAAGCCTTACTGAGAAAGGCAAGTGGTCTGCCCTCCTGCATTAACACAGCCCCTATTCCATTCCCCGAAGCATCAGTTTCCACTACAAACGTTTTTGTGAAATCAGGTAATGCTAATACCGGAGCTTCAGTCATCACCTTTTTTAACTTCTCAAAAGCTTCTTGCTCCTTAGATCCCCAAAAGAAATTATCTTTCTTAAGTAACTTTGTCAGTGGTTTGCTAATTTGCCCATATCTCTTTATAAATCTTCTATAGTAACCAGTGAGACCCAAGAATCCTCTTAATGCTTTTACGGAAATAGGCACAGGCCAATTCATCATTGCTTCCACCTTCTTACAATCTATTTGAACCCCATTACCATGAATGATGTGTCCTAAATACTCGATTTGCTTTTGTGCAAATGAACATTTTGATTTCTTAATAAAAAGCTGATTATCCTTGAGGACTTGTAGGGCTATTTTGAGGTGTTCTAAGTGGGTTTGGAAGGAAGGGCTATATACTAAAATGTCATCAAAGAATACCAGGATAAATTTGCTCAAATAAAGTTTGAATACATTTTTCATTAAGGCTTGAAAAGTGGCTGGGGCATTGGTAAGGCCGAAAGGCATAACTCTGAATTCATATAGGCCTTGGTGTGTCTTAAAAGCTGTTTTGTGGGTATCTTCTGGTCTCATCCTAACTTGATGATAACCAGATCTTAGGTCCAATTTGGTGAAGAATTGTGCCCCATGTAGTTCATCTAATAAGTCTTCAATTGTGGGTATGGGAAATTTGTCTTTAATGGTAAGGGCATTGAGTTGTCAGAAGTCAATACAAAACCTCCAAGTTCCATCTTTTTTCTTGACTAACAGAACTGGAGAGGCAAATGGGTTGTGACTGTGTTGGATGACAGATTGATCTTTTCGGCCACCATTTTCTCAATTTCTTTCTTTTGAACGGGAGAGTATCTATAAGGTTTAATATTGACTGGTTCTGAGTTTGGTTTAAGAGGTATGGTATGGTAAAAAATTCTCAGTGGAGGCAAGGTTTTGGGTTCAAAAAATAAGTCCTCCTAGTCTAATAACAACTTTTGCAAAGAATTCAATTTAGTTTGACTAACCTCTTGGGCTTTAGCAGCTTTTCCTTCCTCCATAGCTGTGATTGAAAACAGTTGGGCTGTCACATTATGGATTCCTTTTTTAATCCATGATTGTAGCCTTTTCCCAGAAATCATCTTCAAAGCAGCCTCTTCCACACTCCCTCTTAATTACACCTTTTTCCCTTCCTTGTCAAAGGATACTTCCAATTTCTTTAAATCAAAGACCATTGGACTGTAGTCTTTGATCCAATCAATGCCCAACACCATGTCACATCCTCCTAATTTCAACAACCTCAATTCAGCCACAAACTTATGACCCTGCAGCTTCCAGTAGAACCCTTCAGTTTTGGCCGAGCTAAACATTTTCTGCCCATTTGCTATGGTGACAACTAATGGAGTTGCTTCTCTTGTTTTACATTTTAATTCCTTTGCCACTTCTTCATCCAAAAAACTATGGGTACTGCCATTGTCTATCAATATTAATAATGATTTATTTCCCACAAAACCTCTGAACTTCATGGTGCTGTGAGAAAACTGTCCATTCATTGCATGAATGGATAATTCAGCAATATCTGTCTCCTCTTCCTCTTCTTTTGTCCCCTGATCCTGTTCCTCAACATCTATACCTTTAATTTCTTCTTCTACCTCCATATTCATAAACTGCTTTTTGCAAACATGGCCCACAAAATACTTATCTCCACATTTAAAGCACTGCCCTGGCTGTTTTCTTGTTTCTGCTGTGCTGCTGGCCATCGAGTTTCTTGTTAAGTTTAGCGAGCTTCTGTTGTTAGAGAAGTTGCCCTGGCTCTTGAAATTTCCTTTCCCTATTGCTCTTCCTCCATTCCAATTAGATGAATTTTTACTCCCACTTTCAGCATTCCAGATTTTCGAACTCCCAGAATTCTCCATTTCTCCTTTTGTCCATGATCTCTGCTTCTTATACATAGCATCCAAAGCTAATTCTTATAATCTTGCTTGTTCAATCGCCTGACTTAGTGTTTTTGGTCGTAACACCTTAACCAATGGCCTAAGTTCTTCCTTCAGTCCACTGAGAAAGCTGGAGATGAAATAAGATTCAGTCAAATTAGGATTCCATTTGTGCCTTAAGCTCTTCGAACTTAGATTGATATTTTTCTACAGCCCCATTTGATTCAATTTATTGAACTCCTCCACCACATCTTTCACACCTTTTTCTCCAAATCTTTCACATAGTGCTTCCACAAATTCCTTCCAAATTAACTCCTCTCTATTAACTATCCACCCTTGATACCATACATCCACCTTATCTTCTTAGAAAATTGAAGCAATTTCTACTTTCTGATGTTCAGGAGTTTGGCAGATTAAGAAGTACTTTTGGCACCTCCTTATCCATCCTCTAGGATTAGTGCCATCAAAATAATGCATCTCCCATTTAGGAGTTACAGCTTATGGCCCTCCATTCTGAAATTCTCCCATTTTAAACTGTCCTTCTCTTTTGTTCTCCTTACTCTTTATTAATTCCTTTTCTCTTCTAGGCCCACAGTGACTTCCTTCGGCACTTTCTACTTCAATGTAGGGGTTAGGAAGTAACCCCTTTCCTCCTAAAGTCGTAGCACCCATGGTTTCCCCCTGAATTTCCTTTTCTTTCCGTGTGATCTCTTTCTCCTTCCTTGTTTTCTCATTCCACATCTCATCCAACCTTTGTTGATTTTCCAGGATTTTGTCTAATACCTCAAGTTTTGTTAAGTGAACATCAATCTTACCTAACTGAGCTTCCACCTGCACCATTCTTTGATCCATGGCTCCTATTTTCTGATCTTGAGACTCCAGTTTAGACTACAATGTGTGCACTTGCTGCTCCAATGACTTTAGCCTGGTTCCTTCTGCCATTTCTTGATCTCGGCTGTCGAAATTCAGGTACTACAGCAATCGTCGGTGACTCTACTCGCTGGGATGTGTGTTTTTGCCGAGAAAAATTTGAGAATTTGGGAAAAGAACCGAGGAACGATTGCTTTGATACCAATTTGTTAGGAACTTTAGAAATTGAGAGTGAGAACTTAAAGAATTGGGAGAGAGTTATGGCTGAAGAGAAGACTGTTGAGAGGAAAGAAAGAAAGAGAGAATTAGAGAGAGAGAGATAAGGAGAGAGAAAACTGGAGAAGAATTAGAATTCTTTAGAAAAACTCATTAATATCTGTACTCAGTCCTTTTGGAGGCTATTTATAGCTGTATCTAACAGTTTATCAACTGTTTTAACAGTTGTAACAGCTCCCTAACCTCCTAACAGCTCTAACAACCTTACAATAACAGCCTTCCCATTGATAACCACCCCCTAACAACTTGTAACAACCCTCCTAATGACCTGTAACAACCTGTAACAATATGTAACAGCTCCTAACTAACTCTTATTCCTAACAAAGAACAGTAGTTCTTCTCTTCAACTTGAATTGTAAAATTTTCTTCACTTATTTATCGTGATTGCTAAGAAACCATGTACAATCTAATTGATCTATATAAATGCATAATTGATCTATATAAATGCATAAATAACAAGTTAAATAAGGTATGATTAATGAAATTGGCCTTCTTATATACCTTAACTTTGTTATTGTTAAGGTTTTTCATTTTAAATTATTATTTTTCTTTTTTCCCTACTCCTGAATTCCTCTCTCATTGATGTGCATATTCAAGATGTCATTGTTTAGGAGGCTTATGTAATTAAGCTTGTCAAACAGATGGGTGTTGCTGCAGTGGTCCACCTATATGTTTTTCCGGCAGTACCTTATAAGCGTGGAGAAAGATGTGTGCGTAATGTGGCTGTGATGACGGACTATGCATCCATAGGATCACCTCCAGATCCAGAGGAGGTTCAAGACTGTGAAAGATATACGAGACTACGTGTTGATTGTAATGATGAGAGAGAAAAGCGTTTGAATTTCCCCCAGAGTGTCTGTGATGTGGTTGTTGGAAGTGGTGAAATAGTGAGATTCATAAACCTTGCTCTCTTAATAATTATTTATTTTCAATTTTCTTGCTCGGTTCTGATGGTTTTGCTATGTTTCTGGGTCCTTCACTGTCTAGATTGTAGACGACATGAAGTACACAGTTTCACATGTTGTGGAACCGGTTGAAAGGGGAATTGCAAAAATAAATAAAACTTTTCATCAGATATCCGAGAATGTCAAACGAATTGAGGAGCAACGAAAGAAATCGAAGGATGATAATTATCTTTTCCCGATGAATCCATGGACAAAGGAATTTTCTGAATTGCATGATAACCTTATTGAGGGGAGTGTCAGTGACAGTGGTTTGCCTGATGGGAAGAGACCACATCACTATGCCAAAACAACGTCTCGGTTTTGATACAGATGATCTTGTTCTTTATTCATTATGGAAGTTTGATGCCAGTTAAACTGTGACTTATGATTATCTGATGATTTCAATAGACTTTGGTAAGTATACTTAATCTGGATCTTTCAAGGTTTGCCGTTTATTTTCTGATAAATAACGAAATTGATTAAAAAAATATATAAAATTTTGTGTGCAATTAGTTTGATGCTCGTTCTTTTTCTAGGTGAACTTACTTGTGGTATGAAGAACCTCCGTGTGTTTCCAGTGGGAAAAAAGAGTGGAGAAATTTTTAGAGCATGCTTGATTGATGCTTCTGATTAAAGACTTTTCTGCAGAGGCAGGGAATGTACAAAAGAAGGCTATTAAAGCAGGTAATAGTTTTAACTTCTTACCTACACGTGGAAGAGCAAAGATCTTAACACCTCAATTGTAAATCCAAAAATACCCATGCATGACGTGTACGTAATAATGTACCTTGAGCTCAATTAGAAATTCTAAAATTTGTTTTGAGATTCAAATTTTCTTTCGGATTGGTCATGAGGAGTATCCTCACTTTCATGGCAGGCAGATTATGTCTTCATAAATGCAGACTCTAATTCCCAGTTAGCCTGATGACAAGCTTCCTTATCTGTAACTCGGTTCTCTCTCCTTAAATGGTTTTAAGAGGAAGTAATAAGAGTTTGCTCCTCCTTGAAGTGGGAGAGATTTTGTTTTGTTTGATCATTTGTAGACCTCAAAAATTACATTTATCTGACCTCATCATTACTCCAAATATCCATGATTAGCTCAGCGTATGCAGAGCAACATGTTGATTTTTTTTTTTCTTGTTTCTGTAAAATATTAGAGGTATCTCCACTTTCAACGGGAGCAATCCTCCAAAGCTCTTAATTTATTCCACAGGAACTAAGAACTAGGTAAAGTCAAAAGAATTATAACCAGTGATCTCTACTCGAGTTGATAGAGATCTTACCGCTGAACTACCCCTGTGGGCAAGTGACGTGTGTCTTCATTTGGTTTATTTGTTTGTCTGCCGCTGTCATGCATGGCAACAACGCGATCTAAATTGTTTGGTTGTCGGTTTAACTTTATGCACATGCATTGTTTCTCTTTTCTATTCCAGCATTTCACTGCCTTCCCTGGTTTGCTCGTAGTGTCGTAGTCAAGTATGGACTTGGGCTTCAGCATGGATAGAAAGGAGATGGACTATAAATGCTTTATGGCCGCTATATCTTATTATGACTTTGAATTGGAAAAGCTTGATCTATACTTGGGAATAGTCTCTTTAGTTATTAGAGGTAAGATTGAGTCCATTGTCCCTCCCTTAAACCCGCGTATGCGCGAGCTTCGTGTATTAGTTCCTCCCCCCCCCCCCCCCTTTCTCTCTTATAGTTGTGTGCGCATCACCAATTTGTCATGCTCTTAATTTAAATGAGGTGGAACACTTTTAGGTTTATCACTCAAAGTAATAAACATAAAGAAATCTAATTTAATTACGACTCTTATCGTTGCCCACGCGTGGTAATCTAATTTAATTACTCAGAGAAGTCTAATCTAATTTAATTTCGTTGAGATGGAATACTAGTGGGTTTGTCGGTCGAAAGTAATTAGGATAGAGAAATATAATTTAACTACAAATCAACCATTGTCATGCCATTTTACTTTTCTATTATTGGTATTTTTTTCCTAATTCAATAACATTTTCCTTTGGTTGATTAGGTGGATTGTCCAAGTTTGTTGCTTTATTGACAGTAGATGCATATTTATCTAGACAAGGGGGATTGAAGTTGAAAATACAACCTAAAGTTGAATTTCAACCCTTAAGTGCATGTGAATGCCTGCTATCCGATGAACTTTAATATGTATTCAATGACTAAATGCTACTTTGGGATCATAAAATTGAATTCGACTTCAGGCCTCTTATCCTAATTATCAGAGGTTTACTTTTTGAGTCGATTTGGAGAAATCATTCTAGGGAAAGAGGGAAAGGTGGGATGAGTAGTTGCACGCGCGATTGAAGATGTCTCTGACTCGAGCTGCTGCTATTCCTCCTCTATTTTGGTAAAAGAGAGAATCTCGTTCAGAGTATACTAGCTCTTTGTGGTAAGGATGTTGGGTTAATGATTCGAATCCTAGAATCAGTCTCTTTACTTGTCTACATCTGACATTTTTTAGATCTTGCAGTATGGGAGTTCTGTATAGCGAATCACTTTTTTTTTTGGTATAATCTAATTTTGTATCTTATTTGAGCGGATGACTTTTAAATTTATGAAGGAAGACTAGCTAGACTAAGGTTTGTTTGGAGTTTGGAATTTCAAAAAAATTTTAAAAAATCATAAATTGATGTTGAAGTGATGTAAAAGTGACACACAGTAAAATTTGTTCGGAGGAAATTAAAAAGTTTAGGAATTTTTTAAAAGTTTTTTGAAAAAACTTTGTGGAGGCCAAATACCCCCTAAAAAAGACTTCATAATCAAAAAGGGTTTTTTTTTTTTTTTTAGCTTTATTATAAAAACAAAGGCACCACCCTTTCATTCATGTTTTCTTTTGGGCTTTGGATAAAAATCGGGTCGGCATGGGTTTATAGGATATTTTATTCCGTTTTGCAAAGTTTTAGAATCAATAAAAATCGGGTTAATTGTGAATGGAATGCAACATAAATTTTTAATTTTTAATCGATTCGATTCAATTCAATTGCTTAGTGCTATAGTGTAACATCAACCTACAATCTCCACCCATATATGTTTGGAAGTGGATTCAAATCATTACATGTAGCCTGGCGAGCGAACAATAAGAAGCATAAAAAAAAAAAAGTATATTTAATTTTTATTTCTTAAATTCTCATGTTAAATTTATTAAGTGAGATCTCAAATCCCTTCAAAACTTTCAAATTTGCACGATAGGGTTATTGCAACTGGCTAGCTTCATAATATATATGTACATATATATATATAAATATATAGGGTTATAAAAATATTCTCACATTCATAAAGTTTATAAATAATTTATTTGCATTTATTTAGACTGCATTTAGAGTGATAAAAAGTGAGATAATTTATAAGATTGTTATTCATGTAGTGAGATAAAAAGTAAATAACTTTTAAAGATTTTCAGAATATTTTAACATTTTTTAACAAATTAAACGCACCCTTAGTTTAGTTAGGAATAAGTCTTCATAAATTTTCTATTTTATTTTTTTATACTAATTTGAAAGATTTGAAAAATAAAACCAAATGCACCTTTCATCAGGCGGCTATTGAAATGTCTTGATCCAATAATTATTTTGTGGTTTGTAAAAGAAGTGAGAAGATAAGATTGAGATGGAAAAAAGTCCTTTTTTTTTTTTTTTTAAGGCATGCACTAAATTCATTTTTGACCACTGACATTAATTTTTTTTCTTATTATTTTTGTGTAATATAAAATGATATTGTCGATGGAAAATTCTTTATAATAATGATGTTGAAAAAAAATATGCATGCAATTAAAAGTATGAAGGCACTCAGAAAGCAACAAATCATTCAAGTGAAACCTACTACAAATTGTGAAAGCTACATTTTGTTTTGAAAAGTAGAGACCGGCGAGTTTCAATGTCAGCTTGGTAATATTAAGATCGGCGATGCTATCGAATTAAAATTTAATAGTTCAGATATATTAATATTTTTTTACTTAAAAAAGATAAATACATTTGCACCATTAAATTTTAATCTAACATTTTCCGACCACAAATTACTAATCTGACATAAATTGTTTTTTCGGCTCCCAAATTCATTTTCTTTTCTACCCTTGGTTTTGCCGTGCATTCACACGGAGTGGATAATTGATGCTACACCCGGAGCAATCGGGAATCACCCCACCCAAGCTTAATATCATATTCATCATCTCTTCCAACAATAATGTATCTACTCCATTATCAAATAATAAATAATCACATTACAACAACCCTCGCCTCTATTTTTTTATGAACTCATAACTATTACTAATTTGGTTATTCCAAAATAAAACTATTTTAAAACAATTCATCAAATTAAATTATCATTATTCAACAACCATATCTATTGCCCGTAGTTAGTGCAAAATTTGACTTATTAAATGTCATTTAGGTTTCGTTTGACAAGAAGTAATTGGTAGCTGAACTACTAATTTTTTGGTTTTTTTTTTCTTAAAATAATTAAATTTACTTTCTTACATTTTATTTTTTTTAAAAATTTTTAAGGATAAAAATATCAAATTAACAAAAAAGTTAAAACGTTAGTTACTCAAAAGTGAAAGGAAATAACACTAGGTCATGTCTATTGGTTTCAATTTAACTTCAGGTAACTACTCCATAATATCGTGAGGTTACCTAAATAAGGAAGGGGTGACACTACCGTTGAGTAGATAGGATCGTGCAAATGTGCACAAGTGTACAATAATCAAGTGCACAATAATCAATTGCACAAATAACACTCAAAACAGTCTCAACAAAATATAATTTATCAATGCAAGCGTGATGCAATGGTCAATGTATTATCTAATCTCTATCTACTCCCAATCTTATCCTAGGACAGATGATACTTAGCAAAGCACGCGAGGTCACCAACCTACTATTTTTGCTTACAGAAAATGTTTATCTCAACATACATTATGAATGGGAAATTGTGTTAGGCCCCCTATCCTATTTACTAGAGAATGGTGTAGTTAGACATCTGTTTATCTCAAGCAAAGTTTGATTGTACTTCGAAAAAAATTTTTCAATAATATCTCATGATTAACATCCCAACTCTAATGACTAATTTCTAATCATATATATTGATTAGGGATCATTCAGTATCTTCAAAATCGTCTTTTTTTTTTTTTTTACATTTTTCTCAAAATCAAAGTTCTCGTCCATATACATGACCCGTGTTTCAGCACGTTAACAATATTAATACGATACTATCGGCCAATTAATAATCATAACACACAAACTGGATGATGCAACCCCAACTCACGCACATAACATACTTAATCATGTAAATAGATATCATCTCATAAGAACAATATATTGACGTTAGGCTTGATGATGATTTGAGGTTCATTTAATCTTTAAAAATCAATAACTAATGGTTATGGGCTCAAACCACATTTAATTTTTGTGAAAACTCAACAGGACTTGTCCAAATGACTTTAGTCCATCCAGACGACCCCATCCGTCCAGATGCCTGTGCCTAGACACCATATTCTTGGGTTCATTTTCAATAGAAGATGAACTAAAATTTCCTAAATCACCAATACAAACTTAATACTTCATCATATGTAAACATTTTGACACCTCAATAACATGTTTATACAATATTAATTTTCACAATAACTCAAAAGAATGTAAGATTTCAATATATATATATATATGCATGTATATACACAACTGTACACACACTTGTGCATGCACACACATATGTCAACCCCAAATCATTCAATACTTAATCAAATCAAGTATAGATTATACCAAAATTATACTAGCAACACATAGAACACAAATGTAAACTCCACCTACCTCACATTCGAAGAAAGAGGAAGAAAAATGGAGAAATATGAGTTTGGCTTCCAAACTTTCGAAGCCTATATCTTTTACCTTGAGGCAAATCACCAAAAACTATCACCCCCACAATGATTTTGGTGTCGAATACTCCCTTATCGGACTGATTTTCCTATTTGAACCTCATTTTCTCTATTCTCTCTCTCTCTCTCTCTCTCTCTCTCTCTCTCTCTCCTCACTTTCTTTCTCTCTCCTGCATGCAACTTCTTGAAAAGCCAAGATAGAAAAAATAGGGAAAAAAAAAAGAAAATAAGAAAAGAAAGAAGATAAGAAAGAAGGCTAGGCCCTTGGTCCAGTTTTTCAACTCAATACAACTCCAGGCCAAACTCGACTAAGGAATGATAAAACAAACTTAACCATCCAGACATATCTCAGGTCCAAATATTTAATTGGCTAAAATCTCAAATAAATAGTCAAGATAAAATATCAAGTGTTACAGTTCTATTCTAATGTGTCTGTCCTTTTCATTTAAAGCTTAATTTGGAGAAGGATTTGATTTTCAGTGAATCTTTCTAGTTTGTTGCCTTGGGGGGAAGGGGGGATTAGGGACAACGAAAGAGAGTGTTTTCTGGAGATCAAATTTGTAAGTAATTTCTATTTCCTAAAGAGCAATTCTAGGTCGTATTCTCTTTTGGGTGATTTGATGATCAAGTCTAGCAAGTTTTTCCCAATATTCTTAATCTCTATTTGGGAAAAGAAAGAGAAAGAGAGCGACTTGAGGATCAATCTCTTATGGTTTCTTTTTGTAAGATATATACATCTATATATGTATACTATGTATATGATATGTGGTTATTACTTTTTTGGGTTTAAAAATAGGAGTTTTGGATTATAGAAATTAAGGTAAAATAGGAAAATTATTTAAATTTTTTGTTGACTTTGACATTTCTATTAAGATTAACAATTTATTTGATAGAAGAGGGGAGTTAACAACTTTTCAAAACAAGAGAGGTAAGTATAATATTTGAAATGTTACGGGAGAGTAATTGTAATTACACAAATGTTGAGGGAAGATAGGTGTAATTTATCCTATGTTCTTTACTGGGTTTATGGAGAAGTTTGAACTTATTTGTTCTAAGGCAGGGTTTGGAATTTATAAAGGCAGGAAATATTGAGTTAACTAGAAAAAAAAAAAAAGAAAAAACTTCGTACCTCAGTTGAGGGTTGAACGAGCTTGATTAGTGGTGTTTTGTAGCTTAAAGAAATGCTATGGTGGGGGAGCAAACTTTAGAGAAGGGGTGAGAGATATTAGTGAGGGAAAGAAGGAAGACCCAGAGAGAGAGAGAGAGAGAGAGAGAGAGAGAGAGAGGACACATAGATTCGCACAAAGTGAGTGAGAGAGATAGAGCAACTATAGTAGGTTGCGACAGCCGGGGCAACTACGGTGGGCAATGGCAGCAACGTGCTATGGCAGACAATGGTGGCAAGGGTCCAATCTTGGAGGGCATCAGTGATGGGAAAAAGAGAAATAGCGGGATACAACAGAGAGGGAGTAGAACCAAAAGGGGGGAAATTATAGAATGGTAAAAACAATATTCGCGAGGTTAATTAACCTCTTAGTGATTGTTTTAAGGTGTCGTTATTACCCCTTTTACTGATTGTAACACGTGACTGCGTGAGTTTTGCCAACGCCAATAGTTAATTTTTTGATAGTGATTATGTTCTTGACTAGTCTACATAAGCTATAAGAAATAGTTGCATTCGTTTAGAGCCTTATCGAGCCTTCAAGGTAATAGTTAGTCAATATAACTTTTTCAAATGAAATTCAAAATATTGAGGTGGTTACACCAACTATTAGCTGGTAGGAAAGACCATCATTTTATTATTATTATTAGCTATGAGGATGAAGTGGGTGAGGTTGGAACGTTATATCTCCAACATATTCATTTGCATTAATTATTTGACAGAGTTTTTTTTTTTGGCTTGCTTCGTTTGTCAAGTTAATGGATTTATTACTAGCTTTTATAATTTAATTAATTATTTAAAGTGAATTTTTTTCAAAAAAATAATTTAAAATAGTAAATCATTTTCACTTGAGTTATAAAAGTACAAATTTTTTTAATTCAATTATGTAAAGTAATTAATCCACAGAGGATCACATCATTTTAATTCTTTTTTTTAATAACAAAATTTTAATTGAATAACACTATCCCTATTTTAAATTGTCGAATGCATAATGACGAATGAACAAATTGAATACTAACGGGCCGATTGGATGCAGCTAAAGAAGGGGGGCAAAAATTTTACCCGTGGGCCCCACATTTTTTGCTTGGTTTGGCCGCCGAAATGCTTCCTTTCTCCCCCGGATTAGTTTTGCATGGTATTAAATTTAGCCCCCGCGGGGGGATAATTTTTAGCTAGGGTTTGGGCTAGCTAAAAATTATCCCCCTTCAAGTGGATAAATTTTTGACGTTTTTAACTTTCGTTAATGGTATTGTTAACTTGATTAAAATAAATATAATGTTAATAAAAAAAAAATAATAGATAAGCCAACAAGTCAAAATAAACATAATTAAAAAAATTGGATAATAACCAACCATTCAAAAGTACATATTTAAAAAAAAGTTTTTTAAATAAATTTATAAAAAATTAAATTTTCAATGAAATAAATAATATAACTTCAAATTGTCCAAAAATAATTAAATAGAGTGGGTCTTGCAATTTAATATTTAATTTAATGGGTAACCAAGTTTGGGACATCACAAGGGCAAAAGAGTCATTTGACTCTTTTTATCATCATTCACATTCTCTTATTTATAAAACATCCAAACTAAGTCAAAAGTTATCCCCCTTCATAAACATCACATCAATGTGAGCCAACCCTCTAAAAATAATATCCCCTCTTATCTTATACCCCCTCTAAAACTTATCCCTCTAAAATTTTAGCACCATCCAATCGGCCCCTAAGGTTTTATTTTTTTCAAGGGTTAAAAAGTAAGCAAGGATATTGAATAGATCATCCCAATGCAGGAGAGGAGTAGGTAACCATGAAAATAACGTACTTGGGTTGTCTTGTATTCATTAGCGTAATCAATCAATAAAAATTTTGACCAGCCAATGGCCAATATTAAACCTCTTCACTAGAATTTCGGAAATATTTCTTTTAGCGCAATTCCACATATTAATAGCCTTTTGCAAAACAATCTTCAAGATTGCCAAATCCAATTTTTAGAAAGCGATATATTTTGCATCGCAAAACAAAGTCGTCATAGGCTGCGTTTGAGAAGTATAGTCAACATTTTAGTTTCTGATTACTTAAGGATTACTTAAGGGTTGTTTAATTTATAAAAATTTGACCAAAAAGTATAGTAAAAATATAAAAATAATATGTAGTAAAAATTATTTAAAAGAAAGTACAAAAAGTTGGTAAAAATTAGTGGGTTTGGGTTAGTTTTAGCCAACCAAACACCCCCTTAATATTTTTATTTTTTTATTTAAATGATCAAATTTATCTTATTATATTTTAATTTTTTTAAATTATAAAGATTAAAAATATAAAATTAAAAATCAATAATCTAAATATATTTATATTTTTTGAATTAATTAAAAATAAATAAATATATTTGAAATTTTAATTCCATGATTCTGCCGTTAAGTATCAGCCAATCTGTGGCATCAATCGCACGTACCTTGAAGCCCCCAAATACGACTTTTGCTTCTTTTCATGTGACACATATAAGCCACCATGTTAATGCTAAACTATTTTATGTTGATGAACAAAGCTCCTTTCTGCCACCTACCGATTACACACACGTATATATATTTTCAAGATTTCAAGAGTAACAAGCCATCAAAATAGACGGTAAATTAATAAAGAGGTTAATTGGAAATCACTGCCACTCCTTAATTTGAAAAATATTTTTTTATAAAATATCATTGTTAAGTTTTCAAGTGAAACGATAAAAATAATTTCTTTAAATCAAGTAAAATCAAAGATGGAAATATAAAAAAAAGTGAAGTACAAGAAATGTATCTATTTTCTGAAGTTATTAATTATAAGAGTTAAAACTGTAACTTTGGTGAAATTTTTAATATTTTTAGTTTAATCTAAATTATAAAAATCGTAAAATTAAAATTTTAAATTAAAACATATTAGTGATTTTTTTTTTTTAAGATTTAGGATCAGTTTGTGCGAATCTTGACCAATTTTATGATTCTCACTCTTGATTCAAGTTTGAAACCAACAGTGATGAACTCCAATAGAAAAGAGTTGAACATAAGCTTAACTCAAATATAAAACTATAATTTTAAAATACAGATTGTAATAAACATTAAACATAAACTAACACTTATTTAAGATGGCTATTCTTAGTTCCTAAAAGTCTTGGATAAGAGAAAAAATTTTATATATATTTACCAATACAAATTAATTAATCACGACTTGCAGGAATATAGTGAAGGTTAGGAGTATGGGGAGTTTACTCTCCACGGTGTAATATAGTAGTATAGTAGTTTGCTGGGAGGAATTGAGACTCCTAGTAAAAGTTAAAAAGTGTACAAGTGAAGAGAAGGCTCGTTAGACAGCTTGCTAGATATCGTTGGATATTACAGAAAATACATCATTGCAACAGGTTATTCTTTGGGAGCTAGCTGGGTTCACTAAAAAAAAAAACATAAGCACGGTGTTGTGGCAAAACATCTCACTGGGAAACTTGTTTGGAACCTTGTCCTGGTGAGCAGTGCAATTCAAAAATTTTAATAGTTGTTTTAATTTTAAAATTCATTTTTGATCGAGTTTTTTGTTTTTATATATATAGGACGTATTGTACATCTATACAAAGCTCAACTTAGTATTTTTTAAGGTTAAGATTAAAAGAAAAATCAAAAATAAAGTGAGAGGGTTGTTTAAGATTTCCAGGTTCATCTCCTTCTTGTAATTACTTACTCTATTGTTGGAGTTTATATTAACAATCAAATCTTACCATAATAGTGGACGTAGGCATATTACCTTACCACGTAAATCTTGTATTTTTTTTCTTGTGGTTGTTTTTTTATTTTTTATTTTGCTATTTTCACTTATTTGTTACAAGAAGGCGATCTGATATTTCACACAACAAAGATATCAATGGGTTGAAAAACTTTTTAAACAATTTATTATATGAGTAAAATAAATGGTTTTTCACATTCCATCAATCTTAATTACAACAATGATTCATAATTTCTAACTAACCTTGTGTGAAAACTAGGTATTGCCTGTGCCAATGACACGAAAGCATAATTTGACTTGTTTAATTAAAGTTTGGAAGAATTTGAAAAATAAATTAATTAATTAAAGTTAAAAAACAAAAATATATGTAGTATATATTATTGCATTATTTTAATAAATAATAAAAATTAATTAATTAATAAAAGTTAAAAAAATATTACCTTTTTCATTCATTTTTTATCTAAATAGATAATTTTTACTTAAATAGATATGAATTTTTAATTTTTTTAAATGAGATTACTATATTTAAATATTATAACTCTTAAAAAAATAATTTTTAGTAAAAATAAGAGAAAAAAAGCTTAAAAAATTTTAAGATTAAATTAGGCGATAGGTGTTCGTGCTTTGTATGGGCATTCGCTACTAAATACCCATGCAAAACACAGAACACTTATCTTTTAATTTAGTTATAAGATTTTTTTTTAAAAATTTGTAGTTTTTAAGTATACTAACTTTTAATGAATTTTTAAGTTTTTTATGAATTTGATTAACACGTCTAAAATTTAAAGTATATTTTTCATATAAAGTAATTGAAAAGATAACTAAAATGGGGAGGAAAAGAAAAATAATTCATATAAAATAATTTTATAATCACATTTTAAAAAAAATTATAAAAAAAATATGTGAAGAGTAACAGGGTGGGGAGAAAAAAATAATTCTATCCATTAAATAAATTCAATGATTAAAAATATGCCAAATTCAAAGTGAATGTATTTAAAATTAATTATTCTTATTAATTTACTACTTATTTAAAATCTGTCAATGAATGTATCAAAGTAAATGTATCAACAATTTTCGCCTAGTACCCACTCCTTATTTCGGGAAAAAAAAAAAAAGAATACCATTCTACTCAGCATTTACCTCTCCATATGTCACGTACACAACAATTAAATCAACAAAATAAATCAAAAGAATATTACTTTTAAAAACATTTCTAAAAAAATATAAAGCGGAAAGAAAAATAAGAGAGTATTATTTTTTTTGTAAAGCGACTGAAAAGATAACAAACGTTGAAAATATGTTAAATTTAGGAATAAATATGCTAATTATTTAATTTACCTTAAAAAATAATGAAAAAATTTTATTTTTATTTTTTATAGTAAAAATATATCTTATTTATATATTATTTATTTTTTATAGTAAAAATATATTATTTATTTTTTATAGCATTAAATTAATTAAAAATTACTTTTTCAATAAATAGGAGACACCCCTCCCCATGTCACGTACACAATTATCAAATTAACAAAATAAATTAAATGACTATTATTTTTAATTTTTAATAATTTAAGTACATTAAAATTAAATTTTAAATATTTTTTTAAATAAAAAAAACTTAGTTAACTTTGTCTAATATTTTTTCAAAAATGGAGAGAAGAATAAGAGTATATTTTTATGTAAAGTAGTCGAAAAAACAATTAAAGTAAAAAGGAAAAAATAATTCAACAGTTAAAAAAATTAATTATTATTTATTTTAGAATTTTTAAAATATATTATTATTTATTATATAATAAATTAATTATTCTAATTTATGTGTACCAATTTATATACCAAATTGAGTTATGAAAAAAGAAAAAAAGGAATGTCAGTAGCTCTCAACTCTCCCCTCTCTCTCTCTCCATTCACTCCCCCAACCCTCCCCCTCTCTCTCTCTCCATTCACTCCCCCAACCCTCCCCCTCTCTCTCTCTCTTCTAGACCGTCTCTTGGGAAAGAAAAAAAAAAAAAAAAGAGAAATGTCAATGGCCCCCCAACCTTCCCCTATCTCTCTCATCATTCACCCCCAACCGTTGCTCTCACTCTCTCTCTCTCTCTCCCTCCCCTCTGTCCCTCACTCTCCTCTCTCCCCCATCGAGTGCCACGCACACACATGTCGCATCAAAAGATTGAGCTCGATTTCATTGGGAGACTAGTAGAAAATGCGTTCGAAGTAGCCAATTAGAATTTTTCTTGTTCGCCGATCCCACTTATATAAGAATCACTCTTTCTCACAAAATATTAGGACCAATACTATCAAAGTGGCAGTGTCTTAATTACCAAAAAAAAAAAAGTAGCAGTGTCTTCGCAGAGAATGGCCTCTTCGGATGTTAAGGGAGACAAGTACAGGTCTTACTTGTGTGGAGAGGGAGAAAAAAACACACAGTGGAGGTATGGACGTCCTAACTATGACACTGTTAACAAGCTCTTTGAAGAAGGCAGGACAAAGGTGCGTGTGTACATACATATATATATATATATATATATAAACCACATATGAACCTGTCTAATTATGGTTGTAATATTCTTATCTATGCTCGTCCTTGCATATAGATGTGGCCTGCAGGTTCCCTTGAAGAACAAGTGCAAAACCTTGTGAAGTCATGGGAAATGGAGATGTTTCACAAGACATGTTTTGATGACTTAAAATCAGTGGATCCAATCAAGTATCGATTTAGTCTTAATGGTAATATATCTATCTGCTAATATTATAGTCTTCAGGGTGAAATATATCTGCAATTATTTCATTGTAATTATTTTTCTAAAATTGTTTTATTTTTTTGAAACAAACAGAGCCTAAGATTTGGTTTTGTTTTGTGGTAAATTTAAATCTGGTTTGAAGGAAGGAGAGAAATAACTTTGGAAGAAAAGAAGAAGATTGGGGGAGGATACAATTCCCTGCTCCAAACCTCTCTGCCGGACAAGTTCAGGGGATACAACCCTGCTGAAGAGACTGTGGATTCAGCTCACGTGGCCTTCACTACGGCATTTCCTCGGGGTTTTGCTCTTGAGGTTCTTCAAGTCTACTCCGGACCACCAGTGATTGTTTACAAGTTTAGGCACTGGGGATTCATGGAGGGTCCTTTCAAAGGACATGCCCCTACTGGTGAGATGGTCGAACTCTTTGGGATGGCCATTTTTGAGGTAACCCTCACTACAGCTTTCCTCTTCATTTTTGTCTTCTAGTTTAAGCCCTTGTGTGGTAGGAGCTTAAAGGAAGGGAAGGAGGGCGAAACATTAGAGTAGTTGATTGCTGCCATGGGCGGAGTTACGTTGGGGGTAAGGGGGCAAGTGATCCCCTCAATTTTTTAGATAAAATTACTAAAATACTCTCTTTATTATTTTAATTTTATTTAAAAATTAAATTAATTAAAAATTAAGATATTTTGATTTTATTAAAAATTTAAAGTTAACTCAAATTTTTTTAACATATAAGAAGTTTAAAAGATTCAAATTTGGTATTTTTTATGAAATAAAGTGTATCTTTTAATACATTATTGCATATTTTGGTTTATACTATCAACAAATTTAGCATATAACATAATAAATTCTATAGATAACAAAATTTAACAATAATTATATTTTTTGTCGTAAGGGATATCTCTAATAAACTTCAGGTGTTTGAACCATTAACTGTGAGAAATATATTCACTAGTTAATACTCAAGAATAATTTATTTTCTCTCTAAAAATAACATCGTTTTTCTTCTACTCTTAATTGAAAAATAAGTCGATTGTTATTTTTTCTTGAGTGTTCGTGCCTCCCTTGGCGCCCAGTGCCCCCCCTAGCAAAAATTCTGGCTCCGCTCCTATTTGCTGCAGTAAATTTTGAACATCAGCTCCTGATATGCTTAAATCATCGGTCTTGATTTAATTAAAATAAGTTTTACTAAACTCATAAATTATTCTTATTATGACTTTAGCCAAATTTATTTTGATTAAATCAAAACCATTGATTCAAGTATATCAGAGGCTGATGTAAAACTGTAATAATCAACAATCTAGAAATTATTTTTATTTGGAAAAAGGTAAAAGGAAGGAAAGGAAGATGACCAATTCATATACTTTAATCCCCTATCTCTCCTATTCTTCCAACCAAAGACTCAACCCAAAAAAAAAAAAAAAAAAAAAAAAAAACAGTACTGCAGTATTACGAAAGCAATACCATACATCTCCCATTAGGATTTTGCCATGTAAGATGTGGGATTATTCATAATTTCACATTTTATAAGCATATATTTAAAAGCATATAATTGATTCTAGTAAGTTTATGGTTTGTCGACAGTTGGATGAACGATCGAAGATTGTGAAGGTGGAGTTCTTTTATGATCGAGGAGAATTGCTGGGTGGCCTAATGAAAGGTGGAAACGCTGGTAGTTCCACAAACGAGTTGCTTGCAAACTGCCCTTTTCTGAAGAACACGGGGTAGTTTTTGCATCTAACTTCAAACAAAAAGCAATTTCAATCTTGGGAATGTGTTTCGTTGGATCCTTTAGCTAGCATTTGGGCAATGATTCTCAGTTGCTTTCAATAAGCCTATGACCCTTTAATTTCTGTTCACAGTTGCAACGTGAAGCTTGTATTTGTATGGTTATGGACGTATCAAGTTAAATTTTCATATCTATGATCTCTCTATTTATATTTACCCTTGAGAGTTACCAATTTGATGAAGACGTTATTCTAAGAAAGAAAGTTACACCCGGGGAGTAGATTCTACACCGCATATATCACTAAATTTCATTTTGGTTCATATACTTCCTATTTTAACAATTAATCCGTTTAGTTAAGTTCCAACTTAACTTTTATATCCACATTCGTTGCCAAAGTATAATGAATAATATCATGATGGAAGATAAGAAATAGTATTGAATAATTTAGAGAATTAGATATAACATAAGATTAATTTATTTTATTTTGTTATTATTATTATTATTATTATTATTATTATTTTTTGTTATGAGTAGGTTGATTGATGAGATATAAAATAAGATACGAGATATAATTTGACGGTAGATATGATGTAAAATAATTTTAACTGTGATTTGGTTGCAGAAGTAATGCAAAATAATTTTTGACCTTCAAATTTTGATGAAAAATAAATCCGTGAAAGTGTAAATTAAACCCCCTCCAAAAAAAAAAAAAAAAACCACTTTCATTTCTTTCCAGTAACGAAAGATCGATGAAGATGTCAAGAAGTACCTATCAAGGAAAAGTCTTTGCAGCCAAGCCGTGGAGCATGCTCCAGGAAAGTATCACTTTCCTTTTCTATTGTTGTGATCTGCAGAGTAACAGCGTTCAATTTGGGGAGTGAATGGGTGACCTCCCGCAATTTTGAATTTGATGCAATAAAAGTTTTCATCTAAATCCAGAAAACAAAAATTAAGAAGGAAATCTTGCATGAGGCATCTCAGCATCATCCGAAAACATAGGGCTTTTATTTTGTACAACTATAAAAAGGGCAAATTTAAAAAATAAAGAGTCAAAATCCTGCATCAATCGCATGAAGACTCGTCCCTAACTTTTCCCTAGCTATTCTGTTTAATAATCGATGAGAGGAGTGATATGTCCTCGTAACCAAGTGGGGCATCAAAGCGATTGAGGGCAGTTGCTTGATCTGTGGATTTTAGATGTTCAATGATTTAGATTGGTCGCTCAGCAAAGGACTCACCTAACCCATCCACAAGGTCCCCGGCAGTAACCCATCCACACTATGAAATTAAGGGTCATGATTTTGAAAAATCTATCACTCACTCTCTCTCTCTCTCTCTCTCTCTCTCTCTCTCTCTCTCTCTCTCTCTATATATATATAGTCTAGGTGCATTTACAAATGAAAATTTCCAATCAAGTAATCACACACAATGTAAAAATTATAATACCAGAAAATAACTATGAAACTCTCTCACAAAGAGAAAATTTTCTATTACAAATTTCACAAGACTCTACTCATACTCTCTACGATTCACTTGCACAAATTTTTTCATCGCTCTTGCTTGATGCACTTGATAAACTTTGCAAGTGCACTTTTTGCTTCGCACAAAAAGAAAAGAAAGAATACAAATAAAAATAGAGAAAGATCTATAAGCTCACAAAAGAAAAAATTTCTCTATCACAAGACTCTATAATATGTCCCTTCTCATATATTTGTACATTATGCTTGGGTGCATATATATAGATTTACAAAATTCTATTCTAATTAGAACTCAAATATATAAACAAATTTGCTAAAAACATAAACAAATTTCTTAAGAAACAAAATCTTTCATAATTCATCAGAACCATCGCGCTTCTATCGGCCAAGCTGCGAGGTCTATTAGAATTCATTTTGGGGCCAGAAATTAACATGGACAAATCCTCGCACACCCTACAAGCTCCCAACGCCAATGTGGCGCAGCCGCGCACTCCTTGTGATATGCCTGCGATGCACACTGAAATTTTGCGTGTCTTGATCTGTGTAGTCTTCTTCTTCATTCCTATTTGGACTTGAATTGTAATATTACTCTCTTTTGAAAACTTGCAGATATCTTGAATTTGGAATAATTACTTTCCTCTTCAAATTAGGAAACATACAAATCTGTCATATTTAATTTAAGATTTTGTTTGGATTTGCCAATATAAAACCTTACAATCTCTCCATTGCCAATTCCATATCAAAATTAAAATTAAATTTCAAAATAAATCTGCAAACACTGAGTAAACACATCAATGCATCATATGGCAAATATTTTAAAACAACATCATTCATGGCATAATATTCAAGTTCAAATTCCAATTTCTTTTTCTAAATTTATAGGACCACAAAATATCCATAAGATAAAATGAAATAAATTGAAATTTTCTACTCTCCTTTTGATATGAATTGACAAACTCTAAAAATAATAAAGGAAAGAGAAAATGGATCAAAAAAATAGCCAACGGTTTCTCCTTGACCCTCTCTAGAAATTCTTATAGGGCCAATTTTGTGCACAAAAAAATTAATTTAAAAGAGATACAAAAAAATAGATAGGTGAATTCACGTAATAGATTAAAGAAGTTTTACTTCTCCTATGTTCGAATATGTAAATCAATTCTCCAATCAGTATAAATTTAAATGAACAAAAATTCATCTTTCAAATAAATCTCCAAGTCTTGTCATGAGATGAATTAAGTTACAAAATCAAAAGAAAATACTTGTGCATGTGTGAGATTATGACTAATCAAATATATATGCACCCATTCGATAAATCACTTGATCAAGATATTACATTTGACGCGCCAAATGAATTGAGAGTAAATTTTTTTCTTTTTCTTTTTTTTTTTCTTGTCCAATCACCAAACTTCATGTGTATCCCTTTCAAGGTCCTGACGGCTTTCACACATTTATGGGTAGTAGCTTTTCCCTTAACAATCAACGAGTCATTAAGAGACTTTTCACTGGTTCTACTGGTAACCTTTTTGCAAGACTTCAATATTTTTTAAACACATCAAATAGTAATTCAACTTGCCAAAAAAAAAAAAAAAAAGTAATTCAAGATCTACGGAGAAAAATTTATATGCAAGATTAGTCAAGTGTTTAAGGAAACACATCAAAATTATGACAAAGTTCATCAAAACACTCGTTTTCAATTTACATGAAAGTACAAATTATTAATTCATTGTAATTTATTAGATAGAATGATTTGACGTACATATAAAGAGATAAAAGTCATAAAATATCTTCAATTCAAATAATGAACTCCTATCCTTCTTATAATTTAGAAAAATCAATGATGTGCATAAATACCCAAAGACTTCTTAAGAGATTTAAAGTAAAAATCATCCAAAGATTTGGTAAAAAGATTAGATTTTTGAAGCCCTAGTTTTTGGAAAGATGGTCTTGACAATATTTTTCTCATGCCTTTGATTTTTATTAAAATTTGAATTCTTTTTTTTTTTTTTGAAAACTTTTCATGTTTAAATTTTGAAAAATTTAGATTTTTAGGTTTTTGAAATTGATGTGGATTTTTAAAAGTATTTTTAGAAAAATTAGAGAGAGTTTGAAACCTATTTGTCATGGGAACTCTAGGATTTTGACTTTTGGAAAAATTTTTCATATAATTCAAAGGAAAACCATAAAGTTTATGACAATTAAGGCGGATATATCCTTTGATACAACAATGGTTACACACAAATACAAAGGATTGGGGTTAGAAATTGTGTATCTTTCACCTTTGGAGGAGGGAATGATCGTGGTTTAAATTTTCGAACATTCCTCTTTGGTGGTGCTACTTGCTTTGAGACAATCTTTGGAACTTCTGGAGATGATGAAAATGCTGCTAGTGTGGTCTTATCGCCAATGTATCCTAGGCTAACTTTATCTCCTTGTGGCCTCTGCTTGTTCCAAATTTCCTCAAACATAGTCAAATTGCAATTCTTCTCAAGAATCTTGCCATCATTCTTTATTTCTGCTTCCAGCTCTCTAATTTCTGCTTGAAGTTCCCTTATAGTTTTCTCCTTTTCTTCAAGCTTTTTGTCATTCTCTTCCAACTTTTTATTCTTTTCATCAAGCTTTGCTTTTATTTTTTCTATACTTTAAGATTGAGAATTTTTATCAGATTCTAAAGAAGATAAGCTACTTGAGATTTTTTCATTCTTAATTTTTAAAGCATCTCTCTCGTTCTTCAGCATACTCTACCTTTGATGTTGGGCCTTTTTTTGTTTCTTTAGCCTACTGCATTCCGCGAAGAGACTGTTTATTAAATTCATCTTCAGAATCATCGTCCTCATGATTTGAAATCTCGGTGTCGCTCAAAGATCCAAAAGGTGTTCTTGTAAAAGAAGTGTGAGAAGCTAAAAAGGCAATAAAATTACCTTCAATTTCTGAAGAGGCTAAGGCATAGGAGTTGTTAGAGTCAAAGTTGAAGTCGTCATCAAGTGTAACATTCATCACCTTGATTTGTTTCATGTTCTTCTTCTTGTTACCACAATCTTATGCAATATGGCAATGACCTTGACATTTGAAACACTGGATTTGCTTTGACTTCTTCTTATCAATTTCTTTGTCAGCCTTTTTAAATTTCTTGCCTTTTTCTAAAGGCTTTGACTCTTTCTTGTTGACGTTGTTAAACTTTGAGTTTTTAGCCTTCTTGAGATATCTGATGATCTTCTTAGCCATCTCGCCATCTCTTCATCTAATTCTTCTTCCTTTTCTTCTTCTTCTTTCACTGTTTTGAAAGCAATTCCTTTTGAGAATTTTCGAGCTTTGAGCATGTTTGCCTCATAGGTTTGTAATGATCCCACGAGATCCTCAATCCTCATAGAATCTAATTCCCTTACTTCTTCAATGGTGGTTACTTTAGAATCAAAAGTACAGGAAAGAGAACGCAAAATTTTACGTACCACTTTGTATTCAGGACTAGGCTCTCCAAGATTGTCGTAGGAATTGACGACATGGCTCAGACATACGTAAAAATCATCAAACTTTTCATTTTCGTTCATCTTCAAGCCCTCAACTTCAGAGGTAAGCTTTTAAAGCTTAGAAGTTTTAACTTGTAGGTTCCCTTTTTGTGTATTCTGTAGAATTAACCAAGCTTTTTTCTGCACTCGTTCAGCTCAAAATTTGATAAAATTCATTCGGACTTACAGTTGCAAAGATGGCACTCAAAGTATTGAAATTCCATTTCGAAATATCTTGTTTAGCTTTAGTTCAAGTCAGAATTGGCTTTGGCTCTACTTTGCTATTGACTTTGTGTGTTGGCTCCCCATCCTTGAACCACAGAAGTCCAAGTTTTATAATTCAAAGATAAAAGATGAGCTTACATTTGTACCTTCTAGTAAAAATAATTTGTGCTGTCAAACCACGAGGTTTGGTGCTTGAGCCTTATTTGCACAGTGGATCCATTAATTCAGATTCAAGATCACACTCACGAACGTAGAGGGACCAACTCTAATATCAATTTAAAATTTTTGAACCAAGCAATCATACACAATGCAAAAATAATAACATCAGAGAATAACGAGGAAATCTTTCACAGGGAGAAAACCTGTATTACAAATTTTACTATCAATGAATTACAAGACTCTACTCAGACTCTATACGATTTACTCGCACAAATCCTTTTGTTGCTTTTGCTCGATTCAATCGATAAACCCTACAAGTGGATATTCTATTTCGTATAGAAAGTAAAAAAGGAATTCAAATAAAAACAAGAGAAAAATCTATAAGCTCACAAAGGAAAAATTCTCTCTCTCACAATACTTTATAATATGCCCCTTCTGATATATTTACACATTAAGTTTGGGTGCATATATATATACTTACAAAATCCTATTTCAATTAGGACTCAAATATATAAACAGAAACAAAATCTTCAATAAAATAATTCACTCAAACCATCACGCTCCTATTGGCTAGACTACGAGGTCTATTGGAATTCGTTCTGGAGCCATAAATTAATATAGGCGAACCCTCGGGCACCTTGGGAGCTCACAGTGCCAATGTATCATAGCCATGCACTCTCTGTGATTTGCCTACGATGCACACTGAAATTTTGCTTGTGTCCCGATCTGTGCAATTTTCTTTTTCACTCCTATTTAGACTTAGATTGCAATATTACTCTCTTTTGAAAACTTGCAGATATCTTGAATTTGAAATAATTACTTTCTTTTTCAAATTTTTCAAATTAGGAAACATACAAATTTGTCATATTTAATTTAAGATTTTGTATAGAATTGCTACTATAAAACCTTACAACAAATATATAAATATATTTTCTTAAATATAACTACCTGACCTTTTTATTTTAGGTTATTAATAAGAAATGTCATTTGATTTTTAAGTTAGACCATTAATAAGATATGACACTTGATTCTTAAATTGGACCATTAATTAAATATGGACTTGATTCTTGAGTTAGGCTATTAATATTCTAACTTACTCAATTGAATAATTTAATTTTTAAATGGGTCCATGAATGGATTTTATATACTTACTTATTCTTTTAAGCCTATAACTTATGATTATATTTTTTAAATTGAGAGAGAAATATTAAAATTTATAAGAATTGGCTTCGTTACTAAATTTTCAGTTCCATCCCTAGTCCAAGGGCTATGAGGAGAGTCTTTGTATTTCTCCATTGAAGGGGTTTTCCCAGATTCAGACCACACAAAAATAGATTAAGCACCTTATGACAATACCCACACAATGATATGGGACGATTCAGTGACCTCTACCAAATTGAAATAAAGATTATTAGTTCGAACCTTTTCAATACTACCTAGCTCTAAGTTCTAGTAGATTGGTCAAGAGCTCTTCGTCCTACGAATGTGGGAAGACTACTTGCATATATATATATATATATATATATGTATGTATATGTATGTATAAGGTCCTTATGAACATGAAAGATGGAGAAGCATGTATGACAACTTGCTGGAGAACCATCTCATTACTGAACAATCACATTTTGAACTAAAAACTACGTCTATACATGTATGTAGTCTGTTTTAAAATTTCCATAGAGATACTAGAGGAATTCTTGGCTAGCCTATGATCAGCTGAATACCCTACGACCAACTAAAGAGTAATTTAAAAGAACTTACAGCACCCAAAAGCTTGGTTGGGATAAGCATGTCCTATACTACCAAAACTTCAATCATCTAGTGAGCCAGCATTTATAGGGATGTCAAATATACCCGTACCCGGTGGATACCCGCTTCACCCGCCCCGTTCGGAGAGGGTATGGGGATGTTAATAGCGGGGACGGGGACGGGGACGGGTATGAAGATTTAAAATGTTACCCGCACGGGTATGGGGATGGGGACGGGTATGGTAGTCTCCACCCCGCCCCGTACCCGTTTAAATATTTTTTTGTTAATTTTGGTAGTGTGGTGACTCTTTTAGAAGTCCCACATCGGTTTCTCACAAAAAAGTGAAGGTCTTGTGAGGTAATAAATAAAGACCACTTCGTCTTTGGTTAAGTGCATCAGTCAAAGTCAAATATTATATATATATTTTTAATTTTTATTTAATATATATATGTAATATATTTTTTTATTTAATAAATATAATATTTATAATAATTTTAAATATTTATTTTATACATATAATATATAATTTGTAATAATTAATATCCTTCGCGGGTAAACGGGGACGGGGATGAGGAATTCATTATTTTGTGGAGGCGGGTATGGGAAAAATTTTTTTCCCCGAAACGGGGATGGGGACGGGGACGGGTAAGGGTATTACTAAACAGGGACGGGGACGGGAAAGGTCATACCCGCCCCATACCCGCCCCGTTGACATCCCTAAGCATTTATAAGACCTTTTACATTTCCCTTTATCCATTTTCTCCCTAAACCTGCCCTTTTTCTAAACAACAAAAGAGTATCTATACTAGCTAAGGCCTCCAAAATTAGGTGACATTTTGACTAGTATTACTGGTAGAAAATGGCTTACTGGCATTGGCCCAAATTGGTAGCTGAAAACCCAATAGCACAAAAAAGTATTGGGTATGACTTGACTATTAGTTTCTACTCAATGGCAAAAGGTTCTTTGGCTACTGTACAAGATTGAATTTATGTATTGGTTGTGGCGAATATATTATTTGTTACGATATGTATCGAGTGGCCAATAAATAGATCATTAAACAATTGGCAACTGCCATTTTTTGTTCTCCGGCTTTGGGTGGTGGCAACTACAAATTAAATTATTTTTCAAATTTTTGGTTGTGGCTTTATGTAGTGGCCAATATAAAAAAATATATTATTTTATATATAGTATTGGCTACGCCTACAATTATAACAAAAAAATTAATTATTTTTTATTTCCAATTTAATTTATAGTAATAATTTTTTTATATGTACAATCAATATATATTTACAGGTAATAACTAATTTTATTTTCCCTGCAATACCTATAATTATACAGATATAATTACAACAATTAATAAAAATGCATCTGGATACATTAAAATAAACAAAAATATTACACAGTACAACATAGAACATCTATAATACAATAAAAACAACATTCATAATATAATAAGAAAAAAATTGTCCCAAAAACTATATTAAGGGGAAAAAGAACATACATTCTTAACCACTCCATTTGGATGGGGATATTATGTTGTGGAAATAACAGTAAGAATAAATGATTCTTGAGTGATCTCCCCAATCTCTTACCAACTCCAAAGTGTTTGTTTCATTAATTGTGTAGTTCACAAAAAAGAACCTCATGTCCTTATCTTCTAAACCTTTGTGTTGAGCTACAATTGCTTCGAATGTTTTAGCATACTAACGTAGAATACATGAACATGGCTTTATCGCCAGATAGCCCTAATGCTACTACTTGCATTTTAATTTCTCCCGACTTCGCAACCATTGAAATTTGCAAAAGTGTCAAGTAATTATATATTAATTCGATGGACTAGTTTCTAACATTCATGTAAGATAAAATATATTGAAAAGAAGATTGCTAGACCTCAACTTGCTTAATTGGATCAGTGAGGTTATGATATTTATCAAGTAATTTCTAATCAGCCTGCACTTGTGTAAATGTCTAGACACAAGATATCCTGATTAGAGCTTGAGCTCAAACAAAACTTTGCATGCATACCAATATAACAAAAGCTTGCTTTCTAACCTGTCTACCTCAAAATATAACCTGCAATCTGACTATTACTTCTGATGCCATCAAAACCCATCTTACTTTCAATTATCAATTCATCATGTAACCCCTATCTTACTTTCAATTATCAATCATCATATAACCCCTAATATGAAAAAACTCTATTTAATAGAGAAAATGTAATAACTCCAAAATTTTAATTTTTAATATACATATTACTTTACATTAAAAAAATTTAATTGTATTGTTTGTCATTACTTTAAATTTTTTTACTTTTAATTGAAATAATATAATACTTTTATGATAAGTTTAATCTTAATTTAAATAAAATAATAGATAAATTTTGAAATTAACACATGTAAGGATGGATTTTATCACATGGCGCATAGGTGGAAAAGAAATGATTGTGGGGGGTTTATGTGTCCAAGACACTTGGAAGCCTAGGGAAAAAAAAAAAAAAAAAAGAAAGGTGGCAAAATGGCTTGAAGCCACGTGGAACTTAGGGAAGCCAATTTGGTTTTTTCTTCTTAAGGTGACTTGGTCACCAAGCATACCACTTTTATATATATATGATACATTTTGTGGATCTATAGAAGAAGAACTGAGAAAGAGAAAGGAAAAGGAAAAAAAGAAAGGAGAAAATAAAGAGAGAGAGAGAGGGAGAGAAAAGAGAGAGGAGAGAGAAAGAGGAAGAAGGAAGTAAAGACTTAAATTTAGAAACAACGGAGTTTTGATATTTTTGACATTATGATTGTCATGACGGTGTCGGATCATGGTAATTTGGCTTAAGAAGAAAAACACAAAGGATCGAAGTTTCAAACTTTTGGGATTTCTTCACAATTTCTTCTTCTTTTCTTCAAATTTGAGATAAGGGATTTATTCTTATAATTGAAATTTAGTATTTTGTATAAAGGCATGATAATAATATATATGATTTCATTGCATGATTATTTTGATAATGCAAGAGAATGTGAAATAATGGGATTATGGTTCATATTGTAATTTTGTGTACTTTCATAAAAATGTGTTGAGACGTTATAAGGGTGGCAAAGGATTATAAGGGTGGCAAAGGGAATAACCTGCATGACTTGTTGAGGTGTTATAAGGGTGGCAAGGGGTTATAAGGGTAGTACAGGGAATAGCTTGTGTGGCTTGTTGAGGTTTATAAGGGTGGCAAGAGGTTATAAGGGTGGTAAAGGAATAGCCTGTGTGACTTGTTAAGATGTTATAAGGGTGGCTGGAGGTTATAAGGGTGATAAAGGGAATAGCTTGTGTGGCATGTTGAGGTGTTATAAGGGTAGCAAGGGGTTATTAGGGTGGCAAAGAGAATAGCTTGTGTGGCATGTTGAAATGTTATAAGGGTGACAAGGTGTTATGAGGATAGAAATGAAGTAACTTTGTATGCTCAGTTTCACTAATTAATTATTTATTTCGTGCTGTTGTTATATGATTTACATGATAATGAATAATCTCGCATGGGCGTTTCACTATTTATTTATTTGATTTATACTGCTATCGCTTATTTTATATAACAATGACATTTACTTTGAGCACTTTGTTTTTGTTTTCATATAAAAATATTTGTTAAAATTATTTGAATATTTTTCTTGCTGGGCTTAGTGGCTCACCTCGTTTTATGGGTTTTATACAGAGAAGCCGTTGGATGACAAAAAGTGAGACTGGCAAATGTTAGCGGCCGACTAAGACCGATGATTAATTGTTAGTATAAAGTTTGGCACATGTGTAAGCGGGAGGGAACTTATGTAATAATTCTGGCTATTATACTCTGATTTTGTTGTTGAAATTGGGGCGTTACAGAAAAAAAAAAAAAAAATTGAAAATAGAACTAGCTTGTATCATGTTCCATGACAACAATTTTTGTTCATATTTGATTCTAGTTTCGTTGTTTAAAACAATATATTTGATTTTTTTTTTGGACCTGAAACGACATATTTGACCATAAATCCATTGTTTAAAACAACATATTTAAGCAATTTTTTCAGGATTACAAGTTTCCTTTGGAACAAGAAAATATATTTATTTGTTCATCTATATGCAAGCAGGTCATGCTCTAAGAAAATTCAATAGATCACGGAAGAAATAACAAGCTGAAGTACTACTACACAGAAATTCAAAGAATTCTCCCGAGAAAACAAGAAGAATTGCAATGGAAGAACTTCAAAATGAACTCAAATAACTAATTTTTCAATGACAAAAAAATTAGATTCATATTACCATTAAACAATTTCAAGGCTACTCTATACCATCTTTCCTAATGATCTTCCACAACCCCAGTATAATTCAAAATAGTAACAGTTAGCATAACGGTAATGAAAAATAATTAGTGTAACAAAAAAAATGGAATTTAATAAGAACGAAGAAGTTTGAAAACATTACGTGCATAACGATAATAACTAATTTTTAGAACTGTGGCTGAAAATCATGACACGCCGCCCTCCTCTTCCAAATCCTTCTTATGCTTCACCCCCCACTCCCCTTTCAATCGATGGTTGGTAGTCTAGAAATATAAAGGTTACATACATCACTTTAAATAACTGAATTTATGCACGGGAATAAAAAAAATAAAAAATAAATTACGAAAACAATTACTCTATTGCTAGAAGCGACGAATTTTGAGTAACAACAATTTGAATGTCATTTGGAATGATGGAATTGTATGGTGCATGAATTACAGAAATATTTTTTTTCTTGAGTGACAAAATTAGAGATCTCTTTTCTTGCCAGGTTGCATTAAGCAAAAACTTGTCTTCCAAACATCTGGTTGAAAATTAGGAGCAAGAGTATTATTAATATGCACTGTCTATCTGAAGGGACAGACCCCTTGGATGCGTTGCCCGGACTTTGTTCTGGGCTGGGCTTTCTCAATTCACATCAATAGTGATGTAAATGGGTCGGGTCAATATGCAACTCAGCCTAAAATTTGACTCATCCTGGTCCACCCCCACATGACCCGGCCCCTGCCCCGCTACCTTCGCTGGCGACTATTGGTTGCTTTGCTATTCTTTTCTTTTCTTTTTTTCTCTTTCCTTGTGCGCTCGCCATGCCAGCTTTTCTTTTTATTTCCAGGCAACGGTTGACAGTTGAAGTTGCCAGCTTTCCACATTCTTTCATTTTCATTTTCATTGCCATCATCATCTTCTTCTTCTTCTTCTTTTTTTTTTTTTTTTTCTCAGCTAGCTATTCACAATGTATAAATTTGTAATTAATTTTATTTTGACAATTTTTTTTAATTTCAAATTCTATATTTGTAATTCGATTAAATGTTAATTATGTAATAGTTTATTTCTTAATAAAATTTATTTATAAATACCAATATATGTTTCAATGTGTATTTTAGAGTTTTATTTATATTTTTCTATAAAGAATTATAAACATTAACAACTTAAATTGGGATAGTTGGACGAATTTTACTGATCTTGACCTAACCCAACACGATAAGATTTAAAGGAGAGTCAAGTCAGTCAAAGCGAGCCGACCCGTTGACAGATCAAGATAGAGTCAAGGGTAGGTCAAGCTCGACCTGACCCAATTCCATCACTAATCATAATCAACAAAGATCGTGAAATAACACAAAATGAATAGGTATATAATATTTTAACTCACGGTACCATATAAATACAAAATTATGGAAGAAAAACACAAACATAAATACGAAAGACATGAATGTGTTTATTTGAAATTAACACAATTTAACTCAATTTTAAAACAAATAAGCTATTTAACAATATCATCAAAATTTTTAAATATTTGAATATGAATACAAATATACACAATTATAACCCAATCACGAGAAGTTTACAATAATTACCACTCTTAAAAATGAACACGGATCATAGACAGTAATCTTAGTTTCCCATAATCTATCACGTCAGATTGCTAATGCACTAGTGCTTGTATTTCAACATATTTCTGCTTTAACAAGCAAAGCTAGTAGAGTTAAAAGAGTCATACACGTGTGTGTATATATATAATTTACATAAGAGGGAAAATATAGGGTAGCCAAAGACAGTACCAAAAAAAAAAAAAAACTGAACTCTGTACATTTCTTTAGATTTCTTAAAATTCTCTCCCCGTCAGGTGGACTTTATCCTGTCCAAGCCATACGATATCTGCAATATTGAGGAGGAAAAAAAAAAAAAAAAAACTAGAATAAGAATTAGTAGAAATATATATATATATATATATGTATGTATGTATACATATACAGCCATTTACGTATAGTGATCAAACAAAGAAATTAGACGTGGGTGTAAGTCGGTCAAATTACCAAAACAGAGTGATTCTGCTCCAGATGAGGCACCAGCAATGAAATTAAAGCCTGCATTTCCTCCTTCAGCACATCAAGGTCTCCATTTTTGGCCACTAGTATGTTGATTAATGTTTCATTATCAGGCACCAATTTGAGAGCAACCTGCCAGTAACATAGATCAGTTCCATCGATATGGATAAGCTTTGACTGAATCTAGAGAGTTGTTGCATTATCATTAGGGTGAGGATTCGTGTTGAGATTCGTAGCCATTTCGTCTCTGTTCATCTTTACGTACTCAAATTTTAATTAAGGGCCCATTTGATTTATTTTTTTATTTTTTATTTTTTTGTTTTAAACTCATTTTTTATTTTACGTTTTTTAAAATAAATAAAAATAACTTAAAACGCATTTCATCACTTTTATTTTTAATATTTGTTTCAGAAAATAAAAATGAATTTACACATAAAATTAAAAATGATAAAAAATAGTTTTAAGCGTTTTTAACTTAAAATAAGAAAAATCTTGAAATAATAAAAATAAAGTATTTTTTATTTTCTTATTTTTAATTTTTTAAAAGATAAAATAAAAATAAAAAAAAAGAAAATGAAAAAGTAAACTCAATACTACCTAAATATTTGATTTATTTCAAAATGGGATCCATTTGTATTAATTCTAGATTCACGTGTTTGTTTTTTTTTTTTTTTTCTCTAATAAATTTAAATCGTATTATCGTTTCGTGTCTAATATATTATAACATTTTATACTGTGGAGTAGAATTTAAAAAATTTACAAAATAATAAAAAAGGTGAATTTTTACTTTATTTTAGAGAATTTGATAATGAAAACTGATGTGGACGCCCTTACTCTGTACGCAGCAGAAGAAATCCATCCATGCCAAGGCCTAAGAGTAATTTCGTATGCCTCTGCCACAGCTTTCTCCATGTTTTGTCCAAAATCCTTCACTAATGATTGCAACAAAGCCACGGTAAAATCCAGCGATCTGCAGGGTGAAACATTACTTATAATTCAGTAAAATTAAGTGGTCCGCAGGGTGAAAAATTATTTATAATTCATTTACTCCATGGGGTTTATCATGTGACAAAGCAAGATATAGCGAGTGTATATTTGACCTCCCATAGTCATGTTTGTACAATTCAAGGGCCAGAGGTTTAGTGTTGGAAGAAAAAAGAGGGGGTGAAAAAGGATGACAACTACTGGAGATGAAAAATGGGTCAGGTTGGGTCTAATAGGTCGGCCCAACCTTGCTAGCCTACTTGACTTGTCCCATTTATCCTTTTAAATATATTTTTAATATTTTTAATTGGCAAGGGAATGGGATGAGCTAGGTCAGAAGTCAGATCTCGAGCGAGATAAGGTGATACAGTATGAAGATGATAATAAGATTTTAGTATAACAATTTTCCAGTTTATTTTGGATACTCGTCAAGATTTATATTTAGCTAACTATTTTAGTTTATTTAGAATCAGTTTAGAATATTTACTTTTTTTTAAATATTCTTTTAGAATATATATATATAATATTTTAGCTTAGATATCAACCTAAGAATATTCCAAATATGGAAATTATTTAAATTTCATATTTTATATTATTCAGTTTTTTATTTTCAAGTTAAGATTTATATTTAAGATTTCTATTTAAGTATTGTACACTTAAAGATTCGAGGAGTTTTAGGATTAATTAACTTAAGTGTTATATACTTTTCCTCTATTGTTTTAAGTGATTTTTGTAATCATAACAATAGTTTTCCTTCTTATTGTAATTTTTGTCTATTCAAAAAATTCATTATTTGTGTCGAAAGTATTCGATTCGTGCTCTCTATTATTACGCACTGCATCACAAGGTGGATCAAGCCCTAACTCGAGTTGCTCAAGATGAGTCGGACCAAGTTAATACGGACACGCGGGAAGGACGAGGCCAGGGCGTGGTCCCCCCCGGGGGGGGGGGGGGGTGTCACGGATTAGTTGAATCCAACAACAAAACCAGTGCTGTCTGGTTTTCCAGATCGGAATTAGGACAAAAAAAATGAGCCAAAGAGTTTTCATTAAATGTACATAAACTAACCAATGCGGTGCTGGGATTATAAATGAAGTTAGTTCGAACCAGTATTAAATTAATGTGTTTGGACCAGTAATAAATTAATGTGTTTTGTGACCGGGACAAAAAGTAGACTTTTTTTCACTAAGGCCCATGTAAGGCTTGGTCTTGGGAATTATTAGATACATATATATATTTTCTTTTAGTGTTTTTTTTATCTTGGATGACTTTTTTTTAATTAAAGTTTAATTTTTTTTTTCATTTCTAGTTTTGTAACTTTTAAGCATGCTTTTCACTAATTTTTTTTATCCATACGTAAATGTTCCTATTTGAAAGTATATTTTTTTTTGCAATTCTTTTTTTTTTTATGACTTGAAATGTTCGAGTCTGTTTACATGTACCTTGACTAATCTCTGGAGATCCTAAAATTAATGACCAAGTTAAGCTCTAGTGATACTGAGAAGATTTAAATTAGTAACCATTGAGGAGCAAATCTAATATCTTATCAATTTAGTTACTCTCAAGATCAAATCTTTTGAGTTAGGTACTGTAAAGGGAGTTTTTTATTTTTTATTTTTTTATGAATATGAATAATATGTCTAAAAATTACTAGAAAAAGTTATATAAGATTAAAAAAAAAAAGCCTAAATCGAAAAAAAACCAATGGTCCCCAAACCAAGCTTAATAATAGTAAAAGGTCATTTATCAATTGATATACTGTAAAACCGTACCCTTTTGGATTAGCATGAGAAAAAAAAATATTTACTACGTTAAACTTTGCATGGATGATGGTAAATAATTTGGTCTAGCTTTACGGTGAAATAAGAATTTTCTTTTTGGCTAGATTAAAAAAAAAAAAACACATATAATACATTTTTTAACATTTTTAATGTCGAGATAAAACATTGACAATGTGCATTCAGCAATCTTTTATATCAATAAATTTAGTTGTTAAGGTGTAGTCAACAACCTTGAAAGCTTTAAAACTTAGAGTGTGTTTGAAATGATAAAAAGTGAGATAAAATAAGATAAAATGTGGTTTGAAAAAATTTTTTTCGTTTGGTACACATATCTCAAATCGTCTTTTTTAGAGATGAATAGTAAAATTTCTATTTTGACAGATTGAATTTTCATTTAGACGGATTCAAAATTTTGTATCGGTTATGGCTTCTTTACATTACAATCCGTCGAAATAGTTTTTACAATCAATTTGAACGGAAGTTGGCCGTGCAAATCTATCGAAACGGTTTCTACAATCCGTCAAAATGGTTTCCATGATCCCATAAAAATAGTTAAAATGGGTGTCATTCGGTAATTTGGGAGTTCATAGTGAGAATGACGAAAAAATTTTTGCTATTTAATTAACCGAATTCTATTTATTGACTTTTTTTTTTAAAGATGTTGAATTTTTTTTTTTAACTTTGAAAATGTAAGAATATGTAAAATTGTATAGAGATTTTTAGATATTTTTAAAAGTTTTCAAATATTTTCAAAGATTTTTAGTGCACCAAACGCACCTTTAGTGTGATTGGTAGAAGAGAAAATAATAAAGTGTATTTTTTAAACTTCGGGCTTGTTTGGTATGCAATAATTTACTGAAAATCTCTGAAAATCTCTATAAATCTCTGTTAACTTTATATCACATCAACTTTTTTCTCTCACTGCACGCATTACGAACTCTTCCCAAATCATAATTTATCTCAATTTATCTCATTTTTTTTTACTCCAAACAAACCCTTCATATGTCTGGCCAAGTTAGTAGAAGACAGAGAATTTTTAAAGATTTTCCCACTCTTCCTCCATAACTTTGGAGGGAAATTTTAAATTTAACTTGACGTGCTGACAAATAATTAATGTTGAAATAACCCAAAAAAAAAAAAAAAACATAATTCTCTCTTTCTTATATTTCCGTTTTTTTTTTAGAATTACAATGCACTAAACGTTTGACAAATTGTTCGTAAACGAGATTGTTAAGAGCATATTTATGTTCATTTGAAAAATTAATAATAAACAAGTTAGAAATTATATTTCAAAATCGTTAAATAAACGAGTTGAGTTCAAATAAAGGCATGCTCAACTTGATAAGGTTCACAAATAAGTTCATCTATAGCTCACATATAGTCTCATTTGGATATTCATGAATAAGTTTGTTTATTATTTGTGAATAATGTCATTTAAATGTTTGTGAATAAACTCGTTTGTAACTCTCAAGGTTCCATTTGACAAAATTGACAGTTTTTAATTTTTGTGTTTAATTTTTTACTTTTAATTTTTATTTTCATAGCAGCCAAAAAAAAAAAAAAAAGAAACATAAAAACTCGTTTAGTAATAATAGTTATTGGTTGATAATTATGGTGTTAGAGATGAAAGTAGTAGGCGAAGATGACAGTGGGCAAGCAACAAACATGGTGACTGGAGGCGATCGGCGACAATAGATGTAGTGGTCAAAGATAGTGGACAACCAAGAGTGGTCGGTGATGAATGATAATTGTGAGTGGTGGTGGTGGTGGTGGTGGAAAAAGAAAATGAAAACTCAAAATAAAAATTTAAAAATAATATTTTTTTATGTTTTCATAATTTTAAAAAAAGTTTTGAAAATAATTTTTATTATTTAAAATTTGAAAATTGAAATAAATTTATTAAACGAGTTTGTGTTAAGTTTTCAAAAAGATAAAAAATAAAACTGAAAATTTTATTAAGAGGCTTAAACAATATCATTTAAACTTTTTGTGAACAAACTTACAAGTAGATTTAACAAAAATTTACGAGTAAACTCAATAAAAGTTTTTGAATAGGCTTATAATGGAGCTCAAACTTATTTATAAATTAATGAGCCAAGCTCTGATATAAGATTTTAAATTTAATAAAAACTCAACTTGAGAGCTTGAGCTTTCAAAAAAAACCTTTTAAAAAAAAAAGAAATTGAACACAATATTTTGAATTTGATAAAAGTTATTCGCAAAATCACTAAAACCTTGACAAATAAAGTTAAACATCATAATAATTAACTTGACTCGATTCGTTTGTAATCCTACTTTTTTTTTTTTTTTTTTTTTTTTAGTAGATAAACTTGCACGTTACAATACTCAACACGATTCGTTTGCGGCTCAACTTTTTCACTTCCAAATAAGGGGAAATGATTGCTCATTCTCTTCCTTTCATTTTTTCATTTATTTTCTCACTTAGCAAAACAAAGTTGAATTGCAGGAGTAATTAAATGGGACTTACATGCAGTGGGACCAACAGTAAGTGATCTTAACTGTGTCATAGTCACAAATGTGTGAGTCTTGATTGCTTTATGATAGTTACGACTGTACGTGCTCAGCTTTCCTCAGCACGGTAAAGATTAATTACCTGGTTAGCCATAAAAAGGCTCTGCTACAGCTGGTACGCTTTCTTGCATTACTCTCATTAGCCTCTTTCCTCAATATCTCAACCAAATTTGAATAGACGGATGGGTCAGTCTCATGCATCTTCTCCAATCTCTGGCCAAACGACACATAAATCAAAACCAAAAATCACTGGGAATGGAAACTTTCTAAAATACCCTTGATTGATAAACTAGACTACCGGACAGATAAGGCTAAGACACCGCCACCCCTACCAATTAAAGAGTTCATCAAAAAGAAAACGACACATGGTCAAAAAGACGGAACTACCCATACTTCATTGAAGGAAAAAAAATAATAATAAAATAAAAAAGGGTAGAAATTGGAACAATAATAGGGGTTTTATGGTCATGCAATTAATAAAAAAGTCAAGGGAGGAGGAGTGGCTTTCGAGGGTGACTTGGGAGTGTCGAGCGTGTGTCTTGCACGAAACAAGAGAATGACAAACGCATAGAATTAAATAAGCTCCAATGCTTTTAAACTAGCCAATAATGGCTTTGGGTTCTCAATTTCCCTGTATATACCTGGATATTCTGATCCACGTCTTGCCTCAGAACAGCCATGGTTGGCCCAATCTTATCTGCAAAATAGAGACAAATGGAAAGCTTAATCTTCTCTATACATACGTATGTGTGTGTATGCATATCTTAATTTCAGTGGTTTTTGGGAAGACTAATTGTTTGCACATGCAGAGAACATAGCCCTATGGTGGCTAGCAAAAGGGATGTGTTTATTTGGAAAAGGACCAACTTGGTGGAGACACCAAGAACTTGTCCTCGAGAGAAACCCAAATCGTAATTTTGTGTGTGCGCGTGATATATATATATATATATAGAGAGAGAGAGAGAGAGAAAGAGAGAGAGACCAAGAACTTGGAGGACTGAGCTGCAGACAGAGAGAAAAGGCTTGGTAGGGATATGGATAGCACCATGGTGATCACCACGACCAGGGTTAACTTTGACCACCACCATGGAAAGCTCTTCAATGGCAGACCTTAACTCAGACCCCTTCTCCATCTCTCTCATCCTCTTCATCTCTCTCTCTCTCTCTCTCTCTCTCTCTCTCTATATATATATATATATATATATGTATAGACTCCTCTCCAACTGCTTCTTATGAGAATCTTATTGTTGATCTATATATAACTCCCAACTGGGTATTATCTAATTTGCAATTCAATACATCTATATCTATATATAGAGGTGGAGAATTAGAATCAATGGCTGTTTCAAACAGTGAGAACTGCAATGATTCCCTATTATGAGTTGCTTACAAGGATTGGGCTGGAAAATTAACAAGATAATAGCAATTGTTTCTATTGGACATACATATGATGGCGACCTTATATTTGACATTTGAAGTTATCAGCTGGGAGTTTTATCTTTTTCTTTACTGGTCACACATATAAGTAATCGTTAGTTGTTAAGTATATACTATTCTAATGTGGGGCCACATGGAAGATGACTAGATTGAGGATTCTCAACCGTCCAATAAGTTCAACCATTAATCCAGTTTCATCATCAGAATTCGAGGATTCAAGACTCCTTTAAGGACCCTTTGATGACCTGATATGTACAAGCAGTTCGAATCTCTCTTAAGGGACTTCCCAAAAGGAAAAATATCTCCAATGTTGGGTAAAAATAATGTATGCACCACCTGAATTTTTTTTAAAACATCTTAGGATTTAACCTTTTAACTATGACAAAAGTACTTCAAATTTTAATTTGTTGTGACGTTACTTTTTCAGTCATTTTCGTTAAAAAAAAAGTATTTCATTAAGTGGCTATTAGCTTAATGGATTGATCGATTTAATTGAAAATTTCCTGATAAAACTTATAAGATTAATATTATGACAAATTAAAAGATCAAGCCGTAAAATAAGATCCAGTGAAAAACTTGAGATTGTAAATTGTAATACACCATTAAAATAATTGCTATATATTTGTTTCTGGTGCGTGTGCTACGTTTTATTATTTTTTTATAATAATAATAATAATAATAATAAATTTTAAGATAAATTATAAACGAAAAGAGACATAATAAAATCATCAAAAGTTACAAATATCATACCTCATTTTCCCTTTTTTAAAAAGACACGAAAAGTCGAGAAGGGCCACAAACATCATCACCCACAAATTCTCCTCCATCTGCCTCTTCTCAATTTGGCGTCCTCAACCAAAAACTTAAAAAAAAATATATATATATATAGTTGAGAACTCCAAAGTCCAGGATTAGCTCCTTGACGTCCTTGTTGGGGTGAGCGTCTCTATCTCTCCTTGCTCCTTTTTTATTAACTCATAATATGTCTCGATCAATTTGTACACTTTAATTAATCTTTAAAATTTTAAAATTAATCATTAGGTATAAGTCTCGACTAATCTTAAAAATTCTTAACCCACTAATTACTAAAAAGCAAATCTAGCTAATCCTAAGCTCCGTTTGAACCACTAAATTTTAGATAAACATCAAAAATTTTTGAAAAATTTGAATTTTTTGTTTCACTGTATAAATTACGATATTTAGTTTTTATTAATTTTTATTAACATTTTACTACTCCAAATGCATCCAAACTTTGTTTGGATTCAAAAAAAAAAAAAAAAAAAAGTTACCAGCATTTTTGGTAACTTTTTTTTTATATGACTTTTTTAACTAAAATTTGATTTTGTTTTAGAAATTGTAATTTTAAGTGTGTTAATCGAATTCGTAAAAAAAAGAAAATTAAACAATTCACTTTGGGTAAAAATTAGAAAACATAAAAAAAAATTAATTTTCATGGCTCTTTAGTCAAACGGATATTTTTTATCCAAATTGATGTAATTTTTTTATTTTATTTTTTACGAAACAATTAACACGTTTATAAATTACAACTTCTAAACAAATTTTGGTAAAAAAATTATATAAAACAAAAAAAAATTACCAAAAAAACTTTTAAACTTTTTTATTTTGAATCCAAACTAATCCTAAATCAACTAAGTTAACATTCGTTGTTGCCCCCAAAGTTACCGCTAGAGGGATTGGGAATCAACCTTCGTGTGTGATTTGGAACGTGCTCCCATATCTCGACTAGCACCACCACCAAAGATACTTGCTTGGCTGGGTGGTCACGATTTTGGTAAAATGCTTGGGTTGTTAGGTAATTAGGTTTTCAGTCACACGAAGCAGAAGAAAATATTATCTGATGTAATTTTTTACGACTATTGAAGAAAAATTACTCGGACATTTGAAGTTTTAAAAAAATTAAAAAAAAAATCATAAGTTAGTGTAAAAAATGATACGTAATAAAATTTAATTGAAAATTGAGAATTTTTGAACATTTTTAAATTTAAAAAAAAAACTGGAGCTTGTTAAGAATTTAATTAAATAATTAATCGTAATATCTCACTACACTATATTTGTGTTTTGTGCTTCGTTACATTTTTTTAACATTCATAATTTCACATCTTTTGAAAAGGAGAAAAAACAAATTATATATGAATATATATATATATATATAACACTTGCTGACTTTAGCTTATCAAATTATATATGTGACTATAGATATAACACTTGTTAATCGACGATGAATTGATTAACGAAAGGAATTAGTTGGGTAGAAAATTTTCAAAATAAAAAAAAAAGTTAATATAAAGTTTAAACCTTTAAAAAAAAAAAAAAAAAAAGAAACAACTGTTTGCAACCTAGCTAATATTAAGAGTAGGGTGTTTGAAATTTACCCAAAATTTAAAGAATCAGCTCCAAGAGCAGTAGGTTTGTCCAATGACTCCAATCCTTCAATATCATTGCTCGGCAATAAAAAAAAAATTATTGTCAAAATTGCTCATCATCTCGAAAAATTAACCTCAAGCCTACAGAGCACAAGAAATTAGAGGTTGTGGTCGGAAAGGATCTCCGATTAGAAAACCTTCTAATAGTAAAATAAAAAAATAGCTTGAGAGAATTTTAAAGAAAAAAGTGATGTAATTGACTGACAATAGTGAGTGTACCTCGATTTTAAAAGTGATGTAATTGACTGACAATAATAAGCACACCTGAGTTTTGAGACTAAGTCCTACATTAATAATAAGATAGTATAAATAAATTAATACGTAAATAATTAAATTGTAATGATTTTTATCTCACATATGTATTACAAAGTATCTATTGTTTACTTTCTCTTAAATACCTTTTATTTCACATTTAATACTTATCACTTTACATTAAATGTACGCGAGAGAAATAAGCGTCAGAATAAACAAAATATAATATTGAGAAATATTCAAATGTCAAATATATCTGCCACTTCTAAGAAGATGAACCAATGAAGCTAATTAAAAAATAATAAATTCAGTTTATTTATTATCATTTTATATTTATAGTTAGAATCACACCACTGGGTGGTGCGACTCAACTGCAGCGATTTTATGATCATTAAACCAACAGCAAGCATATTTTTACTGTGTTCGGGATAGATGTCACAAGTCCTTAATTAATTTTTTGCCAAAAATCATGCTTTCAGCTGCTAATTTTTTTTTTTTTTCGGAGGAGCACAGCTGCTAAGATCTGCTCTAAATTAAAGGATTTGTATATATGTATATCTACAATCATCCAGTTTTTTATTAATTCCTATTTTCAACCCATTGTTAGCACTAGATTTATAAATTTGTGAAGTGCGTATATATATATATATATATATATGCATCATCTATACTCTTTCCTCACGTCAATATTATTTTAAAATGAGTAAAATATTTACAATATTATTTATATATTGTGGTCTTACTTGGTTTTTATTGGTTTCCAATAAAATATTAATTGTTAATTAATTAGGTGCTTTTCTAATGCTTATGCAAAGCAAAATGAAAGATGACAAGACTCTACAATTGCTAAAGTCCCAGCCAGTAACATGGAATAAGTATATAAACGAAACACCTGTAAGATGTAAGTAATTACATTTTTTTTTTCTTCAGTTATGTTTTTTTTTTTTTTTCCCTTCATTTGCGGCAAAATCAACTTTGTAAAGATTGTTTTAGTATACGTTTGGAACATGAATTTCGGGTAAGAAAAGAAAAATGAAGGGAAAAAATTTAATAATTTGAACAATTTTGTACACTTAATCAATTTATTGATAAATAACTATTCATTTGAATCTCATTTTTCTAACTCTACATAATAATAATAATAATAATGATAATAATAATAATAAAATAAAAGAAATAAATTTGATCTTTTTCTCTTCATTTTATATTGCTATCATTTTCCTTCATTTTTTTACTTTTTCTCCACACATCCATGTTCCAAACATGGCATTAGTTAGCAAAAAGACAAATTATTATTTCTAATTTTAATTAATATTATTATTTTGAGAATTAAGAAACGCGAGATTAGTAAATTACATTTGTCTCCCTTCAATATTCAATTGATTACAGGTATAACTATTTTGAAATTTATACTCATACATTTTATTTTAAAATATTTGTCACGTTAAAATCTTATTATTCCTATGGTGGTCACGTGAAAATAATAAAAATAAAAATCATACGAGTAGTCTCTTTTACCCATTTAGTCTATTTAAAATATCTAAAATGCCATTGAGATTTGAAAACATTAAAAGAAAATTAAAAAAATTAAGTCTTTACCTTGTCAAACCATAGTCTAGATCCATCTCTAAAAATGGAACCAAGACCTAATTAAACACATTGTTCTCTTTTCCTTTTTTAATGTTTAAATATCTCAAAATAAAAAATGTAAGTTTAAATTTAAAATGTTAAGAATAGTTATATGTGATTAACTAAATATGAAGGGAAGATAGATATGATTTATTCATATATTTTTTTAACTTATGAGGAGTAGAGAAGGATAGGGATGAACACAATTTGGTCAACATTCAATTTTTGAGTAGTATCGATCAAATTTAAGAAATTTGGTTCAGTTACTTATTTAGCAACTATTAGTTTGGTTACATTTTGTAAAAAATAACGATTATTGGTTTTGACTATGATTTTAAAATTTTAAAATTAAATAAACCAAAATAACCGAATTAAATTTACTTAATATTTTAATATATATGCATAATTAATTGGTTTTGTTTTTTGTATGCACTTAGTTTTTGAGATTCCACAGAACTATTAAAACATTTATAAATTGTCCTGCTTCTCACTTATCAACAAATAATCATAATATTAAATACACTTAGTTTTTGAAATTCAATAGCTTTTGTTTCGTTATTTTGTTTTGTTTTTTTTTAATTCAAGTTATTCTTTTTAAAGTTCTATTATGCATTTTATTTTCTTAATTATGATTTAATAGAAAATATGTTGGCTTTTGTAATTTGAATTTAGCATTTTAATGCTTTGATAACATTATATTTTTCTGTAGCACTTATACCAAAAAAATATTATTTTATCTATATAATTAAATTATAAAAAATATATTTAAATTTATAAACCTATATAACCAAATTGATCGTAACTAAAACGAAATAATTCAATTCAGTAAATATTCAGTTAGTGCATATTTTTGATTGATTTAATTATTATTTTTAATTAAAAAATCAATTTAATTATAAAAATTATAATTTTTGAACTGTGTCAACCGTTGTCACCCCTAGAGAAGGGATAGAGGGATTTGAGTCCGAGACAATAAGCGGATCTTAGATGACTGATGGCCCTATCCATTCGATTGGTCAACCCTTTAATTTAATCAATAATATATTATGCCTCAAAAGTTATTATTTTCCAATTATTTATTCACTAAATTATACCTAAACAAATCGATGACTCTCCCCTTATTGAAGGAAATATTTTATGTAAGGTAATATATAACAATATTGAGAGACGAGGCCAGGGATAGAAAGATTCTTAGGAACAAGATCTAGTGAGAGAGGACTCGATATTGATTTCGTAACTTTTGTCACAATAAAAGGTAACATCCGGAATAAAATCTAGGGTTCCTTTTTAATATATTTCCTCATATTTTTAGAAGTCGAGTTACACGAGCAAACTTATATATATATATATATATATATTGTGAAATTCTTAGGATTTATTCTTCTGATTTTCTCCATAGAAATAATTAACCAAATTCCACTTTTGAAATTTCTTTCGCAGCAAAAATTAAAACTAATGATCCATATTGATGAAGTGACGACGAAGAAGTTTCAACCAACGCTCTTACCTTATTACGCAAAAATGCACGAGAAAGACACAAGTAATTAAACTTAGATTTATAAAGAAAATTTAAGAAAAAAATGTACAAAAAAAAAAAAAAATAGTTAAATGAAGTGATCAGAAATATATTTATTTAATTTTTAGTTCAATTTAGAAAAATAAGAAGGAAATAATTTTACATGTAACAAAATATTTTAATCTTTAATTAATTAATTATAAAAAATAAATATATATAAATAATTTCATTTTCATTTTATTTTTTCCTTAGGTAAATCTTTGTTCCAAAACTAAGGATGTGTTTGGCATCTACAAAAAAATAAAAAAAAATTCTAAAAATTTTTAAAAATTTTTATCACATTAATTTTTTTATTTTACTGTACGTATTACGAACTCACAACTTTTCTCATTTTATCTCATTTTTTTTCAATTTTTATCACTCCAAACACTACTTAAATAAGATGGCTAGAATCAGGCTTGTTAATTTGGTAGATTCTGGGAGGAGCTGCTTGAGGTACTTCTGACCATAAAGTGACATCACCATTTTTAAATGCAAATGGTAATTGCCAGAACAAATTCCAGAGTGTGAACACGATATATTCCCTCGGGAAAGCTTTTGTTTAATCAGTGAAAGAGACACTTGTTAGTAAACCCCATAAACATTTTTTTTTTTTTACTTTGTTGTTAATTAATAATCCCAAACCATATACTAATTGTTGAGATTGTGTTAGTTAATTCGAGTCCTTGACTTTATGTACTTGTTTATTCATAATTAATTACATGCTTATTGACAAAATTACTTAGGTTAGTTTAATTAGTCGTACTTAGAACTTATATCATTTTTGAATAGATCACAAGTTTGAAATTCTTCGAGTACAATAATTATAGTAAAGTTAATAAAAAGTGGGGACTTGGGGCATGAATGACCCCCGTTGAGTTTAGAAAAATATCATTTTTGCAAGCAAAATTTGGATTAAAAATTTTTATGCTATAAAATAATTTCTTTAAAATTTTAAAAAATGGCATACCTTAATTAAGAAAATATATGCTGCTGGTATATATAAGTTTTTTAATCAAAAATTCTTATGCTAAAAGAAAAATTATGTCCAAAACAATATCATTACTACATGCAAATTTTTTACTAAAAAAATTTCAGGTTTTGCATTAACCTTCCTAAATTTTGATTTTTTTTTAATTTATATAATAAAACAAGACATTTTTTGTAATGTCACTCTCACAAACTATGATCTAACGGTTAAGAATTATTTTTTCTTTCATTCAATGATTTAGATCATTTTCATACTTTTAACTTCTCACTCAGTTCTTATTTTAGTGCACCCCACTAACATATATTTCACAAAAAGGTCTAGAAATTTTAAATTTTACCATAAGGGTAAAGATCATATGTAAATCAAAACTGTTAACTTAAATTCTACTCAATTATGATTTTTAGCAAGTTGAACCTTCCAAATTAATACACCATAATTTATGATTTCTTTTATGTTACTTATTAAAATTAATTGAGAAAGAAAAAGACTAAAACACATTTAGTACCTCTTAGGGCCTAAAGTTTTGAAAAAAAATTAAAATTCATGAATTATCATAATTTTTTCGATTTAAACTTTTTGTTCAAAATTTTAACTATATATAAGAAACTTCATACTAATTTTGTTTAGAGTGTCGTAGATACGGACTATTAATAGTTATTATATATAGTTTGAAATTGATATATAGTCTAGTTGATTTTGCCATTTATTCATAATTCAACCCACTGCTATTTTTTAATGACTCAAAAAACTAAAAGAAAAAAATTCTAAAATTTAAATGCTTCAAGAAATTTAAGTGTAGGAAAATATTTCCAATCTGAATATCTTAAAATTTTAAACTATTATAAAATATTATGTATTAAATAATATTTACAACTGCGAAATAAAATAAAGTAAAAATGAAAAATTGAAAGACACGAGGCTAATTGATGCAAAACGAAATAAATGTCAATTTTTACTATAATTACGAAACATACATTTGTAGGCATAAGTATTATTAAAACAAAATTTTGGAACAAAATGAAAGATAAATCGCGAAGAAAATTTACCATAAATTTAATTATTAATAAAATTTGTCACATGAAAAAAATCATCTAGTGTTACTTTAATTGATAAAATTCATAGGTTAGATACACAAGGTTGAATTGTATTTGTAAATATTTATATACAGAAGTTACTTTTGGTAATGCATTATTGTCATGCATTGATTATGTGTTTTATGTATTAATTTTTTTATTTATTAAATATAATTTGATAGTAGTAATTATAATTTCCTTTAGGTCTGAATTTAACCCCCTCCAAAAAAAAAAAAAAAAAAAGGTTAAACTTGGCCTCCCAAGTAAAAAATCATGGCTCCTCCTCGTATAAGTTATTGGATGTGGGTTCAAAAGTAAGTCCGCAATTTTTTGACATACTTGTTGAGGGGGTGATGTTGTATCAACTAAGTAAGATTCTCGGCTAATGTTTTTTTTTTTTTTTTTTGGGTAAGCTCTCGACTAATATTGATCCCATACAAAATCTCCTGAACTGGGGGAGTTGACATTGGCAAATAATCAGTTCGGTGGGCTGTTAAAAAAATAAAATCTTACGGTTCAAATATATTTATATTTTTTTAAATTAAAAATATATTAATATATTTAAATTGTTAAATTTTAATTTAATAGACTAGAGTTCGATTGTCACCAAATTAACAACTAGGCCGATCTTAGCCTTCCTTTTCAACTATATATATATATATATATTGGAAGATTCTAGTAATATTATCCCAAAACCCTGCCTTCTGAAGCCAAAAAAAAAAACATTTTAGGTGCCAGAACAAGAGTATGGAGAAGAAAGACGGCGACCACGACGAAGAAGAAGAAGCAGCAGCAAACATATGATATATCGTCATCGCGCAACAAACAAAAATCTATCCAATTATTCAATGAGGTTATCAAATGGGTTAATTAACTATGGGAGGCAGGCATCTCGTGTGGATGATGGAGGAAATGAAAAGATTCTCATCTGGATGTAAGGCATGACGAACTTGGTTTGATTACAATAATGGTGGACCAGTTTTTTTTTAGTTTAACAAATATTTTTGTTCTCTACTGCTTCTTATCTGGATGATGTCATTATAGATATTCAGCTAAAACAATAAGTTTTAACATTTAAAATTTCTAATGCTTATCAATGAGAAGCAAAGAAAGGTGGAGAGTAAAGTATGCTAATTAAATCCACTGTAATACTAATAAGAAAAGGAGGAGGATCGAGTAGAGATAGTGATGTTAATTGAATTTTGCTAATGATGAATAAAAAATGAAAAATAAGTGTGAATTTATTTCATTTGTGCATAGTTATTTCGCCAATTTTTTTTTTTTTTGGGTATTTTTCTTCTATTAATTGGGTTTTTTTGGGGCTATTTTTGGGTCTTTTTTTTTGGGTACTGCTAAGTAATTTGTAGAAGAAGGTTAGAGAAGAGTAATTTTATGTCTTCTTCTATAAGAATAATGTGAAATATATAGAGGACATTTAGTTTGTCAATTTTGTCAACTTTTGTCAATTTTTTTTTTTTTAAACTAACATTGGCCAACTTTTGTCAATTTAACTTTTATCAACTTTAGTTTACTTTTGTCAATTATTTTAACTTTCACTAACTTTTATCAAACTTGCCTAGTCAATTGACTCATAACTATCATCAGGTTAGTCATGTATTCGAACGGCTAATGAACTCCATGATCGAATAGACTGTGTTTTGCTTTGACTTGTTAAGTTGGAGCCAATCTGATTTAATGCCCAGTGACCATCTATAAATAATGCAGTTTAATTCAACTCCTAAGTGTAAAAGTGTATGGTGTAATTTTAACTCGGTGGGACTGATATCGTACTCTCAGGGAACCTAATGTAATAGTTTTTAGGTTTTAAAGATTGTAACCTAATCACTACTCAATTCGAAATGGAAAGGATTTCCAAGTGTTTGAGTGTATAAATTTTCTAAAATCTCTAATCAATTTGCAACCCAAATAAATTAAATCAATTAAATGAAATTAAACTAATATTCATTAAACACTTAAAAATATCAATAAATAATCTATTTAAATGCTAAAACCATCAATAAACAAAACTAGAATAGCTAATTGATTTATAGCAAAACAGAAATCAAATAAATAAAAATCTTGATTCAACTTTTAATTTCGAGTGGAATCGTTTTTCGCAATCCAATGTGTACTGTACTACGATTTAGGTTTCACGTAACGGAAAAATAAATCGAAAAATATTTTCATGAAAATTCTTAAGTTCCCAAAACACAGTTTTATATTCACGTTTAGGATTATAAAACTGAAAAATTTTCTTTTATATTATTTTTGGGTTCAATCCTAATTTATTTATTTCAAAAATTTATAAGAATATTTAAATCCAAAAAATCCTTATTGATGATTACAGTGAATATGATTAAGGGTCTTTGTTTTCAAAAATCTTTTAATAAAAATAAATCAAGTTTGAAAACAAGTAGTAGACTTATATATAAATGCTTTTACATCGCATGCATAACCCTACGCACATCAAATTGATCAAACGTTCCGCTCTTTCTTGATTTGTTAAATCAAGACTAAGAGGATTTAGCCTAACATTGATTTAATGCAAAAATAAAATGTATAAAAGAAAACAGTGATGAAATATAAAATAAACTCCATTAAATAAAAATCAAAACTAAATACCATACTTCGATGTAAAATGATTATACAATCTATGAGTGATGATGATCAAAGTTACTTCAAAAACTAGTTTAAAATCTCTCAATTGCATTCTACAGCTTTGGAAAAATAATGAAAGAAGCCGTCAAAACCCTATATACATTACTTAAAACAAAACCCTAAAAACTTAAAAAAAATCCTCGTATATAAGTATTGCAGGTGTTCGGACAACCCGAGGGGGGTGTCCGAATAGCAATAAGATCTCAAAGTCTCTTTTTATCTTTCTCCTTATTCTCTAGCTATGCCTTTACTGGTTTGAATCGGTCGTCGAGGAGTGCGGACCACTGTGTCTTTTTCATTACTTATCTCAATAATTTCCTTCTTTTCACTACATTTAGAAAATAAAATAAAATAAATATTAAAAGTAACAAAAAATTATAAAATTATTAAACAAATGCATGATTTATGATCTAATTGTTAGGTTTATAATTATACTTTTCAAGTGTAACCACCTAACAAACACCTAACTTTTTCACTTTTATCAACTTTTATGAAAGTTAATGTGCCAAACGGGCTCATAATTGAATGCATTTTTGGCATTGATTGTCGTCTATTTCTTAATCTTTTCTAAGATGGCGTTATTGGGTACGTATTATTGATCATATTTGATCTTCAGCACAACAAAGTGCATGTTGCAGGGCTCGCATTCGTGGAGTTAGTGGTTAAGCACCATGGTATACAAAATTAAAAGTTGACCTCCTTGTGTTTAGTTTGGATAATGACTTCACTTAATTGATACACTAAACTCTTGTTAATTCTTCTTCTTGTCTTGTTGCTTAGCAAACAAGAATAATTGGACAGCTAGAATTGTATTTTCACATCCTCGTACGTAATTAACTAATTTTTTGATTTGGAATCGCATCTAGGCCACAACTACTACTTATGTCATCAGAGCTACCAACTGAATTTAACAAATGAGGGTTTTTCTAGCGATAAAAAATTGTAAAATTTTATCATTAAAAACATTTTTAATGATGTCTAAAAGTACTATTTTTATTATTAAGTAAATGATAGTTATAGCTAGGGATAAATCACACTTCGTCACTAATATTTTTATTATTAATTATTTTTTAATAATTAATTAGCATGATCACTAAACTGACATAAAAGAATTAATTTGTGAAAAAAAAAATTATTCTTCACTGCGTAATTTTAGTGCCATATTTTGGCGATAACTTTGCGATGATATGTAATATTGTATCATTAAACAAAATTAAAAATAGACGAATTTTTTTACCACTAAATTTTAAATTTCTAGTAATATATAAGTTAATGAAATTTTAATTTTCTCTGATTCCATCACTTAACCTAGTACTGATTTAAATATTACTATTGCTAGATCTTGTTATAGGAATCAATTCTACGGATAGTAAAATGTTGACATAATTAATTTTGATAGCGAACTTTGGTCATCTCTCCTATCATTAAAGCTTTCCAAACTTATTTTGTACCTAGTCCCAAACAAAAACAAAAAAAAAAAAAAAAAGGAAAAACAAAAAAAAAAAAAATAGACTTTATTAATTTATACATTGGCGGGGCGGCGTGCATGATGTGCTAGGACTTGTTAAAATATTTTCCCCAAAGTAAATTTTACACGCGTACTTTTTCGTCTTAAAAAATTGTCAAGCAGGTTATATATAGTAGCACCAGTAATATATATATATATATATATATTTTCTTTATTAGAATTAAACCTGTTGGTAGCATAGCATTCTTTATTAGAATTAAGATATCACAAGTGTAGAATTTAATTAATTATTGTAATTGTTGTAGAGATTTGTATGTGTTGATATGAAAAGTGCAACTGTGTAGGGTTTGTATGTCATATTTTATGACTTTATTGGATATCGAATGATACAAAATGAAGTAAAGTAAACTAGGTTACCAAATTTTTGATCACTGGACCGAGATCAAATATCAATTTAAGTAAAACTTGTCAGATTTTTTAATTTTCAAAAGAATAAAATGAACAAAACCTGTTAGCACTTAATACGTGAATTGAGAGAAAATACAAATTGAAATAGAGCAATCAGAGTCCATTAATATCCAAGATCATAAACAAAATGAGTGGCAAATGGTTGCAAGTAATTGAAAAACTAACAAATTAAGTTAAACACCACAGCTGGTATAATCTCATGTTTGAGTATAAATAATGCTTAGATGTGAGGATTAGGAAAGAAAGGACTTAAGGTAGCAAAAACCTAAGGAAGTGAGATCTGACGTTGGTGTGCGCACGGCGTGGAGAGCTGCATGCACACAATGGGGCTAAGGTCGTTCTTGGCAAGTTGTCCACTGCTTCACCGCTTGTGTATATATATGTGTATACATGTCTAAACTGAGTTGTGCTCTTCCTTTCTTCTTCCACGTGTGTGTAAGTGGCCTGCTCCCTATCCTCCACCTCCTTTTTGGTGATAAATCACCGTATGTATAAATATATATACATATGAATATGTGAACTTCTGGTTACATTTTTTGAGCCAGTGACCACGGGAGAGCTTGGACGATCATATATTTGAGTGAGAAATTGCATAATTTTTTAACAAAGGAGCTTTGTTTTAATTGGATCTATTCTTATTTTCTCATATTGAAACTTGAGGTAAGGGAGCTTGGTTATTATGTAATTGTAATTGAAATTCATCCATCTTGTTCGGTAGCAAATTTTACTGCCGGTACTGCTAATCACACCAACTAGAAATTCACCCGTAAACCTGCCGACAAAGACAAGAGAAAGGTTACGGCCAGAGAGGAGGTATCTGGCCGAAAAACCCTCCGATACTTAAGTCAGCAAATTGCTTTTGGGTGAGTACTTTTTCAGAGAAAATGAGTAATCAGATAAGTTGGCAATAATCAGCTTACCTTACTGTCGAGTCAGATCTCGTATTTATAGTAACATAAAGTAATAAATAAAATAATACATGTAATTTGGCTGTATTCAGACCTCCAAGTACTTTCTCCCTTCCCCTGCTTTAAATGCCTTTCACTTCTCATTTAATACCCCATATCTTTCATTAAATGCTTCTGGTAGTTAAACACGACGATATAACCGGAATTTAGTTGTCAAACTGTTTACCCGTCACATCTATCAACCACCTGTAACGAGATGGACTGACTAAGTTTCCTTCAGAGTAATAAATTCATAGTTCTGTCATAACTAGGGTGCATTTATGTTGTAGGGCCCTTGCCAAACATTTATTAGCCGCCAATCGAGGGGCCGAACAAAATTACTTTTGAGATCTTCGGCTAATGCCATGTGGCAATATGTCAATCATTGATACTAGAAAGCTGAATTAACATAAATCATTTCTATTGCTGGCCGCGTGTCTACGTATACAATGCTCATCCATTTGGCCACGTGTCAACTATGAATTGTTCGGTACAGGGCCACGTGCCATAGGTCAAAGTGTTCGGCGTTGGGCCACTTGTCAACCTATACTTTGCTCGGCACTCCATGAGCCTAAATTTGATTTTACCCAACATTTTGCGTCCACTCTGGTTGGGAAAACCATATTTCCCAAGCAGAGTAGTAGATAACAAAGATCTTGCCTTATCAGTCTCTTAAATCTTCCTGCACGATTTGTCGTTTAGTACCCATCTGACGCATTTCAAATCCGATTGGCCGCTTCTCTTCGCTAGTAATGACACGCGTAGTGCCCTTTCAGCTTTTCACCTGTCGCGCCACTTACATGAAACCCTATGGCAGCAATCTCCCAAACATTTATTATCAGAAATTCAAAAAATATGGCGGTAATTAATATAATTTTACCGCTCGTTACCCCTTTTTCGCGGTGCCGTTTCGCTTACACTTTGCAGGTATACATACATATATAAACAAAACTCGTCTCCTTGGCTTCTTTTCTCTGCGATTCAAGTCCTGCAACTTCCTCCATTTCTCTTTCTCTCGAGCTTATGTTCCTTCATCTCTTCATTTCCTTCCCTGAATCTTCACTCTCGGTGAGTCAATCCCTCCGAATCACTATCTTTCATTATGGGTAAACTCGCGAACGAGCTTAACTCTGAGGAGAAAATTAGGGTTTTCAAGGAGAAGTACCAGATTCCCCCAAATGTGGGGATCAGGCTCGCCCAGGAGGGCGAGCACGCACTAGGGGAATTCCTCGTGAGCATCCTAGACCTTGGACCCAGGAATCTCACTCACAATTTCTACAGAATAGTCAACGGGGTGATAGAAATAAACAGGCGATACAGATTCCACATTTCTGAGTGGGATTTGCTTTATTGCTACTCCATCCAGAAGGTGAAGAAGGATGAGAACAGGTGGTATTTGAAATCCCGACCAGAAAAAGCCTTGGTCCATATACTGCCTGATACGATTAAATCAGAAAGTGACCTGTGCGTTGTCATGGGTCACTGGACACACGATTCAGACGAAGATCGTTTCCCAATCGTCCCTCTGGTTTCTTTAGGCCCACGTTGGTTGGCTTCAAGTGCTACCAGCTCTTATTATTCTCAACTTCCTATTTTTGGAAGTACACTAACCTCTTGATTTGATTTCTATGCAGCCGAACAAGCAAAGAAGTTTTGGGCCGGCGGTACTTGTGCAGATAAGGATCATCTCAATCAAGTATTCAAATTCCTTGGGGGTCCAGATCTTTACCCCTTCGCCAGATCGGTTTCGATTTTGTTCGACTTCAGACCATCTCACCAAACTTTTATCGCTTCTCCTCAAGGTTTTGCCACTACAGAAGCGATCAGGCAGCTCCAGTGGTGGTTTAGGACCACTGTCGAAGAAAAAGAAAACTTTTACGCTCTCAAGCATCCGGAGTGGGTTCGACCTCCACTAGGCCTACCTCTGGTGGCCCAGACAATTTCTGCTCTAAAAGCAACAATCCCCGGTCCTGCCGAACAACCGAGAATGCGGAGACTGGTCTTGTCGGACGAGGAGGAGGAAGAAGAAGAATTGCAGCGTCCTTCAGCCCCTGAATACTCCTCAGAATTTGGGGAGGAAGAAGGAAAAGAGGAAGTTTCAAGGCTCTCTCTAATTTTTTAGCTTTTTTCTAGAGAAGAAGAAGAATTTAGCCTTCCTGAGACCGCTAAGTTCATTCCCGAAGAGGAGACAACCTCCATGGCTCCCAAGATTGATTATAAGAAACTTGCTCAGGAAAGAGCTAAGCAGCAGAAGGTTGAGGAGGCAAAAAAGAAGGTCGAGGAACAGAAAGCTGTCGGTAAGAGAAAACTTGATGAGGGAAAGGCTCCTACTTCTATCACCGTCGAACAAATCCTCAAGGTAAAAATCGAAAAGGGGAAGAAGCAGAAGGCTCTTTGGCAAAACCTTCTAATCCCCCTCAGCAGAAGAAGGCTAGGATTTTGCCTATGGGGGAGATTCAAATCGTCGAACCCCCAATGCTGACAAAGGAGACCTCTGAGAAGGAGGTAGCTCCTTCCAAAGACGCGCCACCTAAGGCTGCTGAACCTACTTCCTCTCGACCAACTGGGCCCGTGCCCTTCGTAATCGAGTATCCGGCCAATCCGGTTCGAGATTCTCCTCCCTTCGTCCCAAAAATCCTCATTCCCAACCTTGAGTTTCCTCAAGGCTGACCATTTACGATCCAAGACACAGCCTTTCACCATGCCGAGGAGTACCTTAAAGGAGTCCTCCCTCCTCGAGATGTCTAGGCCACGAGGAAGAACAAGCTGGAGGACATCCACAAGACACTAATGAAGAACGCCATCTCCGTAAGTATAACGATGTTCCCTTTAATTTTTTTCCTTTTATGAATATCCTTTTGCCACCGAGCTTTCTGACTTTCTCTTTCATCACCAGACTTCTCTCTATACCATGGAGCTGAATGCTCGAAGCCAGGCCCTTGATGCCAAAGTTGAACTGGACAGGTCAGACATCAAAGATCTTAAAGCGAATGTAAGGAGCTTGGAAAAAGAGAAGAAAAATCTCCAATCCAACAATAATACTTTGGCAGAAGAAAGAAGCTGGCTTCAGGATGAGAAGAAGGATCTCGAGCACCAACTCAACTCTACCCTTGGCCATGTAGAGGCGAGCAAGGCTCGTGTGGAGTTCATGGATAAAATCTTGGCTAAGAAAGATGAGGAGCTGTTGGAAAAAAATGGTAAACTTTCTAAGGCCGAGATCAAGCTGGCCTCTTCTAAGGCCGAGCAGGAAAGGCTTTCCAGGGAGTTGGGGGATTCCAGAGCCGAGCACACCAGATTGAGGCAGGAACTTGATGGCCTTCGAGTAGAACTTGGACTCAAGACTCGAGCTTTGGAAGAGAAAGAGATTGCCCTCCGAGGAGCCGAAGAGAAAGCAAAAGTTGAGCTTGAGGCTCAAATAAATGACTGCATGGAACAAATGAGGGATGCTCACAACGAATTCTTCCTTGAGGGTTGGGAGGCTGCCATGAAGATGAACAATATTGATCACACAAACCCCATATATACAGAGGTCCCCTATCCAGATCTGCAACGTCCAGCTCCTCAGTTCAGCTTTGAACGCCCACCTCAGACTCCTTCCATCCAAACTATCAAAGAAAATATTGAAGAGGGAGAGGTTGAAGTGGAGAGTTCCCAGAAGGACACTACTTCCCAGGAACTTAAAGAAATTAGTCTAATTGTGAAGAGTGATCCCACTAAGGAGGAGAGAAGTGAGCCCCTCCCCCCTTTTTATTTTTGCTTTTCATTCCGTTCACTTGTAAAAGCACAACGAACAATGTAATTTCTCTATCTTGAATGAATGGAAGTATTCCAGTCTGTTCTGATCTTCACTTTACCTTGCTCCTTGTGATTTTGCTTTTTTTAGAACTGACGATGCCTTTATTGAAGAATACTTTGATTTGATTGCTGATGAAGTGATAGGAACGGCAGCCAAAGAATACCTTGAAGTATTCTCCCATGAGATAGCAACGAATCCATACAACAAGTGCTGATCTCCTGACTTAGATCCGATAGTCCAATTTTTAGCGTCAAGACTAATGTGTACTGTAACTTTACTCAAAAATTTGTAATAAAGGTCTACGAATTAATCTTTGTACGCGCTCTATTCTATTTGTGCTTGCCTTGTTGTTTGTGTGTTTCGTGTTTGTGTTCATGTAGGTGCTTTGAATGAATATGGCCCAATAATCAAACTTTAATCAAACTGTCATAAAACTTGACTGAAATGCTTTAAAGATCAAACCTTTCAAGGATAATAAATTTAAGTAATAAATTGCTTTTCGTCAAGTAAACTGAAGTTTTTGATATAGAGGAATAACTTTAATGAATCTCACGATAGCTTTTAACATACCTCAATTAGCTCGGCTGTCTTCTAACTTACATATAGCAACAGAGGCTTCCGCTCTTTGACAAAATTTTACTTTTCATATCAATGCCGAGCTTCCTCGAAGTGATTCCTTTATTTTTGAGAGCTTTTGCTTCAATTGTACCAACGCTAGGCAAGCTGAGCGTGGCTCTTTTTAAATAAGTCGAGGAATTGAATTTCAACCTAAAGAGAGCACCTGGTCAATCAATAAACCAGGGTTAAACCAGCACCCAAAGGATGCGGTTCCCTTTCAGTACCAATGTTCGGCAAGCCGAGCGTGGCTCATTTCTGATAATATTTTTCAATAAGCCGAGGAACCGAATCTCAGCCTAAAGAGAGCACCTAGTCAGCCAATAAACTAAGGTTGAACTAGCACCCAAAGGGTGCAGTTCCCTTTCTGTACCAACGTTTGGCAAGTCGAGTGTGGCTCATTTCTGATAATCTTTTTCAATAAGCCAAGGAACCGAATCTCAGCCTAAAGAGAGCACCTGGTCAGTCAATAAACCAGGGTTGAACCAGCGCCCAAAGGGTGCGCGGTTCCCTTTCTGTACCAACGTTTGGCAAGCCGAGCATGGCTCCTTTCTAATAATAGTTTTCAATAAGTCGAGGAACCGAATTTTAGCTTAAAGAGAGCACCTGGTCAGTCAATAAACTAGGGTTGAACCAGCACCCAAAGGGTGCGGTTCCCTTTCTGTACTAACGTTCGGCAAGCCGAGCGTGGCTCCTTTCTGAACCAACACCCAAAGGTGGGTATGGCATCTTTATGAAAAATAGTAAACCATTACAAGGTTTTGAAATTGCTTTTGCTTTTATTAGCTAACATAAACATATGCTTCAGTAAATGTACAACTCTCTTAATGATAATACAGCTTTAAATGGGCTAACTTCCATGGCCTCTTAACTGGCTTTCCTTCCATGTCGTTCAATCTGTAAGCTCCGTTACCGAGCACTTCTGAGACGAAGAATGGTCCTTCCCAATTAGCTTCAAGCTTTTCTTCTATTGGGTTCTTCCTGGTGCCCATCAGCTTTCTCATCACATAATCTCCAGCTTTGAATTCTCTGTGTCTGACCCTTTTATTAAACTTTTTTCTTGTTTCTTGCTGGTAGTTGGCCAACCTTAACGCAGCAAGTTCCCTTCTTTCATCGATCAAATCAAGGCTTAGTGCCATTGCTTTATCATTCTCCCCGCGATCAAAAGCTTGTGTTCTAATGCTCGGCAGCCCAACTTCCAATGGTATGACAACTTTCATGCCATAGGCAAGAGAAAAGGGAGACTCCCCAGTTGACCTCCTTGGAGTCGTCCGGTAAGTCCACAGTACTGATGGGAGCTTATCTACCCATTTTCCTTTTGCTACCTCCAACTTCTTCTTTATGCCGCTAAGGATGACTTTGTTTGTAGCTTCAGCTTGCCCGTTGCTCTAGGGATATGCAGGTGTCGAGTAAATGTTCTTTATTCCGTAATTAGAACAGTATTCCCTGAATGGAGCACAATCAAACTGTGTCCCATTATTGGAAATAAGTGTCCTAGGGATGCCATATCTTGTTATAATACTCTTCCATACAAATCTGATAGTATCGGCATCTTTTATATGAGCCAATAGTTCCGCTTCAACCCACTTAGTAAAGTAGTCAGTGCCGACCACCAAACATTTCCTGTTCCCCGTTACGGTGGGTAATGGTCCCACGATATCAAGCCCCCATTGAGCAAACGACCAAGGGCTAGTGAGCGGGCTAAGCTCTTGTGCTGGTTGATGAGGTATAGGAGCAAACTTTTGGCATTTCTTACATTTACGTACATAAGCTTGAGCATCTTTCCCCATCTTTGGCCACCAATAACCTTGGGAAATAGCCCTGTGTGCCAACGACCTACCCCCAGTGTGTGCTCCACAGATTCCCTCGCGTAGTTCATAAAGAAAATCTTATACCTTATCAGGGTGTACACAAAGGAGATAGGGACCCGCAAAAGACTTGTTGTACAACTTGTGATCAGGAGAAAGCCAAAATCTGGTAGCCTTTATTCTGAACTTCTTTGCTTCCATCTTGTCATTTGGAAGGTTCCATCCTTTAAGTACGAAATAATTGGATCCATCCAAGATGGAGCCACTCCGATGCACAGTATGCCTCTGCCTTTTGATATAATGGGCTTCTCTAGGGTTTCCATGAAAACTTGATCTGTGAACCTCAATCGTGGAGAAGCGGGCAGTGTTGCAAGTGCATCTGCATGAGCATTATGATCCCTTCCAACTAATTCCACACTGGCTTTATTAAAATCTTCCATCTTCCTTTTTGCTAACTGCAAATACTTTGCCATCCTTTCATTTCTAGCCACATATTCGCCCTTCAGTTGATTTGCGACCAACTGAGAGTCAGTCTTTATTACCACATCTTTTGCCATCAACCGCCTAGCAATGTTGAGCCCCGCCAAAAAAGCTTCATACTCCGCCTCATTGTTAGTAGCTTCAAACTCAAGTTTTATTGCATATTCAATAGCAATCCCCTCTGGAGTTGTCAAAATAATACCCACACTAGCTCCCTTCTTTGAAGAAGTTCTATCGACCTCCAATTGCCAAGGTTAAGGGCTATTGTTGTGTTCGGTAGAAGCCTCAGATTTAATCTTTACTTGCCATACTCCGTATATGATGTCCAGAGCCGGAGTGGTAAACTCTGCGACAAAATCGGCTAGGACCTGCGCCTTTATCGCCATTCTCAGAATAAATTTTATATCAAATGCACCAAGGAAAACTGCCCATTTGGCCATTCTTCCTGATATATCAGCTCTTTTCAGCAGATGGCCAATCGGTTGGTCGGTTACCACCTGGATAGTGTGTGCATGAAAGTATTGGGTCAGCTTCCTCGAAGCCATCAGTAATGCCAAGGTTAACTTTTCCAGGGGAAGATACCTGGTCTCTGCCCCCTGCATGGTCTTGCTTACATAATAGATAAGATGCTGTTTTCCATCCTCCTCCTTAAGTAAAACAGCACTGACGGCATGTTTTGAAACCGCCAAATACAGTTGCAAAATGTCCCTCGGCTATGGTGTTGAAAGTATTGGGACAGTTGTCAGGTGTTCTTTAAGTTTGTCCAGCGCTTTATCTACCTCAGCATCCCATAACATTTTATTTGCACCTCTCAGTAATCTGAAGAATGGTCGGCACTTGTCAGATGATCTGCTAATGAACCGATTGAGCGCCGCCACCATTCCTGTAAGCTTTTGGACTTCCTTTATGGTGCGCGGGGGAGAAATGGACTTGATGGCTTGTATTTGATTAGGGTCTGCTTCGATTCCCCTCCTGCTCACCAAGTGGGCCAAAAATTTGCCCGAGTTGACACCAAAGACACACTTGACATCATTTAGTTTCAACCCATACCTATCGAGGGTGGAAAAGACATACTAGAGATGTTGGAGATGGGTGTTCGGCTCCTTACTTTTTACCACCATATCATCAATGCAAACTTCCATCGTCTATCCGAGGTCCTCTTTAAATATCTTCGTGACTAATCGCTGGTAGGTGGCTCCAGCATTTTTCAATCCAAATGGTATGACCCTGTAACAGTATATCCCTCGCGGGGTTATGAAAGAAGTCTTCTCCTCATCAAGGTCGTACATGGGGATCTGGTGGTATCCCCTATATACGTCAAGGAAGGACATCTTGGAACATCCAGCCATTGAATCAACAAGCTGGTCGATCTTTGGCAGGGAAAATGGATCAGTTGGGCAGGCTTTATTCAGGTCTGTGTAGTCTATGCAAACTCTCCACTTCTCATTTTTCTTCTTGACCACGACTGTATTGGCCAACCACTCTGGCTAAGAAACTTCCCTGATGGCCTCAGCCTCCAACAGTCGACTGACCTCCTCTATGATGGCCTCTGCATGCTGGAGAGCTGATCTCCTCGTCTTTTGTATCACAGGTTTTTCCCCTGGATTCACATTCAGCTTATGAGTCATAATTTCGAGGGAAATACCTGGCATTTCTTGTGGAGTCCAGGCGAATATTCCAATGTTCTTCAAGAGCATCTCCGTCAACTCTAACTTCTCTTCGGCGCTCAAATTTGAGCCAACCAGAAAGAACTTGTCGTCCTCGACAGGAACAAACTTGGTACTTTTCTAACCCTTCAACAGCTTTCTTCTGTGGATCACCACCAACATCATCAATCTTTGGGGTGTCCTCGGACAGCTCAGTCAATTGAACTTGCTCGGGAATAGTCTTAGACTTGAGGGCTGCAGTGAAGCACTTTTGGGAGATGTCTTGGTCCCCCAAGATCGTAATCACTTCCCCACTATATGGAAACTTCAGCACCTGATGATAGTTTGAGGGGACTGCCTTCAGGGCGTGAATCCACGACTTTCCTACTATAGCATTGTAGGAAGAAAGAGAATCCACCACAGTGAACTCAACCTCTTGTTTCACTGGGTCCACACGTACAGGAATAACAACCCTGCCCAGAGGCCAGACAGGGGCAGAATTGAATCCTATGAGGGGGCAGGCTCCAAATCTTTTGCAGTTAATCCGAGCTTCTTAAACAAGCTCAGGAACATGACTTCCGTTGAGCTTCCAGCGTCTACCAAAATCCTCCTCACTTCGGAGTCGAACATGCCCGAAGTAATTACGAGGGCATCATTATGTGGCATCCGAACACCAGAGTGCTCATCTTCGCAAAAGGTGATTCCGTCTGTGGCTACTTTTCTCATGTGCTTGCTCGGTTGGCCTACGACACCCAAGATTTCTTGTCTTTGTGAATCGGGAGAGCAATTGATGACGCTTTGGGGCCATTGCTCCATATGGATAACATAGATGACTGCAGGCCTAGGAATATCTCTACCCCGGCCTGACTCTTGGCGGGGGCTGTACTTCCTCGACATTCTCATCCCTTTGCCTTCTATGCTCTCTGTCCTGGGGAACTACGTCTCCGGTCCTTGTCTCGTTTATAAATTCTTTCAGATGACCCCTTCGCACCAATTCTTCCAAGTGTTGCCGTAATGATCGGCAGAATCCAGTGCGGTGCCCCATATCTTGGTGGTAGGCACAATAATCCTTCGACTTCTCATTTCCAGGGAAATCTGGTAACTTCCCTGGCCACCTAAAATACAGTTTACTCTTGATCTGCGGGAGGATCCTGAAAATTGGCACCTTAAACACCGTATTGATTGCCTCAAAGACAGATTTCTCCTCGTCGGGGAATCTGACACCTTTCCCCTTGTTTTTGTTTCCCATTTGGCCCTGAAATTTTGCTTCCTTTTGTTCGGTCGGTCTAATCTTATCCTCCACTTTGGCATACTTCTTGATCCGACACATGAGATCAGACATATTCACAGTGGGCTTTTTAGTCAAAGAGAACCACAACCGATCTTCTTTCCGTAGCCCCAGTTTGAATAATGTGACTGCCAATGCTCTGAGCATTCCTCTACTTCATTGTAGAGTTCTAAGTATCGGCGGGAATAATCTCTCAGAGATTTTCCAGCTTTCCTTTTCATGATGAAGAGAACGTCAGCTGTCTTTGGTTGTTTCGTGTTGGCCAAAAATCGGGTGACCAATTCCTTAGCCAACTGTTGCCAGATTCGGATGCTTCGTGGAGGCAACTTGTGAAACCACTGAAGTGCGGTATCCCCCAAACTAGAAGGGAACACCCTGCACATGAGGTGGTCATTAGCGCTCCATAATGTCATGGCCTACATGTAATGACGATAATGGGCCAAAGGGTCTACCTTCCCATCATACAGATTGAGCCTCGGAGTTTGGAACTTTTCTGGAGGCTCAGTGGGGAGGTTGAGATCCTCTCTAAGGCTCTCCTCGCCATCATACATGTGCTTTGGCCCTGGGTCTCCCAATCTTCTGTATATGGCTGCTCCTCCAGCTTCGCCTTCCCCGCCTTACTGCATCTTTTGAATGCTTCCTCTCCTTCAAAAGAATCATCATCATCTTCATAGTGCTTCTTCCAAATCAGGGACTTCTTTTTATGTGAGCCTTTCTCATGATGTGTCTTAAGGGGGCGTCAACGTCAGATTCCACACCATGTTCTCCAACGGACCTAGAGGGGCGGAAACTTTTCTTGGCGGGAATGAATTTGCATCATGAGCGGGAGCGCACTTCATCCTGCTCATGGATGCCCCTTTCGTCTCGTTCAGTAGGGACCTCGTAGAGAGGATCGTAGCTTTCATCTGACTCCGAATCAGAATCGCCAGAATCTACTTCATCTCGCATAATAGGCTTTCCCTTTTCCTTGCTCAATTCTAGGAGAATCTCCTCCAATTCAACCTCCTTTTCGCTAGCTCTAGCCAACAATTCCCCCCGCCGTTTTAAAGCCTCTAGATCCTCTGAATTCTTTCTTCTTGCGCGGTCTAAACCGAGAGTCTGGATAACCAATGTACTTCCCTTGGTTTTGGCTGGAGTGGAATCATTCCCCACTCGTGGAGAATGCGACGGAGTGGTATTACCTTCTGAAGTCATGGTTCAAACAATTGTTGGAAAATCGAATTAAAAAATGAAGAAGAGTGCTAGGGATCAACAAGAAAGGGCTAAACAACGAGCCCCACGGTGGGCGCCAAATGTTCGGCAGTAAATTTTACCGCAAGAACTGTTGACCACACCAACTAGAAATTTGCCCGTGAACCTGCTGAACAAAGACAAGAGAAAGGTTACGGCTGGAGAGGAGGTCTCTGGCCGAAAAACCCTCTGATGTTTAAGTCAGCAGATCACTTTTGGGAGAGTACTTTTTCAGAGAAAATGAGTAATCAGATAAGTTGGTAATAGTCAGCTTACCTTATTGTCGAGTCAGATCTCATATTTATAGTAACATAAAGTAATAAATAAAATAATACCTAGGATTTGGCTGCATTCAGACCTCCAAGTACTTTATCACTTCCCCTGCTTTAAATGCCTTTCACTTCTCATTTAATACCCCATACCTTTCATTAAATGCTTCTGGTAGTTAAACACGGCGATATAGCAAGAATTCAGTTGTCAAACTGTTTACCCGTCACATCTATCAACCACCCGTAACGAGATGGACTGACTAAGTTTCCCTCAGAGTAATAAATTCATAGTTCTATCATAACTGGGGTGCATTTATAGTTACAAGGCCATATTAATGTTGTAGGGCCCTTGCCAAACATTTATTAGCCGCCAATCGAGGGGCCGAACAAAATTACTTTTGAGATCTTCGGCTAACACCACGTGGCAATACGTCAATCGTCGATACTGGAAAGCTGAATTAACATAAATCATTTCTGTTGCTGGCCGTGTGTCTACGTATACAATGCTCGTCCATTTGGCCACGTGTCAACCATGAATTATTCGGTACAGGGCCACGTGCCATAGGTCAAACTGTTCAGCGTTGGCCCACTTGTCACCCCATACTTTGCTCGGCACTCCATGAGCCTAAATTTGATTTTACCCAACACATCTCAATTTCAATTGGACACGTGGCATAAATTGCGTCGATTTGTTTATATGAAACATTCGTTTTGATTGTTATCGAGATCTAGAATTGAAGAAATGGACCAAAGACCATTGAACAGAACCTAAACCAAGAACCAGACATTTTGGGTTCAGCAAATTTTCTTTTCTATGTGAGAGCATGCAGATGCTTGTTTGGCATAATTGTATAACTCATGATTGGATGCTGACACAGAGGAATGGTGTATTTTGCCTAGACCCATTGGTCAAGGATCAGCCATACAAAGACTTAAAATCATATGAGTTTTGATGTATGGTTATGTTTAAGTCTTAGATATTGATTAATGTTTTGAATAATAAAAGCATATAATTTTATCATTGTGGTTTAATAGTTATTAATTACGCTATCATTATTCACAATACTAGTATGATAGGACATTATTATATTTAGGGGTAGATCCATGAAGGGGCGAGTGGGGGCAGTTACCCCACTGAGTGTTAAAAGTTTGTGTATTTTATATATATTTTGTATAATTTTTTTTATTCTTTTAATATATAAATATATAAATTACTCCCACTGAAATTTGGTTGTTATTTAAAAATTTTTAATGTTTACTTTTTTTTTTAATTTTGCTCCCACTCAACAAAATTCCTAGATCCACCCCTGATTATATTGTTACATAGTAGGTTATGATTTAGTGTTCACTTTCCTATAACTGATGTTACAAGTTCGAGTACTATGGAGCCTAAGTAGTTGTAAGACCTGTTGGATGTGAATGCTAGTTTTTTGTGATGTGTTAGAAAGTGGGAGATGTATTGTGCATATTTTTATTTTGAGTTGGATTATGTGAACCAAGAGGAGTCCAGTGTGTATATTGAGTTTTATTATCCAGCTAATAGTTTAAGTCGTACAATTATATTTTTGATATTTTGGGGCCGTATGGGGTCCCAAAAAAACCCCAAAAAAAACCAAAAGTGAAATTCTTTTGGAGTTTGGAGTATAAAAAGTTATTTTGAAATGATGGTTGGATGTTTGTATTTGATTTAATAAAAAGTTGTTAAAAGTTATATAAAGTGACACGTGACAAAATTTTAGCGGAAAATCTTCAAAATTTTTAGAGTTTTGTGAAAATTTTTTGATACAAATATCAGTTCAACTTTTAAAAAAATCTAGCAAAATCCGCTAGAACGCACCATTTTAGTTTGTTCCAATGGATTTTGATAGATTTTTTAAAAAAGTTAAAAAGTTTTTGGAGGTTGAAAAAGTTGAAACATTTGAAGTTTTTTGAACTTTGTTGGTGCTCCAAATGGTACCTTTATATTATATTCAATTTTGCTCCAAATCCTATGGTTAGGTCTAATATTATGTTATGGTTGATGGTTATGTGTGATTATATGTGTTTAGCTCACGTTACTGGGCTATGGGAATTCGAGCATGATAGATTGGTATCATAGGCTAGGTTTAAGAATGCCTAAGACCAGCAAAGTCTCTCATTGCATATTATATGACTAATTATTTATATGTTTTGAACTAATTGTAACCCTTAAGTTTTAGGGTCTTGATATTTGTATGGTTTCTCCTTTATTTTAGAGGTTGGGGCTGACCTAGAGGCTGAGGCTGAGGTCCCGATTGCATGCTAATATTCATGTTGAGGTTATGCCAATAATACTCTAGGCAGATGTGTAGTCTAAAGCACCAATTTGACATCAGCTTGGAGCTTTTGAGCTAGAATTGTTTGATCAATAGAAGGTTGAAACTATGGTCATTCTTACTAGTGGGGCTCAACCAAAGTAGCAGGTGTCATCCATTCTAGAGAGGTTTTGGATGATAAAGCCTCCGAGTTATGATGGTGTGGCAAACATTAATATTACAGAGAATTTTCTAGATCAATATAAGAGGAATTTGGAGGTGATGTAGGTTATGAATGCTAGTACTTAGGTTTCTTTGATTGTCTTTCAATTGATGGACAATGCATTTAGATGGTGGTCTTTGATAAAGAAGTGAGGTAGAGCAGTTAGGCTCGCATGGGATTCATTTAGAGAGTTGTTTTATTATTATATCTTCTCAGAGTCCTGAATGGATGAGAAGTCTAATGACACAGGATCTACATAGTATAATATTGTCTACCTTGTGTTTCACTATCCTCACAATTTTGTTTCTTTGAGATCTAGGCATGTGTTCTAAAAAAGCCATATACTATATATATCATTGAACCCTTATATATAGCATATTCGTCTTTCGTGCCCAAGTGATGTGGGATAGAAAGTGTTACTTCTTTACTTCATCTCATCTTTTTCTCTCTCACAGGCAGAATCCCTTATAGGTAAGTCTCTCACAGTTCCTTATAACACTTCCCTCTAACATGGCATGTATCCTCGTCTAAACCCACACTTCTGACTGGGTCAGGCTTTGATACCATCTATGATGACCCATCATCCATGAAGTACAATATTGTCTGCTTTGGCCTTTACGACTTTTATGATTTATTTCTTAGATCCAAAGTGCTAGAATAGAGCAGTAACTGATAATACCTAGGATTTTCCATAATTCTTGTATATCCTCATAAGGAAAGAATCCAACATATAGCTAGGCCTATGAAGCTTTTTATAGGGCATTATATTGTGATTGGACTTCCTTTATAGTGGCACTAAATGGGGAGAATTAAGCAAAAATATATGAATTATAAATAAGGAAGAAAATCAAGCACCTTGGGGGTCAGTGCTTATTGAGCTTTCTAAATTAGATTGAGACTGTCCACCCTCAAAAGTTTCTGCATAATCCAGTAAAAGTCATTAAAAATTTTAGACAAATAAGAACAAAAAAAATGACAGAGAACAAGTGAAAACCTGTCCCTTCAACCATTAGGTTCGTAGAATCATATTGAGATTGTCTGCCCTCAAAATACGCTACATAATCTTGAGAGTCATTAAAACATTTTAGACAATTAATAAATCATTTGTCAAAAAATATAATTATTCTATAAGAACTGAAAAAAGGATAAAGAACTAGTAAAAACCTGTATCAGCAATCCCAACCTACTTGTTGTTAGGTTCTCATCGTTGCCTTCTAGGAGAAATAGAGGCATAAGATCTCCAAATCAAGCAAAATATCAATGTTAAAAAATATAAATAAAAAACTAGTGACTACTCAAAATGCTCTACGTAATCTCAAGAGTCATTAAAAAATTTTAGACAATTAATAAATCATTTGCCAAAAAATATAATTATTCACTAAGGAAAAAAAAAGAATAGAGAACTAGTAAAAACCTGTGATTTCAACATTCCCAGTTTTGCTTTTTTTTTTTTTTGGATTCTCATCATTGCCTTGTGCGAGAAATCGAGGCATAAGATCAACAAATCAAGCAAAATATCAATGTTAAAAAAATATAGGTAAAAAACTAGTTACTCTAATTAATAAAAGAAATGGGTCCCTGGATGAATCATGGGATTCTATATTACTCTACCAATTTCTGCCATCTCATCCCAAGCTTTAAGGCAATTCATAAAATTCTTCCTATAATCCACAAAATTCCCCATCCTTCTTTTGGATTTGATCCATCTCATAATTTTCTTTACTTTTCTTGCCTCCTGGATATCAAACTCTCTTGTGCTTCTATTGGGGTAGTGCGGTATCGCATCTTCGAAACATAATAGAAACGTGATTGAGAAGGCTATACTTTTTCTGCCCCATTAACCATGGGGGAAGGAAATCTCCAGGCAGCCGAAAATATGGCTACCATATAATCTGCACAATAACAAAAAATTTATCAATGAAAAGAATTAACAATACTCAAATAATTTCAACCAAAAAAAAAAAAACTTACATCATCCCCATTCAACCTATTTAGATCAGCAAGAAAAGCTTGGGTATCTTTGTGTTTGAAACAATTTCTTGTAGGTTGGCCTAATGAAAATGTCCTCTGCCTCATCAGTGGGAAGGAATTTGGACAATGTTCCCAAAGTAATACCTCTCGAAGCGTTGGAATTCACTCCAAAGCAAAAGGCATTAAAAATTAACAAAGTTACTAATATAACATAATAAAGTAAATAGAAAATACTAATCACATCAAATTAGATCTCTTACCATCAGTAAGTAGATGTGCTTGATAAGAGACTTTCAATTGTGCTCGAAACATTACTCCATCGATTGATATAAGTGTGCCAACAAGGCCAAATCCTATGCATATTTATTAACTTCTTCCATAGATTATAAGAGTGGAAGGAACATTATGCCCACCTTTGAAGATTATTTGGTACTATTACCGATCCTATTAAATAAAATAAGTAATCTCCAACTTAGTAAAAAAAAATCAGGGCATTTATTGTGAGAGCTTCAGTGATGTTTTGGAAACTGACCTTGATTGAGTAAGTTTTATATTTTGACCCTTAATATTTACCCTTTCCCCTAAATGCTTTGCACGTCTGTGGCCCCATATTCACTCGTCGCTGCCTCACCATCAATTGGCAAACCAGTGATATAGAGGGCATCCTCTAACCCTAACTAAACTGTATTCCCCCCGAACAAAAAAGTGAGAGTGTTAGGTTCAAAATATTGAAAAAATGAATTAATAAAAGGAAGGTTATGCTTAATTAGGTGCTTAAGGCCATAAAACACATTGAAAACCGTACTAGACACAACTTGTGCCACTTTAGGGTCAAGTTTGTTATTGATATGGTCCTTTTATTTCAATCTGTAGTAGAAAAGAATGTATATTTTAAATAAGCAACCATAGAGAACATATTAAAAAAAAAAACAAATAAGATATCTAGAAAACTCATAATGTTCTGCTGCTCCATATTGAATGTAAGAGTTATAGATGAAATTCAATCATAATTGATAAACAATGTGAAAGGCAAATATATCAAAAAATAAAAACTGATAATGAAAATGGGTATCAAGCAACTATGCTAACATAGCAAAGTTAATTACCCACCAAAAAATAAGATTCTTTTATACTGGTAACATATGAATTGATTAAACACAAAAAGAGCTTGTGTTATTTTATTTATTTATTTATTTATTTTTATGTTAGTTGTTAGTCACAATTACCCTAAAAGCTTAAGCTATTATGAAATAAGGCCAACAAAATATTTATCAAGCTTTCCACCTTTGTCACGTGTAAGCCCCTCTTGTATATAGAGAAGATGGTGAATGCTACATGGTGTGCAACACACACTGTGGAAAGATACATATTTGACAAAGCTAGAACCCAAAACTTCTTGGAGGCAAAGCTTAGTTTAGGTACAAAGTTACCAATTACCCCCAAAGGTTAAGTTGTTGGTACTTGGGTTTAAAAAATATATCGAGCTCTTACAATGGTAGATATGTTTTACTTAATGAAACAAATAGAGTTAAATGCTAAGACAATGTCATTTAAAATGAGACTTAAAATGATAACAATAGATCAACCACCAAGCACATGTAGTCACCCATTGCAAGCTAAGGAGTATTAGCATAGTGACAGTAAGAAGCAAAACTATTAATGGATCCCCACAAATTACCTCTATTAGTAGCCACGTTATCACCATAAATACAAGACACAAAACAAGAAAGTTTATTTTCAATAAACTGAATAGAACAGTTAATAAACTGATCACTTCCAGACGAAACATTTAAGCTAAATACTTTTGGATCCCATCCTATCCAAATCCTACCATTAGAGCAAAAATCATAATTATCTACAAGCTATATTAACCATTAGAAACTTGAGGAAGTTTCTCTGGATTCTTGACCAAAGCATTAGAATCAGTCTACAATGGATCACCAGCAATAGCATTTTCATTCCAACAAATAGGATCAGATGACCCCTTCTTAATATCACCTCTACTTGTTTGTACTTGATGAACGGGGCTTTCGGCAATGAAGTTGTCACGCCTCGGGCTTCACAACCTGAGTATGTGAACAAAAGAACACACATTACACCGTTTAATAACTTTTCCTGTCCCACATCAGAGCCATACACACACACTATGGAGCAAAGAAAATAAAATAAATAAAACTAAACTTTAAATTTAAATAAATGCCTTAGTCAAAACTAACTAGGCAATAAGCTCCAAAAACTAAGCCCAAATATTCTCCCAAAGCTAGATAAAATAATTAATAATAACCTCACAAATAGAGGCTTATTACATTTCACTAAAAAAAAAAGTCTAATGTAATTAAATAAAAGCAAATAAATAAATCCCTAATTTCCATAGTGAGTAGGTCCTGCGCGTGACTCAAATTCATTACCTGTATCACGAGCTATAAGGGGATGAGCACTAATACCACGTGTGCTCGGAACCCTAGTAATAATAATATAAATGCAGTATACCCTAGCATGCTACTAAGTGAAACAATTATGCACAGGTAACAATTTCAAACAAACACTTAAATTTATTTATCAATCTATCTTCGTTACAATTTAATTGTGTTTCCACACCACACAACACATCAAAGAAAAACAATTTAATTTCAAAGTATTGCTGCTTGGTTGTCTCGTAGAAACAAGACCCAATCAATATACATCATTAATTGATGTTTGCTTGGTTGTCCCGTAGAAACAGGACCCAACCAATATACACCATCCTTCGGTGTCTGCTTCCTAGGCTGAAGCCTTAGGAATATAATATGCTACCCTTCCGCATTTGCATCGTTCGTAGGTTACTAGCCTACTGGATTCGATTACCAACCTCGCACAGGTTTCGAGACTTGCAACCCTTGGGTACATATACCCGATATTTTCAGTAACTCTCAACCATAACAAAAACACAAAATCAATTCTCACTTTACTTTATAAATAAATTCAAAAATTTTATTTATTTTATTTTATTATATTTTTATTTTTTTTTATTTTTTGTTCACGCTCAAAGCTTCCTAATAATTAATGAACAAAAGAAAGTTAAATGAATAAATTCGTACAGACATATTACTCATCACGTTACAGATGATTAAATCACAATCTGTCAAGACAATCAATGCAAGTCTCACCATTAACCGGGTTTCCCAGCAAGTTCCATAAGGAATTCAATGCATAAATATAAATATATGTTAATAGTACAATGGGTATGATTATTTGTCCTTTTGTACCTATATATATATACACATTAGTTATATATATATATATATAATTACTAAAGCTTCCTGGCAATGCCTTAATCAAACTAACAATTGAACTCTCACGCCCCACGAGGTCACTAGAAGACAAAAGTGCAATTAAGTAAATAATTATCATAAATATCAAGCCACAGGTACAAATCAAGAAATTTAATGCCATGTTCAAGCAATTTGACATTCCAGCAAGTTACATACATGTATTGACTTAAGAATATATATTATATATGTAAAGAAACGGTTTGCATACACCTTTACAGGTATATACATATGTAATAAATGAAGTTTCAAATCAAACTTTCTTTCACTGCAACCCATCAGCTAATCAATCAATTGAATGGTATATTTATATAATAATAAAATCATAATCAAGCCTCCCAGTTCTTTTGCAGTAATTCGTTAGACTCATGGTAAGTCATCAAACATTACGGTAATTTATTAGACAGTCAATCAATTCACCTTTATAGATATATATACATACATATATTAATTATCTACGAGTTCCGCCCCTTACCTGGCAAATTCCAAGACGAAAAAAAATTCAATCAGTAATCTGTAAAGAACGCACTGTGTAGCCGCCAAACAGTAGGGTTTTCTATTTTTTTTTCTGAAATAAACATATCATTATATATATAGCAGCAGATTTTTATTTTTACATACCTTCCCCTATAAGTTTAAATAAATTACACTCTTTTCCCTAAAATTTAAAAATCTTTTCAAATATACCAAAAAATAACCTTTTTAAATACACTCAAAAATTAAATAGCAAAATTATAAATTATTAAATTTAAATAATGAAATAAATTCACTAAATAATTATATATATATATATATATAAACTGAATTAAATGAAAATTCGGGTCATTACAGAAGTGGAATGAACGATCGGCAGAGGGAGGGAAGAGCGGAGTGAACTCTTTTCAAAATTTTAAATAAAATTTGAGTCTACAGGTAGACACTGGATTGGGGATATGTGTAGCGACTTGAGCAAATCCCTACATGTAGTTTCTAAACCCCAAAAATTAAATTTTTATCTATATATGCCTAATGGAACTTAACAAAAATATAATGTATATGGAATGTTTAATTATTAATAAACTTATAAAATAAATAGAATTCTTTGTTTAATTAGAATTTAATAGTCTTATATAATACATAAAATTATTTAAGATAATTATATAAATTAAATAATGTAAATGAATATAGAATATATTTAATTATTAATAGGGTTATAAAATAAATAGAATTATTTGTTTGATTAGAATATAGTAGACTTATATATTAAATAAAATTCTTTAAGATAATTATAGTTAGGTGTCACGTGTCAGAACCATAATGTTTAGTTAAGTATCACATGGCGCAATGGCATTTCCAACCCATTTAAAAAGTATTGGGTTTTAAATGGCCACACCATTTTAAGAACATTGGATATGTGAAAGTCGAAATTGAATAAAATATTTCATATTAAGTTAAATAATTTAATTATATTATTTATTAAAAATAATTTAATAAAAAGTGAGTCTATTTGCACTCTACGAATATATTCTTGTACTCCACTTTACCTTTTCATCAAATAAAATTACACAGCTACTCTTATTATTCTGATGAAAGGGTATTTATTGCATTAAAAGTAAATTGCAAGAATGATAGTAATTGTGTAATTTTATTTAATGAAAAAATAAAGTGGAGTGTAAGAATCTATTTGTGGAGTGCAAATTACCTCACCCTTTAATAAAATATATTTCGTATTAATTTAGTTAATTAAATTAATAAACTATTAATTATTAATTTAATTATATTATCAATTATTAATTAGTTAATTAAATTTAATTATATTATTTATCAAAATAATTTAATAAAATATATTTCATATTAATTTAGTTAATTAAATTAATTAGTTATAAGTTATCAAAAATAAATAGTATGTGGTCTCTTTAATGGCCACTACTGGAAAAAGAAAAATGCTCGACCGCCTCAGGCAATTGTCTAAAACTCTTAGGCGGTCGTCTATAGTATAGTCGATCGATTAACGACAGTTTAAAGGCAGTTGTGAGTGCCATGGCCGAGAAAGGTTATACACGACCACTTAAGCTAGTCGCGAAATTTCTTGATCGCCCAAAGTAGTCGAATATTAATTTCGAGTATTCCTTTTGTTGACCAACCTATTTGAGAAATTTTCCTACCATTTGAAATCTAGTAAAAAAATGATAAAGTTTGATGAGAATTTATTCTCGTCTTAAATCATTTAAGTAAATAGATGAATTAACTTTTATAGCTGAGCTTGGGAAGAAAACACTAATTTTTTTTTTTTTTTAGCTAGCTACTAGTTAACTACTAAATTCTTTTTTTTTTTTATTGTTTGTGTGCGCGAAAAAAAAAGTTAACTTTTTGATAGCTAACCTTTTAACTTTTTTATTCATTTGTAATTTTTGCCCTTCATTTGACAATTTTTGTCCAAAAAAAAAAAAGAGAATATTTACATTTTTTTTATTATTTAACCGACAACTTGGCACTTGAAAACCTATATATGCTTGGCTTTTCCAATGGATTGTTCATAAAATATATTAAATATAATTTAATTAGATTATTTAATAAAAACAATTGAATAAAAATAATTTAATTAGATTATATTTTTAAACTTCTTTTAACTCATGAAGAGCAAAATATTAAAATGAACAAAAAAGTTAAAAAGTTAATTACTAAAAAATTAGTTTTTTTTTTCTTTCCTAAACATAAAAAGTTAGTTTTTTAGTAATTGACTAATAGTTAGTTAAAACTAACTTTTTTTTTCTTCCCAAACTCTACCCCAAAATTATAGGATTTCAAGGCTTTGCTTAATGAAAAAAGAGTAAACTGTGTTTAAGGAAAAAAGAGTTTACTCTTTTTATAGCTTGTTATTAAAAATTGCTTGTTTTTGAGTTTAGAAAGGGGAAAATGTATTTTTTGTAATTAGTTTTTTATTTTTTTTAATTTGATATATTTGTCCTTTATGATTTGAAAAAAACCTAAAAATATAAAAAAATAATTTTAATAATTTCAAAAAACAAAAAATTAGAACTAATAAAAATTATTGTTATTATTATTGTTGTTATTATTGTTAAAAGTTCCAGCTTTAGTTTGGAAACTTGCAAGGCACATTTCTTTCGGGTAAAACAACAACGTCATCAACTAATATGGTCCATTTCGCACGTACACTTTTGCCAACTTCTGACACGTGTTCACGTTATGTGTTTGGTAAAAATAGAAAGAATGGAAATAATTCATTTATTTTAGATCCTGCCTAGTAAATAAACTGACTTTCGAATAAATTTTGAAAAGTTTCCAAGCATAAACCTGTAATTCTCTCCTTAATCAATAGAAAGAATGGAAGGAATTCATTCATTTTGGTCTTGCCTGATACATAAAGTGACTTTTGGATAAATTTTAAAAAGCTAAAATTTGGGAAATAAAGAGTATTGATTAGTATGAGAGAAAGAGAATGAAAACACTGAAAATGCATTTAGATACTGTGTTTTGGGACAAAACGTACTAAAGACGCATTTTGATAATGTGTTTTTTAGGCAAAATAAAAACACAATATCGAAATGCATTTTTATTAACGGCATTTTTATAATTAATTTTTCTCAACTGTATTCATTAAATACTTTTTTATTCTAACCACTGAACAAAAAAATAAAAATAAAAAATCCTAAATTTGTCTTTGCTTTCTCCAATAATTGTAGTAGAATGTTATATTGTATATTGGGTTGATAAAATTGTCGAGTTGCTTTGATCTGCATAACAAGCTGGAGGATCTCATCTTAGCTGATGACATTCAAAGTTTGAAAGATCTCTCAATGAGGAGTTTCGAGTCAAATGCTTGGGGTGCCTTTAAAATTTTAAATGGGTTGATATGCTAGACCCATTGAACACCCATTTAAAACAAAATTAAGTTAACCTATTAAACACCCATTTAAAGTATTATGAAACACAACAAGAAGTGGTCATAGAAAAATTTATAAAAATGCCTATGTATGTTTATATGAGAATCACATATTTCAGCTTGTCACAAAAACTCTTACCTAAAATTAGATATATATTTTTTTACAAATTCTTCATAACCTAAAATTCAAACATGTACGTACGTGAATTGTAAAAAGAAGGCAACAAAATTGAAATCCCAAAAAAAAAAAAAGGTCTTCCATAGAATCAATACCATAACCATTATACAGAGTGAAGGAAACATTATGCAGCAAAATGTATATTAAGTCGTCCAAACAAAAGTTCCATAAAATAGAAGCTACAACTAAAAAGTTACAGAATAACAACAATAACAACCACAATAACAACAAATCAGAAGCTTCCTAACCATTGTTCTTGAGTTGGCATAGCAGCCGAAGTCATAACTTGAGCTTGAGAATTCGCATTAGCCTATTGTTTGTGGTCCTGTCCAGTTAGAGTGGCAACCACATGATATTAGATGTTAAAAGAATAATGATATCCTAATTGTTTTTAAAACTAAAAAAAAAATGTGTTTCAAATTTTCGATAATTAAAAATTATATAAAGGATAAATTACACTTAGATCCCTTCAACATTTATGTAAAGATTCCTTCAACATTTAGGTAATGACACCTCCAAATTCGTTACACCGAATAGACCTTGAAAATGGCACGTGTCTTTCTTTTGGTTAAATTAAAGTAGGACTATTTTTATAAATTTAAATTATATTTGTTTTACAATACAAGTCTCAATAGATATGAAACAGATTTTAATGAAAAAATAAACATTTAAATTCTAAAAAATAGTTCACAAATTGTCAAAAGAGCATGTACTCAAATAAACAGCCTCAATATTAATAGAATATCAATGCTTAAGCAGATTACAAATTTATTATAGAACTTTACTTTATGGAAAATACTAGCTAGTGAAAACATCCAAATTTGTTACACCAAATAAACCTTGAAGCGGCACATGTCTAGTTTTCTTTGGAACAGTTTTCCATAAAGCAAACAAGCTCAAGAAAATTTAATTTGTAATTTACTTCTATTTAAATTAAAGTGGGACTATTTCCATAAATTTAAATTACATTTGTTTTACAATACATGTATCAACAAATACATACAATAAAACAGGAGGCCAAAAAAACCCTAACCCAAACAAAAATTGGGCTTACTGTTGTCTATCAAAAAATCATCTCAATATATAGTCATACATCTATTTAGGAATTCTCTAAGAATTTTAAAAATTTTAGTGTTTAGTCATACATTTATTTCTAAATGTACAATTATACATCTATTTCTAAAAATTTATACATCTATTTCTAAATGTACAATTATGCATCAATTAATTTTTAAAATTTAAGTGTTTAGTTACACATCTCAATATATTGTTATACATCTATTTCTTCATAAATGAATTCTATTGGATTTCAATTAAATCAATAATAAATTAATAAATCACTAATTTATTGAATCAGTAATAAATTTCAAGCTCAAGGATGACATTTATTGCAACTTTAAAAACTTGTTAGTTTATCATCTAAGCATATCTACAAGACAATCATGAATAAAACATGATCAGCTATCTATGTAGTTTCGTGCCCCTCTAAATTTTAGCTCTAGAGCTACCACGACAATTTCTTATTGTTCCTTTAAAAATCAAATCCTACATAACTAGTAAAGTTAGCATTTAAAATAGCAACTAATCGGATTATCCAACATTCACAACAGATTCAGTATTAAAGTTATATTGTTTCCATGTGTATTTGCGCACGTGCACGCTTATGTATGTGTATGTGTGTATGTGTGGGCGCGTGCGCACACATGTGACAGAGAGAAAGAGAGAGCGATCAATTAGATTAGTGGTAACTTGGAGTATTGGCGCATCAATGTTTTTGTTTACAACAACAATGACCTAGAATCTCCCATTCCTGCTATGTCTTGAATGGCTCCAGACACACCAAAAGCCATATACAATTTTGGTGCAACAATCTTTCCAATTTGGCCAACCTAACAAGAATAGTTAAGTCTCAACAATCGAAGATCGAAGTTTCTACCAGTTGACGACAATCGTTGTCACCAGTTGATCACTTATAAAAGCCCTCCGTTATCAATCATCAATTGCAAACTTTCTTTGTTGTTGTCAACCTTTGTCATTGTCAATCTTAATTTATGTCAGTCACCATTAGTTTCACCTTCATCAGTTGCTATCATCTTCGTCTCATGAATTACGACTTCAATTGACTTGCAGCAGTAATGGAGTCAAAACTTATTGGTACCTCTACAATATCAATGTAGTCTAGCCAATAGGTCAACTACTTCCGTCAATGGTGTTGGTACTGTGATTCTTTTCCCTTCTTTTTCTCTAGTTTCAATGCTACATGTTTCATGTTTTCCTTTTAATCTGATATCTGTTAGTAAATTTACCAAACACCATAATTGTTCAGTGACATTCTTTCTTAATTCCATTGCAATTTAGGATATGACAACAAGAGAGAAGATTAGCGGAGGACATTAAACTAGAAGAGTCTACTATTTTGATATAGAGGTATCTAAAGCTTGTCCTGCAATAGCTTCCCCTTTAGAAATTCATCGTCATTTTAGTCATTATTCTTTAGAAAGGTTAAAGTCCATAATTCCTACTATACATCATTTATAATCTTTGAATTGCAAGTTCTGTTAGTTGGAAAGCATCATCGTGTGCCTTTTGCTTACCAAGTCAATAAGAGGTTAGCAAGTATTTTTTTTAGTTCATTTAGATATTTGGGGTCTTAGTAGAGTCACTTCAAAATTGGGGTTTTGGTATTTTGTTACTTTTGTGGATGATTTTGAATTACATAGATTTATTTGATGAAAGGTCATTCTGAGCTTTTTTCTATTTTTTAAGCTTTCTATGTTGAAATTAAAAACCAATTTCATGTACATGTGCAAATTCTTTGTAGTGATAATGTAAAAAAAAATAGCTCTAAACCTTTTGTGGATTTCATAACCTGTATTGGTAAAATTCATTAGTCTTTTTGTTCTCATACACCACAACAGAATAAGGTGGCTGAAAGAAAGAATTTGCCTCTTATTGAAACAGCCAGTTGTCTACTTTTTCAAATGAATGTTTACCAAAATCTTATAGAGTGATGATGTTTTAACTACATGTTATTTAATCAATTGCATGCCCCATTCTGAACGATTAACCTCTCATTCTGTGTTGTTTCCTAATTTTTTCGTGTGTTTCATTTATTCATCAATTTACTCCTGGGATTGGTAAATTGGATACCTGTGCTCATAAGTGCATCTTTTCAGGGTATTCTGAGTTACAAAAGAGCTACTGTTGTTATAGTCTTTCTCTTAACTGATCATTTGCTTGTGTATATGTCATTTTCTTTTAGTTTAACCTATTTTTCTCTCATCCTCAATCTCAATTTATTTTTGATGAGAGTCTTTCTTTCCCTTTTATCCCACTTAAGTATATTTCAACCAGACATCATGCTCCTCTGAGTCCATTTAGTCGTTTATCTCGTCCTAATTTGCAAGTATACACTCAGTGTCAAGTAGTGACTACTCCACCTTCTGCTTCCTATGCTCTGTTGCCAGCTCCTCCTATACTGCCTCCTCCTATAAGTGATTTAGATGTTCCTATTGTTCAAACGTTCTTGTACTCCTCATCTTATCTTTAATTTTGTATCTTATGATGCATTCCCACCCTCATGTCATTTATTTGTTACATCTTTATCCATTGTTTTTATTTCTAACACTGTTTCTAAAGCACTTCCTTACCCTAGGTGGCATTCTGCTATAAAAGATGAAATGTCTGCTTTTCGAGCCAATGATACTCGGGACCTTGTTGCTCTTTCTCCTAATAAGTCAGTGGTTAGTTACCGTTGGGTATATACTATCAAAGTTCATCTCAATGGTAATGTGGAGAGGTTAAAGGCACATTTGGTCGCAAAGGGGTATACTAAAGTTTATGGTTTGGATTTCTCTGAGACTTTTTCTCCTATTGTTAAGATTACATCTTTTTGTCTTATTATCTCTCTAACTGCAATCTACTATTGCTCCCCACACCAACTTGGTATAAAAAATGCCTTTTTTTTCATGGTGATCTTGCTGAGAAAGTCAATATGGAATAACATCCTAGGTTTATTACTCAGGGGGAGTCTGGGTTGGTTTGTAAGTTGAAGAAAATACTATATGGCCTGAAACGATCTCCTTGGGCATGGTTTGGCCAATTTAGCACTATTGTCACTGATTTTAGCCTAGTTCGTTGGGAGTTGATCATTTAGCATTTTATTGTTATTCTTCTAAAGAAAGAATTTGGCTCATTGTGTAAGTAGATGACATCACTATCACAGGTGATAATTCACAAAATATTGCTAATCTGAAGTTGTTTCTTTAAAATAAGTTTAGTACCAAGGATTTGAAACCATTAACATACTTCTTAGGGATAGAGGTTGCTCGGTCACGTATGGGTATTTCTCTCTCTCAAAGAAAGTATGTTATTGATTTGTTGACTGAGATAAGTACGTTAGGTTTTAAACCTATGGACACTTTAATGGATCTAAATACCAAGTTAACTGCTGATCAAAGAGATTTATTACATGATCCTAGCCAATACTGAAGGTTAGTTGGAAAGCTAAACTACTTAATAGTCACTAGACCTGATATATCTTTTACCACAAGAGTGATTAGGTAGTTCTTCAAATCACCTCGTAGTAATCATTAGGATGCTATTGTCCAAATTTTGAGATACCTAAAAGGTACACCTAGCAAAAGCTTATTGTACAAGGACAATGGACACATTTTAGTTCAGGGGTACACTAATACATACTGGGCTTGGTCAGAGTATAAAGCCAGAGTACACAATCAAGTGCTGAGTCAGAGTATAGAGCCATGGCACACATATCCTGTGAGTTGATCTAGATACAACACATGTTAAAAGAAATTGAAGTTCATCATTCACAGCCCATGGAGTTATTATGTGATAATTAGGTTGCTATTTATATTGCTCCTAATCCAGTATTTTATAAGATGACTAAATACATTGAGGTCGACTGTCATTTTGTCAAAGAAGCGATTCTACAAAATGTGGTCAAAACTAGTTATGTGAAGTCTAAAGATCAACTTACTTATTTATTTACCAAAAATTTGGGGAGACCTAGAGTAAGGTTTATTTGTAACAAGCTGGGAATATATGATATATATGCTCTAGCTTGAGGAGAAGTGTAAGATTTATTTGTAACAAGCTGGGAATATATGATATATATGCCCCAGCTTGAGGAGAAGTGTTAATTTATATTGATGTATATGTATCACTAATATTTATGTATCTAGGGGTAATGTACTTAAGTTTAAAGATAATGTATCTAATCTAGGTTATTTGTACAGTATTTACTATGTATTTATTATGTATGATTATAAATGACAGCATGAGACAACCTATTTGGTTGTTAAGCCATTCAGTAAATAACTAGTCTCTTCACAATCATAACTGGAACAAAGCAGTAGTATTATATGATCTATATGACACCACAAAATCAATTGCTTAACGTACTAACAAAAAGCACAAATGCACTGTTATTCAAATTCTCAACGAAATCATAATGATTCCCTTTAAGTTTCAGATCCGAATTGTTGAACAAGCACTCTAATGAGAAAATCTATGAAACTATTAATTCTGTACAATATACACATTCACAAACATAAACACACATATATAAAAGATGACATAGAATTGAGGCAAACACCCTGCAATGTCAGCATGCCCATATAAATACAGAAATCCTTAAATAAAAAAAATTATGCCAAAAACAGCTAACCCTCAAACCAAAAAAATGCCACCCAACACGAGAGTGAAATAGAGAGCTATTTTGTGGGTTGCATGTGTAAATTTAGAAGTCTTTACACAAACAAAATTACAAATGCTTGCATGCATTTTCATCTCGATAACTTTTTCGATGAGAGCAAACACAATGGAACATTTCTGGATCGTGATAATTTTATGTTGTGTGTGTGTAAAGTGAGAGAGAAAGATGGACTCATCTATGCCGATACTTTGATCTAGGGTTTTTGTTTAGAGCTAAGAGGAGTGACGGGTGAGTGAAGTAAAAGCACTTAAGGTTTTTTCTTTTTTTGGTTTTAACCTCAGAAATAACTTAGTTTAAGGTAGCCTTATAAAAAAAACAAAAAGAGGGGGACTATAGTATAGGGTGACTGCAACCATTACAATCTTCTAAAATGACACTATTTTGACCATTTTTACCCAAAACGACATTGTTTCATCCATTGTGGGTAAAAAATGGAACTTAAGTGGAGCAATGACATTTTGGGTGAAAAATGGCTGAAATAGCGTCATTTTGGGAGGATTACAGCGGCTACAATGACCCCCTACTACAGAAACTCAAGGGATGCAATAGAGGGTGATTGCAAAACAACACCATTTCATCCATTTTACTACAGAACAACTATACCGATAGTGCTTGTTAAACATTTTCAACATCTCAGTAACTAAGGCATAGGCACTTTTCTCCCTACTAGTCTCATTTAGTGTACCTCTATTAATGCCATATTCATCTTAGCACTGTCTTCACACTCTTTTGACCTAGGAACAACTTCATTAACCTTATATGTTATCATCAACTACCAGAGGACACGCATCTGGTGGATTTAATTTTCTTTTCTCACTAGCTTTGTTTTTCTTTCGTATAACCTTCTCTTCTGTGTGATTTGAGAAATCTTCTCTGCCATGAAAGCTAAGAGCTTTTTCACTCTTTAGTTTCTGAATCCTAGCACTGGAGCTTCTTTGTAACGTAGCACTATCGTCTAGGGAAACTCCATAAATTGCTAAATGTTGACAATCATCGACAACTAAAGCTCCATTATCAAGAGTTGAACTTGCACTAACATTGGTAAGCTACGGAACCACCAGCTTTTAGCTACCAATTTGCAAGAAGGTCAAACATCGAGAAGAAACTCAACGGTCAAATTGGAGTGAGAGTTTTTTGTGCAAGTAAAATTCAAACATGTGCTAATATTTAATTGGTTATATGGGGGAGGTAAATTTTCTTTGATTGGTTATATCATAAGGTGTATATATATATGGCTGCATTTATAAATGATATTTTAATGGGTTTAGCTTTAGGTCCTGTGATTATAAATGATAAAGTAGGCAATTATATAACTTGGGACTAGGATTGTTGGGAGCCTTACAGACATGAATGACACAAGTTCTTGCATTGCATGGACACAATTTAATTGGTAAACCCTAGGTGTCTACCACTATTAAAAAGAAGATAACAATGATGTCGGCGGCTGTAAACAAACCAAGCTTGTTGTTTGGCAACAAAAGGTTTGTCAATTTTTGTAACTTTTGCTCTCGAGTTTGTTGTTCAACAACAAAAAGTTTGTCAATTTCTATAACTCTTACTCTTGTGATGTGCTTGACCTCCCTTGATCTGTAAGATGTTGATGTCAAAGAGGGGAATAGATCATAGAGTTTTCTTTTAATAAGTATGAAATATGTTTGAGATGTATAGAACTCATCTGTAAGTCTCCAAGGGTTGCCCTATCATAGTTAATTGCTGTTGTGCGTGCATATCCTAGCTGGTACTAGTTGGTCAAGTAGGATTTATGTGTATTACAGACTCATCAATTCAAGTCCACAAAATTAAAGTTATTATCAGTAATTAATAAAAACATTTTGGAAAACATTTTATGCCAAAAAAAATTTATTTAGTATAGTAAACTCTATAGATATTAAGTGTAATTTTCAGAATGCCAAATTTTGAAAAAAAAAATAAAAAGTAGACAAATTTTGGATTGTTTGTGTTTGGTGTGTTTCTAAAAAAATGTGAAAATGTTGATCACTTGTATTTACTAATAGCGGCTTTTCTTTCTCAAACAAGCTATTATTACTCCACAAAATTGATAAGTTTGATAGGGCTAGATCAAGTACTTAAAGTTGTATTTTAAAAGAGTTGAAACCTTTGTTTTGTTGCCTTTCCGCTTCCATTAGCATGGCAGTGCTTTTTGAATTGCAGTTAAGTTTCATATGGTTTCACTAGAAGTTGAAGATCTTATTGATCTCTCTCTCTTTCTCATGGCAACATAAGATTCCCATTGGATTTCTTGAGGAGGAACTACTCGATATAACGATGAAGTTTGGCAATTGTGATGAAAAGAGGCACATAGAAATCTTCCATCAGATTAACTCATCAGTGCACTTTCTCTTCCATATTTAAATCTCCCATTTTCTTATATGTATGTGTTTGCATATACATATGTATATATATTTTCAAATCTTTTTTCTTGGAGTAGAGGCTTTTGGCGTAGAAAATAAATTGATTAATTACCCAGTTATTATCATAGTTTGTTTTATACTTTTTTCCCAGAAATATTGTTGCATTGTCTTTTGAAATTGACCTACTAAATTGTTGTTGGGTCTTTAAGCTTTTTCGAAATTAGACATTCATTTTCTTTGCAAAATGTAGCACCTGTAGCATCCAATTCTGAAGCGCTCTTTTCTAAAATAGATGCCAGTTATAAGACGCATGTCAATATCTTTATGGGATTCATGACTCATAAATCACCAACTTATCTAATCATAAGTCATTCTCAGTCTCCAGAGTATAACTCGCTCATGTGAATGCTTTGGATTGGTAAGTATTTTGACTTTTAAGGCTGTGTCTACCCAACTAGGTGTGTGTTTGCATGTATTATAGTGTTTCTAACATGTCAGGCCATGTTTTAGTATGTCGAGACATGTTGTATAGCATGGTATAGCATGTGATAGCATGATGTATAATATCCTAGCCTAGCGTAACATAGCATAACATGGTGTATGATGATCATAGGGCATGACAACATGGTAGTATGGCATGATAGCTTGATAATATGACATGAGAATATGGCCTTGTATAGTGATATGGCATGGTAGCATGTTAATATATGTGAAGTGTGACCCATGCCATTGTGGCATTTTATGGTCATGTCATAGCATGTGATGTCATACGAGACCTATACCATATATTGGCATGTTATGAGATGTGATGGCATATGGGACCTATGTCAATATATATACTGAGATGTGTCATGGGCATGTGAAATATGATAGCAACATATATAGATTGAATCGCTCGTACATCACTTGACTATTAAGCCCATATTGTATAGACTAGGCCCCTATTACAAGAGCCAAGCAGCCTCACATCAATCAGAGCTTAGCTCTCTTAGAGTTAAGTGCAAGGCACTAACGCATCAGGCAAAACATTGTGCAAGACACTAACACTCACAAAACAAAACTATGCTTCCCACAAACGTAAATGTCTTATAGCCAATCCACACAGACATAAGCACCTCATGGACATGTGTAAGCATCTCATGACTAATCCACCCAAACGTAAGCACTCATGGCTAGTCTATATACCTTAGAGGTGTAGGTGTTAATGGCAAATCTCTAATTTGCAAGCAGTGTAAGTACCTAAGTGTCAGCCCATGACCCTGGATGATGTAAGTGCCCAAATGATAGTCTTTCTAGACTTGATTTGCTTAGACATAAGTGCCTTATAGCCAGTCTATATATATTTTAGGAGGTGTTAGTGCCTAATGACCAATATCCAATTTCCTTAGCGATATAAGTACCTAACAGCTAGCCCAAACCTTCAAATGATATAAGTGCTAAAGTGCCAATCAGTTCTCTCAAACTATAACCTCACATACGTAAGAGTCTTATGGATAACCAACACCTTTTAAGGGATGTAGGTGCCTAATGACCATTCTCTAACTTCTCCCAATGGTGTAAGTACCTAAGTTCTAACCATGGATTTAATTCTCAGACAACGTAAGTACCTAAGTGTTTGTTTGTCTACCAGATACACTTTACTCAATATATATCATCCCCATGGAGTCACTGTCATACACTTGCACATTTAGACAGCCCATTAGGACAATGATGATGTCTAAGGCCAGCAGCGTGCCATTCACGACATTCTAATAATACACTGTTCGTCACGTACTCTATATCATCCATTAGGGTCAGTGACGATGCCTGAGGCTATCAGGGTGCCATCCATGACATTTTGATAGTACACACTCCCTCAAATACTCACATTCACACATATATAGACCATTACGGTTGATGATGATACATGTGGGAATTAAAATGCCATCTATGGCATTCTAATATCACACATTCATGCGCACTCTTAAACCAATGAAGATTATAGAGGCTACCAGTTTTTTATTCACGGTATCCTAATATCACACATAGATACCTACATTACATATACATAATTCAAACCACTTTAGATTTATACTATGTCAACCTGATCCATTCACAAGGTATATAGGTAGCTTTGGCACATCCTAGGTTTGGTCACTATACTGTCCATCATACCATATTTCTCACTATACCACACATCCATTTTCCCCCAACGAATTACGACAGTCCATCAGACCATTTTCCCCTAATGGAGTTACACATCAAACCCCTCCTATTATACTATCATTTGCATACAAAAAGATTATATAAATCTAATTCATCCATTTCTCTTAGCAGAGTTCTCAGAATTAAAATAACCTCATCCCCAAGTAGAGCTCACCTTTTATAGAGTACCCAAGTGGAACATATGAAGATTAGCCTATAAAATTACATATAGAGCTTGTTTGGAGTGCTAAACTTTAGCCATCCTTAAAAAGTGTGAAAAGGTTGACAAAAGTTTGAGATTTTTGGTACGAAAAAAAGTTAAAGAGAATTAAAAAAATTGGAGAAAGTTGGAAATTTTTTTCCAAATTTGACACTTCAATCACGCACATAATGTCCAAGCTAATATACAGAACCCATTAGGAAACATCACTCTCATCTAGATAGACATCACACTACACTTACACGAATTACAACTGGCCTGATTCTGAACCCATTAGGAAACATCACTCTCATCTAAATAGACATCACACTACACTTACACGAATTACAACTGGCCTGATTCTTTATAAGATACATCTGTAAGGCTTGGTCACATCATATTTTATGCATCATATAGATATCTCTAAGGCTTGGTCACATCATATTTTATGCATCAAATAGATATCTCTAAGTGTCCAGGAGTGATAATTCCCATGTGCAATTGAGCCCCTGAACCCATTTTCTTTGATTGCACAAATCAATTAAGAGTCACTAAAAATGTTCTTTTATCACATTTTCAAAACATAATCAAAACATTTTAAATCAAGAATTAAAACTCGAGTTTCTTGACATTGCTTATTTTGAAAGTGTTAGGTGGCAACTTCAAATCTCTATTCCACTGCCTTATTCAAAATAAAAAATCATATTTTTCTCAAATTCAGGTGATCACAGACGCGTAGTCACTATTGAGGCCCACGATTTATGCTCCCACCTCGATGCACGGATCTAGTCGCGATAATAGCTTGGTAGCTTGGTGCATCTTCGTCAAGAATTTTGAGTTGCTAGTTGTGGTTTCCTTCTACTAGAAACATCTTCTTCTTCCTTTTATCTTTCTCCTGCTCATATTAGAGGTAGGGATTCTTTCTATCATTTTGTTTAGATGAGTTTGAGTTGGTTAATTATGTGTTTAAATAGTAGTAGAAAGATTATACTTCAATTATATTGAGTTGATGGAAATATACGATGAATTGCTATATGTTTATATATACATATACTTATAGTGAGAGTTGGTTTGTAAACCCATTGTATAAATTCTAATTCTTTCATTGTAAATCAAAGCATAAGTTAAGTTTATTATAAATCCTAACATGTAAATAGACGAATTGGTTTATGATGTGTTGATTTTGGTCAAATTACATTCTAAATGATTTAGAAAACCAAAAATAGTGGTTGTTGAATTTGAGCAGCTGGACCTCTATCATGCTCACGCAAGGCTTTATCTTGTGTATAGTAGCTACATAATCTTTACCATATGCATGCTAAGGGGTTTGTCGTCTCATGCATACACAAGATAGATTCTCGTGTGCACTCTATTGGGCTTTGTTACCTTATGCACCTAGGGTACTTCCCATGCACATGAATAGTAGGTTTATGGTCTTATGGGCATGCCAAATCTGCCTCATACGCACCAACCCTTCAGACTTTTTTCTTCGATTGAGTTTAAAGTATTTAGAACTTATTGTTTTGTACACAATGATGAATATGAAATTATCTTGAATATATCCCAATATTGGTGCACAATTATTGAGTATGAATTTTGGATTTTAGGTGTAGAGGAACTGTTAATGAGGAGTATATTTCTACTCAAGAGTTGAAAATCCTGACACTCACACAACGGTTGGTAACTCACATTCCAGTAGGTTAGTGATTTACGAAAGTTAGGTAGATGCTAATTAGCATCCTTTTCGCTCCTAAAGTTTTTGCTTAAGAGGCTAATGTAGCTTCATGGAGTTCACTCTATGGCTAGGGTCATATGATGTGAGCACGACATGTGTGACTTTGTGGCCATAATCTGACCTGCTAGAGTACCTAACACATATATTGATTTTGGTATTAATAATATGATATAGAGATAATGACTATTGTTAAGTTGGTCAGTGAGGAAATTGATTTTAAACATGATTAATTATGGCTGCTTGTTGAGATAACTTGTATGATTTGAATTATACCCATTTAAGAGCATGTTAGAGCACTGTATATGCTTATTTTTGTTGATAGTGAGCGCTCTTAGTATGTGCTTACTCCAATATAGACTTTGTTGCCGGTTCTACTATTGATTAGCAGGTCAGGACATCCAGCCAAGGACATTAATTCTTTCGAAGGGTCTAACACTTACTTTTGAAGCATTGGTACGTGAAACAAATTATGTACTAGCGACAATTATGGTGGTAAGGCCAGCTTGTATGCCACAATTGCCACGTCTTGAATAATTTCAAACGGCCCAATATACCTCAGAGATAATTGCCATGCTTGTCAAATTAAACAAACCCATCTTCAGTGAAACCTTTAAAAATACAACGTCACCAATAAACTCTAACGATTATATATGTTTAGTTGCATAACTCTTTTGCTTTGTGTAGTTAAAAGCTATTGTCAAATAATTTAAATCTTCTTATAAATAGTTTCTCTAATTAAATCAGGACCAACCGTCATAGGTTTTCCAGCCTCGACCCAACATAAGGAAGATCTGTGAGATCTTCCATATAAAACCTTATACGAAGCCATTTTGATACTTGATTGAAAACTATTATTGTAGAGAAATTCAATCAAAGGAAGCTGATCCTACCATTTTCCCTTAAATGATATCACACAAGCCCGAAGCATATCTTCCAATGTTTATATCGTCTTTTCAAATGGCCCATCCATTTGAGAATGAAATGTCATACTATATAAAGTTAGTGGACTCTACCAAAAGTGAGCAATGAATGTTGGGTCCTTATTCGACACAATTGATATAAGAGTGTCGTGCAATCGAATGATCTATTCATATATACCCGACACCATTCCTCAATAGGATCCTTATTACACACAAGTAAAAAATGAACTGACATAGTTAGATGGTCCACAACCACTCAAATAGAATTATGCTTTTTCCATGTCCTTGGCAACCACTAACAAAGTCCATGGTCACATGATCCTATTTCTGTTTGGCTTCTATAATGGCTAAAACAACCAGTTGGTCTTTAGTGCTCGGCTTTCACTTGTTAGCAAATTAAACAATGCAACACGAACTCTATCACATCATGTTTCAGACCACTCCAATTATATTGCCTTCTATGATCCTTACACATTTTAGTGCCTCTGAAATGCGCTACAAACCGTTAATGATAGAATTCCTATAGTACCTCTTCTTTAATTAAACCTATTAACATTAGGAACAAATATTTTGCCTCTAAACTTCAGGTAACTCTCCTTAGATAGACTCTAATACTCAATCTCCTCGCCACAAGAAAGCAATTCTGCACTTCCTAACTATATGAATCCCATTATGTGCTTCAGATACTCTTTTAAAAGCATTGTATAGCTTGTAAACATTTTAGCCCATAAATAATCAACCTCATGATTATCAAACAGAAATTCCAATTTCGTAGCATCCTCCAGTGTTTTCGTTCCTAACAAATCATACTTGCAATGAGACTTTAAGATTCTCTACTCAATGCTTCTACTACCACATTAGCCTTCCTTTTGTGAGACTAAAGACAAAAATCATAATCCCCCGAGGTACTCCATCCACCTCCATTGTCTCAAATTCAAATCATGTTGAGTAATGAATGCTTTAAATTCTTGTCGTTTGAAAATACGTTAAATCTTTCTCCATAAAGATAATGTCACTACGATTTTAATGCAAACACCATTGCAGCGAACTCCAAGTCATATATAGGATAGTTCTGTTTGTTTCAATTGTCTCAAACCATAAGCTATTATATCCATTCTATATCAAAACATAACCTAGCCCTTCCTGATAAGTACCACAATACATAAAATATCCAACTCCATGCTTGAGAATATCTAAGATCAGTGCCTCGGTTGATTTGCACTCTAGTTTCAAGGATGCATTCTCGCATGCTTTATCCCATTTGAATCTAACACTCTTTTGATTAACGAGTCAAAAAAGCCAACAGTTGAGAAAAATCTTGAATAAATTTGCGATAATAATTAGCCAATCCCAAGAAAATGCAAATTTCAAAAACTAATTTTGGTCTCTTTTATCTAACACTATATCAACCTTGGATGAATAGCTATACCTTTTTCCAAATACAATGTGATCCAAAAAATTTATCTCAAACATCCAGAAACTCATACTTGTTAGTTTTTGCATACAATTAACGATATTTTAACTTTTGAAGTACACTTGTTAAGTGTTGTTAATGTTCATGCTCTGTCTGAGAATACATAAGAATATTATCTAGCAAAACCACCAGAGGAGTTTAAGATTTTGAAATAAATAAATAAAATGAATTTAGGACAAGAATAAATTCAAAAAAATTTAAACAAATTTGAAACAAGTATAACAATTTTTGCAATTACCCAACTCCATCACATTTTATTCTCATTAAATAATAATAATAACAACAACACCAGCAAGTACTCATAGGGATGACAACAGATTGGATTAGGGTCAAGTATTGTCTATACCATCTTCGAATCTATTGCGTAAAAGAAATACTTGGACTAGGCGGGCACCCAACGTGTATTTTAATCGAGTGCCATCCACTAATCTATTGGATAATCGAGCTAATCTATTGGATAATTGGGTACGTATAACCTTTAAATATGATGTGGTTAAATCAAGAATAATGGTTACAAAATTTTTTGAATACAATAACTTTATTAATAATTTTAAATCTTAATAGACTAAAAAAATTATCTGTAAATACAAGTATTTAAATATTTTTTAGCTTAGTAGATTTTATTGTACTATTTTTATAAAAATAAGATTAAAAAAAAAAGCTCATATTTGATTTCATCCTACACTTCGACCATAATTAAGTAAAAAGAAAAAAAGTTGTGTCCAACCATTATATTGAGAACCAAATCTTAAGTGTAAAATAAATTATTTGATATCAAAATTTTGAATTATTTGTTATTAATAAAATGGACTCCATTCTTTGAGCACAATATATATATAATATAGTATTTGAATTAATGGTATTATTTGCATAAATTCGAGTATTTAATAATTCAGATTGGTAATCAAGTAATTTAGACGAGTAAGTAGGCAATACCCGCTACCGCTGGATACCCTAAATGAATAATTGGTATAAGTAATTTGGGTAGTAATTAGGTAATACTCGTCAAGTACCTTATAATCAAAATAATTAGGATGGGTTCAGGTAATATCTGTCTAGTATACTAAGTTTATCATTTTCATACTTGTATTATGCGATTATTTTATTTTTTTACCTTAGCTCGCCTAATTATCGATAAAATTTAAAAATAATCGTCCTTATCGAATCAAAGCCAGACGAATACCCATTAAGACGGGGTTAGAATTGCCATCCATAGGTACTCGCACGCGATATGGTAAAAGAAAAGAAATTGCTTTGAGCTATCTCACGTCTCAAGTTACTTGGTCTTGAGTTTTACTTCTGTATCACCCAACTAGCATCCCAGTTCAGAGCAACAACACCCCCTCTTTCTCAACCATGGACACCGGCGTGGTATCTATGTACTCCGCCGGCGCACGTTTACTAGACATCCGGCGCATGTTAGCCACACATAAGTTTTCGTCTATTTCCTCTTCATTCTCCCCAAAGCTAGGCCTCCCTCCTGTGCAACTCCGCAGACCTTTCCCGGCAAGAAAGCTCGTTGTTCGAGCCGCGAGAACCGAGTCCAAAGGCGTTTCTCTTGGTTTCAGAGCTCCTCAGTTTGAGGTAGCTATCTTCTACGTCTCAATGCATTGCAAACATATATGCATATTCTGTATGGCATAGTGAGAGGAGCTCTGAAATTTTGGCTTATTTGATAATTGCTCAATATGAAGTTAAAAGAGCTTGATTGATCTCCTCTTTGTCATGTGATTCAGCTTCCGGAGCCACTTACTGGGAAAATGTGGAAATTGGATGACTTTGAAGCGTACCCTGCTTTGCTGGTGAAGTTTCAGCTTATTGATGCCCTTAGGGATATTTGGTCTATATTATTATTTTATTTATTCAAATAAAGAAATTTTTTTTAATAAATATAAAATAGCAATTTTCAAATAAGTGTAGTAAACACAACAATACTGAAATGAAAGATGACCATTCCATTCTCTTGTATCAATAGGGGCCTTAGGGTTTTGTGTTCACTTGCAGTGGCTTGGATGATCAGTTTGTTCATAAAAATAAAGGACATCGAATCATCAAATTTAGGATTCTTATTTATTATGGTAGTAATGGTGGTCATCAAAATTAAGAAAAAGAATCATCAAATAAAATAGAGGTGTATTCTATACTGAGGATAAATTTCCCTGCACCCTGGGTTGATGGGACTGAGACTAGGTAATGGCTTTTTCCATTTAGAGATATGTTAGGCACTAAATTTGCCTAAGACTTCATAATTTATGCATGTAGATGTCTATATAAATATTGAAATAGGGATATTGAGGTTGATGAATGGAGATTGGGAAAGAAAAATATTGGTCATTGAATGAAAACAACCTAGACAATTGAGAGTAGGTTGTAAATGAACCAAGCAGTCACTGAATTGTGCTTGGCTTGTAAAGGCCTCAACTCGACTCGTTCATTTAATAGACAAGTTCGAGGTCGAACATAAAAATTAGGCTCGTTTAGTAAATGAGCTAAATCTAAATATTGCTCGGATTGATTTGTTATGAGCTTGGGTGTGATTAATATAAATATATATAATTAAGGGTAAATACACTTAGTACCTCTCTACTTTACCACTATTCTCACTTCAAGGTTTATACAATAAATCGTCCCAGTTTGCCCCTGTACTTTAAATTGTTCCACTTTATCCCTTCCGTTAGTCATCACTAAAAAATATTTGATCGAAGGGGAGCGATTTAAAGTACAGGAGCCAAAGTGAGATTTGGGATAAAGTATGAGAGTGAAAAATGTTGTTTATCCTATGATTAAGTAATACACTTCTAAAATATATAATTGAATATTTTTGTTGATTGGAAAATAGTTTGCTCACCTATAAATGATGGGGCTTTGGGTATTAGAAGTGTGACAAGTTCAATGAAGCTCTACTAGGTAAATGGCTTTGGAGGAATGCTAGTGTGAGGGACAAATTAAGAGGGAAGATGGTATTAACAAGGTTTGGGGCAAATGGGGGATTAGACCTCGGGAAGTAGCTTTGTTTGTAATGGAATGAGTTCATGGAAAGGGATTCAAGAACGCTAGAGCATGTTTCTCTTTTGGCAAGTGGGCAGGGGAAACAGAGTCTTGTAGGAGTTTAACTAGTGAAAGTGGGTATCATTTATCCTAGAGATGACGGTCATAAAAAAGAGGCTCGCTTCCATTTCTTCAGACTATTATTAATAATCTTGTTCACCATATGATTACTAGCGACCTTTGACATGGGTGTTTCTAAGAGCATGATAGATCTTATTGATTATGAAGAGTGGCTTTAGTGGGGAGAAAAAAGGTTTGGCTTTGTTGTCATTTTTGTCAATATGTTTATTATGGAATATTTGTGGTGACTGGTGAGCATGGTTAGAGAACTTTTGACGAGAAGGAAGAGTCACTGTTTGAAATGAAGAGTAAATCTGTGTCTTTTTTTTTTTTTTTGTATAGTTGGTTCACAGGCTTAGTTTAGGGGTGCACGAATAATCAGCAAATGCATGAACCAAACCAAATCTGATTACATTGGTAAACGGTTTACATCATTCTGAGTTAAGTTCTTATCATTCTTGGTTTGTTTTTGGTTCTTAAATTTCAAGAACTCATAGAATTGGTTCAGTTTTGAATTGATAAGGTTGTGAACTGAACAAATTCCAAGACCAATATATTCAAGCATAAACTACCCTTGTTTAGAAAGATATTCTTAATCCCACATCAATTGTTAGAGAAACAATCCTTTCCAATTAGCTATGTAAACTAAACTATTTGTAAATTTTCAGTTGAAATTTATATGTCTTATGTCAACCAGGGAACAATAAATTCACCTTAACTCTATTTATCATCTCTATTTATAAATACAACATCTAAAAGTATTAAGCATTAGCCAAATGGTTGGATGGGCCTGCAGTATAATTGGGGTTGAGTTTCAAAGCTAATTGAACTGAACTATATGCACCCATAGCATAGTTGATCTATCCTTGAACCTTTTTGGACTTTGTTTTCATTTGAGTAGAGAGCTTTTAGATAGATACATTAGTTGTTTTCTGTCATTTATTTATTTATTTTTACATGGGTGGCACCTGCTTAGTGCTGTTATGAATAATACACTAGCAAATACTTTCCCATCCCATTAGCTGAAAATGAGCCTGAAACATTTAAATGTTTGTTTCCCCTTTGTCCATTGACTGGACTGTGATTTGGGAGTTCCTTTTAAATTTCAATTCATATTAGAGATTATACAAGGTTTGATGTTTGTTTGACAGAGATGCTCAGGACATATTACCCTTTAGAGCAGGAATAAAAAAATTGTCCTTAGAGTGGCATTGGCTGGATTATTTGGAGGTCTAGGAATGGAAAAAGTTTCACAAGCTATAAAGTTGATTTCTACCCTGGCCTTTTGCTATGGTCCTTGGTTGAATGGTTGCTAACACCCACCCCCTAGAAAAGGGTTAGCTTTTTTTTAATTATTATTTTATATTTATTATTTATTTATTTGTTTGTTGGAGGAGACAAGAATAAAAAAATATTTGTACCTTTTCCCCGAAACAGACAAAAAGTTTTTGTTTCCTAATAGACTGAAAAGAAATAGTGGAAAAATAATTTTGATGTTTCCATTGAAATACAGTAAAACAATGGAATAATAATTTTGATATTTCCATCAAAATACAGTTAAATGCATAAAAAATACAACACAATATGTCAAAATAATAAGTTCATATTTTATTATTAAGATTTTATAGTTTTAGATGGATTTCTGTAAATGCTTCTAAGAGTTTCTAGATATTTTAATATTTTTATGTGGCTCTCTGAGCACTTCTGAAACCTTTCTGTTTCTGTGCTAACTGAAACACCCTATCGAAAGAAGATTTTAATCTTGGGATGAAGATTGGCTAGAAGAAAATTGTGATGGCCCATTTAATGGTTATTCTGAGGAGATAGCCTTTTCAGTTGTGTTCAAAAATTCAAAAGGTGTTCTTTTGGAAGGCAAAGCTCCTGAAGTAAGGGTGTTGTGAGGGGATAAAATTAATTCATTCCTAATGTTTGGCGGAGCAGGCAAAAGCGAATGGTTGAGTAGACAGACTGTGGATTTCTGTTTAGTTTAAGAATACTCAGAAAAATAACACAGATTTGTTGAAGAGAAAACTTTCTCTAATGAACTTTTTATTAATACTCAGAGTCCCATGAATCAAGGTCTTTCTTCCTCCGTGGATTACAATGGTTTAAATAGAAAACAAAGACTAGTAAAATAGAAATAGATATTTTCTTAACAGGAAACCAAATAAAGAAAATTAATCCTAACATAATTAAAGAATAAAAAACTTCTAAAAATGGAAAAGGTTAAAAGTTATGGCCAAATCAAAACTTGCCATAACCTTTCCTTTCCAAATACTATAGGGCAATCCGGTCTGCATCAATTCCTTGGCTGTTCTGGCAGCTAATCCGCTCTTATGCCTTGGGAGGTTACCTCAATTTGAACAGAGTTCCGCTCTTCTGTCAGAGGATTTACTTAATGTTTGCTTTAATACATTAAAATTTTCAGTGAATCCTGCTGCATCTGGCTGCTTATGCAAAAAGGGTGGTCTAGTTGCTCAGTGGATGTTAATACTTCTCCCTTTTGATGAAAATTTGCGTTTTAGGTTTTTCTTTGACGAGAGTAGATAGAGTAGTTAGTGGGATTGGACTTCTCATCAATTCTTGATCCTCCTATTTTCTTTTTTGTTGTCTGACCAAAGAAAGACATCTCCATCATATTCACACAGCAACTCATTGTGGGGATTTCTCTGATTGAATTTATTCTATGTCAAAGTTGCAATCCGCAACTAATGTGACTCTAACATAGATTTAACAGCCAGTCCTAGACTTGTAGATTTGCAGAATATGATTAAACTGGGTGAAGTCATGGACGCCTCCCATGGCCTTTGCAAACCAAAGTAACTTCCCATATTGACTTCATTTTTGAACTTGACACGATGGCCATCCAAAACTTGAGCAGCTTCCTAACATTGGCTATATTGAACTTGGCTCTCTTTATCTCTCTCTCTCAAAAAAGCAATTATGTGGCATGTATTAACAGTGACACTGTGCAGGTTATGTTCATTTGCAACCACTGCCCATTTGTTAAACACTTAAAAAAAGATATTGTGAAGCTTTCAAATTTCTATATGAAGGTAAGCTGGTTGTTGATCAATTTCTTCTTGATAGGTTTTGCTATTTGTGTTACTTGCACGTGCACTTGTATAAACTAATGACCGTGTGGAAGTAACATGTTTAAAGGTTTTTGTATTCTGTTGGCAGAAAGGGCTTGCAGTCATTGCAATATCTTCAAATTCTGTAGCCACTCATCCACAGGTGCCAATGACACTATAATTTCAGATTTGAGCCGTGTTGAAGTTATTATGTGATTTGTCCAACATGGAACTATTTCTCACAGGATGGACCACAATTCATGGCAGAAGAAGCCAGACTATTTAATTATCCGTTTCCTTACCTTTATGATGAGGTAAGCCACTGTAAGTTTCAACCTGCTCTCTCTCTCGCCCCTCCCCCCTCTCTTCCTTCTTAAATTCCTTGAACAACTTAATTTCATGCATATCATTGTTGCTCTTTGGCCATATTATTCTAGGCCTCTAATAATTGATCTGGTTATGGACAAAACTCTTGTTTTCCTTTTTAGTCATTACCTGAATATTCTATACATTCTTCACTAGCGTTTCATTCTGCTCTTTGGCCATATTATTCTAGCCCTCTAATAATTGATCTGGTTATGGACAAAACTCTTGCTTTCCTTTTTGGTCATTACCTGAATATTCTATACATTCTTCACTAACAGAATTTTCGCGTTGCAACCGAAACATGTAGCCAATAGCTTAATTTGTACTGATTCTTTCTACATTACAAAATTGGATTCAACTTGCCTTCAGAGTTAGAACATTGTTTTAATCTGATTGATCTAGACATTCCATGGTCAAAACCTAACACCTTCCCTCCCTTCATTCTTCCTAGACTATTGATTGTATTGAATTAACTTCATCATTCCTAAGTTATGGTCCCCTGACATGTGATAAGTAATGTATCACATTGCATATTTGATTGGCTATAACCATCGTATTTCACATGTAAAGCGTCTGGCATGTGATCTTTTGAACTAATGCAATAAGTAGAACTTTAACGTAGGATTAATGCTTATGTTAATGAATTTATGATAATAAGACTAAACATTGAAGTCTATCATAAGAACGCCCCAATCGAACCAGCTATCTTGTTGATCAACAAAAAACATATATTGCACAACTGATATTAGTAGAGGCAAAGTTGCTGCACTGCTCAGGATGACGTAACAAAATGAGCAATCAGATGAATTGATAGGTTTTGTTGAATTCCATAACGGCTAGGGTGCAAATGGAGGGTTTTACATGTATTTTGTCATAGATGGATCTAAACAGGAGTTTAGGCTCAACTTAAGCTACGTCGGAACCAACGGCGTCATTGGATATGTTTCCTTCCTGGAGCGGCATATAAGTGCTAAGCTTGCTCATATTAGACGATTGATTGTTGGCATAATTTTGAATAAACTGAATATTCTTACACCTACCTCTATCTATGTCCCTCTCTCTCTCTCTCTCTCTCTCTCTCTCTCTCTTTCTCCCCCTCCCTATCTCTGTTATCATCTTTCTCCTTCTTTTTGTCCCTACCTTTTCTCTTATTTTTCTGTTGCCCATAAATCCTGAACAATATAATGTCCGACAAGGAGAATACTTGTCTTGTTCACTAAAACTCAGGCAATAATATATAGCTCTGGTGATTATTTTTATTTTATTTTTGATTAGTTAGTTTACTTTTAGAATTTTATGGATTCTTAGGGTGATCCTCTCTCTCTCTCTCTCTCTCTCTCTCTCTCACACATTGTATCACAATATGTATTACTTTTTTTTTTTGATAATTAAATGTATTGTATTCAAAAAAGTATCAAGGGGATGCCGCCCCTGCACAAAAGCCACCAAAGGCTTGATTACAACTCAAAACTGAAAATTGGCAAAGTCAGAAATGTATCACAGCAAGTGTTAATTGGTTGCTGCAATATATAATTGACTCGAATTTTCTTTCTGCCATATTTCCCCCCTCTTGTTCTATTTTGATTTTTTTATCGAATTTGATGGCCCTCATAGTTCTAAGTATTGGTTTTGCCCATTGATACTGGCTTGTACACCCCCCCAGTATTCATCTGTAGCATCCAAAAGCCTATTGAAAAAGAAAAAAAAAAAAAAAAGAAGAATAAAAATACTCACACACCAAAAGAATGGATGGGTTGATATAGAAAAAAAAATGTGATACCATTTAATTCAGATGTCCAATTTTTAGGAACTAAATATTTGAAAATTTCAGTATTGGTCTTGACAAACTTTTTCGTCACATTCCCTTCAAATTTAGATACTTCTTTAATAAGCTACTAAATATTCTTATGAGGCTTTTCAAGATGAATGAATTGATTGTGAGAAATTGATATTTTGGTTCTCCCATTTTTGTTGTTGTGAAAAGAAATGCCAAAATACTGTTTGCTAGAAATGGATTATGGAGTTGCTATAAATTGTTTCATTGTGCTCCAACCCTAGTTTGAGATAATTGAATAGTGAAGATTGATAAATTTCGAGACATATCAATGCATCATCCAGTGCTTGGGACCAATCTTCAGTGGCATTGATCTCTAATTTATGTGCATGCGATTTATAATTCAGGATTAATTTGTACTGATGTTTGTGTTGGCTAACACTTAAAGAGAGTATACTCTGTATAGATCTGACATGATTGGGGATGACACAGCGAATCACTTGTCAACAATTCATGTTCTGTAATCTTGTAGAGCCCATCTGAGGCAAGGGATGCGCAATCCCCTATCCATTTGTCCTGATGGTTATAGTTATAAAATTGTTCTTCTTATGAAGTTGATTGGTTAATGAATTGTTATTCGCTAAGTTTACAAGACCATTTGTATGGCTAAGAATGCTCTTAAACAGTCACAGGATGTTGCAAGAGATTTTGGAGCTATTTGCACACCAGAGTTTTTCCTATTCAAAAAGGTAATAGTGATCTGCACTCGACACACTACAGGAGGTTTCTTTTTCTGGTGTCATATTTCAGATTTTCCGAGGAATTGCTAAGTACTTCCTAACTAAATAGTGCCACCAGGCACGGACTCAGGAGTTATTCCTTCCATCCAATCAATAGCTAGAGCTAGAATCATCTGCCTTTTTTTTTTTTTTTTATCATCATCCCTAAAAATATCACCATCATGAACTTATCAAATATGATCTGTGTTTCTAACCATCCTGCCATCATAATCTGGCACCTTTAATGTTGACTACGTCGTATCAAATTATAATAGGATGGTCGAAGGCCTTTTGAGCTGGTGTATCATGGCCAGTTTGATGATTCACGACCCAGTAATAATGTGCCCGTCACTGGAAGGTTGGTTTCTCTAACTTAAAAAGATTTTTATTTATATGGATGTATTGTTTTTAATTATTTAGTAGTTATATATACACATTAAAATCTACTCTTGATTTGTATTCGATCCCTTTAATGAGTGTCTAAATAGCAACTTTGCTAACTTGTTTACTCTAGGGACTTGAGCCTTGCCATAGACCGTGTTCTTAGTGGCCAACCAGTACCAGCAGTTCAAAAACCCAGGTATTCTTATGTGCCTATATATATATATTTATTTTTTCTTCTTCCCTCTTAAGAATGCATTCTCGATCTATGAATTCTATGATTATAGGCTCAGAACATTTTCTCCATCTGTCATTTAGTGTTGGATGCAGCATAAAGTGGCACCCATAGACAAAATTATAATGCCGGTTTTAGTTTTCTCAAGATTACAGTTGTAATGCTTATCAGGTGCGTCTATTGTCTTGGCTCTTATGGGTAGTGATCGTTGTAATATCAAGAATGTAAATTGTTTTTTCTCATGTTACTTTTTTCGTTTTTTTTTTTTTTTTTTTTTTTTTTTTGGGATTTTTCTCCAGTATTCTGTGGTTATCATTTTGCTTTGGTCCTTCCAAGTACGATGCAGGGTGACAAGGAGACGATGATGTTATGCTATGTGTTATGGTGTATATATATATATTTAATTGTGTAACATAATTATTACGTGTACAATTAACCATTCTGCTTTTTTCTAGCTGGTATTATTTATCAAAACAAGTGGACGGCAACAAAATTTATGTTTTGTTAATGGTATTTGTGCCCTTCTGGAACATTGCTATTACACATAATTAAGCACAATATTGGCTTCAAAGGTTATTGGTTTGTTTGCTTTTAGACGGACAATGAAAGAAATTCTTGAGGAATAATAGAGAGTCAATTCTTTAAATTTTTAGATGTTATACTCCAGCTAAGGTTGCGACCAAGAGGCCGTGGGTTCAATACTTAGAAACAGTCTTTTCAATTATCCGGGATAAGGTTATATACACCATCTCTCTCTAGATCCCTTTCGTAAATTTTGCAATAAACTGGAATTTTGTGCACTAGGTCACCGTATACATAATCTAGTTTGTGAGTGGTGGAATTCATGATCCATCTATTTGTGCAACTGCTTGCAGAATTAGCATTTTGGACGTGTGTGGATATAATAGGAGGGATGTGAGAGCTTCTAAGTTGCATGCGGAGGCCAAGCTACTATCCTATGAGTTTTGTGATTGAAGTCAATTTTCTACTTCATTATCTGTAATATGGCTTGGTAATTGATATCCTAGTCAATTTCCTGCTTCAAGATCTCTTTCGAGTCATTAAGTTGTTAATAATAATACTGGGGTTGATTGCAGGTATATCTGTTGAACATTTGGATAATAATATTACACTGACTGTTTGGAGTGATAACTTTTGGCAGAAAAAAGAAGTAAATAAATTTTGAATTGTTGAATGTTTGATGTATTTTTTAAATAGTGTGAAAAAATTGGTAAAAATTAGTAAAAGTTAGAGAAATTGGAGAAAGTGAAGTGTTTGGTAAATCAAACAGCCTCTTAATTTCAGATCAATATTACAGTGACAACTTTTGTTTTGCAAATATTAACAGTATTACAATGGCAAATTTTAATTTGTAAATATTAACAACACAAAATTCTAAGTGTCAATCCCCGTTTGATTGATATTAAATGAAAGTTGTATTATCATCAGAAATATTTACTAACTTTAACTTTTATATAGTTACATAAACACACAAAACGTTTGAAAAATGTTTGGACTCGTTCTTAAGGTGTGATGTTATCTAAATTTTAAACCTTGGTGAGTTATTTAGAATATGTTATTAAATTATTTTGAAAAATTTACATGTTTAAGAAAGGGTAAGAGGGGTGTTTGCATATATTCTGATGTCTTCATTAATATTATTAAGAGGCTGTTTGGTTTATAAAAAAAAAAAAAAAAGAAAACCAACTTTTTTCATCAAACATTTTACCAACTTTCTCTAATTTTTACTAATCTTTTTCAATTGTCTCTAATTTTTTACCAACTTAGTTCAACTTTTTTCTTTTTCCAAATATCTACAACTTTTATTAAACTTTATCCATTTTCTTAAATTTTTCAAGAAACATACTAAACACTTAGAGCTCATTTGGTTTATTTTTTCATTTTCTATTTTCTGTTTTTGTTTTTTTATTTTCTGTTTTGAATTCATTTTTTATTTTGTACTTTTGAAAATAAAGGAAACATGTCAAAATGCAATTGGTTAGTTGTGTTTTTAAAATTTGTTTTCGAAAACAAAAAATGACTTTACACATGAAATGAAAAACGATAAAAAGTCATTTTGAGAGTTTTTAATAAAAAATGAGAAAAATCTCAAAACAAAGAAGACAGAGTATTCTCTGTTTCCTCGTTTTGAGATTTTAAACACATAAAACAAAAATAGAAAACAGAAAATAAAAAAGTAAACCAAATGCCACCTTAACAATCTAAAATTTGTCTACTTTTTGTTTTTTTTTGTTTTTTTTGTTTTTGGACAAAAGTTGGCACTATGAATAGGCACAAAATAGGAGATTGATAGTATGAGATTGGGTATCAATAACAATTGTACTACAGAAGTATCACTGTAATATCCAAATGATTTAAAATGTACCTATATTCAAATAATCAGTCAAATGTTTAGGAAAGTTATTTGTAATTTACCCTTAATATTATTAGTGGTACTAGTTATTACAAACATTGCAGTTGGGAGATGGCATAAGGGTACTACTTCCTCACGGGTTCCCCAAAGCATAAAATATGAATAGTGTAATGGGTAGTAAAAATGAAATTATTGTGGGAATATTGGTGGTGTATTTGATCTTTACGACACAAAACATTAGCTTTTATTGCCTTAATTTATAATTAACAAATATTCCTTGTAATTGCATGATGACAGGAACTATAAAAAGCAATGGTTTAATTGGATAAACTTAAAAAGTGCTTATCAACCTATCTGATTGTTGTCAATAATGCTATCAAAGCAATGGTTTTAACCTCACACAACTTAAAAGTACTCATCAACAAGAATTTAGTTATCGAAAGAGGCCCCATAGCTTAAGGCTGTGCTTGATTGCGACATTACGGAGGGAAGATAGGATTAATTATTCGTAGGGTCACCTTGATTCAATGTTTGATTGCTTAAAAATAATGGGCTTTTTATCCCACAAAATGGAGGGCATATAATACTATAGGGGAATGTGCTATTGTATATTCCTCATATTTGGATTAGTTTCTCCTCAAAATCTAAAGTTACAAAATTATCATCTTTCAAATTACATATCCCACTCCACCCATTAACGAAGCGCGCGCGCGCGCGCGTACACACACAGAGACAAACAAATCCCAAATAAAAAAATTAATCTCACATTATATTCAAATTCATTTATTTTCTCATGATATTACTTATCCCAATCTTACTATCCTCCAATTTATCGTAGCCATACAATTGTACTAATACTATTGCTAAAAAAGTGAATGTTGTTTTAATCTGTAATGGTTATGCTAATACTATTGCTACAGAAGCAGTGGTTTAATCAGAAAGGATTCGAAGTACTTGTCAACAAAAGATGGCGAAAGAAGCCTGAGAAGAGGTGGGGCTGACACCCAAATGAATGTTCTTATAGCACATAATTATATGCATATACATGTATTGCTTGCCTGGGAAGCACCTGTCTAGACTGTAGTTGCTTGCATAATTGGTCACAAAAGTTTGATAGGCAGTGTGATCCATCTGTGGGGCTAACTTTGTTTGAGATCACATGACCAAAGCAATGCATCTTGCTAAGAAAATAGAGCAAGGTCTCTCTCTCTCTCTCTCTCTCTCTCTCTCTCTCTCTCTCTCTCTATCTTCCTTCAAAGGCAGTAGAGTGGTCCCTTTCTCTGTAGCTGATGATAACCAAGATTTTTGCACCACCATTTCTTTTAGCTTCCCCACATACAACCCAATGAATGGACATTCTGCTTGTCGGTTCTCTTGGGCCTAGTGCTCCAAATCAATTGAGTTGTTCATTCACGTTCGTTCATTTTGTAAACAATCCAGACTTGAAAAGCAGTTGGCCAGTTATTAAAAAGCTAACCTTTTGTGTGTGTGTGTGTGTGTGTGGGTTTTGGAATTGGAAAAAGTTAGTTTTTTTTTTTTTCTCTTTTGTAGTTAGTTTTTTTACTTTTTGTTAATTTAACATTTTTACTCTTTATAGTTTAAAAAAAGTTTAAAACATAATAGCGTAATTTTAGTCATTTCAAAAAAAGTAAAAAAGCTGAGTAGTCAAAAGTTGATTTTTACTTATGAGTTGTTAAACTGAGCCTAATTAGTAGAATGTAAAACAATTGAAGAATTCAACTGTACAAACTATTTAGGATTGGGAGAATTATGCTCGGAAGCACGAGCATGGACATGAACATGTGATATGAATATGATACAACTTGGACACGTAACACGGATAAGAAGCATAAATCATTTATCCCAGCACTGAAATGAACTCAACTTACTGTTATGGCTTCATTATTACGAAGTCCACAGAGGGTAAACATTTTATAGAATCCCAAAGGATTGAAGCAAAGTAGAATATCACTCTACAATCAATCTACATGAAGATTCTTATTAGTTTGTTTGCAATACTAATCTATACAATTTATTTCATTACATTGAAGTTAAAAAAAAAAATCAATTAATTCAAACATAAGAAATTTGAAGTAGCTACCTATGGCAAATAGGAAGGTGATCTAATCAAGGGCTCAGATGATCTAGAGAAACTAGAGCAGTGAACTGCTGCTCTCGGATCGGGTTTTGGTTTTTCAAAATCCTCATTTTCGTGCCTGATCTCTTTGAGCATTGCCGCGGCATCTCTCATCGTGGGTCTTTCCTCTGGGGAAGGGTTGACACAGAGCAGAGCCACCCCTAGCACTTGAAGCATCTCTTGGATTTGAGTCCCAGATCTCTGGAGGAGCTGCTGATCGACGATGGAGGTGAATTCCCTGTGCTTTTCTCGGAGTTCGTGGTTAACCCAGCTGACAATGTGGGCCCCCTCGGGAATCCTGTGGTCAGTTGGTTCCATGCCTGTAAGGACCTCTAGGAGCACAATCCCATAGCTATATACGTCACTCTTCTCTGTGATTCTCAAGCAGTATCCACATTCTGCAATTTGTAACCATGCTTATTGTTAGTCCTCGTAGCTATATTTCGGAGTTTTTATTATGTTACGTGAACTTGGATACGGGTGTTGGATAATAAATACGTGTCTGATAGTAGAATTCGTTAATTTTATTATTAGGAATACGGGGATACGAGAAATTAGTGATATAGTAAATATAATTATTTTATTTTATAAAATAATATGATATTAACAAAGTGGCATCGGAGTATTTTGTGTATAAAATAAAATGCAATTTTTTTTTCTTTTAATGTATAATTATGTGCTGAAATTGAATTGCTAAGTATATTTATATAGAATATCCAATTGTACCCTTATCTAAGTGTCAAGTATCAGACATGATGTGTCACATATTTAGAAGAGTTCACGTAACATTGGTTTTCATTCTACAGTTGTGATTGTGTGATTGTACAATGTTGCCTGCCCATTGGTGAAACTCCTAGTGTGGACTCGATAGATGGACAGTTGAGATTGCACAGTTACGGCGTTGTAGAACGTTCCTTTTTTTCCATTCTATTGTGAGGACATTGTTGGAAATTTACCTGTTAGTGTGAAGCAACTGGAAACCAGAGAATTAGTAGTCATAGAAGATTATGATTATGAGAATTTAGTAGCGATGATGGGATTGAACATCTGTGTAATGGAACATTCAATTATATCCAGAAACTGATAGATTATATTGAATCCGAAGGTTAATGTTGATTCTAAAGTTATGCAGACAATTGCAAGAGTTCAGAATTGTGTATCCTTTTTAGCTGGGATAACTGAGGAATAGACTTACCAGGAGCTATGTACCCATAAGAACCTGCAACTATGTTGGAAACTCCTGAACAGTCTGAAGATTTGACAAATTTTGCGAGCCCAAAATCAGCAATAACAGCTTCAAATTGTGATCCGATCAAGATGTTGTTGGACTTGATATCGCGATGAACAATGTTAGGGGTACAATCATGGTGAAGATAAGCCAAACCATGAGCAGCTCCCAGAATGATCTTGTACCTCGCGTCCCAGTCCAAGAACATCTTGTTCTCGTGTAAAAGTCCTGCTAAACTCCCATTACTGATGTAATCGAACAAGAGTAATCTGGTTTTCCCATTCTTACAACAACCCAAAAGCCTCACTATGTTCTTGTGCCTGATTGAGCCCAGTGTTGTGACTTCTGCAGAAAACAAGTCCCTCTCTGGAAACTCACTGCTCTTTGCTGGCCACAGCTTCTTCACTGCAACGACCTGTCGATTTGGAGTTTCTACGCGGTAAACCACTCCCGAGCAGCCCTTCCCGATGATGTTTGAATCCAGAAGCTTTGTCACAATGTCGTCCACAAAGAAGTTCAGCTTCTGAAATGGGGTGATTTCCCACTCCAGACCATCTTCTTCGTCGCTCCTCCGTAGTTTACTGCCACGAGCTTTGATAAGAGAAATAAGTCCAATGGTAGCTATCACCATAGTCGTGATTATGCAGAGTACTGCCAAGATGATCAGGCTTCTGGTGGATTTCCTGCTGTGTAGGTTTGTACTTAGCTTGCACGTGGTTCTGTTAGTGCAGAGCTCTGGATTCCCAAGGAAAACCGTGGCTGGGAGATCCTGGAAGAACTTGGTGTCAGGAAGGAAGCCTGAGAAATTATTGTAGGAGACATTCAGAGAAGCAAGATTGTTCAGATTTCCCAGTACTTCTAAACTTCCTGTTAACGTATTGTGAGAAAGATCCAAGTTTGCGAGCTTTGAAAATTTTGAAAAGCCTTCTGGAATGGGCCCTGTCAAGAAATTCCAACTCAAATTCAATAGGATATCTAATCCTTGAAGATTACCAAGCTCATCCGGGATTAAACCACTGAGTCTATTGTTGCTCATATCTAACAACTGCAGATCCTTACAGAATCTGAGTGATTGAGGAATTGAACCGGTGATGCTGTTTCCACTAATTACAAGTTTGTTTAAATATTTGAGCTTGCCCAAATTCTGAGGAATGATGCCCGACAATCTGTTCATGGAGAGGTCTAAAACATTGAGTTTGACAAGAGATTCAAAGGACTTTGGAATCAAGCCCTGGATTTTATTTTCATGCAAATCAACCATTTCTAGCTGAGTACAGTTGCCAATCTCTGGAGGGATTTCTCCAGAAAATTGATTTTCTGACAACTCCAGAAAACTCAAACTTTGTAATAACCCGATCTCTGATGGGATTTGTCCAGCTAACTTGTTTGAACTCAGCCGTAGACGCGTCAAGCTGGTGCAATTGCCAATAGCAGCTGGAATTTCTCCAGAAAGTTCGTTCGATATCAACAACAACTGAGTTAAGTTCTTGAGGTTGAAAAGGAACTCTGGAACTGGCCCGGTAAGAAAATTGTGTGAGAGATCCACTGCTTGAAGTTTCTTGCAGCTGGCCAGCTCTGGTGGTATGCTTCCATGAAGCTGATTCTGCCAAACAAAGAACAGAGACAGCTCTTTTAATTCCCCAATGGCAGGTGGGATTTTCCCAGAAATTCTGTTGTTGTCTAATTCAAGATGCGTCAAGCTGGAAAAGTTGCTAATGAATGATGGAATTTCGCCTGATATGTTGTTCTGGGACAAAAGAATTTCCTCCAGTGCAGGCAAACTTGCAAGAGATTGAGGAATCTCGCCCGCCAGGTAATTAATCGAGAAATCAATCACTTTCAAGTCCGAACAGTTACCAAGAGATTCTGGAATTCTCCCACTGAGTTTGTTTTGCCACAGCAACAATCTTTTGAGATTCTTCATCAGGCTCAGTTCACTGGGAATCTCTCCAGAAATTTGGTTTCCATATACAAACAGATTCTCCAAAGCCGAGCAGTTACCGATTTCTGGAGGAATCTCCCCAGTGAGATTCGCTGTGTACACTGAAAGAGTCTGGAGATTCTTCAGCTCACCTATAGTATAAGGAATCTGCCCTGAAATCCCAGTATCTGCAAGACCCAACAAAACTAGTTCCTTGCATTGTGATATCTGCATTGGGATTTCTCCATGAATTCCCGGATTTCCACCCGCACGAAAAATCTCTAGAGCCCATAACTGCCGTATTTCTGCTGGAATTCTTCCGGAGAGCTGGTTGTCAAACAGTTCTAGCTGCTGCAGGTTTGAGCAGTTTCCAATCTCCATTGGAATTCCACCCTGCAAGGAATTAGAACTCAATGAAAGCAGCTGAAGTTTAGATAACTTTCCAATTTCGCGTGGTATTCTTCCTGTTAGAGCATTGAAACTGAGATCCAAGGTGGTGAGTGATGACAAGTTCCCAATTGAAGATGGGATTTCACCAGTGAGGTTTCCATAGGAAAGGACCAAGGTGGTGAGGAAGTTGAAAGAGAGGAACTGAGTAGGGAAAGTAGTGCCAAGGTTGATAGAACTAATACTGATTTCCGAAACAAACCCATTGCTGTTACATTTGATGTAATCCCATTTACATGGGCCTTCGTGGTTTTGGTTCCAGGAATGGAAGAAAGAGGAAGAAGAAGAAGAAGAGGAATCAAAGGTGGAAATCCACGAGAGTAGAGAGACACCTTCTTGGTTCAAAGCAGAGATAGCTGGGAAGAGAGAGATGTTGAGGAGCAAGAGAAAAATTGTGATGGCACTGCTTGACATGATGAGGTATGGACTTTCTGCTACTGTTCTATCTCAAGCTCAGCTAGCTCTATAGCTTAATTCACTCCCTCAAAAGAAACTTTTTCAGGATGATTTCTTTATCATGAACAGTAATATATGCTAAAAAGCCCTTGGTTTCATCTAGAATTACAAAATATAGAATCTGAATCTAGAAACCTTTTTCAGTCTTGATGAATAAATTGCCCGATTTTAATTCAGATCGTATTGAATTGACTACTAGGGACAATGTAGATGGATTAATTTGTATATCATATTTGTATGAAGTCACTGGCTATGCAGGTTCCCTTTTTTTTTTTTTTTTTTTAATGTTTGTATACACTTGGCATATTATCCCTTCCTTTGTTCTTTAATAAGTAGTTTTCCTTTTCTGTCATCTTGTTGGTTGTATTGTTTCTGTATTCTTAGAATTGGGAATAATAGCACATGCTCTGGTATATAGTACAATAATGCTTGGTTTGTTCTTTGCAAGCTGAATGAGACATGCCGAGAAATTTTAACACTACGTATGGAAACATTTCTCTCTTAAAATTGATTTAATTTGAAAATAAAGAATTGATTTGATAAATTAAATTTTGTGTTTGGAACTCATGTTTGAATTTAAGAATTGAATCCAATTGATTTAAGAAAAATACCAAATTTGACCATGTTATTAGGAAATATAAGATATGATAAATTTGTCCACTTACCTGGATGGTTTAAAAAAATAATGAATTTTCATTAAATTTTATTATTTTGGGTTAGATTTCAAATGATATAGAAATTCCAAAATTTAAGTTATAAAATTGAATCAAATTTAACTCATAAAATCTTATTTTAATTTCAAACATAAGAATTGTTGAGAATTCTCACCAAATGAAATCAAATCTCGTCCAATCCACCATTTCAAATTGTGTGTAAGTGTTGATGTCTTTTCACTAGGATGATTGAATACAGTGTTAGAGCTAGAGCTAAGTAGAAAAAAGGGTATTTACTGATTTTGCACTGGAATTTAGAAGTTCTAAAGAATAAATTAAGCAGTTTATGTTTTTTTGAAAGGTTAAGCAGTTTATGTTTATATAACCATTACTTGGTATTGACTGAAATTTGAAAATACATTCCGTGTCATTTTTTCTTTTTCTTTTTCTTTTTTTTTTTTTTTTTCAATTTACGAAATATCCAAATGTTTTCCAGTTCATACGTTTTTGTTTTTGAGTTGAAAGCATAACCATCCAAACAAATGAAAAGTACAAATGAGCACCAAAAAGAGAGGTAGACCCGGCAACCTTTTCTGTAGCATTATATATATATAGTTGTAAAGTCTCAAAGTCAGCTTCCTTTTCTTAAGTTGTCCATCTCAAGGAAAATAATGCAGTTTACCTTCTAAAGTGACTCGTTTCCCTCTCGTGCATGAACCTTCCCACATACCCACAAAAAGCAGGAAATCTCTCAAATTTGCTCAAATCGTTTCCCTGATTTGTTTCCCATGCTTTGTCCTAAATTTGAATAATTGATCCCCAAATATTGCAAAAAATTGAAGTTCATTTTACTTTCTTAAATGGGAATTTTGACCCGAATTAGTGACCATTGATCTTGACTCTTGTCAAGTAGATGTCGTGGAAGAATTTGTGAAAGAAAATAAACTTTCATCTGCATTCCCCACACCCCCCTTTTTCTTTGGATTGACTGTCCAAACTAGTTTGTATGCACCTGAAGTCTGAAGTTAACAACCGGATAAATCTTTAGTGGCCTGTGGAGACTCGAAATAATGACCACTAAAGAGCAATTGTAAAGTTTTACAAATGAAGCTACCTTAGGTTCATATCATCTGCATTCCAAAGCAAGGTGATTGATCGATTTGGAGATGGAAAACAGTTTGGGTGGTAGTTAAAGGTAAGGTTTGTGATGCTAAGAAATTGGTGGTAGAGGAGTTGTGAAAGGTGGTGGGGGCAACAAATATTTGCTCTTGGCCCCGACCATCACTAGTGGCCGCCTAACCTCATTTCTTTGCAATTATCCCATTTGGAGTGTTGTTTCGATATCAACCCGTCATCCTCGCCCCCTGCCTCATTGCAGTGACATTAGATATGACATCTTTCTCTTTTCCTCCATTTTGCATTTATCTCATTCTAAATAAAAATCTTTTACACCTCAGTATTCTATACTATTTATGTGAGATATATGCCATTGTGCTTCATAATCTTACGCCTACGAAGATAGGTTTTGTACTAATCTTCACTAGTTCCGGGCGTACTTTGATGCCAGTTTCACTTTCTGCACAGCAACAAATAGGAGGCTTAGTGTAAACTCTAAATACCCTTTGTTCACTGCCGGACCATTATTAGAGGCTGTTTCGGATTGTAACTCGAATAGCCTAACCCCCCCCAAAAAAGAAATTAGTTCAAAAATTATTATTATTTTTTTAAATTTAGCTGAATTTAAATTTTTGTAGTTCAACTCACTTTTTATTTAAATCCTTTATTTAGTTTAAATTTTTTGCAGCTCAATCTACTCTGTGTTTAAAGCTTTTGTTCAGCTCAGACGAATCCCAAATCTTGGTTCCGCCCCTACATTTGTTACATTACTTAAAAGAGAACTTATCTCTAAAAACTAGTTATTAGGGAGAGGAAACTTACCAATATCTTATATTACATGCCAATGGACTAATAAAATTGCAGTCTTTAATGTTGCAATAAACCAGATCGGATTTCGGGTTATCAAAAAAAAAAAAAATATTACAGTATGCATATTAATTTGTACAATTATGATTGTACAATCATAATCGTTCGTCTAAATAGGATCTGCACTGGCACCCATACCAAATGAGAACACTACGTATCATCTCTCTTTCGGATGGTGAAGCCACACCTTCATAGTTAAGTTTCTTTAGCTTTTGTTTGCGTGTACTTATCCCTTGGTGGATGCCTTAAGCTAGCAAATGTAACCAACACAAGAAGCCTCGGCCGACAGAAAGAGGGAGAGAGCCTCCACCATATCCAAAACAATGTCTACTCTACATCAAGAGGCCCCCTCTATCTGCTAGCTAGGAAAAAAAAAAAAATCAGGGTTATGATCGCGGCTGTCAATGAAACTACGTACCATCAATGAAAGAGAGTCTTCATATCAAGACATGTGCCCTCCACCAATGGATGAACGGGTTTTTGCTAAATTTTATCGTGATTGATTGATCTCAATCATGTGAAAACCACATAAGCTCTGTATGAATTGACAATTAAGTTAAATTAATCGTGGCTCTAGTAACAATCCTTATTGATGAAATTAAGATAGTCACCATTCATAAGTGCGTACTCTTCTCTTGTTCCAAATCCTTGCAAACTCAATTAATGCCTTTGAATGTAGTCATGTTAAGTACCTTTTTAAGTTTTTGCACAATCATGCCTTAAGCGGTGTTTGGAAGCACAATTTTTAGTAATTTTTAATATTTTTTTGTCAAAAGTTACTAATTGTAATTTTTGATGTGTTTAATGAAGCAAGTACTAATTTTTAGTAACTTTTGACAATTTTTAAGTGTTTAATAAAATTTTTTGTAACTTTTTGCATTTTTTAGCAACTTTGGGTAACTTTTAGTAACTTTTAACTATTTTTAGTAACTTTTTTTATAACTTTTGAATTGAGAAGTTACTGTAGTAGAGCAAAAAAGTAACGAAAGTTGGTAGTTTGCCAAACACTCAAAAATCAAAAGTTGATAATTTTTTGTTAAAAATTTTGCTACCAAATGCCCCCTTAGGTAAAGCTTTAATGGATGATAAACATATGGACCTTAGTGAATATAGTAATATTTTTCTTTTTTTTTTTTTAAACATATTTTCAACATTTTATATACCCTTAGGCTTTACCCCACCCGAATAAGATTTGAACCTGCAATCAATTGCAATTGGGTTAAGCTCCTAACAATTAAGTTATCCCTGGGTCTCAAATGAATAGAGTAATTAATTGTAGGGTTGGTTTTTTAGTAATTGAAGAGCAACACTATTCTACTAAAAAGATTTTTCATAATAAATTACTAAATTAATGTGCAAATCTTATGTGCTTATCACTTTTAATGAAAACAGCTATTAAGATATTCTTTAATTTGAAATTTTTTCTTAACTATTTTCAATATTGAATAACTCAATAGTATGGCATTTCTATTTTAAAAATAAAAATAAAACAATAAGTGCGGCATTTGACTGTAAAATAATACCCCCACTCTAGAAAAGGTCAAAAGTCAAACTCACTGACCTTCCCAAAATAAAATGATACATTAATGTATTTAAAAAAAAAAAAAGGAAAGAAGAAAGAAAGTTTGGCATTTGCTTTGTCTGAAATTGACAACTTTTTATGAGGAAGTTAATGGTTATTTGTAACAAAGTACTAGATGCCATTGGAGATAATTTGCCCACCACTCCATCTTTCTTTCTTAAGAATTGGCGTTCTTCATGTTTCACACATTACAAAGAATGTTGTTTGTTGGGCAAAATAATACTAAGATGTACTTGTGCTGAACAAGTGTAGTCTGGCGCCACGTAGCCCGGTGCCGAGCATACTCGTGTGAGCCACATAGTCATTCGCCGAGCACGCTCCGTCGTGACACGTGGCGTCCTGCCGAACAACTGATTAATGGCACGAGAGTTCCACGTGAGTGTTATACGTGAACACATGTCTCAAAGTTAGTGTTCCAAAGAATACCCTAACCTCAGCACCAACGAACAATGTGTTGCTACGTGGCTATAGCCGAGGATCCCGATAGCTAGTTTGCTCGGCCCATCCATTGGCGGCTAGTAAATGTTAAACCTGGGACCCACAGCCTTTAAAGAGGGCTCATGACCATAAATGCACCATAGTTAAGACTGAACTGAGTATTTGTCTCTGAGGAAGTAACTAAATCAGTCCATCTCGTCACGAGTAGTTGGCTGATGTGACAGGAAGACAGTCTGACCCTGAAATTCTGGTTGTAATGCCGCGTTAAGTCACCAGAAGCATTAAATGAGAGGCATGGTGTATTAAATGAGGGGTTTGAGGCATTAAATGAAGGGGAAGAGTATTTAAAGCAAGGATAGAAGAGAGGGACACGGCAGTATGCGTAACGCCAAGTCGCAGGTATGCTTTAATCATTACTCGGACTATTATAAATAGGATATTCTACTGAACCACAGAGGTAGGCTGACTATTACCAACTTAAGCTTTTACTCACTTGTTCTCTGAAAAATTTCCTTCTTTGAGCGACTTGCTGACTTAAGCATCGGAGGGTTTTCCGGCCAGAGACCTCCTCTCCGGCCGTCACCTTTCTTTCTGTCTTTGTTCGGCAGGTCGGCGATTGCATTTCCGGTTGGCGTGGTCAGCAGTACCGGCGGTAATTTTTGCTGCCGAACATTTGGCGCCCACCGTGGGGCTCGTTGTTTAGCCCAGTATTGTCGTTCACCAGCTTTTTTCTTGTTTCTTTGTCAAGTCTCTAGTACTTGTCCACATAATGACTTCGGGAGGAAACACTACTCCACCACCATCTCCACAGGCAGGGGACGATTCCACTCCTGCCAAAACTAAAGGGAGTGCGCTGGTTATCCGGACTCCAGGTCTGGAGCATGCCAGGAGAAGAAAAATGGAGGACCCTGAGGTACTGAAACGGAGAGAGGAATTGATGGCTAAGGCCAGTAAGAAGCAGGCAGAACTGGAGGAGATTCTGTTGGAATTAAGTAAGGAGAAGGGAAAGTCCACTGCTAGACATGCAGCCGATTCTGATCGATCTGACTCAGAATCTGACGAAAGTTACGATGCCCTTTATGAGGACCCCACTGATGGAGACGACGGGGACACCCATGAACAAGAGGAGGTGCGCTCTCGCTCACAACGTGATGTCACTCCTTCTAGAAAGGGCTCGCACCACGCTAAATCCGTTGCGAAACGTGACGCGAAATCTGATGCCGACATGCCCACCAAAGCACATCACCAAAGGAGTTCCTCGAAAAAGGTGCTAGAGGCGCACTCAGAAGAAGCGGATAGCTCGGACCAAGAAGAGCTGACTTTGAAGCGTAAGAAAGCGGGAAAGGCAAAGGTGGAGGAGTGGGGGCAAGCAGAGGAATGGGGCGCTCAGGGTCAGAGCACACGTATGATGGCAAGGAAAGCATGGGGCAGATCTCTGCTTCCCCATTCATCGATGAAATAATTGATGCGGAGCCTCCGGAGAAATTCCAAACTCCGAGGCTTAATCTCTATGATAGGAGAACTGACCCCCTAGCCCACTACTGTCATTACATGCAGGCCATGACGTTATGGAGCAGCAACGACCACCTTATGTGCAGAGTATTCCCTTCCAGTTTGGGGGATACAGCGCTTCAGTGGTTCCATAAACTGCCCCCTGGCAGTATCCGGTGTTGGCAGCAACTGGAAGAGGAGTTCGTCACCCGGTTTCTGGCCAACACAAAATAGTCCAAAACCGCTGACGTTCTCCTCACGATGAAAAGGAAATCCGGGGAATCGTTGAGAGATTATTCCCGCCGCTACCTGGAGCTCTACAACGAGGTGGGAGAATGCTCGGAGCAATTGGCCGTTACCTCATTTAAACTGGGGTTGCGGAAGGAGGATAGGCTGTGGCTCTCCTTGACCAAAAAGCCCGCGGCCAACATGTCAGATCTTATGTGTCGGATCAAAAAGTATGCTAAGGTGGAGGACGAGACACAGCCGATCGAGCAAAAAGAAAGGAGATCCTAGGGCCAGAGAGGAGATAAAAGCCGGGGAGGAGGCCGCCGATTCGTAGACGAAGAGAAGTCCGTTTTCGAAGCGGTCAATACGGTGTTCAAGATACCGATTTTCAAGATCCTCCCTCAAATAAGAAGTAAGCCGTATTTTCGATGGCCCGGAAAGTTGCCGGACTTCCCTGGGAAAGAGAATTCTAAGAATTATTGTGCTTATCATCAAGACAAGGGGCATCGCACCGGAGCCTGCCGATCGTTGCGGCATCATCTAGAAGAATTGGTGCGCAAAGGCCACCTTAAAGAGTTCGTAGATGAGGGTAAAACTAGAGAAGCAGCCCCGCAGGACAGAGAGCCAAGGAGACAACGAGAAGAGACTGCCGGGGAAGAAGCTGCCGAGGAGGTTCAACCCCCACCAAGGGCCAGGGCACGTAGAGATGTCCCAAGACCTGCAGTCATCCACCTGATCCATATGGAGCGGCGGCCCCAGAGTGTCATCAATCATGCCCCTAATCCACCAAGTAAAGAAATCTTGGGCGTTGTGGGTCAGCCGAACAAGCGCCCGAGGAAAGCCGCCATGGAGGAAATCACCTTTCATGAAGATGAGCATTCTGGTGTTCAACTGCCGCACAATGATGCCCTGGTGATCACTCTGGGCATGTTCAACTCAAAAGTAAGAAGAATTCTGGTGGATGCAGGAAGCTCAACAGAAGTCATGTTCCTGAGCTTATTTAAGAAGCTCGGATTAACTGAAGAGGACCTAGAACCGGCAGAATGCCCGCTCATAGGATTCAATTCTGCTCCTGTCTGGCCTCTGGGCAGAGTTGTCATTCCCGTCCGTGTGGGTCCGGTGGAGCAAGAGGTTGAGTTCACTGTTGTGGATTCCTCTTTTTCCTACAACGCTATAGTAGGAAGGTCGTGGATTCATGCTTTAAAGGCAGTCCCCTCAACCTACCACCAGGTGCTGAAGTTTCCCTATTGCGGGGAAGTGATTTCTATTTTTGGGGATCAAAATACTTCCCAAAAGTGCTTCTCTGCAGCCCTAAAATCCAAGACTATCCCCGAACAAGTCCAATTGACGGAGCTTCCCAAGGACGCCCTAAAAATCGATGATGTCGGTGGTGATCCACAGAGGAAAGCCATAGAGGGCTTGGAGAAATATCAGATTAGCCCGGCAGAGGATGATAAATTCTTCCTGATCGGCACCAACCTGAGCGCCGAGGAGAAACTGGAGCTAACGGAGATGCTCTTAAAAAATATTGGAATGTTCGCCTGGACTCCACATGAAATGCCAGGTATTTCCCCTGAAATCATGACTCATAAGTTGAATGTGAATCCGGGGGTAAAACCTGTGGTACAAAAAGTAAGGCGATCAGCTCTCCAACACGCAGAGGCGGTCATAGAGGAGGTCGGCCGATTGTTAGAGGCGGAGGCCATTCGGGAAGTCTCATACCCGGAATGGTTGGCCAATACAGTCGTGGTCAAAAAGAAGAATGGGAAATGGAGAGTCTGCGTAGACTACACAGACCTGAACAAAGCCTGCCCAAATGATCCATTCCCCCTGCCAAAGATCGACCAACTCGTTGACTCAACCGCTGGATGTTCCAGGATGTCGTTCCTTGACGCTTATAGGGGATATCACCAGATCCCCATGTTCGGCCCTGATGAGGAGAAAACTTCTTTCATAACCCCTCGAGGCATATACTGTTACAAAGTTATGCCATTCGGACTAAAGAACGCTGGAGCCACCTATCAACGGCTAGTTACGAAGATATTCAAAGAAGACCTCGGATAGACGATGGAGGTCTACATTGATGATATAGTGGTGAAAAGCAAGGAGCCGAACACTCATCTCCAACATCTCTAGCATGTTTTTTCTACCCTCGATCGGTATAGGTTAAAATTAAATGCTGCCAAGTGCACCTTTGGAGTTGGCTCGGGCAAATTTTTGGGCCACTTGGTGAGCAGAAGGGGATTGAGGCTGATCCCGATCAAATACGTGCCATCCAATCTGTTTCTCCTCCACGCACTAAAAAAGAAGTCCAGAAGCTCACAGGGATGGTGGCGGCACTCAATCGGTTTATCAGTAGGTCATCCGACAAGTGCCGACCATTCTTTAGACTGCTCAAAGGGGCCAATAAGATGTAATGGGATGCTGAGGCGGACGCGGCACTGGAAAAGCTTAAAGAATACCTGACAACTGCCCCGATATTATCAACACCGCAGCCGGGGGATATTTTGCAACTATATCTGGCAATCTCAGAACACGCAGTCAGTGCCGTCTTGCTGAGAGAGGAACAAGGGAAGCAGCATCCTATTTACTACGTGAGCAAAACAATGCAAGGGGCGGAGATCAGATACCTTCCCCTAGAGAAGCTGACCTTGGCATTAATAATGACGTCCAGGAAGTTAGCCCATTATTGCCATACACACACCATTCAGGTAGTCACCGATCAGCCAATTGGCCATGTTTTAAAAAGGGCTGATGTGTCTGGCCGGGTGGCAAAATGGGCAGTTTTCCTTGGTGCATTCAACATAAAATTCATCCTAAGAACCGCAATAAAGGCTCAAGTCTTGGCCGATTTTGTAGCGAAATTTACCACACCAGCTTGTGGTCAAACAAAAGAAGTATGGCAAGTTGAAATAAAGTCTGCCCCGGCCGAACATGATAAGGCCGAACAACCTTGGCAAATCGAGGTTGATGGATCTTCGACTAGAAAAAGAGGCGGCGTGGGCATAGTTCTGACTACACCAGAAGGGGTCTCGATAGAATATGCAATAAAGCTCGAGTTCGAGGTTACTAATAATGAGGCAGAGTATGAAGCTCTCTTGGCTGGGCTTGACATTGCTCGGCGATTGATGGCAAATGATGTTGTAATAAGGACCGACTCTCAGTTGGTTGCTAACCAGCTGAAGGGTGAGTATATGGCTAGAAGTGAGAAGATGGCGGAGTATTTAGAAGTGGCAAAGAAGAAAATTGAAGGCTTTAATAAAGCTAGCGTGGAGCTCATTGGCAGGGATCATAATGCTCACGCTGACGTACTTGCAACGCTGGCCGCCTCTTCTCGAATAAGGCTAACTGATCAGGTTTTTATGGAAGTTCTAAAGAGGCCGAGCATTACGAAAGATGAGGAGGTAATGTGTGCTGACCTAGCCCCATCTTGGATGGATCCAATCATCTCTTACCTGAAGGACGGGGCACTCCCCGAGGACAAGACAGAAACAAAAAAGCTAAGAATAAAAGCCGCCAGGTTTTGGCTCTCTCTTGACCATAAGTTACACAAAAAGTCATTCACAGGCCCCTATCTTCTTTGTGTTCATCCTGACAAAGTGCAAGACTTTCTCTACGAGCTTCATGAAGGGGTCTGTGGAGCACATACTGGGGGCAGATCATTGGTGCACCAAGCAATCATTCAAGGGTATTGGTGGCCAAAGATGGGATATGACGCTCAGGCCTATGTTCGGAGATACAAGAAGTGCCAAAAGTTCGCTCCCATTCCTCACCAGCCAGCCCAAGAACTCAGTCCGCTTACCAGCCCTTGGCCATTCGCTCAATGGGGACTCGACATTGTGGGACCCCTGCCTACTGCTTCGGGAAATAGAAAGTTTTTAGTGGTCGGCACCGACTACTTTACTAAGTGGGTGGAAGCAGAACCCCTAGCTCACATCAGAGATGCAGATACCATTCGATTTATTTGGAAGAACATCATTACCAGGTATGGCATCCCTAGGACACTTATTTCCGACAATGGGACGTAATTTGACAGTACCCCATTTAGGGAATATTGTTCTAGATGTGGAATCAAGAATATTTACTCTACACCAGCTTACCCCCAGAGCAATGGTCAAGCCGAAGCCACGAACAAAGTCATTCTCAATGGGATCAAGAAAAGACTGGAAGCGGCAAAAGGGAAATGGGTGGACGAATTGCCATCAGTACTGTGGACGTACCGAACAACCCCTAGAAGATCAACTAGAGAATCTCCATTCTCTCTGGCTTACGGAGTTGAAGCCGTCATACCGTTGGAAGTTGGCCTCCCGAGTATCAGAACTCTATCATTTGACAGAGGGGAGAATGATAAAGCTATGGGAATAAGCCTGGATCTAATCGATGAAAGAAGGAAACTGGCAACACTAAGGTTAGCCAACTACCAGCAAGAGACAAGGAAGAAATTTAATAAAGGGGTCAGACATAGAGAATTCAGCACTGGCGATTGGGTGTTGAGAAAATTGATGGGAAGCAGGACAGATCAAACCGAAGGAAAGCTTGGAGCACTATTCCTCGTCTCGGAGGTGCTTGGCAATGGTGCTTACAAGTTAATTGACATGGAGGGAAAGCTAATCAAAAGACCGTGGAATATAGCCCATCTAAAGTTGTACTATCATTGATTTTTGCTGTACATTTGTTGGTTAAAGACTTTGTACATTTATTGAAAAGCGATTCTTTTGTAAGCAATTAAAAGCAATTTCAAAAGCTTGAGATCACTCCCTGCTTAGCAAAAAGACATCACGTCTCTTTAAGTGGTGGCATGAAAAAGAGCCATGCTCGGCTTACCGAGCATTGGTACGAAAGAATGCCACATCCCTTTCGATGTTGGTACATTCCTGGTTTATTTACTGACCAGGAAACTCTCTTTAGACTGAGATTTGATTCCTCAGTTTTCTGAAAAGAATTATCAAAAGAAGCCACGCTCGGCTTGCCCAGCGTTGGTACAATCCTGGTTTATTTACTGACCAGGAAATTCTCTTTAGACTGAGATTCAATTCCTCAATTTTTTGAAAAGAATTATCAAAAGAAACCACGCTCGGCTTGCCCAGCGTTGGTACAATCCTGGTTTATTTACTGACCAGGAAATTCTCTTTAGACTGAGATTCAATTCCTCAGTTTTCTGAAAAGAATTATCAAAAGAAGCCACGCTCGGCTTGCCCAGCGTTGGTACAATCCTGGTTTATTTACTGACCAGGAAATTCTCTTTAGACTGAGATTCAATTCCCCAGTTTTCTGAAAAGAATTGTCAAAAGAAAGCCATGCTCGGTTCGCCAACCATTGGTATAGAAAGAATCCACATCATTTCTGATGTTGGCCCAATCCTGGTTTATTCATTGACCAGACACGCTTTTTAAGCCAAGATTCAATTCCTTGGTTTATTAATTGGAAAGAAAAGAAGCCACGCTCAGTTTTCTTAGCGTTGGTACAATAGAAGCAAAAGTTCTAACAACACGAAGAAGCATTTCGAAGAAGCTCGGCGCTTGTGTGCAAAAGCCCTCGTATCATAAAGATTCACTTCTCCGATGCTCGGTATCAGATTAAAAAGTGAAGTTTTGTCAGAAGGTAGTTACCTTCGTTATTATATGAAAGCTGGAGGACAGCCGAACTTATTGAGGTATGTGAGATTTATTAAAGTTATGCCTCTTTAGCAAAACCTTGAAGTCATTTGATGAAAAGCAAACTACTACATGAGCTCGTTACCCTTGAAAGACTTGATGTTTAAAGTGTTTCTGTTAAGAATTATGGTTGCTCGGCAAATCAGTACAAATCTATTCATGGTACATACTTTAATACAAAGAATAAAACATATAAACAGAAAGACAAACTCCCAATAGGAGACAATTCAAAAGCTTTTATTACATGTTTCAGAGTACAGTTACAATATATTACATAACTGTCAACCGAAGAGGCTATCCTAAACCTAAGATGGGGCATTAGCATTTGTTGTAAGGGTTTGTAGCTATCTCATGGGAAAAAACATCAAGGTACTCCTCGGCTACATTCCTTACAATGTCGTCAGCAAGCCAGTTAAAGCATTCCCCAATCAATTCATCAGCAATTCTAAAGAGACAAAGACATAGAAAAATAAAGCAGGATTAGAGAAAAACTAAAGTATTTTCATTCATTTAGAGCCAAAAGTTTTACATTGTTACATCTGAATTGAAGAAAAAAGCAAAACAAAAATACAAAGAGGCTCACTTCTCTCCCCCGTTAGTGGGATCACTCTCCACGATCAGATCAATCCGTTCAGGCGCCTGGGAGGTATTCTTCTGGGCGCTATCCACCTCAACCTCCCCCTCGTCAATTGTTTTTTCAGCAGTCTGAATTGAGGGAGTTTGAGGTGGACGTTCGAAGCTGAACTGGGGGATTGGGCACTCTGGATCAGGATAAGGGACCTCCTTGTATATGGGGTTGGTGTGATCGATGTTGTTTCTCTTTATTGCGGCCTCCCAACCCTCAAGGAAGAAGTCGTTGTGAGCATCCCTCATCTGATCCATGCAGTCGTTGATTTGGGCCTCCACTTCAGCCTTGGCCTTCTCCTCGGCTTCTCGGAGAGCGGCTTCTTTCTCTTCCAGGGCCCGAGTCTTCAGCGCAAGCTCTGCCCGAAGGTTGGCAAGCTATTGCTTCGATTTCCCTTGCTCAGCCCTGGAAGCCTCTAACTCCTTGAGAAGTAATTCTTGTCCAGTCTTTGTTGAGGACAATTCAATCTCAGCCCTTGAGAGTTTGCCCTTGACCTCCAACAGCTCTTCGTCTTTACGAGTTAGGATTTTGTCCATAGATTGCACATGAGCTATGCTTCCTGCAACTTGGCCAAGGGCAGTGTTAAGTTGGTGCTCGATCTCCTTATTTTCATCTCGAAGTTGACTTCTCTCTTTTGCCAGAGCGTCATTGCTGGATTGAGGACTCTTGTTCTCCTTCTCCAAGGTCCTCACATTCGCTTTCAATTCTTTTATGTCCGACCTATCCTACTCGGCTCTGGCTTCGGAGGCTTGGCTCCGAGCAATCAATTCCATCGTGTAAAGAGAAGTTTGTAGAAAGAACAGAAAGTCAGAAAAATCATAATAGCAAAAGGATGCACATAAAGGAATATCATTGTACTTACAGAGATGATGTTCTTCATCAGAGTCTTGTGGATGTCCTCCGTTCTATTCTTTCTTGTGTTATGAACATCCCGAGGAGGGAGGACACCTTTGAGATACTCCTCGGCATGGTTGAAGGCTGTATCTTGGACAGTGAAGGGTCGGCCTTGAGGGTGCTCGAGGCTGGGAATAAGGATTTGTGGAACGAATGGAGGGGAGTCTCGAACCGGATTGGCTGGGTACTCAATGACAAGAGGCACAGGCCCAATCGGTTGAGAAGGCAACGATTCGGAAGTCTTGAGCAGCGCGTCCTTGGTGGGTGGCACGACCTTGGAGGGTGCTGCCCCCCTTGCAGCATCCTCTTTTGGCAGTTTTGACTGCTCGGCAGCCTGAGCTGCTTCCGTAGATTACGTCCTGGCCCTTTTTTGCTTAGGGCCAGTGGCTCTTTGTTTGAGCACCTCCTGCTCCTTTCACTTCTCTATCTTTACCTCCAGAATTTGGTCGGCAGTTGCAGGGGCAGGGGCCTTCCCCTCATCAAGCTTTCTCTTGCCAGCGACTTTTTGCTCGTCGGCTTTTTTCTTCTTAGCCTCCTCGACCCTTTGTCCCTTGGCCTTCGCCATGGCAAGTTTCTTATAATCAACTTTGGGGGCCATGTCTATTCTCTCTTCTTCTACTGAATCAGAGAAGTACTCGAAAGCTGGGGGTGGTTCAACTTCTTCTTCTTCTTCTTCTTCTTCCTCGTCCAAAAGAACGAGTCTCCATCTCCCTGATTGCTCGGCTGGTTCGGGAATTGCTGCCTCCGAGACAGGAGCGTGCTCGGCAACCAACGAAATAGCAAACGGAGGAGGACGAGTCCACCCTGGATGCCTCAAGGCGTAGTAATTTTCTTTTTCTTCAGCGGAAGCCCGGAACCACCACTGAAGACGCCTAATGGCCTCTGAGGTCGCGAAGCCTTGGGGAGGGGCGATGAACGTCTGGTGCGAAGGAATGAAATCAAACAGGATTGGAACTGCCCTGGCAAATGGGTAAAGATCCGGACCTCCAAAGAATTTGAATACCTCCTTGAGATGATCCTTGTCAGCGCGAAGACCAGTAGCCCAGATCTTCTTTGATTGGACGGCTGCACAGATATTAAATCAAATAGTTAGAATGCTTAAAAAAGAAAATGAAATGCCGAAGAAGAATAAGAACTGGCAGCATTCGAAATCAACCAACCTGGGCCCAAAGAAACCCGAGGGACGATTGGATAACGATCTTCGCCTGGATCGTGTGTCCAGTGACCTGTGACGACGCACAGGTCACTTTCTGACTTAATCGTATCAGGCAGCATGTGGACCAAGGCCTTTTCTGGTCGGGATTTCAGGTGCCACCTGTTCTCATCCTTCCTCACCTTCTGGATGGAGTAACAGTAAAGAAGATCCCACTCGAAAATGTGGAATCCGTATCGTCTATTTATCTCTATTACCCCATTAACTATCCTATAGAAGTTGTGGGTAAGATTCCTAGGGCCAAGATCTAAAATGCTCATCATAGAGCGAAGAAAATGGTGTAGGGGGAACCTAAGGCCACCTTCAGTGATGGCCACTATGGGGAACTCCCCTGTTTCGCGTTCGCCTTGCTCGGCGAGCCTAATGTTTACGTTCTGAGGAATTTGATATTTCTCCTTGAAAACCCTAATTCTTTCCTCAGAGTTTAGCTCGTTTGCGAGCCTACCCATAATGGAAGATTTGAAATAAAGGGGGATTAACTCACCAGGAACGAAGAACGACGGGAAGGATGAAAGCTCGAGAAGATAAAAACTCAGAGGGAAAGAACCAAGGGAAATCTGATGGCTCGAATCGCGGAAAGGAAGTAAAAGAAGATGAACCAGGTATATATGTATATGTGTGTGTATCTGTGGGGGTAACTGAAGCGTTTCCAATGAAAAGGCAACGGGCGACAAAAATGGCATTTATTACCGCCCCAATTTTTAAATTTCTGACCATTCACGTTTTAACACCCCGAATCTGGGGATCCGCGTAAGCGGCGCAGCAGATGAAAAGCTGAAAGGACACTACGCGTGTCGTTATGAGGAGAGAGAAGAGTCCAATCAGATTTGATGCGCGTCAGGGGGATATTAAACGACAAACTGTGTAGGGAGATTGAAGGATCAGTAAGGTAAGGTTATTCTGCTCTGCTACTCTGCTCAAAAAATATCTTTTTCCAACCAGAGTGGGGGCAAAATGTTGGGCAAAATAATACTAAGATGTACTTGTGCCGAACAAGTGTAGTCTGGCGCCACGTGGCCCGATGCCGAGCATACTCGTGTGAGCCACATAGTCATTCGCCGAGCACGCTCTATTGTGACACGTGGCGTCCTGCCGAACAACTGATTAATGGCACGAGAGTTCCACGTGAGTGTTATACGTGAACACATGTCTCAAAGTTAGTGTTCCAAAGAATACCCTGAACCTCAGCACCAACGAACAATGTGTTGCTACGTGGCTATAGCCGAGGATCCCGATAGCTAGTTTGCTCGGCCCATCCATTGGCGGCTAGTAAATGTTGAACCTGGGACCCACAGCCTTTAAAGAGGGCTTATGACTATAAATGCACCATAGTTAAGACTGAACTGAGTATTTGTCTCTGAGGAAGTAACTAAATCAGTCCATCTCGTCACGAGTAGTTGGCTGATGTGACAGGAAGACAGTCTGACCCTGAAATTCTGGTTGTAATGCCGTGTTAAGTCACCAGAAGCGTTAAATGAGAGGCATGGTGTATTAAATGAGGGGTTTGAGGCATTAAATGAAGTGGGAGAGTATTTAAAGCAACGATGGAAGAGAGGGACACGGCAGTATGCGTAACGTCAAGTCGCAGGTATGCTTTAATCATTACTCGGACTACTATAAATAGGATATTCTACTGAACCACAGAGGTAGGCTGACTATTGCCAACTTAAGCTTTTACTCACTTGTTCCCTGAAAATTTTTCTTCTTTGAGCGACTTGCTGACTTAAGCATTGGAGGGTTTTCCGGCCAGAGACCTCCTCTCCGGCCGTCACCTTTCTTTCTGTCTTTGTTCGGCAGGTCAGTGATTGCATTTTCGGTTGGCATGATCAGCAGTTTCGACGGTAATTTTTGCTGCCGAACATTGTTTTTGTTAGCAAATTTACACAGTGATTTAAATGTCTTCATTGAATTTCACTTAAGGATTAGAAAACAAGGATCACACACACTGCTTCACGGGCGATGTGAAGATGGACCGTGTCGTTCTATCATCTTCCAAGCTACACCGGCTCTTTGCTCTCATTGGTGAACCACTTCCTTTTCACATTTGGGACTGTCGATCAGTTTGGTCATCCTACACCTCCAACCGTTCAGCATCACTTGTTTTAGTTCTCTCTTGGTATTACTCATAGACTACCATGCCCTTATGCATGGATGAGGGGATACTGAAGTTGGAATATTACAACTTTTAAGAATCTTAAGTTGAGTTTGGGTTTTTGAATTTGTGTAAGATTTCATTCAACGGTCAAGATAAAAACATTTTAATTCATGGGATTAGCTTTCATAAGATTCTAAAAGTTGAAAACACAACTTCAACTCTTAAATTTGTATTTTAACTTTAGGAACTCTCAATCCCTTATACCCACTAATAAAATGACCGGGTTGAATGGAAGCATTTGACATATCATTGAGACAAGGTTAGCCATCATGGGATGATGTTTTTCAAACTGCATTTTTTTTTTTAACTTAATTGACTCCTTCCCCTTGTGTTGAATTATGTTTCCCCATTTGAGAAATTATTCCAAGTGCAATCTAATTACTTATTTTTACAAACATTTGGTTGCACATGTTGGTCATATGTACGTCCTTATAAATTTTTCACAAACTGGATTTTGTTCTAAATTGTGTGTTTTTCTCAGCTATGGCCTCCGATTATGGCTAGCTACAAGTGTTTACACATTCCTTTGGGGCATATGTATATTTCCCATCACGTAGTGTTTGATCGAATTTCATTTCATTTTCAAAATCTTGCTGGTTCAAATTCTATGCAGGTGACCAATCTGCTTAGTTCCAATCCTAGCTTTCCAACCTCTATTAAATTTAGGGGTGGATGCTCGTTTTAGTTCTTTGGAACTGTAATTCGGGTAGTTTAACTTAATAAAAATAATTTTTATTTCAAAAAGTATTGTTTTCAAAATCTAGCACACTTTAAATTTTTGCAGTCGAACTCATTTTTGCTTTAAACACTGTATTCAATCCAAATTTTTATAACTCAATCTACTTCATTTTTAAATTTTTTATTTAGCCGAGGTAAACTCTAAATTCTGGATCAACCCTGATTAAATCTCCACCATCTTCCCGTCACTATTTTGGTTGAGCACCTCCACTGCCTTCTACTCCACCATCTCATCCAAGCTCCATCCCTTTTTCCTACTTCACCTCGTTCAGAGTCTTCTGACTCCTCTCCTTTCTCTTCACGTTAGCATGCATCTAAACCTCAACTTTCCACTCCGTTAGACAATCTTTAATTGCCACTTCAAACTCCACCTCCAACATCTCCACCTATTCCCCCATGCACCTATAATATGCAAACTAGGTCCCAAAGTAATATTGCATGCATGTCAAGGAAAAAATGTTCAATGATGGAATTGTCAAATGTTCAATTCCTAAGGCCTATTGATTTCTTGTATGGGTGATCAGATTGAACCGACATGTTTGTCTGAACCCATGAAATCCCTTCACAGGCTTCGTACGTGCAATGAAATGTGGAATTTGACGCACTCATGCGCAGTGGTACTTGGTCGTTGCTTCTTCCTCCACGTTCCATGATCATTGTGAGATGCAAATAAGATTTCTGATTAAAGTGAAAACTGATCAATAGTTCCATTGGTCGGTATATATAAAGCGCGGCTTGTCGCCAAAAGGATTTAACCAACAAGCTAAAACTGACTATGATGATACCCTTTGTCCCGTAGTAAAACCCGCCACCATCCGTATCGTCGTAATTTTGGTGGCAGTGTCGGACACGGCATGTAAACCGGAGTTGAATCTGATACGAAGTTAGCGGGTTTGAGTTTAGCATAAATAGATTAACCTACTTGTGACATGAATATGGTATAATTCAGGTTAATGTTAATAACAAATCATTCAAATTTGACGCGTTTAAACTTGAATACTTAAACATAATAGATATCAATGTAGCTCAATTTGTATTTTGTTTAATGTAGGTAGGAATTTAGTTTCTATATTATAATTGAGTTTACATTAATAGTTACTTGCACAGATTCTATAATTGGTACCAATGTACCAAACATTTCATTTTATTATATTTAATTATGATATAATGTATGTTTTGTACCATTTATAATTTTTTTAAGGAAAAATATTTATTTTTTATTCATATATTTTCTATGCTGATCACGTGCTAAATATATTATGTGTCATATTACACGTGTCAATCTTACACGACCTATATATTAAGGGTGTATTTAAAATGACAATAAGTTAGTAAAAATTGATAAAAGTTATAGTCTTATAATTCGTGCAATAAGACAAAGAGTTAATAATTTTTAGAGATTTATGATATTTTTTAATAAAATTTAGAGCTCCAAACGGAGACATGGGCATGGGCAGAGCCATGTTGAGACAGGGGATAAGTGACCCTCTTGATTTTGAATACAAAATTACCAAAATATCCCTAGTATTTTTGCTTTATTAAAAAAATTAAATTAACTAAATATGGGATATCTTGACCTTACTAAAAAATTAAAGTTAACTCAAATTTTTGACCAAAAAAGAATTTATAACAATCAAACCTAAGAATTTATTGTGGAATAAAGTATATTATCCAATTGCTCTACTAAATATTTAGTTCATAATATTAAAAACTATAACTTACAACATAATAAATTTTATAAACAATAGAATTTAATAATATATATATATATATATATATATATATTTGTAATGCGGGATATTTCTGTTAAATCTCAAATGTTATTAAACGATTAGTTGAATTATTAAATTGTAAAAATTATATTCATCGATTTAATATTTAAAAATAATTTTTTTTTCTCTCTAGAAAAAATATCGTTTCTTTTTTATTCTTAACCCTAACATAATTTATTGTTCTCTTTTCGGATGGTTGGTACTCTCTAGTGAAACTCCTTAATCCCCCTTGGTCATGGGTTATACGAGTCATGTTTTGTCACTAGTGTAATTATTAGTATTAGGTATTTTGATACAAATAATAATTATGTTGAGTTAGAATTGACCTAATTAGTAGAATACATAGACCTCGACATCACCCAAACACGGTGGCTACCCCTAATTTATCGTACTTGGCCCATCAAACTGACTGATGTTCAGATTGGCCTTGTTACAAGGCTTTCTGTCCGAGGATGGTTACGTGAGCTAACCTCCAGGTTTTGTTCATTCGCAATTATCCAAGCATGTTTATAATCTCCAAAATGCCTGATATGGTCTAAAGCTAGCACAAGGATGACATTGAAGATTAAGGGGTAGTTTGGATTCAGAAATGCTGCAAAACGTTTCTGTTGTCTTTTTTTTTTCCTGGTTTAAATGACTTTTATTTTATCAAAATTTTATTTTATTTTTAAAAACTTTAACTTTTAGGCGTGTTAATCGCATTTGTAAAAAAATTAAAAAAAAAATTTCATCCGTTTAAATAAAACTTTTCTATTTGACTAAAAAAGTATTGGAAAAGTTTTTTTTTTTAATTTTTTTTCCAGCTTTTATTCAAAGTGATGTGAATTTTTTTAATTTTTTTCAAATGTGATTAACATATTTAAAAGTTAGAATTTTTGAAAAGAAAATTAAATTTTAATAAATAAAATTCATATAAAATGAAAAAAAAAACGCGAACCCCAGTTAGATTCAGGCATACTAGACTTTTTAGTTATTGGGAGAACCCAAATACTCTCTTTCGGAGTTTTTTAAGTTCCAAACTACTTAGTTAGGCTTCCAAAGCTCTAAGTTTAATCATTCACTTTTTTTTTCTCTTTTTTTTTTTTTTTGGGATCTCATAATTGTGTATTTGTCTTAGTTTAGGTAAATGATATCATCATTACTCTCTCATCTTTGCAGTTGTCTCTTTCAATCTCTTGGCGAAGAGTTCGTAGTTAAAAATCTTTGAGATCTCAACTTTTTTTTTAAGCGTGGAGCGGGGTCGTATAAAATTATTGGGAGGGTTAAGGTGAAAAAGAATTTAAGTTTAAAAAATTTTCACGCATATAATTTAAGGCCCACACGGATTTTACTAGTCTTGTATTGTAGATATCCTTATGAGATATTATTTTCATAAATTAAGATAAATTTCAAAATATTTGAGATTAAGATGAATATTGAAGTTAAAGAGAGAATAAATTTACAATAATTAAATATATATATATATATATATATTTAGAGTTTTCTTATTGAATAAATTACGAGGTATTGTTTTTATAAATTTTATATATATATATATATATATATATATTTTAACTTAAGATCTTTTTATTGGACATGATCTTAGACTATTATTAGTTCTGGTGTTAAGGCTTATATTATTTCAAATGGGCTTCAACGACTTCAAATTTTTTTCTTATTGGAGATCATTAAGTGGAATCTAAAAGCATGCACCACAAGTTTGGTGAGTTGTGTAATTGATTAATAAGTTGGAGAAGCATCTATGGTAATTTGTTGTAACTGAACTATCAATTCATTAATTTTTAATAGAATGTTTTAGGTTAGCCAACCATTTAGACTTAAAAGAGTTTTATTTAGATTTCCGTAATTAGAGAGTTTATTCCTAAAGTCTCTTTGCATTGTGTGATTGATTCTCGTACTAATTATTTGATTATTTTCAGATGCGAATTAAAGAGCTACTGCAGCAATCAAATGTGGTACCGTAATGCAATCAAGGATCATGGGATTTTTACAGATTGATGAGAATTACTCCAAATGTTGGAAAGTTCACCAACTAATGCAGAGCAAGCACATGGTGGTGGGTGACTGAAAGCTCTATGGACACAGGGAGGTATCTTTGGTGCTACGAAACATTACACCAATTACCTCACATTGCATAAATAGGGGCGGCAGAGCCATGTGCTCTGTCTGATATATCACCAGAACTGTAATTCCCATTTTTCCCATTTTCTGATGTTGAGAATGGATGAACTCTGCTCAGAGACAACGTTAATTCTCCCACAATATATATATATATATATATATACACGTATGTATGTAAATCACAATATCCTTTTTATTTTTATCTTTTACTTTTGAGTGGTAGCTCAAGTCCTCACTTTTTTTTCTCTGATGATTACTAATTCGAACCTCCTCAAAATTATTAGAAAGCTTACCTGATTGTTAATTCTAAAGTCTCAGATATTGATAGAAATGCACGAAACCAAGGTTAGCCCTTGGGCAATGTCCAAGAGACCCAATGCTAGGGCCCAAAAAAAAATCAAAAAATTGTCCTTTATTAGTTTCTATAGTTACGGTAAGGTAAGAGTCTTTTTTAATAGAAATATAAGTTGGATGACTGTTCATCACAATTTAACAGTGCAAAATTAATTAATTCATTAGAATTGACAAAACTTTTGTTGTTTTTGGCAAAAATTTTAATATTTTTGACAAAAAATTTTTAATAATGGCCCCATTTTTTAAATTGACATTAAATCTCGAAAACCGTAAGATCAGACCTGCACGTAACATAACTCAGATACCTTAGGTATTTTGAAAAAAATGGTAAGTAAGTTAGAGTATCATAAAAAATTAGTAAGACTTAATAAAAATTACAATTTTGTTATTCGGGCAGAGAAAGAAATAATTAAATTTTTTTTATTGGAGATTTAAAAAATTTTTTTAATAAACTTTGATGTCCAAAACGGAGACTTTAGTGTCATTCGTCATTCCGGTGCGTCACATCCCCGCGCCACATGCACTGCCGCTTGCGGCTCATCAAAATCATCAACCGCTCAACACGCAATGGAATGATAGCACCACCACCTGTGCAAGCACATGGCCGGTGATAAGTCATAAAATAGTTATCATTGATAAATTAAAAAAAAAAATTAGTTTTTTTTTTTTTTATGACTCTTCATTTGGCATTAAAAAGTCGGAATTTTTTTATTTCTTTCAAATTAAAAAATTAACTTTTTAATTTTTTTCATTTGACATGTAAAAAAATAAATATTTAATTGAAGTTAAATTTTAATATAATTTTGTGCACTGACTATTTTGCCCTTCCGTTTAGATGTAATGAAATGAAAATACAAGTAGAAAAAATAAAATATTTTAGAATATTTTGTGCTTGTAAGATTTATGATAAAATCAAAGAAAAAAAAAAGAAACATATGGGGGGATTTAAATCTTTTTAACTTTCATTTCATTGGCCCAAAATTTTAAGCTGGTAGAAAGAAAAGAAAATTTGATTAAATAAACTTTTGTAATAATTTATTTACACATCAAATAAAAAATATGCAAACAAGCAAAAATTAAATATAATTAAGAGGATATAATTGTAAAGTAACAATGCCTATTTTCTTTTGCTTCTATCTACCCTCAACTCAACCAAAAGCTTTTTATCCACCAAACCTTTTAAATACATAGAAATAAATTTTTTCTTATGTTTCTTTTTTCTGGTCACTAAAATGTCACCTCAGCTCTTTATCGATGCATGGAGGTTTTGAACCCACGCTCAGGCAGCGTGGGAGGCACTGGAGGGGTCCGTTGTCATGAATCATATTGGACATATATACAGTGACTTACAACTAAGGCTTAATTTTTTGCAGTTACTTGTTAAAAAATTATTATTATTATTATTATTTTTGGTTTGCAAAAGAAAAAACTTAACTTTTCAGTATTTTTTTTTAGTTTTTCGTTAATTTGATATTTATTTTTTATAAAATAAAAAATAAAATATAAAAAATAATCTTAATCATTTTTTTAAAAAATTAAAAAAATGAATACTTAGAAGGTGAACTATGAGTGTTTGATTTACCAAATTCTATCAAATATTACAAACAAAATTATAAAAAGTCACCAACTTTTTTTAATCAAATTTCACCATATATCATTTTTTATTGTTTTTTTATTTTTCTTATATTTTTTTGTCATCCAAACACTTCATACCAAACATAACTTAAAAATAAAATAAGGTGCAGTACAAAGGGGCGTTTGGTTAGTAAAAAGTATAATAAAAGTATAAAGATTCGATCTAAAAGTGATATATGGTAAATTTTGATCGAAAGAAAGTATAAAAAATTGGTAAAAGTTAGTAAATTTTGGTTAATTTTAGCCAATCAAACACTCCTAAAGTATCACATGGAGATATATTCCTAACCCAACATCATGGTGGGTGTGTTTGGCATGCTGAAGGTTAGGAAAACTATCTGAAAACATCTAAAATTCTTTAACACACTTTGGTTTTTTCTTACTTCGTAAAATTTTTATAATTTTATATATATCAACATATCTTAATAAATTTTTATAAACTTCAATAAATTTTTTATAAACCCTAATAATACTTCCACAAATTCCAATAACTTTTCTATAATTTTCAAAAACTTTTTAACGATTTTTAAAAATTTTAAGATAAAACCATTCGAATTGACAAAAAAAAAAAAAAAAACATTCGAACGGATTCTCTTTCTCAAAACTGAAGCAAAAGTAAGAAACGATACTATTCATCTCTACAAAATATAATTCAGTAGTTACATGCCAAACATTAAAAAACTACCCAAATTATATTTTTCCTTATTTTTTGGTGGTCCAAACGCCTCCATAATATAGTTCATGGTAATTAATGAAGCAACACTCAATATATATACTACAAAACTGTTCAAACAAAACTATGGCATCCATCAGCTATCTATAGCTATATATGGTAGGTAGGCTAGTGAACTTATTTGTGTCCCCTTCAATTATCCATAGAGATCTGGGGGAAATAAGGCACTCCATTAATTTGTGGGGACTAGAAAACCAAATTCCCACTATAATTTCCTTAATTTTAAATCTGTAATTGGCCTTTGTGGGGAATAGAGCCCCATGAAAATTAAAGAATTAAATTAACAGATGTTTGCGGTTACAAAATGGAAGAGGGACCGACTAAATTTAGGAATTTCAAATGTTAAGCACCCGTTTCATAAACTGTTAGTTTTTTTATTTTTGTCTTTAATTAATTTTTATTTTTAATTTTTATTTGAAAAATAAAAAATTAAAAATTAAAAATACGTTTATTAACAGTAATTATTAGTTGGTAGTTATTATATTAACAGATTGGCCAGTGATGGTGTATGGCCAAGGGTGACAATTAGGGCTGAATGAAACTATTTGGAAGGCGAAATAATTTTGGATCTAAAAAATTTTTATATATGTAGTATTTTGAGCCACAAATTACAAATTAAATTTTTATATATGAGAAACTCTAATATTATAATCTCAATAAATAATATAGTTAGTTCATTTATGGAGTATTTGGAGCAACAAAAAAATTCCAAAAAAAAAAATGTGGTGTTGATGTAACGAAAAAATAACACGTGACAAATTTTGATTAAAAGAATTTAAAAATTTTTGTAATTTTTGGAATTTTTTCAAAAATTTTAGGAATCTAAATATACCCTTAATCTATTATATGATATAAGTAGTCTTAAATAAAATTTTATTAATTTTAATTTTGAAAAACTTCTCTCACCATAACCATTATTACTGATATAAGCCTTAAACCTAATCAACCATATATGATTTTTTTCCCATTCGTCCAGAATGTTTGGATAATTGAATATGTATGTATGTATTATGTGTATATATGTATAGTGTATATATTTGGAGCTTTAAATTCATTGGTGGATTTAGATTATGGCTAATCGGCCTAACAACAATAGTTAGAGGTTAGTGACGTTGGGCGGTGGTCAAAGGTGGGTCATAATTGACTGACAATAGTTGAAGGTAGCCAACAGTTGGCAACGAATGGCGGTAGTAGATGGTTACATGCGGTGACGATAGTGATTAGAGGTGATAGAAGTCAACAATGGTTAGTGGTGGGTGGGGGGCGACATGGGGGTGGTGGCAAGCAACAGCGGTAGTGGTGATCGGAGGTTGTGGAAAACGGTGATCAGTAAGGGGCCGAAGGTAGATGGCGGTTTGTAAACGATAGTAGTCAATGGTGGGTGATAGTTATGATGGGTAGTCGTTATAGAAAAATAAAAATTGAAAATAAAAACTTGAGAAAAAAATTATTACTTTATGTTTCCATAAGTTTTTGAAATTTTTTAAAATAATTTTTATTTTTTTAAAATTAAAAATTAAAAACAAATTTATCAAATAAATTTTCATGTTCAATTTTAAAAAAAATAAAAATCAAAATCAAAAATTAGAAATTAGAAACTGAAAATTTTACCAAATAAGACATAAATAATTCTACAAATTGACATACAACTGCCAGATTAATAGTAAACAGTTTTAATTAAATGCTTTCCCTATCTACTTATTTGGAGATCTAGACAGAATTAATTAGAAATGTCTAGTGGAATCAATATGGTTGTGTTGATTTAAAAACCTTGACCAAAATTAATAAATTTAGAACAACTCTTAAATGTATTGGCTCCGTCTGGAGTAATTTTTTTCTTTAAAATTTTCTACGAAATTTTTTAAAATTTATTTTTTTATTTACTATACAAATTACAAAAAAAATCTCTATTTATTAAATAAATTACAAAATTACAATTTTTACAAATTTAAATAAATCCAAACACCCCCAATATTTTTTAATATATATTTGGATTGTCAACTTTTACAAAAAAATTATTGTAAAAGTGATACATGAATAAATGTTATTAAACAAAGTGAAAATGTTGATAAAAATAATTTTTTTTTAAATATTTTTTGGGCAGTCCATCAAAGTTAAGCCAATGTTCTGATTGCCACATAAGTACTTGGAAGAATGCATTGTCTTGTTAATGTAACAGGGGACTTTGCCATCATTTAACTACAGTGGCATGTATTTGGAAAATGTTAACAGTACCCGACTTTCATTTTTTCATACTTTAAAAGGTATATATATCTATCATATATGTGACGAAATGAAGGCTTAGCTTGGGAAGAGTTTTTAGTTGTAAGTTATTTTGATTTTTGTTTATTTGATATATTTGTCTTTTATGATTTAAAAGAATTTGAAAAAACAAGAGGGTAATTTTAATCATTTCTTAAAACAAAAAAGATAAATAAAAAAGTTAGGGGTTTTTGGAGGCCAGTCACTCTTTATGGACTTATAAGGATTTAAGTCATACCTAAAAAATTTGTTTGTGAATAAATCAAACTTGCAACAAAAAGATAAAAAAGGACATCACGCGTTTTTAATACATTTTGAAACTACCAGTTTTATTCGAATGCTCGTAACTTCCGCGACTTTCCATCTTCGTCACAAACAAATTCAAAATCGATTTTTGAGACATAATCAAAATAGATTTAAATGTATATTCGGTACTATTTTTACAAGAGTATGCATTTATACGAAATAGTACCATTAGAAACAGTCGGTACTGTTTTTATCGGTACCATTTTCATACTGTCATAAAAAATATCAATCGATACATAATATAAACCAACTATTAATAGTGCTGTTTGCATACTAGAATGCATGTGGTACTCTCATCCATGTGATACTGTCAGTCATACGTTGGATATATGACTTCTTTTTGTGTTTCATGGTGTTGTTTGCATACTAGACATATTCGGTACTGTTTTTACAAGAGCATGCATCTTATACAAAACAGTACCGCATACATGTGGTACTCTCGGTCATGTGGTACCGTTAGCCATATATTGGATATATGACTTATTTTTGTATTTCATGGTGCTGTATGCATACCAGACACATTCGGTACTGTTTTTACAAAAGCGTGCATCTTATACAAAATAGTACCGCATGCATTTGGTACTCTCGGTTATGTTGTATTGTCAGCCATATATTAGATATGTGACTTATTTTTGTATTTTATGGTGCTGTTTGCATACTAGACGTATTCGGTACTATTTTTACAAGATCATGCATCTTATACAAAACAGTACCGTATGCATATAGTACTGTCGGCTATGTGGTACTGTCAGCCATACGTTAGATATGTGACTTCTTTTTGTGTTTCATGGTACTGTTTGCATACTAGACACATTTGGTACTATTTTTGCTAGAGCATGCATCTTATACAAAATAGTACCGTACGCATGTGGTACTCTCGGTCATGTGGTACTGTTAGCCATATGTTGGATATGTGACTTCTTTTTCTGTTTTATGGTGCTGTTTGTATACTAGACACATTCGGTACTATTTTTGCAACAATATGCATCTTATACAAAATAGTACTGCACGCATGTGGTACTCTCGACCATGTGGTACTGTCAGCCATACGTTGGATATGTGACTTTTTTTGTGTTTCATGGTACTGTTTGCATATTAGACACATTCGGTACTATTTTTGTAAAAATATGCATCTTATACAAAATAGTACCGCATGCATGTGGTACTCTCATCCACGTGGTATTATATTTATATGAGTATGCATTTTATTCGGTACTGTTTTTACAAGATCATACATTTATATGAAATAGTACCGATACACAGATTTGTATATATTCCTTCTTCGACTAACGTTAATATCAATTGGTACTCGTTCAAATTAATGATATACCATATATCTTCACGAGATTTATAAGGAAAGAAAACAAAAATGGAAGAAACGTGATTTTTGGTTAGCGAGATTTCCAACAACTCTCGTCTAACCTAATTATAGAAATAAAGGGTATTCTTGGTATATTAAAAATTATATTTAAAACAAACTCGTGGGACCCACTCAAAAGTGTAACTTAAATACAAAATTTTCTACATTAATGTGACTTAAAAGCAATACTTTTTTTTTTGTAACTAATAATCTTAAAAAATTATAAAGTATGACTTAAACACAATTTTTCGAAAAAGTTAATAAGCTAAAAGCTGAAACTAATTAAACTTCTCAACTAGAACCAAAATGTAAGAAATTAAATGTGAAATATGTTTAAACTATGTTTGGAACATGGATTGTGGAGGGAAAGAAAAAGTGAAAGAAACTAATATTATAATAGAATAAAGTAAAAAAAAAAAGCAAATTCTTTTCTTATTTTTCAGTGAGTTATAAAAATAAGACTAATATAAATAGATATTTATCGACAAAATTTAACTTTTATTTAGTTGTGTACAAAAATTATAAATTTTATTTTCCCGTCATTTCTCTTTCCTCTTGACAAATTTATGTTCCAAACATAGAATTATTTACTTATAAATGACAATTATATTTTACCAAAAACATTTTTCTAAAAAGGAAATAAAAATAAAATTATTATAATAAAAATGCATTATAATACTTTTTTTAAAATAATAAGTGTGTACTAATAATATCAAATTATTTCAGTTTAAATTTTTAAAAAGTAATTTTTATTGTATATATCATTACTATTTTCTTATTTAAATTTGTGCAGTAGTTGCATGTTTGATGGGTCCAAATGCTAATTTACCCGTGGGATATGTTAGGTGGTTGCCGAATTAGTTTAGCCTTAATTCATGCACTCTTTGATCAATTAACTTTTATTTAATTGACAATATTAATTTTATAAACCAAACCAAACTATAGAACTTTAAAATTACCTACTAACGTGGGGTTTTATCGTAAAATTATTTAAGTACATTGACAAATTCATGAATTTGAATGAGAAAAAATAATAATTTATATAATCAAACACATCATTTGATTTGATATTTGTCCCAGTCATCACTTCACCACATCATCATTTATTATATATCTATAATAAAACACATCTTTTAAATTTGAAATTTAAAATTCAAATAAATATATATATTATATTTTGTAAAATTATAAATACATATTATATATATATATATATAATATTTTGTAAAATTATGTAAATTATATTTTACTTATATTATCTGTTATTATTAAATAATGTATAGATACCTATTAAACAAAATTAACTAAATTTTTATTTAAAAATATATTTAAATTTTAAGTTTGACAGCACATAATATCTGAGACTTTTGGTTGTCAAAGATCATATGATCTCACCAGCCTCTAAGAGTTCCGTGGAACCCTGCTATTATCTGTTTGGCAATGCCCATATTGCCTACACCATTAACCTTTTGGACTGTAGCATATATGAGCATTCTATGACATACTTCATAGGCATTCTTATTAGATAAACCATCAATACTCCATGTGTATGCTGTCTTAGCATGATACTCCTGTTGTCTAAAGTCTGCACTTTCTTCATGCAAAACATCTAATGGTGATGGTCAGGTATAATAATACCTTTCTAAAGGTCTAGAATCTGATCGAGGGATCCTGTCAGTGGCTAGCCTTCTACCTATCTTATTAATCTGTAGGGAAGCCGAATCAATTGGATCAGAGTCTAAAGATTGAGAAAGAGTTTCAATTTTCAAAGATCCAATTTTTTCTTGAAGTTTGTTGACAATATTATCAACGGAAAGTTTAGGGATATAAAATCGTTCGACTTCTATTGGTGATTTTGTAATCACTTGTTTCAAATTGTCTTGTTTTTGTAAAAACTTCTCTTTTTCAGAAATTTTTATTTTATCCTGAATTTCAGAAAGAGATTTTTCAATTTGACTTAATTGAAGTCCAATAGTTTTCATGAAAACATTACTGTAATTTAACTATTTATGTAGCAAATTTAAATCATTAAGTCGGGCAGCTATAGCCTCTGAAGTCGAAGTTGGTTTTTCAACATCAATTGCCTCGACACCTTGGTTTAAAATCAAAGGTTCAGAGGGTGTGTTGACTGCTTTAAAAATCTATTCATTTTTTAACGTCCACTCTTTTTCCAAAACATTTATTTATTCTTGCTGTTGCTAAAAATAAAATTCAAAAAACCAAGGTACAAAATATTGTGCCTTGTTTGTTTTCTCCATATGAGAAATATATTGTTCTTTATAAAATAATTTCTCTTTTGAATTAAATTCAGAAAAATACCAATTCAGAAAAATTTTATTTTTTGGATTCATAAGATCCTGATTCATGTGGATTCTTAAAGAACTACCTGGGGTTAAATCTAATTTGGGCTCTTCTAATATAAGAGTCCTTATTTGTAATATGGGTCTATTATCCATATCACGGGTGAAAACTCATCTCTGAGGCAGTTGGAGATTCTCTCCTTCTATTAGCCTCTGAAGGTTCTGGCCTCTGATATATTCCCTGAGGAATCTGAAAATCAGATATTCTAATTCCCTGAATTTCTTCCTCTAAGTCTTTATTTGACTCAGAAGGGGGTACCGACACTCTATAGTGTGGATGAAAGGCTTTAGATTTAGAATCTATGAAAGACCTAGGGTTGGTTATCTGAAGTCTATTTGCAGGAGAAAAGCTTATTTTTATATCTCCTGTGGTGTGTTGAATAATTTTTTTAACAATTTCCTGGACTGGAGGTCTAGCGGGTACCGCTTGAGGTAAAGTCCAGTGTTCTGAGAAGCTCATTTCATCCTATCTAAGCATCCTATTGGTTGCTATATTTGAGGAAATCAAATTGGTTTCTATTAAAACCGTTTGTCCTATCTGATCTATTTGCCTAACATTGGGGCAAAGAGTTTTAAGAACCTTAAAGTGCACCTTATAAATGACTGTTATGGTTTTTGATCCTTGAATGAATTCATAACCATGGGCTTAAATATCTAGGCTTAAAGCTTTAGTAATGTTCCTATCAGTTAAGCTAAGGCTTAGGTTTGGATAGGCATTAAAAAAGACTGGTCCATGACACAGACTAGTTTGAACAACTCCCATAAGAGAGTCTTTGAAATTCAGACATCTGGTGTCTCTCAAGATAGCGAGAATAGAGGCATTCATACCTGGTAAAGTTAAAGGTTTGAAAGCCACTTGAACTAATCCTACATGGATGTAGTTATAGGTTCCAAAATATACTTGGAGGTCTTCTAGAGAAAGAAGTTCTATGGTCTTTCAGATGATTCCATGGTCATCGTCTGTTCCATATTTTTCACAGAGATGCGAGAACTATATCTCTCACGTAGACCTCATTTATAGATCTGGGATGGATCTATCTGATTGGACATCAATTGTTACATATTTATATATTAAAATTACACTTGCACACATCATAAAAAGATATAAAATCTATGTTTTGTGCAGATTTCATCTCCATATCTCCAAAGTGAATATGTGTTGATTTCCATCACAAAAACAAGAAATTAAGCTACATTGAGGATGTTGAGAAGAAAGCATGCTGCACAGCACATCAAAGGATTGAAGCTATTTCAGAAGAAGAAGAAAATTCAGTTGAAATCAATGCAAAGAGATCAGAATCACTATTCTGGAAATTTCTACAGCAGAGGATCATATTCGAATATGGTTTTACTGTATTCAAATATAAGCTTCTTCACAGCAACGAATTCCATGTGACCCCAACTTCTCCATGTGATGTAACCTGCAATCCAGGGAGGGCAAATCAGTAAAAGTAGGAGAAAGAAGGAGCTATCATGAGGACTACATTCTGTTAAAGGAGGAGAGAGAAAAAAAAAAGCAAAAATAGATACACACGGAGCATTCCTATATATACACGCAAAAAAGCAGAGGAAGTTTAGAGAGAGAAATTCAGTTTTGTAGAGAGAGGTTTGGAGAGAAATTTTATTGAGAGTTCATAGTTTTACATTTTAATTTCAATTTGGCATTGGAGTTTTTGAGATTTACATTTTGAATTCATTTCAATTTCTGTAATTAGATTTTCAGTTCTGAATCCATTAAACTTTCATTTTCAGGTTGAAATGTCTTCAATTCAGATTTCCATTTCTGTTTTTCTTCTCTTTAATATGCTCGGCTAATTCTTCTTGGGCCAAGGCAAGGGTAATGCCCTTCCAATGAATCTCAAGTGGCCGAACTTCATGGATTTACTTTGAGTTCTTATGATTATCAAGTCAATTTGCAGCTGGGTGTCTTAGAACTCATTGATTCAAGACCCGATTAATCCAAATTTGTATATCCTATTGATGAGTTCATAGGTGTTGCTTAACTTAGAACTCTCATGACATTGTTGTATGTGGGTTGCTAGAATTAGAACTCCTATTGTTCCTTAAAATAGGTTATGCACATTGAGTGTTTAATCCATGGTTTGTTTCAATTGAAATTAATTTTCTCAAAAATCAGCACAAATTGATTTGGTAATTTATAAACTCTTGGCACTTGAAATTCATTCGGATTGGTATTAAACTTGTCTTGCTCAACCTTTTTATCACTTAATCTTTTAGTTTAAATTCATTTTGCTTTTGGAAAACTAGTTCAAAACCATCAACCAACCAAATCAGATTTTAATTTTCTGTTTCACATTTTTGTGAGTTGTGTTTTGCCAAATTAATCTCCATTAGAGTCATTCACTTCATTACTCCCTAGATCCCTGTGGAAATGACCTGGGACTTACCAGTTATTTTGTGCTTCAACCACACCTTGCACTTGGGGGAAAACTTGTCTTGATTTACCTCACTTAACATTTTTTTTTAAATTTGAATTTATAATCTGAATTTTCATCTGAGCTTTTATTTTGGAGTGAGGTAATTAAGCAAGAACAAGCACAATTTTTGGCGCCGTTGCCGGGGATCTTTGAGAAGCAATGGTGTTTTGAGCTTTTGGAGCATTAACTGGCAGTACATCTCACCACCATTTTCAACAACAGAGCTGCTTAACTTGTTGGGTAACTTTGTTCCATCTCTGTTTCTATTTCTTTTATAGTCTTGGTTGTTAGTTTAGTTTTAAAACTGTTTGCATCTGAATCCTGAATTTCTGATTTGAATCTGTTTCATCTGATATTCGAATACTGCTGCATTTCTCTGCTGTAAGCTGTAGTTGCAATTCTCTGTGAATCAGTAGATGAAATTGTGAAGTTAGGAGGTTAGATTGGAGTTTTGCTTCAGTCTGAATTTCTGTTTATGCTTTTAAGGTCTGGTAAACTTGTTGGAAACAGATCTGAATTGCATTCTCCATCTTCTCTTGCTGAATTGATTGAATCTGCTGCATCACATTCACAATCTGAATTTTCTGTTGCACATATGGATCCACCACCACCTGTTCTGCCGGAAGGAAGTGTTCAAGGAGAGAATGACCAAATGGATCAAAACATCCTTAGACCTCTCCGAGAATATCTTTATCCAGCTAGACAAACCACTCCATCTTGCATTGTTCTTCCAAATGGACATCAGAATTTTCATTTTAAACCTGGAACAATTCAGCTTTTACCAACTTTTCATGGCATGGACTCAGAAAATCCTTACATGCATATGAAAGAATTTGAAGATGTTTGTGGAACTTGCATGGATAGGAATGTTAATGAGGACATGGTTAGGCTTAAATTATTTCCATTTTCATTGAAAGACAAGGCAAAAATGTGGTTGAATTCACTTGAGCCTAGATCAATAGGTACTTGGAGAGACATGCAAACAAAATTTTTGAAGAAGTATTTCCCTGCAAATAGAACTGTAATTCTTCAACAGCAAATAATGAATTTTGTGTGTAAATCCAATGAAACATTTGCTCAAGCATGGGAAAGATTCAAGGAATTGTTGCAAGCATGTCCACATCATGGTTTTGAATCTTGGAGAATTGTTAATTTTTTCCATAATGCATTAACTCCAAATCTGAAAATGTTGGTTGCCACCATGTGTAATGGTGAATTCTATGACAAAACTGCTGAAGAGGCTTTACATTTCTTTGATGCTTTAGCTGAAAACACTAAACAATGGGAGGTAGTCTCCCCAGTCTTTTTCTGAATTTTCTGACAGATCAAATGATAGAGGAAAGTTCCATCTCAATGAGGCAGATGATGTTGGAGCTAGGTTGGCTGCATTGTCAAGAAAGATTGAATTGATGGAGCAAAAGAAGCAAACATTGAAGGAGAGTGAAGTGAAGTGTGTGCTGTGTGAAACCGCAGACCACAGGACTGATGATTGCCCAACACTTCCAGCTTTTAAGGAAGTTCTCTATGGTCAAGCAAATCCCACACAAGCTGCAAGACCCTTCAATCAAAATCAGGGGATGAACACATATTCACAAGGCCATAATCCATATTCGAATAACTACAACCCTGGCTACAGAAATCATCCAAACCTTTCTTGGAAAGCAGAGGCACAGAACCAACAATACCAACCTCAACAACCTGTGCAACCCCAACCATTTCCTTCTCAGCCTTTTCAACCTCAGCAGAACACAAATTTTTATCAGCCACCTCACAAAAGATCTTTGGAAGACACTTTGCAACAATTTATGCAAGGGCAGATTGGAACCAACAATCAGAATTCCAAGTTTCAAGAGCAGACAAACAGGGCCATGGAAGACATCCGAAGTCAATTGTCAAAGCTAACTCAAGCTTTAACCATCAGAGAATCAGGAAAGCTTCCATCTCAGCCAAGACCAAATCCTACAAGCCAAGTTCATTTCAGTGAATCATCTTCATCTGCTGCAAATGAAAATCTGGAGCATGTACAAGCTGTTTCAACATTGAGAAGTGGAAAGCAAATTGTCAAGCCAGATTACAAACCACCTGCTGAAGAAATTGAGGAAGAAAATGAGCAAGAAATAATGAAAAATGAAGAGGAAATGCAGCTGAAACAGAAACTGGACAGCAGAACAAAAGTGAACAGAAACAGCAATTTAGCACTTCTGAGAAAGAAATCATGTTTCAGCATGAAGAGCAGGAATTGAAGCAAAATGAAAGACTAATTGGGGACAGCAAGTTGGACAGCAGAAAACTTGAGGAAAAGCAGAATCTGAGCCAAGAAGGGCAGAAAATTCTGATGCAGCCGAAGGAATATTCGAATACCAGCAAGCAACATTCGAATAGCAGTAAGCAGCAAATCAGAATCCAGAGAACAGAGCAGGTAAATTCTGAAAATAAAGAGGAAATTTCTGAGAATAAGAACAAAATTTCTGAGGAAAATCAGTTTGAAAAGAGTGAAAAAGATTTTGAAAATAAAGAGATTTTGAATAAAACCAAGTTGGACAAATCTGAATTTGTTCCAAAACTTCCATTTCCACAAAGATTGAACAAAGCCAAGAAAGAGAATTTGAATTCTGACATTTATGAATTGTTCAAACAAGTCAGAATCAATATTCCCTTACTTGATGCAATTAAACAAAATCCATCCTATGGAAAATTTTTGAAAGATTTGTGTACTGTTAAGAGGAAAATGAATGTGAAAGAAAGAGCATTTTTGACTGAACAAGTGAGCTCCATTTTGCAATTTAAAACTCCTCCCAAATATAAAGATCCAGGTTGCCCCACCATAGCTTGCTTAATTGGGAATCAAAGGGTAGATCAAGCTTTGCTAGATTTAGGTGCAAGTGTCAACCTCTTACCATTCACTGTTTACAAACAGCTGGGGTTGGGAGAACTTAGACCTACTAGGGTGACACTACAACTTGCTGATAGGTCAGTTAAAGTCCCTAGGGGTGTGGTGGAGGATGTCTTGATTCAAGTGGATCATTTTTACTTTCCGGTGGACTTTATAGTGCTAGACACTCAGCCCATTCAAGGAAACCAACCAGCTGTACCTGTTATCCTAGGAAGACCATTTTTGGCCACCTCAAATGCCTTGATCAATTGTAGAACCGGAGTTATCAAGTTCTCCTTTGGAAACATGACAATTGAGAAAAACATCTTCAAGGTGACCAAACAGCCGAGTGATTATGAGGAGGTAGAGGAAGTTGATTGGATTCAAACAATCCACTCAAGATCACTTTGATAGAGAGTATTTTGATGACCCTTTGGAGAAAGCCTTAGTGAATAATGAGCAAGTAGATTTCCTAGCTGATTGTGACTTGGAGAATTGTGGGGGAGGAGAATTGGAGGAAATGAAAAATTCAATGCTATTGGTGAATCAGTGGAGACCATCTGTTGAGTCTTTAGAGCTGCCCATAGTCAAGCCTCTGTCATTTTTGGACCAGCCACCAAAACCTGAGAGAAAACCCTTGCCAAGTGACTTGAAGTATGTATTTTTGGGTGAGGGAGAGTCCTATCCAGCTGTCATTTCATCTCAGCTGAGTTTGGACCAAGAAAATAGACTTGTGGAAGTCTTGAGGAAGCATAGAGGAGCTTTGGGCTGGACTATAGCAGATCTGCAGGGAATAAGTCCATTGATTTGCACTCATAGAATATTTTTGGAGGATGAGGCCAAGCCTATTAGGCAAATGCAAAGGAGACTCAACCCCAACATGAAAGAGGTTGTTAGAGGGGAGGTAATCAAGCTTTTGGATGCTGGAATTATCTACCCCATCTCAGATTCTAAGTGGGTGAGTCCAACTCAGGTAGTGCCTAAGAAATCTGGAGTGACTGTGATTAAGAATGAAAAAGAGGAATTAGTTCCAATGCGCATCCAAACAGGATGGCGCATGTGCATAGATTATAGAAAGTTAAATGCAGTCACAAGGAAAGATCACTTCCCTCTTCCATTCCTAGATCAGGTATTGGAAAGAGTGGCAGGGCATGCATTTTACTGTTTCTTGGATGGTTACTCTGGGTATAATCAGATTGAGATTGCATTGGAGGATCAGGAAAAGACCACATTCACTTGCCCATTTGGCACATTTGCATATAGGCGTATGCCTTTTGGTCTTTGCAATGCTCCTGCAACATTTCAGAGATGTATGATGAGTCTGTTTGGTGATTTTGTAGAGAGATTCCTTGAAGTTTTTATGGATGACTTTTCAGTATATGGCAGTGACTTTGATACATGTTTGGGAAATTTAGAGAAGGTTTTGATTAGATGTGAGGAGAAAAACTTGGTTTTGAACTGGAAAAAATGCCACTTTATGGTAACTCATGGAATTGTCCTTGGCCACATAGTGTCTTCTAGGGGGATAGAAGTAGACAAAGCCAAAGTGGAAATCATTCAAAAACTTCCTACCCCTAGATGTGTTAAGGATATCAGATCATTTCTAGGCCATGCTGGGTTTTATAGAAGGTTCATTGCATCATTCAGTGCCATTGCTAGACCTTTGTGCAACCTTCTATCCCAGGATGTTCCCTTTGATTGGACACCAGAGTGTCAGGCCTCATTTGATAGACTTAAGAGTTTGCTCACCTCAGCTCCCATTATGCAGCCACCAGACTGGACTTTACCATTTGAAATCATGTGTGATGCTAGTGATTGTGCCATTGGTGCAGTGCTAGGACAGAGGAGGGATAGGAGGCCACATGTATTGTACTATGCTAGCAAAACCCTTAGTGAAGCACAAAGGAATTACACTACTACTGAGAAGGAGTTGCTAGCAGTAGTATATGCCTTGGACAAGTTCAGATCATACTTGGTAGGTTCCCATGTCATAGTATACACTGACCATGCTGCTTTGAAGTATCTCTTGACCAAACCTGATGCTAAGCCTAGACTTATTAGATGGATTCTTCTGCTTCAAGAATTTGATTTAGAAATCAAGGACAAAAAGGGAGTTGAAAATGTAGTTGCTGATCACCTTTCTAGACTCCCACATCAGGATTTAGCATCTTTTGATTCTCCCATCAATGAGACATTCCCTGATGAGCAGTTGTTCCACATAGACTCTTCTGAGGTACCTTGGTTTGCAGATATAGCCAACTACCTAGCTTCAGGTATTGTGCCTTCTCACTGGACCATGTTGGATAGAAGGAAGTTCTTTAGGAATGTGAGACACTTTTTCTGGGATGACCCTTATTTGTTTAAATATTGCCCAGATCAGGTGATTAGGAGGTGCATACCTGAGAGTGAGTCCACCAGTGTCATTGAGTTCTGTCACACATTAGCTTGTGGAGGACATTTTTCTGCTAGGAAGACTGTGGCTAAAATTTTGCAATGTGGATTGTATTGGCCAACCATGTTCAAAGATGTGTATGCATTTTGTGTTGCTTGTGATAGATGCCAGAGACTTGGTAGCCTCACTAGGAGGAACATGATGCCCCTTCATCCTATTTATGTGCTTGATATCTTTGACTGTTGGGGTATGGACTTCATGGGCCCATTTGTGAGTTCCTTTGGTTATGAGTACATTCTAGTGGCCGTAGATTATGTCTCAAAGTGGGTAGAGGCTATTCCAACAAAGACCAATGACCATAGAGTGGTTATCAAATTTTTGAAAGAAAATGTGTTTTCCAGATTTGGGATGCCTAGAGCAGTGATAAGTGATAGGGGAACACATTTTTGCAATAGACATGTTGGTCTTTTGATGAAGAAGTATGGGGTGTTACACAAGGTTGGAACATCTTACCACCCCCAAACAAGTGGACAAGCTGAATTAGCTAATAGGGAAATCAAAAGAATCATTGAGAAAACAGTGAACCCCACAAGGAAAGATTGGTCTTTGAAATTGGTGGATGCACTGTGGGCTTATAGGACTGCATTCAAGACCATCTTAGGAATGTCCCCTTATAGATTGGTATATGGAAAAGCTTGTCACTTACCAGTGGAGTTGGAACACAAGGCCTTTTGGGCAGTGAGACATTTTAATGAGAGCATCACTGAATCTGGTTTTCAAAGAAAATTGCAACTTAGTGAGCTGGAAGAGATTAGAAACGATGCATATGAGAATGTCAAGATTTCTAAGGATCGAGTAAAGAAGTGGCACGATGCACACATCAGTAGAAGAGAGTTTTTTGTGGGACAAAAAGTGTTGTTATATGATTCTAGATTGCATCTGTTTCCAGGAAAGCTTAAGTCAAGATGGACTGGTCCTTTTGTAGTCAAGAATGTGACTGAGTTTGGGGCTATTGACATTGAAAACCCAAGTTCAAAGAATGTTTTCCGGGTGAATGGACAAAGACTCAAGGAGTATCATGAGAATTTTGTTGCTGAAGTAGAGAGTTGGGATCTCGAAGATCCCCCAAATTCTGTTTGAATGAAGGAAGAATTCTGACTTTGTATCATAGTAGTGTAGGTTCTGTTATGCTTTTGATTTTCTGTTTTCTTTTGTTTTTGTAAAAAAAAAAAAAAGAAGTTGTATATGGTTATTGCTAACCTTCAGTTTTCAGCTGCAAGTAGTACTCAACTGAGGAAGTGAAGAATCTGCTTGATGAAAAGAATCTATTCAAATCTGATGTGATCAGTTGCAATTGCAACTGCAGCTGTGATTCATGCAGTAGCTGGACTGAATGCCTTGCCACTGCTGAAATGTGAGCTTGGAACAAGTTGGTGGGGAATTGGTCACAGCAGCTGATGATCAGCTTTCAATTCTTGGTAATAAGTTGAATTTTCATTCACAATCTCCAGGTATGTTACTTCCCCAACCTTTCTTTAATTTGCTGGTTTAATACATTGAGGACAATGCATGATTTTAGTTGGGGGGGACACAATCTGAGTTTGTGGATGTGAATAGTGTTTTTACTGAAATTTGCTGAATTGAGTGATTGGATATGATCAGAATGTTTTGAATATGATTTGGAATTGTTTGAATTGAATTAAGATCATGCTTATGTCAGTTTGAGTTTGCATATGTTGAAAATTTGAAAAAATTAAATTGAAAATTTGAAAAAATTGCAAAACTTCTTCTTGAATTAGTTGTCTTTTGAAATAATTTTCGAATCCTAGCTGTTGGCAAAACTTAATTTGAGTATTCTTAAGAAATGGGGGAAGAATTTCTGGTTTTCTGGACACTGGAATTGCAAATTGCTGATAACCTGTATTCGAATATGGGTCTGGGTATTCGAATATGATGTCGGTTTTAAATCCTGTATATACCCGTGAGTGGCCCCATTCAAGTTCCTGTTCTATTCGAATACGAGCCCTGGTGCCCAAAACCCTGAAACCTTCACCATTCCACATCTTCTTCCAGTCCTCAACTTTCAGATTATCTGAGTGTGATTTTGAGTTGACATTGAAAGGAAGATTCAGATACAGAGCTGCGATTGAAGAAGCTAGGGTTTACAGCTTTGGAAAATTTCTGATAAAGGGTTGAGAATCAATTGAAGCAAAATGCCACCAAAGAGGATGAAGAAGATGGCTTATAAAGGTGAGGCTAAAAGAAGGAGCATGAGGATTTTGAGCCAACATGGTAAGGGTTTCTTCACTTGTTGTTCAGGAACCCATAACGTATGAACTGTCATCTTCTAAATCAGACCCTAGGTCCTCCTCTAGAACAGAATCGTTCTATTCTGTAGGTAATGAGAGTTTGAATGAGAGACATGATGATCATGTCTCTAATGTTGAAAAGGAAAACTCTGTTGGAGTTCCTGAGAATGTGCCTACTAAGGAGCACACTACTGCTCCTGAGCATGAGGTCCACACCTCTGAAAATGCTCCTGAGGATGAACCTGAAGCACAATCTGACCAAGATCTTTTTGATGAGGATTCTTTTGATAGCTCGAGGTTTTCCAATAAAGCCTCAGAGCTGAAATATGATGAGAATTACAGCAAGAGAGCTGTGTTGAGTGAAAGAGGAATTAAATTGGAGGACTACAATGAACCACCCTATGAATTGTTAGAATTATTTGAGCAAAGGGGCTGGGCGCATTGGGTTACAACCAGTAGGAGGGCTGTGGTACCATATGTGAGAGAGTTTTACTCAAATGCTGAATTGGGTATGGTTCATGGGAGACCTGTGATAAACTCTGAGGTTAGAGGGAAGAAAATCAGTGTGAATCTTGAGAAGATCTCTTTCATAAGTCACTTACCTGTTGAAAGAGTACCCGAATCCACACCTGAACAAAAAGCACAATGGGAGGAGCAACTGCATAAGGACAATTTGGCTAGACTCTTCACAGCCAACCCTCAAGCCCAATGGACCACTGCTAGGATGTCCAAGTCAGGAATTACTCCCAAAAGTAATGTCCTTCACATGCTAGTCTGTTCTTCAATTCTGCCCCATGCTTACAAGTCAACCATCACTCTAGAGCAAGCCATGATTATGGGAAAGTTGTTGTTAGGCATTCCCATGGATTTACCTTACCACATCTGGTTGGTTATTTCTCATGTGGTGGAGAAATCAGAATCCACTGCTGGGCTGCCTTTTGGAGGTCTAATTACTAGAGATAATTCAGCACTTTCTGGGAATAGAGGAAGAGGTAGGAATGGCCACTGTGAAAGCTGCTCCTTTGATAGACAAGACATCTGTGAATAGAAGTCAAGGACAGTTGAAGAAGGCTGCTCCACCTGCAGTAGAGAACAACCAGCAGCAGCCAGCAGAAGAGGAGGCAACTGAAGCAGCTCCCATGAGCACAGAGGAGAAATTGAAGTTAATCCAGCAAAATCAAGAAGTACTGATGAGGGAAGTTAGTGAGCTGAGATAGGGGCAGCAAAAGCTTATTCGATTGGTGGAGAGCATATTCGAATTAAGCCGAGAAGGAAGAAATGCTTAATTCAGTATTTCAGCCATGATTCAGACTCTTTCCTCCTTGAAACCAGATTTTTGACAGCAAATCTTTAGAATATTTCAAATATGTTTTGTCAACAATAGGATTTGGATTGATGTTCTTGCTGTTTGTTTCTTTTGATTAGGTTTAAGTTGTTTTTTTTTTTTACTTTTGCCACCTATGACTTTGAACTTACAACTTGGAATGAATGAAATTTCTGTTTTCTTGGAATTAGTGATGTCATTTGCATAAATTGGATTGAGCTGAGTTGAAGTATGAAATTTTAAGAGTTGTTGTGTTTGCCATGTGTTTTTAAGTTGAAAAGTGTGTGAATGGATTTAGCTTGAGAATTGTTGATCTAACATTTGTCTTGAGGAATGGATTTATGAATGAATAATGTGTTTTATGGATTTCCAGATATAGTGGAGACTTAAAACCTGAAGTGAGATATTTGAGCCTTAAACTTTGTTCATGAGAGACTTACATTTACTCTAAGGGCTTTCCAAAAGCTCAAGCTTTTTGCACTTCAAATTCCTTCAATAACTCCACTTATACTATTTTATTTTGGGTGTTTGTGAAGTGATAGAGGAATGGAACTAGATTTCTGATTCTTAACTTTTATGGTTGAATGGAATGAAATCATAGAAGTGATATTAGGCCATTTTTCTTAACATTTGAGCTTGGAATGCCTTTCTTTGATAAACATGACCATTGTAGCCAAGTTTGAGCCTTATTAGAGCATTCATACTTCTTCATTTTTACCACATAATTCCTTTAACCAAAATGAATGCTCTCTAACCTTCCCTATGTATTTTGGAATGCACTGAAAATAGAAATGAAGGTTAGTGGACTGAATTGTGGGATTTGGAGGTGAAAAGAAAGAAAAATGTATGGAATGAGGAAAAAGAAAATGTTAAGGGAAATGGATGATAAAAAGAAAATCAAAAAGGGGGGAACTGTTTTAATCTTGAAATACATTCACTTGAGGTCATTTTCAATTTCTGTAAAAAAAAAAGAAAAAAAATAATGAATTGTAGAAGGGTAGAAGAAAGTTTATTTCAGTGTTCCAAATCAGTTTTTGAATTCCTTATCCTTTCCTTCTATTACCTTATTAAACCTCATGGCCCTATTACAACCCATTGCAAGTCCTAATTGATCTTTGGAAGAATTTTCATTCAATTGTGAAATTTAGGAATTAGGAAATCATGGTGAAAATTCTGAAATTACTTTGCTACATCATTCCTTCATGGAGTTATGCCAAGTCCAATTCTTTCTTGAATACATCGTTTTTGACTTGTTGATGCCACCTTCTAGAATTTGATGAACATTTACTCTTAATAAGGGGCATCTTGAGTGAAACCTTGTGTGCTCTATTTTCTTTGGAGTGAATTCCAAGGTGAGATTTGAAGTCAAAACTTGGGAATGAAATGGAATGCAAAGTTCAGAATTAAATGAAGTTCTAAAGATGTATGTTAAGTTGATAGAGCTAAAAGCTGCTATTCATTCACATTCATCTCACACACTTGGCAAGTTTCACATCTCTTATAAAATTTTAAATTTTAAACTTTGCTTATGAAAGTTTTTGCTTATGGTGTTGACTAATTTCATATGAATAACTGAAATGTCATTCAAATTGAAATGGAATTAATGCTTTTGGATTTCTCTCCTATTTCTTCTATTAGAAGCATTACTAGGGACTAGTAATGTTGTAGTTGGGGGGTCTGTGATTGGACTACATATTTATATATTAAAATTACACTTGCACACATCATAAAAAGATATAAAATCTATGTTTTGTGCAGATTTCATCTCCATATCTCCAAAGTGGAATATGTATTGATTTCCATCACAAAAACAAGAAATTAAGCTACATTGAGGATGTTGAGAAGAAAGCATGCTGCACAGCACATCAAAGGATTGAAGCTATTTCAGAAGAAGAAGAAAATTCAGTTGAAATCAATGCAAAGAGATCAGAATCACTATTCTGGAAATTTCTGCAGCAGAGGATCATATTCGAATATGGTTTTACTGTATTCAAATATAAGTTTCTTCACAGCAACGAATTCCATGTGACCCCAACTTCTCCATATGATGTAACCTGCAATCCAGGGAGGGCAAATCAGTAAAAGTAGGAGAAAGAAGGAGCTATCATGAGGACTACATTCTGTTAAAGGAGGAGAGAGAAAAAAATAAGCAAAAATAGATACACACGGAGCATTCCTATATATACACGCAAAAAAGCAGAGGAAGTTTAGAGAGAGAAACTCAGTTTTGTAGAGAGAGGTTTGGAGAGAAATTTTATTGAGAGTTCATAATTTTACATTTTAATTTCAATTTGGCATTGGAGTTTTTGAGGTTTACATTTTGAATTCATTTCAATTTCTGTAATTAGATTTTCAGTTCTGAATCCATTAAACTTTCATTTTCAGGTTGAAATGTCTTCAATTCAGATTTCCATTTCTGTTTTTCTTCTCTTTAATATGCTCGGCTAAGTCTTCTTGGGCGAAGGCAAGGGTAATGCCCTTCCAATGAATCTCAAGTGGCCGAACTTCATGGATTTACTTTGAGTTCTTATGATTATCAAGTCAATTTGCAGCTGGGTGTCTTAGAACTCATTGATTCAAGACCCGATTAATCCAAATTTGTATATCCTATTGATGAGTTCATAGGTGTTGCTTAACTTAGAACTCTCATGACATTGTTGTATGTGGGTTGCTAGAATTAGAACTCCTATTGTTCTTAAAATAGGTTATGCACATTGAGTGTTTAATCCATGGTTTGTTTCAATTGAAATTAATTTTCTCAAAAATCAGCACAAATTGATTTGGTAATTTATAAACTCTTGGCACTTGAAATTCATTCGGATTGGTATTAAACTTGTCTTGCTCAACCTTTTTATCACTTAATCTTTAATTTAAATTCATTTTGCTTTTGGAAAACTAGTTCAAAACCATCAACCAACCAAATCAGATTTTAATTTTCTGTTTCACATTTTTGTGAGTTGTGTTTTGCCAAATTAATCTCCATTAGAGTCATTCACTTCATTACTCCCTAGATCCCTGTGGAAATGACCTGGGACTTACTAGTTATTTTGCGCTTCAACCACACCTTGCACTTGGGGGAAAACTTGTCTTGATTTACCTCACTTAACATTTTTTTTTAAATTTGAATTTATAATCTGAATTTTCATCTGAGCTTTTATTTTGGAGTGAGGTAATTAAGCTAGAACAAGCACTACCTTAGGGATAGTCCACTGGTTTAAAACCTGCATATGGCTAGGATAATCTACCAGATCGGTAGATTTAATAGCCGAACTTATGCGGCTAATAGAAGGAAGAGAAGAGGTAGAACGTCTCAACATTTTAATAGGTTTTACTAAGGTATTACTAAATCAAAATTTTTAACTTACCATTTATACTTAATGGATTACCAATCTAACCTAGCAAATCTCTGGTCTGTCTACTCGTCTGTCAACGACTTATGCCAAACAGGTACTTGCTGGCCACTACGCCTAAATCCCCTAATAGGCTACGCGACTTAGGGATGAACCATAAGCATACAAAGATGAGATCAGATTAGCAAAGCAAAAAGCATAAAAGAAATTAAAAAATTGTAATTTAGACATGCCTCAATAAGATGTAGTTTAGAACTGCACCGCCATTCTAAAATGGCTCTGATACCAAAGTGTGGAGTAGAGACAGCAAAACAGAAGATTTTTACAACAAATTTATCTATTTATTTATGGAAGGTGGTTCTAGGATTACAATGGCGTAGAGTGATTATAAGAGAAAGGGTAGTAGTGCAAGCGTGCCTGAACAAGGGTCAGGCCTTCCCTTAAATAAAAAGGAAAATTAAACTATTCGGACCCGAAGAATAGAATTTAGAATCCGAGCAATTATTACAAACTTTTACTGTACGTCTTTAATCATTATACATGACAATACTCGGTGGGTTACGTGTGCTTGAGAGGTGCAGTCAGTCGGCCCATGCACACACGCAGGTGACAGGTTCTTATTAGCCTTTTGAATTTAGAATCACGGGCAACTTATTTCTGCCAAAAGGTGTTTTGTCATTTTATGGAGCTGTCTTAGATACAGCTGTATAGAGATATTCTGATGTGAGTCAAATGTTGGCACATGGACAACTAGCTTTGGGTGGTGTCCCACGATTCTACTGTCTCTGTCATTTTCTTTTTGTTTCAGCATATCTATAGCTGCTGCAAGGACATCTTCTGGATGGCTTATGTCATCTTTGGGGTTCTGTGATTCTCCCGCCAAGACTGGATCATCTGAATCTGCTGAGCAGGTGTCCAATAACATATTTTCACTGGGGCGATTGTCAAAGACATCTTAGATTTCGCCTTTGAAATACTCCAAACATTTTATCGTTATCTCATACTCCGATGCATTAGGAAATCTCCTCTTAAAATTTTCCGGAAATGAGCAAAGAGCTCGGATTTAGGCTCCGATGGTTCTGCTTCAGTTCTTTTGCCATAGGCTGCAGTAACCTTCTTGATTTTAGAAATCGGATCAGAGATATCAACTTATTTCCACCAAAGAAAATGGAAGGTCCTGATCAGCATTGGGATACCTAGATCATCCTGTTCAATTTTCAAACCCCATTTCCACATCCATGGCACATGGAATTCGGCCCAGAAGTAGAATATGGGTTGCCCACCATACAATCTTTTATTTAGATCGTTAAAAATAGGATGGACCTCAACCCAAGAATCATAAAAATCTTGGACTGGTTGTGGCATTAAAGAAAGAGGAGGCCCAAATATTTTCCACCGTTGGTAAAACCAAATGAGGATTTCTTTTATTTTTTCAAAAAATTCTTCTCGAATATAGAAAAACTAGGAATGTTTTTGTTGTTCGTTTTCATAGAAAAATGTATACTTCCAAGCATCTTTGTAATCCCAGAAGTTGAAAGCATATTCTTATTTATCATGGGGAGTTTTTAAAATTCTTGTACTAAAAATATCATTTCCTCAATCAGTAGCAGATAAAATCTTTCTTATAAAACATTGGCTATAAGCCAAGTTTGGAGAAACTTTGTTATTATGATAAAAGTGGCATATTTCCACCGAATCTATTGATACAAGCATAGACTCATATATAGTCCTATACTTGTAATGAGGAATGAGATAATGAAACTGATCTAAAATCTTTTTCTTTACATAACCAGGATCATTTACCCGTATTTAGTATTCCTCATTAATAGCCACAATAGGCTCGGTATAGTCACTTGTCTTATAGATAGGCTGTTCCTGTATGATGGAAGCTGCAGTTGTTGTCGGTTTATTTCCGGTGGTCGAAAAAGTAGCCGAAGCTGAAGGCTTGTTTCCTTCCTTCTTTTGTTGCAAGAATGTTTGCAAATCTTCCTTCTTCTTATTTAGGAATTCATTAAGATCAACCATAGAGGGAGTCTCTTCTTCATCCAAGCTTAAGAATGGATTGTGACCACTGCCAAGTAGGCTTATATTCCCTTGTTTGGACCATGCAGAGGTAGTGGATATCCTTCTTCTACCTTGGGATAGGGGCTTATTTCCTCTTCCACGTCCGCCTTGACGGCTCATGAGCCCTACAAAAATTCACGAGTTAAAAAGTCCGATAAAGAGCTATTTTCACCTTTAATGTATTCGACTTTAAAATCGAAACAACTTAATTGGGCCTGCCATGCAGCGTATATTTGCTTTGACACAAGGTTTTTTACATCCTTTTCAAGGATAGATTTAACTGCAGAGCAGTTAATCCGAAGTCTATTTGCAGGAAAAAAGCTTATTTTTATATCTCCTCTGGTGTGTTAAATAATTCTTTCAGCAGTTTCCTAGACTAGAGGTCTAGTGAGTACCGCTTGAGGTAAAGTCCAATATTCTGGGAAGCTTATTTCATCTCATCTAAGCATCTTATTAGTTGCTATATTTGAGGACATCAAATTGGTTTCTATTAAAACCGTTTGTCCTATCTGATCTATCTACCTAACATTGGGACAAAGAGTTTTAAGAACCTTAAAGTGCACCCTATAGATGACTGCTATGGTTTCTGATCTTTGAAGGAATTCATAACCATTGGTTTGAATATCCAGGCTTAAAGCTCTGGTAATGTTCCTATCAGTTAAGTTAAGGCTTAGGTTTGGATAGGCATTAAAAATGACTAGTCCATGACACAGGCTAGTTTGAACAACTCACATAAGAGCGTCTTTGAAATTGAGATATCTGGCGTCTCTCAAGGTAACGAGAATAGAGGCATTCATACTTGATAAAGTTAAAGGTTTGAAAGCTACCTGAACTAATCTTACATGAATGTAAGATTTCGTTCTGACGGACTGGATTTTCCTTTGAACGGATTCAAAATTTTAGGCAGTTATGACTTCTTTACACTACAATCCATCGAAACAGATTGTAGAAACTATTTGGACAAAAGTTAGCCGCGCGATTCTATCGGAACGGTTTCTACAATCCGTTGGAACGATTTTAAAAACGCCACAAAAAATAGTCAAAGTGGGTGTCATTTGGTAACTTAGAAGTCCACATGAGAATGGCAAAAAAATTTTTGCTATTTAATTAACCAAATTCTAGTTATCGATTTTTTTTGGAAAGATATTGAACGTTTTTTGAATTTTAAGAAGATGAGAATGTGTAAAATTTTATAGAGATTTTCAGAGTTTTTAGAGATTTTCATCAACTTTTGTTGCACCAAACGCAGCCTATATTTTTGTGCCTTCAGGCACAAGTAATTGCTAGTGTATATATATAAAGAGAGGAGGTTTGGATGCACAATTTTTAGTAATTTTTTGTATTTTTTTATCAAAAGTTGCTAGTTGTAATTTTTAATATGTTTGGTGAAGTAAGTAACAATTTTTAGTAATTTTTAATAATTTTTAGTAACTTTTTACAACATCTGAGTGTTTGGTAAAATTTTTAGTAACTTTTATCAATTTTTATCAATTTTTGGTAATTTTTAAGTTGAAAAGTTACTGTAACAGGGGCACTGTTTTGAGTGCTAAGAAACAAAATAAAACAAAATAAATCTCCAATAACCTCTATAAATTATTAAAATTCTCTATTACACATTTATACATTCCAACCTTTACTAATTTAAAAAAATTTCAATATTACGCTAAAAAAAAATCCGGAAGGAGATTAACCGAATGCATAAATTTTTTTGATAATCATATTTTTCGAGTCGAAAGTTTTTAAACGAGTACTATTATCGTTATTTTATACGAATTTTTTTAATCCATTAGAACAGATTTGAAAAAATCGTTTTAACAATTTTGGCGCTATGCACTTCTAAAGAGATTTTTTGAATCTATTAGAATGGATTTAGAACAGATTTAGAAAGCCGTTCTAATGGTTACCTCTGTCCAAAGAGAGAGTAGAGCTATTGTGCAAATTTTTTGAATCCGTTAGAACAGATTTGAGAAATCGTTCTAATGGTTTGTTACTATTCATATCAAAAAAATACGATTTGGAAAGAAAACACTAAACGGTTAAATTAATTAAAACTATGTTTTATCTTAATGTATCTTGTTTTTTTCTTATTTTTTACCACTCCAAGCATTATCTTATTTTTTACTACTCTAAATATTATCAGAATAGAAAAATTATAAAAATTGATGATTTGTCAAATACTCACAAATTAAAAATTGATAACTTTTTACTAAAAATTTTATTACCAAACACCCCCATATTTATTAATATAAATACTCAAAAAAATCTAAGGGCTATGAAGTTATTTTACAAATTTTGGAGGGTTTGTGGCCCCGCCTTCCACCCTCCGTCGGCTACTGTTTCGAGTATAATGTTCTTATATGTATGCGACTCGGAGGCTGCATGGGATGTTAACTATAATCGCAACGGTAACTTCAAAATGATACCATTTTTTTGACTTTTCTTTTTTTTTTAAATTATACTTTTATTTAAGTTTTTATATTCAAATATAAATTAATATATTCAAATACGTATTAATACATATTTAAATATAATAATTTAAGTAGAACAGAGTTATTTAAAAAATAAAAAAAATTAAAATAATATCGTTTTAAAGTAAGTTACTGCAGCAGCTGCAGTAATTCCCGCTGCAGCACCTCCTTATATTTTGTATGTATATATATTATTTCCGTGGAAATTTAACTAATAGATCACTAGCTTGATAGAGAAAAAGTTGAAAAAAGAAAAAAGGACAATTGATAAGAAAAGAAACCTTTAATCAGGATTCAAGGTCTTGAAAAATTTTCATAGGAATGGTAGATCCAACAAGCTCCAATTATCACTAATTAGGCTTGCAGAAATATTCTTGGACTGATCCCCTGATGAAAATGACCCAAACTCTTCCAACTGAACCGCCGGTTCGCATTCGAAATTCGGATCCAACCATAGAAGGTCTTGACCTAATTCATCGCTGATCATAGTTGGTAACCCGAAAAGATTCGGATTCGGATCATGGCACCCGAATTCTTGAATCTTCTCTCCTTCTAGTTGAATCTGAGGAAGCCCTGCAAGTTGGGTCGCACTGGACCGGGTTTGGCATTCAACCATGGCATCTTGGTTTGAAGAACCGCAGAATTCTAACGAACCGACCGGGTCGGTATTTCCAACACTCGTACCTTGGTCCAAAAACTTGGCGAAAACCGCCGCAAGATCGATGTCAGACCCCTCAGACCCACTTGGTGGCACCATTGAAGATGGGCCCTCATGAATTGTGGGTAGGCTCGGGCTGATAGAGCCACCAACAGATGGCGACACTGTGGACCGGATTGTCGCCTTGGACCGGCGGCTTTTCCGGCAGCCACCGCCGACGGGGACATTCCTGAGAGAACCACCTTTGGTCCAGTACCTCCGACAGCCTTTGCAGAAGTACCTAGGCTGGGACAAGCTGTAATTGTTGTAGTAACAAAACTTGGTATTAGAAGAAGCACACCTTGGACAATTGGGTGCCAGCTCAACAACGTTTGATTTCCACCTTTTCTCCATCCCCAATGGCCTTACCTCACACTGCAACATTTGAGCACTTGTGGCTCTATACATTTGTTGAAACAATTCTTCTAGAGAGAGAGAGAGAAAGAGAAAGAGTGGAGAGAGAGAAAGATTTGGAGGGAGACAGAGAGACGTATACGCAGATAGATATATGTATAGATGCATTATGATATGAGAGAGTGAGAGCCGTGGGGGGTAAGGGGGCCATGTGTGGACCGGAAGGGCTGGATGCAAAGCGTGGGCGGTGTCCGGTCCGAGCCGTTAGGGAGAAGGAAGAGGAGGCGTGAACGTGATGGCGACATTACACACAACTGTATCATAGGCGCTTTAAGCTGAGTTTTTGCTACACGTGGCATTTCTAGATTGGGAGTGTTCGACTGTGATTGATGTGCGGCTTTTTCTACACGTGGCATTTTTTGATTGGGAGTGTTCGACCGCGATTGATGTTCGCTACTGTGGGCCCCATTATTGTCATTATTTCTCTCTTCCCTGTGGCTATGGTAGAATGACCATAAAATCCTTGCAGTTTTTCGTATATTGCTTACTGCTAAATGTTCTTAAAAATAAATAAATAAATAAATCTAATGCTGCATTTTGCACCACTGGATAAATTTCGAGAGTAATTTAGCGGCCTTAAAACATAAATTTTTATTTCATCCATTAGCTAGATCAGTCTCCAAAATTCTTCCATTAACTCAAAATGCAATTACTGAATTTTTGTAAATAAGTTAAATTTAATTATTAATTTTTTTCCCTAAGTCTGAAAATTTCAAGGGCTTTAATTGATTGACCTAGAATAAAAACGTTTTCCTGTAAATTCATATAGAAATTTATTCAATTGAACTACATTACTAATTTTCTAAATTAAAGAAAAATGTTATTATGTCACAAGAATATATCAAAAAAAATTATTAAAACGACATGATAATTAATGATCATTTTAATTATTATGTCACAAAAACTTCAAATTCGTTGAATTTTTTCAAAAATATTCTCATCTAGTGGATATGACAATGGATGACAATATGGAGATGATGAGTGATTGAGATTCCATCCGTTATGTCACTCCTTAAAGCTGAGGCAACTAAACTACTAAAAATAGAAATTAAATTGTATTAAAAGTAACAGAATTGAAATGGCAATTCATTACATTAAAAAATAAATAACCAGCCATGGTAGCCAAAAGAGAAAAAGACTTAATTAATAGAATTGCGTTGGTGGTTGTAGAACCTTTTACCTTGCTGCCTATCTTGTCATATATAATGGTATTGTGCAACTTCTAGCACTTCTTTATAATGTCTCCGAGTGGTGATAATTGCTTGTAATTTCTCATTACTCTCGTGTAACACACGATATTTATTTTTGGTTAATTATAGATATTTTTGAGTCAGCTAAATATTTAAATCTTAAGTTTGGTTCAAATAGTTGGATTTATGTTATTTTCCTAGATCGGATTAGAACCGAATATGAGTTTGGGCTTGAAGTTAGGTCTAAGACCCAACATTCTTTTCTTTTTCTTCCTTTCCTTTTCTCTTCCTTTTTTATTTTCTTCTTTCGATTTTTCTTCTAGCGACAGGTAGAAGAGAGAGAGAGGGAGAGAGAAAGAAAAGGGAGAGAGTGAGAACTATTAAGGGAAACCAAATCGATCTGGACCTATTTGACATCGTGATCATTGCGGCGAAGTCCATTCGTGTTGGTTTGGATTGAGGAGAGAGATTCAAGCCATTAAAGTTGATGAGCTTTGGAGTTTGCTTCGGATTTGATATAAGTGAGGCAAAATTATCGGTTTCTACTTGTTATTAGCATGATTCTACTATATTTCATGCTTTGATATGTTTAAATTTGAGAAAACATATGGTTGTGTATATAGGAATATATATCTATATATACATGTATATATGTTGAAGGTCTTGTTTGAAATTTGAACTCGAAAAGGTTAAATTTGGACAAAAAATGGCTGAAAATGATCTGTCACATTATAAATCGAAATTTAGTGTTAAAACTTGAAGATTCGAGTAGGGTATGAGTTGCTTGCAGTGGGATATGAGCCTTTATAACCCCGGCTTGAGGGTTTGTATTGCTCGCAAGCAGCCTCCGACCTAGGCTATTTTAGCGAATTTTGATAAGTTTTCAATTCCTATTGAGATGAGACTTTATTTTATGGTATAATAAATGTGTTGGGACATTATTATGCAAATGTTATGGTGTCTAATTAATGTTTTGAATATATCATGTCTTTTTACTATGATGATGAGAATTTATATTAATAAAGCTTAACATGATTGTACATATCATATGCATGGGACTGGAGTTGCATTATGTGGTTTTATGTAAAATGAAATTTTATAAAATGTTAAATGATCATCAGTTGATATGTATGACTAAAGAATAATCATTAGTGTTGGAATGTTAAATTTTAATTATATATGCTACAGTATGATTGTTCTACTTGAGATTAGTAGATGTCCAATTTGAGAGTGTAATACGACTCCCTAATGAAAGGGTCGAGGAGTATTATACGGTTCTCTTGAGAATTAAATTGATTAAAGGTATAACACGATTTCCCAAGAGTTATATATATTGATTATATATATATTGATTATCCTAGTTTAGCAAAGTAGATGCTCGAATGGATGTGTAATGTGGTTCCCCAGTGAAAAGGCCAGATAGTGTAACATAGTTCCTTGAGTCTTAACTGATTGAAAGTATAACACGGCTTCTCAATAATTATTCATATTTGTATTGCACAGGATATAACACAGTTCTCTAACAATACGCACCGTGACAGAGTGTACCACAATCTCCTACAAGTGCTAGGTTTGTGTATATATATACACACAACTGGTTGTAATTAATAAATGGTACATAAATGAGTAGGGGTAGAGAATGAATAGATGCTTTATTGGCATTGCATTCTATGCTATCATATCCCATTGTGCGAGATTACATTATTTACATTACGTGATATCATATTATTTATTATGTGTTGAGATACTGAGATTATTATTTATTATGATGTTTAATGTTCATGATGTTAATAATGAGTTTAAAATAATAAATATAAGAACTAAGGTGACCTGATTCTCAAGATAGAATACATAAACAACATAGATCTAAATAAGCTAAGTTCCATCGTAACTTCGTTAGTTGTTTTGTTTAATTGAATTAATTCACGAGTATTGGATACAGTTAATTGTGATTGAGTATTGGTGTTTGGATTGACGAATGATGCTCTCTTCTTCACTTATTGAAACTTGGATTATTGTACTTTTATTTGTGCAACCCGACCTGTGTGGGCCCTAAATTTTAATTTATACCTTGATTATTTTGTTATGACTTTTATGATTACTATTGCAGCAACGTAACTCTTTAGACTTGGTTATCGATATATAACCTTTGGTTATTTAGGGGCCGTTTGGTAACACTGTCGTTTTTTTGTTTACGTTTATATATTTATATTTTCTGTTTTTATTTTCTGTTGTCGTTTTTATTTTTTGAAATGAAAACTGGAACTGCGTTTGGAAATACAATTTTGTTTACAATTACTAATTTTTTATTTTCATAAAATATTAAATGTTATTGGTTTTTTAAAAATTAATTGAATTTAATAAATATATTTTATATTAATTTAATTTAATTATATTATTTATTAAAAATAATTGTATAAAATATAAATATTATATCATTTAATTCAGTAAATATAAAATATATTAATTATAATATAATTATATTATTTACTAAAAATAATTGAATAAAATATATTTCAAAATAATTTAAATAATTTAATTATTGTATTTATTAAAAATAATTTAATAAAATATAATTCATATTAAATAAATAAATTAAATTTAAATTAATTATTAAATTAATTCAATTATAATATTTATTAAAAATAATTTAACAAAATATATTTAATATTATTTAAATTAATTGTTTTAAATTAAATAATTTAATTATAATATTTTTATTAAAAATAATTTAATAAAATATATTTATATTAATTAAATTATTTATTAAATTAAATTAATATATTATATTTTATTATTTATTAAAAATAATTTAATAATATATATTTCTTATTAATTAAATTAACTATTTAATTTAATTATTTATTAGAAATAGATTAATAATAGATATTACATACTAATTTAATTAATTTAATTTAGTTATATTATTTATTAAAAATAAATTAGTTTAATAAAATATTTGAATAAAATGATTTATTTTATTATGATGTAACAAAAATAGATAAAGTATTAGAATTGACAAAATGTTTGTAACAGAAAAAAAAAGAGTGAAAACACATTTTTTCTGTTTAAGTTTTCATTTTTTTGAAAATAAAAAAAAAAGTAAACAGATTTAACAAACATGTTTCTGTTACCAGTTTACAAAATTTTAAAAACATAAATAGAAAAACAGAAGACAAAAATGTTATCAAACGGGGTCTTATTATATTAATTTATATTATTTTGTATGAAAATCACAGATATAACTAGATATTTTGAGAATATTTAAGTAAATGAAATGGAATATATATAAAACTAAACAAGCTTAAAAATAAAATTATTTTACGGTATTTTTTAGATTAAATTATATTAAAAACTGCTGAGAAAGATTTGACTAAAAGTTTTTCTCAACTAAATGTAAGCAAAATAAAGATAAACATTATTTTCTTTTTATTTATTTTTTAATATTTTTATTTTAATAATAAATTTATCATTTCTTTTTCCAAGTTAAGAAGAAAAACAATCTTTTCTTATCTTCTTTCCTCTTAATTTACAAAAACAAATAGAAGAAAATTAATTATCCTTTCACAATTTTCTCACTTTTTTTTTTCCTCCTCTATTTATGTTCACAAAGTTCTAACAAAGTTTGGCTAAGACTGAGAAATGGGCAAATTGGTAAATTGAAGTGGAAGCTCGTAAGGGGTGTCGGCATGAGCACATTGTAACCCATTCGTCATGGGTATCATCAAACGGCGGACGTAGGGGGCCATGTTGCCTCGCACGTGCACTACGTGCAACGCGGCAATCCTTCATTCGTTTGAATATCTTAGGCTTTGTAAACTCAATTATAAAATTTCTTGATCTCCATATATATGAATTAACTGTTCAAATATATACACGGGCGGAGCTACGTGGGGGGTAAGGGGAGTAAGTGACACTCTTAATTTTTAAGATAAAATTACTAAAATACTCTTCCTTGTTATTTTAATTTTATTTAAAAATTAAATAAATTCTATAAATAATAAAATTTAATAATAATTATATTCTTTGTAGTAAGAGATATCTCTAATAAATTTCAGGTGCTTGAACCATTAACTGTGAGAAATATATTCACTAGTTAATATTCAAGAATAATTTATTTTCTCTCTAAAAATAACATCGCTTTTCTTTTACTCTTAATCGAAAAATAAGTCGATTGTTATTTTTTCTTAGGTGCTCGGTGCCTCCTGATGCCCGATGCCTCTCTCAACGCTCGGTGCGCCTTCAGTAAAAATTCTGATTTCGCCCCTGAATACATATACATATATATATATATATATATATATATATTATTAATTGTTTATGACATTGACTTCAGGTTGGAATGGGGTGCCCCAAAAGTCATTCTCTAACTTCATGCAATTAACGTCACCCTTTTTTTTTTTTTAAGTATCATGGTCAACCTTTTATTTTTTAATTTTTATTGTGAGAATGTAGATTTTTATATGTTAAGGTAAAAGTTTGTAGACACCTTTATATAGTTTGAATTTATAAGAACTTAGTACCATGAATCTTTCAAATCGTAATCCGAATGTATCACATGGATTATGTAGAAACTTGATTAGACTTTTGAAAAAAAAAATTAAAATAATTGGATGTCTAATACTATTATTTTGAACTTTAATTTTTAAGTCCCAAAAATTTTATTTCAAATAACGTTGTATTACTTTCAAGAAATCAACTAAAAATTTATTTAACTATCGAAGGATTTCTCTACACACTTTTCTATACTGTATTCTTTTTATGTATCTTTCCTATTTTTAACGCACAAAAATAATTTTCAAAGAGCAAAGGAAATTACAGACAAACCAACTATTTTGTGTTTATCTACTTTTTTTTTTCTTTTCACTTTCTAGATAAATATAATTAATTAGTCATAGTAAGAAATGTGAGCGGACAAAATAGGCAGGGTTGGACAGGTTAGTGATGAGTTTAAATAGGGTTAGAGGTTAAATGGATGTAACCCAAACCTACCAATTTAAAAGGACGGGTTGGATATGAGCGGGTTGAATAAGGATTATTTTAAACCCATAAACCCATATCTAACCCATTTACTTATGACCTAACTTATTTTTTAAAAAAAATTAAAAATTTATTTTAATTATTGTGTATATATATAAATACATCAATAATTATTTTAAGTAATATAATATTATACATATTATATAATATTATATACAATATTTACATTTTTTAGTTAATTTCGAATTTGTACGAACCGATTTATTTTTAATTCAATTTTAAATCAACAACTCTCTTTCTCTCTCTCTCTCTGTGCACGCGCGTATGTGTCTTTCTCTCTCTCTCTGTGCACGCACGTATGTATCTTTCTCTCTCTCTCTCTGCACGCACGTATGTGTGAGGGGTGTGTGCGCGCACGCGCGCGTGCGCGTGTATGTGTGTGTGGGTGTGTGCGCGCGCACGTGCGTGTGTGTGAGTGGGTGCGCACGCACGCGCGGGTGTGTGTGTGTGGGCACGTGTGTGGGTGCGCGCGCACGTGTGTGTAGACGTGTATGCGTGTGTGTGGGCGCGTGTATGTGTGTGTGCACGCGCGCACGTGTTACTTGAATTGAGTATGGAAGAGAATAAGAACAGAGAATGCGTACGCGCGTTACTTGAATTGAGTATGAAGGAGAATAGGAACAGTGAATGGAAGAAGAAGCAAATTATATGTAATGTATATATCATACATTTATTGTATACGCTGAATATATATACACACACATCATATATGTAATGTATATATTATGCATTTATTGTAGATATTGCTAGAGAGAGAGAGAGCAGCGAAAGAGAGAGAGAGCGGTGTAAAAAGAGAGGGGGGATTAAATCAATTTGTAGATTATTTATATTATACATTACTGCAGAAATAGTTGAAGAGAAAGAGAGATAGAGAGGTGAGAGATAGAGTAGTATGGAGAGGGGGATTAAACTAATTTTTTTAACTTAAATGAGTATTTTAACAGGTTCCGTTTCACAACTCAATTGCATCCGTTTATAAATGGGTATTTTATAAGTTACCAAATTACAACCTAATTAGTAAAATAATAAGATCCAAATCTATCTATTATGGATTTAATTGGGTGTGTTAATGGATTTGGGTCGATTTTGCCACTCCTAGTAAGAAACAATGCTCAAGTTTTTTTTATTATTTTATTATTATTATTTTTACTTTTTAGTTTAAGGGGTTGGGCGTGGGGTGTATGTTAATTTGAAGTGATATGCTCCTTTGAATTAATAACTATAGCCTGTCCACTCTCATCCAATGATCTTGTCAAATGAGGTCAATTGGGGAACATACGAAAGTAAATTTATTTATTTTTTTAACTTGTAACTCGACTAGTCTGACTAAGGCTTAGTTTGTTAATATTCTAAGGAGCGAAATGGAATATTCATTTAAATATTATCATTTCATAGTATTTTTAATCTCAAATAAGTATAAAACATTTTTAACAAGTATACCAAACACTATTTTATTTCATTATATTTTCTTTCACGAAGTTAAATTTGAATGTGTTAGACATGAATTATACATAAATTTTATAATAATAATGAAAAATATTCTAAAAATTCATTTTCTATGACAATAGTTTCAAAGTGTCAAGTCTCCAAAACGCTTGTTCCTATTGCACCCCTCCACCAAATAAAAAAAAAAAAGAAAAGAAAAGAAAAATTAAGAGGTAAAAGAACTAAAATTATGGTAATTGGCGTGGACAGATTCAAATAAAGCCAAGTGGGAGATAATTAATTTGAAAAATTACACTAAAATTTTATTTATTTTACTATTTTTCTTATAAATTATACCTGCTTTCCATGGTTAACCCATATTGTATTTTTACTTTTATTTCTATTTATCTTAAAAATGTAATTTTGCTCCACTGATTATAAATGATGAATTTGGTGCCACTAATAATAAGTTATGTTTGAGTTAATGCTAACTTGTTATCCAATAACAATTGGTTTATCTAATTTATTTTTAGACAGCAAACTATATATATGTTGGGTGCATGTTGTTTTCAAACAAGAATATGTCACCCTCAATTAGGAGCCATAAAAGTAGGTAGCTAGGATGCAATAGTTATTTTGTTCGCAACTTAAAAGTGGCTATTCAATGGGCGTGACTAAGAAGAGCAAATTAACAAAATGGTATTGTTTATATGTAATAATAATAATGATATCCCAATAGTTTACAACCCATAATCTTCTTAATATATTTTCTTGTGATCAAAATACTTTTATATATCTACCGATCTACGATCATCTTGAGCATGTTATGTTCTTTCGGCTTGTCCTTCAGCTATACATCAAAGTTCCTCAATAATTTTTCACCTACTCTCCTTGGGAACCAGCAATGGTCCCTCTCCTTAGATGATTCCCTAGAGCTGCTGAGCTGAGTTTGTATCATTCAGTTAAGACCCCTGATGTTGATGTTTGGGGGATAAGAAAATAAGCAATTAAAGAGAATTGTATGGAAAACTAATCCACTTCGGTGAGGTTGAATCTGCCTCGAAGGACAAATAGATTTACTTTCCTTACAGTTTTCTTTAGCTTTCCTTCGTATTCTCATCATTCAAACATCAAGATCAGGGGTCTTAAAGGCCCCACCCAAGCCACTGCCTCCAAAGAAACAAAAGCATAGTATGGGCAGAGCTAATATTTGCAATCTTCCACAATATGGAAACAAAATTGAAGAGAACAGCATTAATGAAATCACGTGGAGGTTTTGAGTCCCTTTCGCGAAGATGAGGATCATATAGCAGCTTCCACGTCTCAACTACAGGTCCGACTAAGATTTTCGAGACCGAAGATCAATTTTAATTTTAAAAATGGGATCATTACTTGAAATTTTTACCAAAAATAATAATATAATAAACAGTCACCATTTATGATTGAAGGGCCCTCTCCTTTTTCGTTCCAAACTTCAATACCGTGAGTGTTTGATTGCTTGTGGATGTGGTCCCTTGGGAATAGAGGTTTGGAAAAGGGCTTCTAATTTGGAAAGAAAGTTAAGGTAGTATAGTTTTTTTTTTTTTGGGGGGGGAGAGTCTTGAACCGTAAAAAGAGTATGAGTGAGTGAATCTGATAGGATGATGAATAAGGGTTTTATTAGATGTTTCGCCCAATAAACCAACAAATGGACTTATAGAAAGTTATTGAGACGAATAAATTAGTTGGTTTTAGGCTCTTAAAAGGTATTGAAGAATTATATTTGGATTAAAAAATCTCTCATCCATCTTAATTGTAAAAATTAAGAGGGGATCCTTTTTTGGGTAATTTTTAGGGCCTTAGGCCCGGGCGCGGGGCTAATCCTACTCAACTACTTGTTTTTATTTTTATTTATTTATTTTCTTCTTAATTAAATAGCTAGGATTATTTATGTCACAGTAATATTGGTGTGTTTGGAGTTGTATAAAATAGTAAAAGTAAATGTCTCGTAATTCGTGTTGTGAGTGAAAAATTTAAATTTTATTGTCTCGTAATTCGTATTTGTAGAGATTTGTAAGATTTTATTTTATTTTAGAGTGCTCCAAATGAAGCCTATATATAGCATCTACCATCCTCTTGCTTGATCCTCTCATGATCTTCAACCAGCAACATCATGATACACATTGGACATATCCTCTTTACAACATCGTGTTTAATGTGTAGATATATATATATATATATTGCGTGGCATGTGGATTTTTTTTGCTTTGACCAGAACTGTTGAATGAGAGGACTAAAGAGGATCAAGGGGTGTGCGGTGGTGCGGCTTTCTTCGAATTGCTGGTGAGGAGTAGAGACTGTTGGGGTTTGTCTAAGTAATATATACTTCTTGTTGTCAGCTGAAATATGCGGTAGGTTGTGATGGCAATTGTTCATGACTTCCATGTGCTAGTAGGCTATGGAATGCTCTTTATGGTATGGATGAGGTGCACGAATATGTATAACATATGTCGGCAGTGATTTGCCGGGGAGGAGTTTTGAATTTAGCCTTGTTTTCTTCACCTACAAGTATACCTTGCACTATTAAAAACTAATTTTGTGATCTAGCAGTAAGAGGCTATGGTAGACCTTTTTTCCCCGTAATTGAGTAATTAGTGGTTATAGTAGACTCTCTCTCTCTCTTGGTGACCACTAGTAGATTTTACAACCAAATACATAGGTGTCAATTGGACAGGTACAAGAGGGTACCTCATTCGACCAAAATCGCTCTCTCTCTCTCTCTCTTGGTGACCATTAGTAGATTTTACAACCAAATACATAGGTGTCAATTGGACAGGTACAATAGGGTACCTGATTCAACTAAAACCGCTAGAAAACTCATTTAGAAATATCCTAATAGAATTAAGATGGTTTGAAATTTAAATTTAATACTCGTGTGAGTTTAAGACAAATTTAGAAGTTACTTATAAAGTACTCGATATATGGTACCAATGCCTGTTTATACTTATAGGATACCCAATATCTGATACTAGTAGGATACTTATTAAGTACCCATATAATATAATATAATATAATATAATATAATACAATATAATATATATTTATATTTATGTAAAATATAATGTTGATTTGAAAGCATAATAAGTTTCAAAACGTATTCAACTTATTTAAATTTCAAATAAATTAAAACCTGATACAAATAATTTGCTTGTTATACATATATGTGTTCAACTTAATTGTTTGAGATAATTTCTCTAATGTTTGAGATAATTATATTAACTTATCTTTTTAGTTTACAAAAATTTAAAGGTACAAAAGTTATATTTATGTAATGAATTTTTGAGTATAGTATTATTTGTAGGTTATTATAAATAAGGATTTTTTTAGTATTTTTATAAATTTTGTAATGTAATATTATTGTTATTTCTTATTTTTTATTTCAAATTGAGTGTTTAACGAGTTGTTAAAGTAAATTTCACATAATCTAACAAATTGTGTTTAATTGGGTTTTGTAAGTTTGGGATGAATTTGACAGATTTGTGATGGAACAGATTTGAAATTTTCACTAAAAGATTTAAACGAATTTGGGACGGTAATAGTTAATAAAAAATAAATAAATTTGATAATGATAATCATTAATTGAACAGGTACACTATTTATTTACATCCATGAGTAATATACCTCCCTTTTTATAATCGATTTAATAAATGGTGGTCATATTAAACTCTTCTTTTCACTACCAATAGTAAGCAGTGGGTCTTTTTATATTTTTAATAATTTGGTTGTAAAATAGTTTGAGTAGACTTGTTAATTTATTTTTATTCGGAGAACTATAGTAACTATTCTCCAAGTTTGAAAAAATGTTTACTTACCTTCCCTAGTAAATTTTAAAAATTTTATAAAGAAACAAAAATTTTGTTTAAGTCATTCATTTTTAGTAAAAATTGTGAAATAGACCTTATAGTTTTATTTCTCTCATATATAAGCCCTCGAAATTGTTAAATGTTATTTCCATGTCAAGATATCTTAAGCGTTGAAGATAAAAATAACCGTAATCTATCTTATGTCACTATTAGGCATCTTTAAGACTGTTTAGGTCAAATACAATCTTTTAAATGAGGTCTTTTAAGATAAATAATTAAAAATGGCTAATGGTAGTAATAAAAAAATTTTAGGAAAAATAAGTAAAGTTATCGTCAACTTCACACTTTTGAAAAAGAACTAAGTAGTTTAAATATAATTAGATATTTAAATTTCCTAATTGATAGTGTGTTTGAAATAATAGGTAGTATAAATAAAATTAAAAATAAAATAAGTATAATAAATACTATAGATCTAACAACAAATACAACAACTTTGTTGGAAACATTCGACAATGACTATTCAAGCAATTACTTTTCAAACAAATAAAGATGATAAAGTTTCAACCATATACAAAGAAGGAAAAAGGAGATCTAATAAAGTATTAGTAATAAAGGACACATTAAAAAAAAATTTATAAAGATTTTTCAAGCTAATAAAAATATATTAGAATAGTATGATAATAAAGTGAATTACTTCTAAGGCTTTGGTTCAAGCAGCAGATGCTAGTAGCGGATTTAAATTCAAACAAAGAAATTTATTAAAAAAAAAAAATCCAACTACATAGGAAACTCCTTAAATAATAAACTACTTTCCTTTTAAACCAATAAAGAATAGGTTCTCCCAAATAGAACTTTTCAATAAATAAATTAATTTAAATTCTATTAGAACTGCAATTGATCATCGTAAGAAAGTGAAATACAGTTCAAATATTATTGAGTTTTAGAAATCAAACTCTCTGACTTGTCAACTAATTGAAGTTCTTTTCTGTTAAGGAATTTACCAACTTTAACTGCCAAAAGCAAAAAAGGATATCAAATTTTTGATGAAAAAAATCGTATAAGATGAAAAAAAAAAATTACTTATTTGATCTATATTACCAAACTAATTCTAATTTGCACAAAATAAATTAACCAATTTTTTACCACATCCAGCCGCCAGACACCTCTTTTGGTTGTAAGCAACTGTCGCTCTTTCCTGAAACACCTCATCTGTGGATGTCTCAAGGATCAAAATTCCAAAGCTGCAGATCCATAGCCATTACTCAGATAAAACATAATATCATGTTAATTAAAATTCATAATGTGTACTGTCATGCTAACTTTTTCATTTTTAATTTTATGAACTGATTTCTTTTTTTTTTTTTTTTTTGTGACCTGAAACCCGTCGGGCATTGTTGACAGGTAAAATGGAGGACGTGTGATTGGCCCCCTCAACCACGCACCTGAGTTGCGTTGTGGGACTCGAAACTGTACCGACTACGTGGAGAGCACACTCACTAGTCAATGCAACTGCACCCGGGGCCTTTATGAACAAAGTTTTTTTTTTTTTTTTTGAGTAATTTTTACGAACAGAATTTGAACATGAGCATTTAAGGTGTATTAATTTTATGTATTAATTGGGCCAATTGTATTGCATAATGTGCGGAAATGTGAACTTTGTGTAACCACAAAGCTTTAACATTGGGCTTTCGTTTATTGGTGTCCTATGAGTCGCATTATATTAAACAAACATTGGGCCTATTTGTATCTTCTTTGGCCCATCTTTTGGGAACCATAGTCTATACAACCGATGTAGAAAACGTCTTGGTATTTGTCCCAAATCTCCCACATGAGCCCTCCAGTCTTCATCACTGTACGATTTGCGAGATACATGTCAGCTCAGTGACACTGCGGTTTGGAGCCGTTGTTTTTGAAACATTGCCGTGCTGTATCAGCTCTCCCCTTTTCAATTTGCAAGACCCGTGCTATTAGTTTTCATTTTTAATTCAGGATATAAAAATAATTATATTTTCTTTTACCGATAATTAAAATAAAGTATTCAAGAGTCATTTGGGACTCTAAATTTCTTTTGAGAACTTTTAAAAATTTTTAATTAATTTCATTACGTGTTACTTTTTGAGAATTTTAAAAAATTTTTAATTAATTTCATTACATTTTACTCCTTACACTAACTTTTAATTTGTTTTAAACTTTTTCAAAACTCCAAAATTCACCTTAAAAATGGGGGGATGAAGGGGAACAATAACTCTATCATACTTATTCAACGGCATAAGCTATAAAAATTAGACTTGGTTTGTTGTCAAATAATCATCAAGATTAATTACTTGCCCACTTGGCCGGGCCATTTCTCATCGTTTGTGATAAACAGATAGTCAAGCAGCTCTTTGGCCCGTCGTAGACTTCAAAACTTGCGGTTGGGATCGTTCACCTCTTCAATTTGCAGGGTGTGTAAAATTAAGCAGGCGTCAATCCGAACCAAATTGATTTTTTTAATTTGGTTTGATTTAATTTTCTTAGTTAATGGTTTCAGTTACATTTTAGAAATTTGAAAAATTAAAGTGACACGTGATTTGTATTTGTATTTTTATTTTATGCTTTTAAAATTTCAATATAAGAAAAACAGAAAATACATTTATTTTGATATTTTTTCTATTTTGAGATTTTTCTTATTTTTAATTAAAAACACTCAAAATGACTTTTTACCATTTTTCATTTAATGTGTAATCCATTTTATATTTTTTAAAACAAGTTTTCAAAACATGAATAATCAAATACATTTTGAATTATTTTCTTTATTTACAAAAACTTAAAATAAAAAATGGACTCAAAGCACATGTAATAAATAACACATGAATGATTTGATTATACTCGATTTGTAATTTAAGAAATCAATCCATATTATTGAATATAATTTACAATGTGTATAATATTTTAAATATATAAATTTAAAACAATAAAAAAGAATTTTAATAATCAATTCTCTAAACTAGACTGCAGAGGAGAATTATCAATTATAGTTATTAAAGGGTCACTCATGCAAATGACAATGAAGTAAATATGAGGGGTGCGCTTTACAAAACTAATGTTAAAAATTTGTTTTAACCTCATTTTACAATGACTTACTGTGCATAATTATTTAGTGTTGAATTCATACTATTTTTTTTTTGATAGTTGTTGAATTCATACTATTATAATTAATATATTAAAATAAAATTTTAAGTAACTGTTAAGCATAAAATTATCAGATCAAATCAAAATTACTGGTTCAATTTTCTTAATTGAACGGTTTGATTATCCTCGCAAAGCCTTCCAAATCGCTTCCAAAGCCTATTAAATTAGTATAAGTGTATAAGTGTATACACTAAATCGCCAATGCGTAACTCAAAATAGTATAATTTTTTTTTAACTACCAAAAAAAAAAAAAAATGGTGTAAGTGTATACACTAAATCGCCTATGCGTAACTCAAAATAGTATAAGTTATTTATTTATTTATTTTTTATTATTATTATTTTTCACACTCAATTGGACGAGGTTTTTTTCAGGCTCGGCCCCCTTTTTTTTTTTTCCCGCCACGACCACAATTGTTGATTTAACGAGTGTTGTGGATTATGGGAAGTCAACGGTATATATGGCCTCGTTTAATATATACGTGATGGCCAAAAGCCTGAAATTTTTTAGTAGTAAATGTGTGAAGCCACAATATATTCTATATTTCTATTGAAACCAAATTAACCCCACACATGTTAGGCATTGTTAGAGTTATATTTCTTTGGTGCCCTTGAAAGCATGTTTTATGTAATGACATTTTATTTTAATTTATTTTTTTGAATATAATAAAATATTTATTTATTTAAGCATACATTAATGTCCCTTATTTATAAAGTATGTGATTTAAGTATTGGACATAAGATGCCAATACAGATAGATTTAAATCACAAGTTTTATAAATTAAAGTAATTCATAGCTAATTAATGAAATGGGCATTTCATTATGTTAAAGTTGTAACTTTTCTACTTCTTAATTGGGTGATTTATCTTGATTACTAAAGTGGTGACTTTAAGTAGAAAAGTTAGTATATATATGAGACATACATATTGAAAGGACTGTTGTAAATTATGATTTGGTTAATAAATGTTTTTAATCATCATTTACATAAGTTTTAATAAACTTAATAAACCTTAATCCTGAATTTGTAATGGACTCACATTCATGAATTAAGTCTATTTGAGTTATCACGGAGTGAGATCTTATAAATGGTCAAAACCTCGATAACTTGGAGATTTAATTTCATGAATCGTGGGAACATATACTTACAAGATGGAATTCATTTTGATTTGCTCACCTAAACTATTTATTTTTTTGATCATTAAATCTGTGGTCGCAGTTTATTCAATAAATTGTTTATTGAATAACAATATTTATTTGTAAATATGAAAATATTTAGAATGATCAAAATATAGATAAATAGTGACTTAGGGTTAAATATGTAATTAAGGGACACAGCATTTAGCCTAACTTAATTACAAGCTTATAATGGAGGGTTAATTAAGTGGATATTATTGGTCTAAGACCAAAATTTATTTTATTAAAAATTATTTTAATTAAGTGAATTTTAACATGAATTACTAGAGTGCAACTCAGGGCTTTTAGTGGAATAGTCCTGGGTTAATTTAAAAAATAATAGGTTGTCATGAGATGACAAGGCTTAAATATCTTTTAAGTTGGAGCTAGGAATCCATGAGCCTTCAGTCTCCAGGATAGCTCATTTTTTTCTTGATGGGCCAAGTCCAATTAGCTAATTATTTATAATTTATTTATAAAATAAATTATAGATAATTAATATATATTTAGATAAGATGATATGGTTGGGAGATTTTCTCAAGATACCATATCTTCTAAATATATATTAGGATAATATATATAGATAAGATATGTGTGAGAGTAGATAAGAGATAATCTCTAGAGTTAGAGATCTTCTCTGATACAAACTTTGTATCTCACTCTTTATAAATATTTTTTATATATCAATTAGCCAAGTGAGTTGAAGGAAGTGCCCACACACATCCATCTAGAGAGAAAAAATTGAGAATAGTTTGGAAGGTTGAATCGCTGAAAAGAAGGTACTTCCGCTGTGCATCAGAAGAAAATTTTAAAGAGTTCATTCTTTCATTCGAGATATTTTTCTCAACCCTATGCTATAAAAACCAACAGTTAGGCCTTTGAATATTAAAATGAAATTGATTTATTATTAGTTTTAACAACAGATATCACAAGAAGCAATGGATATATATATACATATATATATTGCTCACACTATAAAAATGCGATATTATTAAGACAAAAAATAAACATGACATATTATGATAGGGGTGGAAATGACTATGGTAGGATAAAGGTAATTATCTCTATTCTATTTTTTTTTTTTTTTGGAAAAACAAATTAATTATATATATTTTTCAATATTGCTCTCGCTAAAAATCTCTTTTAACCCTGCTACCCCCATTTGTCTTCATTTAACTTTAGATTATAGACTAAAAGCCATTTGCGGAGCTAAATGGAGGCAAGGGAGGTAAGTGACTCATTTGATTTTGGATACAAAATTATCAAAATACCATTAGTATTTTAGTTTTATTAAAAAGTAAATTAATTCAAAATTATCTTATTTTAGTCTTATTAAAAATTAAAATTGATTCAAATTTCTTAATATAAAAGTTGTTTACAAAAATCAAACCTAAGTATTTTTTGTGAAGTAAAGTACTTTTTCACACTACACTAATGAATGCTTTTAAGCATAAAATCAATAAATATAACATAAAAATGTAATAAATTCTATAAACAATAAAAATTAATAATAATTTTTTTTTTGTGACGAGAGATATCCTTAATAAATCTACTTACCAAAAAAAAAATATCCTTAATAAATCTTAGATACTCTTAAAAGGGCAAGTTAAATCATTAAATTGTGAAAAATATATTCACCGGTTTAATGTCTAAAAATAATTTTCTCTTTTCCTAAAAGTAATGTCGTTTCTCTCCTACTCCTAATTCTGACGCAACTTGTTATTCTCCTTTTAGGTGTTCGGTGCCCCCTTAGTCAAAAATTAGGATTGGCCTCCGCTAAAAACTATACTGCTTATTTTAGAAAGTTAAAAATCAAATAAATTTTTTATGAAACTCTCCTCCATACTTTATCTGGTTGTTTTCTGTGGTATTGGGTAAAAGCCCTTTTCTTTATCTCTCTGTTTCTTTTTGATGGCTTGGAGACTGAAGTTGGTGGCTTTAGTGATTTGGACTAGCCACTAGTTACCAAACAAGTGACCAAGTGGAGTAACCTAACACAATCTCTCTCTCTCTCTTCAAAGTTCAAAGGTGATTTCTCATTCATAGTTTCTTCTTACAAATTTCTCTTTTGATGTTAATTTCTAAATTTAGGGTTTGTGAGTTGTTACAATTGTCAATGTTGCTTGTTCTCCATTATATTGATGATAAAAATTGTCAATTGAGATTGAGAGGGATTTGTGAATTATTGTTGCTTGTGTTTGAGTTTTCTATTTAATAATCTCTCTGCATCTTTTAATTTTTTAGCATAGGTAATAAGTTCCTATGAAGTTTCACCCACTAACGATATGGGCAATGACATAAACTATAACAATATGCTACTATATTTTCTATTTGATACCTTTTTGTCTAATTATGTATTTTTTTAATATAGTTTTTATTTATTATTACTATTTTTTTCTACTGTACAACAAAATGAATTCTAATTTAAGTAATTTTCTTTTAAGTTTACCCCCACCTACTATATCTTCTATCTCCGCCATTGATTATGATATAAGTACATTAATTTAAAATCAACATGGCTTTGATATAATTTAAAAAAAAAAACCTATTTGACATATTCATTAAATACTAAGATATTTAGTTAGCATAACCATAAATTGACGCGAATTATGCATCCAATTGACACAGCATGACTACCATATACACACACAAAAACATATTTTTATACCGATAGAAAATTTATGATGTATGAAATTTGTGATTACAATAAAATGTGTTTTATGATAACTGGCCGTTACATAAAATAATTTTCTCAGTCATTCGACAAAGAAATTTGTGATTGCAAAGTAATTGATTATTTTTTATTTATACTTGTTTTATTTTTTGGATTGAATCTTGTTTAAAATGAAATAATTATTTCATCACTTAAATTGTGAATTTTTTTTATTTAACATGAAAATAACCATTTCTAAAAAATAACATTCTACGTAATTTAATTTTTTAATACTAAATATTGGAAATAGGTTAAGATGAGAATAAACTCCATTCCCGGCATATCAGCCTTGGATTCAACTGCGTGAGCTATGAAAATTTGAATTGCGGTTAGTTGTCAAATGATCGTCAAAATTAATTAATTGTCGAGCCAGCTGGCCCACTTCTCATTGTTTGCGATAAATAGATAGTCAGCGCAGCTCTTTTGCCAGTCGTAGACAATACCTAAACACTTGCCGTTCAACTCTTCACTTTGTCACGGATAGGTGTGTGTAAAATTAAACAAGTCAAACCGAATTAAATTAATTGGTAATTTTTGTTTGGTTTGATTTGAGCTCTTTTAATCAACGATTCAGTTGCATTTTGAAGAATTAAAAAAAAAAATCAATGATTCGATTTGATTTGCAATTTAAGAGATCAATTGATACAATTAAATACAATAATAGACATTGCATATAATATTTTAAATACGTAAGTTTGAAACAATATAATAGCACCGTACCATCGAGAAGGAATGTCTCCCGATGAACAATGGTATTATTTTTTTTTTTTTACGCACCTTTCCATATCGCTTTTTATCCTCCCGATGAACAGCGTTTTTTTTTTTTTTTTTTTTTTCATTTAAAGCGCCAAAAATCACCTCTCCTACACCGACGAAGAGTGCTTTGTTTTAATTACCTTTCAAAAAAAAAAAAAAAAAAAGTAAAGAAACCATTTTTGTCCAGTGATAACCAGTATTTTTTTATATATTTTAAAAAAAATGCGCTTTTCTCTCAAATATCAATCATATCTTTTTTTTTTTTTTTATCTATTCTATTGCTTCCTCTACTTTCAGAGTTTTTATGTAAATAATATAAATACTAGTTGTAAGTTTTGATTTTAGGTTGTACTTTTATTCTTTCAAATATCCATTATACATTTTTTGTCTATTCAATTGTTTCCCTTTATTTTTTGGGCTCGATGGGTGTGTTTGTTTGAGGGATTGGATAATGGGGGATAAGTAATACTGTAAGGTCCACAGATGGGATTGGATAAAAGATAAGATTAATTTTTTATGTGAGATTATTTATGTGGTGTTTGGTTGGTGGGATAAAAGATGTGATTGATATGTGATATAATAGAAAATAATTTTGGACCTTTAAATCTTGGAGGGAAACAAATCCTGAGATGGGGTATTGATAATACCACATGCCCCACGGATAACAAATCCGACTTCTTCCTCGGACAACTCATCTAATCCATGGGTCCCATAGATGAAACAAAAAGTAAAATAAACGCCACTTTGAGTGAGCCCCACGGATTACTTCTCCAATCCGACGCTGCAATCTAGCAAACAAACATCGCCTATGCAAATAAATTCTGCTTGTAGGCCTTTGTTTTATGCTGACCTTGTCCTTGGTGTAAACTACAGTGATTTAGCATAAAATATATATATCACACTTTATTTTTTTCAAAATAATATATTAATAAATTATATTTATTTATTTATTTTGCAATAAATTAGATAAATAAATAACTTTTTTAGGTAAAATTTATTTATGGTTTATGACTAGTATACAAAAAAAGTTCAAATTCAACTATTGGAATTTTTTACACTATTCTCTTTTTTTCCTTTTTTTTTTCTTAATTACTTAATTTATGTATCTTTTAAATTAATAAAATGTAAATGAAATTTAATTAAATTATAAGAGACATTAATTTTGATTAATATATGATTCGTTTATTAAAAATATAATTAAATTTTTGTTTACAAACTAACTCAAATAATTTTAATTTGAAATACTATTAAATATATATACGGTGAGTCCATTTTTTCATTAAATAAAATCACATAACTATCTTTATTCTTCTATTAAAATATAATTTCAATATCACAAATACCGTTATATAATAACTTAATTTATATCAACTTTCAAAACTACTTTTGCTATTAATAATTAATTATCATTCAACTAAAAATTATATTTTTACTCATATTGATTTATTATTGACAAAAAAATATAACAATGTATTTATTTTAATTTTTATTAGCTAAGTAATTAAAAAATAATTGATTAAATTGCTCGATATTTATACGAAATAATATATATAATAGCGGAGGCTATAATTAAATTATCACGTAATACAATTAACCTATCTCTTAAACTACTATAGCCACAGTTACACCACATTATGAAATTGTAGTTTTGTAGGGTTTTCTTTGATATTGGAATTTAAGTAATTTGTCAGACTCATTCCTTTTACAATTAAAACAAAAAAGTTAATTGTGTTTGTACCGTATAATAAAGACCAAATTTAGTGGAGAATATCTTATTTTGGCACTCTTATTTTGACATATATTCAATTTTATCATTTTTATTTTAAAGATGCTTTATTAAAATTACCCTTTTATTTTATTTTTTGTTGTGTCTTAATAAATTTATAAATGATACTTCACACATATCATTTTTATTTTATTTTATACATTTAAAAAATTCACTCTACTCTTATTCTTTTTTTTTTCTTTACAAAAAAAATTAAAAAATACAATTACTCATTTGTTATATTCAAAAAATATTTACAGAATTATTGTAAGTATACATAACATATAAACTATAGTTAATTAGGTATCTCTTACTTTTAATTTTAATTTCTATACTTAACGATTATCTATTATAATTCTTTACATGATAGAAATATATATTTTTTGTTTTAAAAAATAAGGATAATTAATGAAATTCAAGATAAAAATAAACTCAATGCTCATTCAATTTTGTTTTTTTATATATTTAAATTAAAAATAATATTAAAATAAATTTTAAAAATAGTTTGTTTGATAATTAATTCATTTCATTTTTAGAAGTAGGTAGATTTTAAACTTTGATATTAATATGTTATATTACATGTTATCATTATTATTTAAGACCTCAATTATTTGAGCACTACTAAAAAAAATATTATTGAAATTGTTATACTTCTATAACTAATAAAAGGATTCTTAATTAGCAATTTTTATGATTTTTATTTTTAATTAATAGATTTTTATAATAATAAAAAATTGTCTTTCCAATTAAATTTTAAATTTTAAATTATTTAAATATTTATTTTTATTTTTTAACAAATAAATATAGAAATAAGGATTTTATTTATCTTTAGTTTTCGACTTTTGATTTTTAACTTTGTTTTATAAATTATATATGAATGGGTGAATCTATTTGCACATTACAAATAGATTTTACAATCCACTTTAAATTTTTACTGAATAAAATTATATAATTGTCCCCATTCTTCTAATAAAATATTTTATATAATTTTAATACCATAAATATTTTTTTGAAAAACTTTAATTCATATGAACTTGAAAACGTAAAGTGGAGTATAAAAATTGATTTGTGAATTGCAAATAGGCCTACATTTTAATCAATTACTTTTTAATTAATTAGCTAATAAAAATTAAAATAAATACATTGTTATATTTTTTGTTAATAATAAATATATGTGAGCTAAAATATAATTTTTAGTTGAATGAAAGTTAATTATTAATAGCAAAAGTAGTTTTGAAAGTTGATATGAATTAAGTTTCTATAGAAGGGTATCTATGATATTAAAATTATATAAAATATCTTAATAAAAATAGCAAGGGCAGTTGCGTAATCTCATTTAGTAAAAAAAAATAGCGTGTAAGAATTCATTAATGGAGTACAAATAGTTTCACCCGTATATTTGTCATAACCTTATGAATAGTTTAGTTGTGAATGTAATTAAAAGTAATAGCGAAGAAGAGAGTTATTTCATATCTCAACAAAGTATTTGTAAACCTAAACGCCACAAGTTCAAGTCCTCACACATAATCAATCATAAAATTGTCTACATGAAATGCTTTTTTTCTATTTCCATATTATTCTATATTTGTTAATATTAAATTTTCAACAATCTTTATCAGTATTTATTTTTTTTCTTAATAGCTTTCATATGTTCTGTTCGGCAGCAGAAATTACCGCCGGAACTGCTGACCACGCCAACCGGAAATGCAATCGCCGACCTGCCGAACAAAGACAGAAAGAAAGGTGACGGCCGGAGAGGAGGTCTCAGGCCGGAAAACCCTCCGATGATTAAGTCAGCAAGTCGCTCAAAAGAAGTTTTTATGGAAATAAAAGAGTCAAAGTTCAAGTTGGCATTAGTCAGCTTACCCTTGTGATTCAGCAGAACATCCTATATATAGTGGTCTGAGTGATGATTAAAGCATACCTGCGACTTGACGTTACGACACTGCCGTGTCCCTCTTTTCTATCCTTGCTTTAAATACTCTTCCCCTTCATTTAATGCCTCAAATCCCTCATTAATACACCATGCCTTTCATTTAATGCTTCTGGCGGCTTAACACGGCATTACAACCGGAATTTCAGGGTCAGACTGTCTTCCTGTCACATCAGCCACCAAATCGTGACGAGATAGACCGATTTAGTTACATCCCCAGAGACAAGTACCCAGTTCAATCTTAACTAAGGTGCATTTATGGTCACGAGCCCTCTTTAAAGGCTGTGGGTCCCAGGTTCGACATTTACTAGCCGTCAACAGATAGGCCGAGCAAACTAGCTTCCAAGATCCTCGGCTATAGCCGCGTGGCAATACACTGTTTATTGATGTCGAGGTTCAGGGTACTCTTTGGAACACTAACTCTGAATCGTGTGTTCACGTATATCACTCACGTGGAACCCTCGTGCCAATAATCAGTTGTTCGGCGAGAGGCCACGTGTCCAAACGGAACGTGCTCGGCAAGTGACTGAGTGGCTTATGTGAATTTGCTCGGCACCGCGCCACGTGGCACCGGACTAAATGTGTTCGGCAAGAGTACAGCTTTAGTATTATTATGCCCAACATTTTGCCCCCACTCTGGTCGAGAAAAGATATTTTCCGAGCAGAGTAGCAGAGCAGAATAACTTTACCTCCTTGATCCTTCAACCCTCCTACGCAGTTTGTCGTTTAGTATGTTCCTGACGCGTATCAAATCTGATTGGACTTTTCTCTCTCCTCGTGACGACACGCGCAGTGCCCTTTCAGCTTTTCAGCTGCTGCGCCGCTTACGCGGTTTCCCAGATATGAGGTGTTAAAACGTGAATGGTCAGAAATTTGAAAATCGGGGCGGTAATAAATGCCACTTTTACCGCCCATTGCCTTTTCGTTGGAAACGCTTCGGTTTCCCTCAGAGATACATACACATATACATATATACCTGATTAATCTTCTCTTACCTCTTTTCTGCGATTTGAGTCTACAGTCTGCGATTTAAGTCTACAGATTTCCCTTGCTTCTTTTCCTCTGAGCTTTCGTCTTCGCAAGCTTTCACCCTTCCCGTCGTCCTTCATTCCGGTGAGTTAATCCTCTTTTTTCTTCAAATTTTCCGTTATGGGTAGACTCGCGAATGAGCTAAGTTCTGAGGAAAAGGTTAGGATTTTCAAGGAGAAATACCAGATTCCTCAGAACGTAGGTATCAGGCTCGCCGAACAAGGCGAGCGTGAAACAGGGGAATTCCCCATAGTGGCAATCACCGAAGGTGGTCTTAGGTTCCCCCTACACCCCTTTCTTCGCTCTATGATGAGCATTCTGGACCTTGGCCCTAGGAACCTCACCCATAACTTTTATAGAATCGTTAATGGGGTGATAGAAATAAACAGGCGATACGGATTCCACATATCCGAGTACGATCTTCTTTACTGTTACTCAATCCAGAAGGTGAGGAAGGATGAGAACAGGTGGTACCTGAAATCCCGACCAGAAAAAGCCTTGGTCCACATGCTGCCTGATACGATTAAGTCAGAAAGTGACCTGTGCGTCGTCACAGGTCACTGGACACACGATCCAGACGAAGATCGTTTTCCAATCGTCCCTCGGGTTTCTTTGGGCCCAGGTTGGTTGATTTCAAATCCTACCAGTTCTTATTCTTCTTTACCCTCACTTCTAAGCATACTAACTGTTTGATTTAATATCTGTGCAGGTGTTCAGTTAAAGAAGTTCTGGGCTACTGGCATTCGTGCTGACAAGGACCACTTGAAGGAGGTGTTCAAATTCCTCGGGGGTCCAGATCTCTATCCCTTTGCCAGAGCAGTTCCGATTTTGTTCAACTTCACCCCTTCTCATCAGACATTCATTGCCCCTCCTCAAGGTTTCGCAACTTCGGAGGCTATTAGGCGTCTTCAGTGGTGGTTTCGAGCTTCTGCTGAAGAGAAAGAGAACTATTACGCCTTAAGGCATCCAGGGTGGACTCGCCCCCCTCCATTCGCCATCCCACTTGTTGCCGAGCAAGTTCAATCCCCTCGAGCTGCAGTTCCTGAGCCTTCCGAACAGCCGAGGAAGCGACATTTTGTTCTTTTGGACGAGGAGGAAGAGGAAGAAGAAGAGGTTGAGATACCCCCTGCCTTCGACTACTTTTCAGATTCAGAAGGGGAAGAAGAAGAAGTGATGGCCCCAAAGATCGATTACAAGAAGCTCGCCATGGCTAAGGCAAAAGGGCAAAGGGCCGGAGAGGCCCAGAAGAAGAAGGCGGACGAGCAAAAGGCCGTTGGGAAGAGGAAGACTAGTGAGGGGAGTGCCCCTGCTCCTTCTACTGCCGAGCAGATAACGAAGGTCAAAATGGAGAAGGGGAAGGAGCAGGAGGCAGCTCAAAAGAGGCCATCTGGCCCTCCTGAGCCGAAGAGGGCCAGGACACAATCCGCGGACGCGGCTCCAACGGCCGAGCAGGCGAAGCTATCGAAGGAAGACGCCGCGAGGGGGCCAGCACCTTCCAAGGTCGTGCCACCCACTAAAGACGCACCACCGAGAACCTCCGAGCCGTTACCGGCTCAACCAGTTGGGCCCGTGCCTCTAGCCATCGAATACCCGGCCAATCCAGTTCGAGACTCTCCTCCATTCATTCCAGAAATCCTTATTCCCAGTCTCGAACACCCTCAAGGCCGTCCCTTCACTATCCAAGACACTGCCTTCAACCACGCCGAGGAGTATCTCAAGGGTATCCTCCCTCCTCGGGACGTTCTTAATACGAGGAAGAATAGGACGGAGGAGATCCACAAAACCCTGATGAAGAACATCATCTCTGTAAGTACTATAATATTCCTTTATGTGAATCCTTTCCTTATTATAGTTTTTCCTAACTTTCTGTTCTTTCTGCAGACTTCTCTCCACACAATGGAGTTGATTGCCAGGAGCCGAACATTCGAAACCAGAGCCGAGCTGGATAGAACAGAAATAAGGGAGTTGAAATCAAGCGTGAGGTCCTTGGAGAAGGAGAATAAGAATCTCCAATCCAGCAATGACGCTCTGGCAAAAGAGAAGAGTCAGCTTCAGGACGAAAATAAAGAGATTGAGCATCAACTCAACACTGCCCTTGGCCAAGTTGCTGGAAGCATAGCTCGTGTGCAGTCAATGGATAAGATCCTAAATCATAAAGACGAGGAGCTTTTAGTGGTCAAGGGCAAACTTTCCACGGCCGAGATTGAGTTGTCCTCCATAAAGACTGGGCAAGAGTTACTCATCAAGGAGTTGGAGGCTTCCAGGGCCGAGCAAGAGAGATCAAAGCAGGAGCTTGTCAAACTTCGGGCAGAGCTTGCACTGAAGACTCGAGCCCTGGCAGAGAAGGAAGCTGCCCTCCAAGAAGCCGAGGACAAAGCCAAAGCTGAGGTGGAAGCCCAGATTAACGATTGCGTGGATCAGATGAGGGATGCTCACAACGACTTCTTTCTTGAGGGTTGGGAGGCTGCAATGAAGAAGAACAACGTTGATCCCACCAACCCCATATACAAGGAGGTCCCTTATCCTGATCCAGAACGCCCAATTCCCCAATTCAGCTTTGAGCGTCCACCTCAAACTCCCTCAATTCATACTGCCGAAGAAACAATTGAGGAGGGAGAGGTTGAGGTGGACAGTGCCCGGAAGAACATCTCCCAGGCGCCTGAGCAGATTGATCTAATAGTGGAGAGAGATCCCACTAAGGGAGGAGAGAAGTGAGCCTTCTTGTATAAATTTTTATTTTTATTTTCTTTTTGGATGTAATATAAAACTTTTAACTCCAAGTGAATGAAAGCAGTTTGACTTCTGTCTAATTTTGTTTTATTTTTCTCTGTCTTTGTTTCTTTAGAACTGCTGATGAATTGATTGAAGAATGCCTTAACTGGTTTGCTGACAGAATTATAAGGAGCGCAGCCCAGGAGTACCTAGACGTTTTCTCCCACGAAATAGCTACAAACCCTTACAACAAATGTTAATGTCTCATCTTAGATTTAGGATATCTTCTTTGATTAACAGTTATGTAAAATGTATTGTAATCATACTCTAAGGCATGTAATGAAAGCTTTTGAATTGTTTCCTTTTAACAATCTGTCCTTCCATTTGTATATTTTATGCTTTATATTGAATATGTATGGTGTCTGTATTTGTACCACTTTGCCGAGCAACCACACTTTCTAGCAAAAATACTTTACATAGTAAACCCTTCAAAGGTAACAAGCTCATGTAGCAATTTGCTTTTCATAAAATAACTTCAAGCTTTTGTTAAAGAGGCATAACTTTAATAAATCTCACATACCTCGATAAGTTCGGCTGTCCTCTTTCTCATAATAACGGGGGTAACTATCCTCTGATAAATCTTCGCTTTTTAGTCCCATGCCGAGCATCGCGAAATGTGTACCATTATGTTGATATTGGCGTTGAACTCTTTAGAACATGCTTCTTTTGCTTCCAATTAACAAACCAAGGAATCGAATCTTGATTTTTTTTTTGAAAAAATCGTTTCTAGTCGATGAATAAATCAAGATTGGGCCACCATCAAAAATGATGTGGGTTCTCTCTGCTCCAATGGTCGGCAAACCGAGCATGGACTTCTTTTGATAGGATTTCTTTTGATAATTCTTTTCAGGAGACTGAGGAATTGAATCTCAATCTAGGGAGCATTTCCTGGTCAATAAACAAACCAAGATTGTACCAACGCTGGGCAAGCCGAGCGTGGTTTCTTTTGATAATTCTTTTCAGAAGACCGAGGAATTGAATCTCGGGCTAAAGAGCTTTTCCTGGTCAATAAACAAACCAGGATTGTACCAACGCTGGGCAAGCCGAGCGTGGTTTCTTTTGATAATTCTTTTCAGAAGACCGAGGAATTGAATCTCGGGCTAAAGAGCTTTTCCTGGTCAATAAACAAACCAGGATTGTACCAACGCTGGGCAAGCCGAGCGTGGTTTCTTTTGATAATTCTTTTCAGAAGACCGAGGAATTGAATCTCGGGCTAAAGAGCTTTTCCTGGTCAATAAACAAACCAAGATTGTACCAACGCTGGGCAAGCCGAGCGTGGTTTCTTTTGATAATTCTTTTCAGAAGACCGAGGAATTGAATCTCGGTCTAAAGAGCTTTTCCTGGTCAATAAACAAACCAGGAATGTGTCAACATCGATGGAGATGGGGCATTCTTTCCGTATCAATGCTCGGGAAGCCGAGCCTGGCTTTTCCGATGCCCCCATCCAAAGTGATATGGCATCTTTTTGTTGAGCAGAAAGTGATCTTCAAACTTTTGAGTTTGCTTTTGCTTTATAAAGAGAATTGCTTTTCAATATACATGCAAAGTCTTTAGTCAACAAATGTGAAGAAAAAAAAATTAATGATAGTACAACTTTAGATGGGCTATATTCCACGGTCTTTTGATTGGCTTTCCCTCCAAGTCAATTAACCTGTAGGCACCATTGCCGAGCACCTCAGAGACGGTGAATGGTCCTTCCCAATTAGCTCCTAGCTTTCCTTCAGTTTGATCTTTCCTGCTTCCCATCAATTTTCTCAGCACCCAATCGCCAGTACGGAATTCTCTACGTCTGACCCCTTTATTGAATTTCTTCCTTGTCTCTTGCTGGTAGTTGGCTAACCTTAATGCTGCCAGTTCCCTTCTTTCATCAATTAGATCCAGGCTTATTCCCATAGCTTGATCATTCTCCCCTCTGTCAAATGATAGAGTTCTGATGCTCGGGAGGCCAACTTCTAAGGGTATGACGGCTTCGACACCGTAAGCCAGAGAGAAGGGAGATTCTCCGGTTGATCTTCTAGGGGTTGTTCGGTAGGTCCACAGTACTGATGGCAATTCATCCACCCATCTTCCTTTTGCCGCTTCCAGTCTTTTCTTAATCCCATTGAGAATGACTTTGTTTGTAGCTTCAGCTTGACCATTGCTTTGGGGGTAAGCAGGTGTAGAGTAAACATTCTTGATTCCATATCTAGAACAATATTCCCTAAACGGGGCACTGTCAAATTGCGTCCCATTATCGGAAATAAGTGTCCTAGGGATGCCATACCTGGTAATGATGTTCTTCCAAATAAATCGGATGGTATCGGCATCTTTGATGTGAGCTAGGGGTTCTGCTTCCACCCACTTAGTAAAGTAGTCGGTGCCGACCACTAAGAACTTTCTATTTCCTGAAGCGGAAGGCAGAGGCCCCACAATATCAAGTCCCCATTGAGCGAACGGCCAAGGGCTGGTAAGCGGGCTGAGTTCCTGGGCCGGTTGATGAGGAATGGGAGCGAACTTCTGACATTTCTTGCATTTCCGAACATAGGCCTGAGCGTCATATCCCATCTTGGGCCACCAATACCCTTGAGTAATTGCTCGGTGCGCCAGTGATCTGCCCCCAGTATGTGCTCCACAGACACCTTCATGAAGCTCGTAAAGAAAGTCTTGCACTTTATCGGGATGAACACAAAGGAGATAGGGGCCTGTGAATGACTTTTTGTATAACTTCTGGTCAGGAGAGAGCCAAAACCTGGTGGCTTTTATTCTTAGCTTCTTTGCTTCTGTTTTGTCTTCGGGAAGTGTTCCGTCCTTCAAGTAAGCGATGATTGGATCCATCCATGATGGGGCTGGGTCAGCACACATTACCTCTACGTCTTTCGTTATGCTCGGCCTTTTTATGACTTCCATAAAGACCTGGTCAGTTAGCCTTATTCGAGAAGAGGCAGCTAGCGTTGCAAGTGCATCAGCATGAGCGTTATGATCCCTGCCAATGAGCTCCACGCTAGCTTTATTGAAGCCTTCGATTCTCTTCTGTGCTACTTCTAGATACTCTGCCATCTTTCTGCTTCTAGCCACATACTCACCCTTTAGCTGGTTAGCAACCAACTGAGAGTCAGTCCTTACTACGATATTATCTGCCATCAGGCGCCGAGCAATGTCGAGTCCAGCCAGGAGAGCTTCATACTCCGCCTCATTATTAGTGACTTCGAACTCGAGTTTTATTGCATACTCTATTGAGACGCCTTCTGGTGTAGTCAGAACTATGCCTACGCCGCCTCCTTTTCTAGTCGAAGACCCATCAACCTCGATTTGCCAAGTTTGTTCGGCATCACTATGTTCGGTCGGGGCAGACTTTATTTCAACATGCCATAGTTCTTTTGTCTGACCATAGGCTGGTGACGAAAATTCCGCTACAAAATCGGCCAGGACCTGAGCCTTTATCGCGGTTCTTGGGACGAATTTTATGTCAAATGCACCAAGGGAAACTGCCCACTTTGCTAGTCGGCCCGATACATCAGCCCTCTTTAAAACATGGCCAATTGGCTGATCGGTGACAACTTGAATGGTGTGTGCATGGAAATAATGGGCTAGCTTCCTGGATGCCATTATTAGTGCCAGGATCAACTTTTCTAGGGGCAGATATCTGGTCTCTGCTCCTTGCATCGTTTTGCTCACATAATAAATAGGATGCTGTTTCCCTTGTTGCTCTCTCAGCAAGACGGCACTGACTGCATGCTCTGAGACTGCCAGATATAGCTGCAAAATGTCCCCCGGCTGCGGTGTTGACAATATTGGGACAGTTGTCAGGTATTCTTTAAGTTTTTCCAGTGCCGCGTCCGCCTCAGCATCCCATTGCATCTTATTGGCCCCTTTGAGCAGCCTAAAGAATGGCCGGCACTTGTCGGATGATCTGCTAATAAACCGGTTGAGTGCCGCCACCATCCCTGTGAGCTTCTGTACCTCCTTTTTTGTGCGCGGGGGGCGAAACAGATTGGATGGCACGTATTTGCTCGGGATCAGCCTCAATTCCCCTTCTGCTCACCAAGTGGCCCAAAAATTTACCCGAGCCAACTCCGAACGCACACTTGGCAGCATTTAATTTTAATCCATACCGATCAAGGGTAGAGAAAACATGTTGGAGATGTTGGAGGTGTGTGTTCGGCTCCTTGCTTTTTACCACCATATCATCAATGTAGACCTCCATCGTCTGCCCGAGGTCTTTTTTGAATATCTTTGTAACCAGCCGTTGATAGGTGGCTCCAGCGTTCTTCAGCCCGAATGGCATAACTCTATAACAGTATATGCCTCGCGGGGTTATGAAAGAAGTTTTTTCCTCATCAGGGCCGAACATGGGGATTTGGTGATATCCCCTATAGGCATCCAGGAACGACATCCTGGAACATCCAGCAGTAGAATCAACGAGTTGGTCGATCTTTGGCAGAGGGAATGGATCCTTGGGGCAGGCCTTGTTCAGATCTGTGTAGTCTACGCAAACTCTCCACTTCCCATTCTTCTTCTTGACCACGACCGTATTAGCTAACCACTCCGGGTATGAGACCTCCCGAATGGCCTCCGCCTCTAACAGTCGGCCGACCTCCTCAATGACAGCCTCTGCGTGTTGCAAAGCTGATCGCCTTGCTTTTTGTACCACGGGCTTTACCCCCGGATTCACATTCAACTTATGAGTTATGACTTCGGGGGAAATGCCTGGCATTTCGTGTGGAGTCCAGGCGAACGTTCCGATATTCTTCAAAAGCATCTCCGTCAGCTCTAATTTTTCCTCGGCGTTCAGGTTGGTGCCGATCAGGAAGAATTTATCATCCTCAACCGGGCCGATTTGATATTTCTCCAAACCCTCTGTTGCTTTCATCTGCGGATCACCACCGACATCATCTATCTTTGGTGTGTCCTCGGGTAGTTCCGCCAGCTGGACTTGTTCGGGGATCGTTTTGGACTTTAAAGCTGCAGAGAAACACTTTTGGGAGGTATTCTGATCCCCCAAAATAGAAATCACTTCCCCGCAGTAGGGGAACTTCAGCACTTGGTGGTAGGTTGAGGGGATCGCCTTCAGAGCGTGAATCCACGATCTCCCTACTATAGCATTGTAGGAAGAAGGGGAATCCACAACGGTGAACTCAACCTCTTGCTCCACCGGACCCACTCGGACAGGAATGACAACTCTGCCCAGAGGCCAAACAGGGGCAGAATTGAATCCTATGAGTGGGCATTCTGCCGGTTCCAGATCTTCTTCAGTTAGTCCGAGCTTCTTAAATAAGCTCAGGAACATAACCTCTGTTGAGCTTCCTGCATCTACCAGGATTCTCCTTACTTCTGAATTAAACATGCCCAGAGTGACCACTAGGGCATCATTGTGCGGCAGCTGAACACCAGGATGCTCGTCTTCATAAAAGTGATTTCCTCCATGGCGGCTGTCCTTGGGCGCTTGCTCGGCTGACCCGCGACGCCCAAAATTTCTTTGCTTGGTGGGTTAGGGGCATGATTGATGACACTCTGGGGTCGTCGTTCCATATGAATCACGTGGATGACCGCAGGTCTCGGGACATCTCTGCGCGCCCTGGCCCTTGGTGGGGGTTGTGCCTCTTCGGCTGCCTCCTCCTCGGCAGTCTCTTCTCGTTGCCTCCTTGGCTCTCTATCCTGTGGGGCTGCTTCTCTGGTTCTGCCCTCATCGACGAACTCTTTAAGGTGGCCTCTGCGCACCAATTCCTCCAAATGATGTCGTAGCGATCGGCAGGCTCCGGTGCGATGTCCCTTGTCTTGATGATACGCGCAGTAGTTTTTGGAATTCTCCTTTCCAGGGAAATCCGGCAGCTTTCCGGGCCATCTGAAATATGGCTTATTTTTTATTTGGGGAAGGATCTTGAAGATTGGCTCTTTGAACACCGTATTAACCGCTTCGAAGACTGACTTCCCCTCGTCAATGAATCGGCGGCCGTCTCCCCGTCTTTTTTCTCTTGTCTGGCCCTGGGATCTCCTTTCTTTCTGCTCGGCCGGCTGTGTCTCGTCCTCCACCTTGGCGTATTTCTCGATTCGGCACATAAGATCGGACATGTTGGCTGCAGGCTTTTTGGTCAAGGAGAGCCACAGCCTATCCTCCTTCCGCAGCCCCAATTTGAACGAGGTGACCGCCAATTGCTCCGAGCATTCTCCCACCTCATTGTAGAGCTCCAGGTAACGGCGGGAATAATCTCTCAATGATTCCCCGGACTTTCTTTTCATTGTGAGGAGAGCGTCAGCGGTTTTAGGCTGTTTTGTGTTAGCCAGAAACCGGGTAACGAACTCCTCCGCCAGTTGCTGCCAACACTGAATACTGCCAGGGGGCAGTTTATGGAACCACTGAAGCGCTGTATCCCCCAAACTAGAAGGGAATACTTTGCACATGAGGTGGTCGTTACTGCTCCATAACGTCATGGCCTGCATGTAATGACGGTAGTGGGCCAGGGGGTCAGTTCTCCCATCGTAGAGATTAAGCCTCGGAGTTTGGAATTTCTCCGGAGGCTCCGCATCAATTATTTCATCGACGAATGGGGAGGCAGAGATTCGCCCCAAGGCTTTCCTTGCCATCATTCGTGTGCTTTGGCCCTGAGCACTCCATTCCTCTGCTTGCCCCCAGTCTTCCATCTTTGCCTTTCCCGCTTTCTTACGCTTGAAGGTTAGCTCTTCTTGGTCCGAGCTTTCCGCCTCCTCTGAATACGCCTCCAGCATCTTTTTCGAGAGATTCCTTTGGTGATGCGCTTTGATGGGCGCGTCAACATCGGATCTCACGTCACGTTTTGCGACCGGTTTGGCGCGGCGTGAGTCCTTCCTGAAAGGAGAGACATCACGTCGCGAGCGAGAGCGCACCTCCTTCTGTTCATGGGTGTCCCCGTCATCCTCATCAATGGGGTCCTCGTAAAGAGCATCGTAACCTTCATCAGATTCTGAGTCGGATTGACCAGAATCAGCAGCATGGCTAACAGGGGGTTTTCCCTTTTCCTTACTCAATTCCAGCAGGATCTCCTCCAGTTCTGCCTGCTTTTCACTGGCCTTAGCCATCAGTTCTTCTCTCCGTTTCAATACCTGAGGATCCTCCGTTTTTCTTTTCCGGGCGGACTCCAGACCTGGAGTCCGGATAACCAACGCACTCCCTTTAGTTTTGGCAGGAGTGGAAGTGTCTCCTGCCCGTGGAGATGGTGGTGGGGTAGTGTTTCCTCCTGAGGTCATTATGTGGACAAATACTGGAGACTTAACAAAGGAACAAGAAAAGAGCTAGTGAATACGATGATGGGCTAGACAACGAGCCCCACGGTGGGCGCCAAATGTTCGGCAGCAGAAATTACCGCCGGAACTGCTGACCACGCCAACCGGAAATGCAATCGCCGACCTGCCGAACAAAGACAGAAAGAAAGGTGACGGCCGGAGAGGAGGTCTCAGGCCGGAAAACCCTCCGATGATTAAGTCAGCAAGTTGCTCAAAAGAAGTTTTTATGGAAATAAAAGAGTCAAAGTTCAAGTTGGCATTAGTCAGCTTACCCTTGTGATTCAGCAGAACATCCTATATATAGTGGTCTGAGTGATGATTAAAGCATACCTGCGACTTGACGTTACGACACTGCCGTGTCCCTCTTTTCTATCCTTGCTTTAAATACTCTTCCCCTTCATTTAATGCCTCAAATCCCTCATTAATACACCATGCCTTTCATTTAATGCTTCTGGCGGCTTAACACGGCATTACAACCGGAATTTCAGGGTCAGACTGTCTTCCTGTCACATCAGCCACCAAATCGTGACGAGATAGACCGATTTAGTTACATCCCCAGAGACAAGTACCCAGTTCAATCTTAACTAAGGTGCATTTATGGTCACGAGCCCTCTTTAAAGGCTGTGGGTCCCAGGTTCGACATTTACTAGCCGTCAACAGATAGGCCGAGCAAACTAGCTTCCAAGATCCTCGGCTATAGCCGCGTGGCAATACACTGTTTATTGATGTCGAGGTTCAGGGTACTCTTTGGAACACTAACTCTGAATCGTGTGTTCACGTATATCACTCACGTGGAACCCTCGTGCCAATAATCAGTTGTTCGGCGAGAGGCCACGTGTCCAAACGGAACGTGCTCGGCAAGTGACTAAGTGGCTTATGTGAATTTGCTCGGCACCGCGCCACGTGGCACCGGACTAAATGTGTTCGGCAAGAGTACAGCTTTAGTATTATTATGCCCAACATGTTCTAACTTTTATTTATAACTAATGATTTTCTTGTGCGTGATTTTAATTACAATTTACTACAAATCAATTATACTGATACTTTTTATAAATATTCTATCATTCACTGTCAATACTGGACACCTGCCTGGTATTGATTTAATGAGTGCTGTGGATTAGGGTAAGTCAATGGTACATGTGGCTTGGTTTAGCATATACATAGCCATAATCGTGAATCTTGCTAGTAGTAATTAAAGCCCATAGCCATGAAGCACTTTTTTTTTTTTTCTTTTTTGATGACGTTAGAAAAATAAGAGATATTGATTTTTCATTTAATTATTATAAAAAATAATTATACATAAATATTTTCATTTCCTTCCATTCTTTGTCTTAATCTTTTTTTTTCCCCCTTAACAAATCATCCATCCCAACAGGCTGAGAATTTGAAATCCATAAAATGTAGAATGGGACAATGACGTTAATATTTGTAGCTGCAATATATTCTTTTTTTTTTTTAAATTAAATTAACCCCACGTACAGATGTGAGGCCCTTGAATATTGAAATGGAGCTGATTTATTAATATTTTTAGCAACATAAATTACAAGAAGCAGTGGTAATATTATTCACACTTTAAAAATATGACATTAATAAAAAAAAAATACAAACATGATGTATTAGAAAATGAGTACATTAATTTAAAATTAACACGACTTTGATCTAATTTTAAAGAGGATGCTTGGTATAAAAAAAAATTAGTATAAATTTATAAAAGTTACAATCTAAAAAAAATTAATATAAATTTATAAAAGTTACAATCTCAATTACTGTAAATAAAAAAATTAATTAAATTTTATAAAAATTTGTAAAATTTTTTTTTTTTTTTAGCTTCAGCTACTTCTAAAATAAAACAGTTATTTAACATATTCATTAAATGTCAAGATATTTAATTAATATAAACTTAAATTGACATGAATTATTAATTCAATCGGCATGACATGATTACCATCTGCACGCACAAAAACGTATTTTTATACCGATGGAAAAATTTGTTGGAAAATTATTTGGATTAGTCACTGTTTTTTTTTTCCTTTAAAATACAGAAAATTCATAAAAATAAAACTTACAATTTTAGGACGGATATTTGAATATACTTTAATCAATCCTAGTGTTGTACACTATCTCTTTAAAACTGAATTTGCCCCCCCATAAGACTTGTGATTTTAATGGACGTCAGTTTCCTAGAATAGAATGATCACTCACACACAAAAGAAAGTGATAATTTGTGTGTTTTTGTGAACCAAACTCTGCTTGTATTCTTTATATGTTAAATAAATTTTTCTTATGCAAAAATTCTTTGTATGCAATGTTTTTAAATGCAAAAAATCCAACCTATTTTTGATGTAGAAAAAGTGATTAAATAGGTAGTCATTGGATGTCTATTAGAAGAATAGACACCACCATTCATGAAGGGGGGCGTCTGTTAACAAAACAGACGTGTCCGTTAAGAAAGGGACACTCCAAAACAACGTAGTTTTAGAGATAATAGTTGGACCAGGCTAATAGTTAAATTAGGCTAATGGCCCAAATAATTATCTAAGCCCAAAAACCAAAATGAGATCATTTAAGCCCAATTTTATTTAGGCTCACTTTGATCCTCACTTTGAAGTCAATTTCCATTCACATGATTCATGGTTTTGAACATGTGATTACATGAAATATAATTATATATTAATTCCACATTTAATCCATAATTAATAATATATGGACCCCACATAAATATTGGCTTAAAGTTTAAAAAAAATCATGGTTAAAACCATGAATTCCAACAATCCCCCATATGAATGAAATCGCTGAAATGCAAATGCAGACGTAGACTCGACATAGAGTACATATGGAAAGTTACTGTATCAGGATAGGTAGCTTTTAGCTTTGAATCTTCTCTAGTGAGATATTATCGAGTTTATTTGCTAAACAGTGAACTTGATGTCTTGAACTGTTCAGCTTTTGTATAAACTAAGACAATAATATTCACATAGTACCTTTTTGACAAAGTTTTGCTCTTTTAATTCTGTCTATTTTGGCCCTGGACATGCCTGGTAATTTCATTGAGTACTCTAGAGAATGTAATCTTATCCATTCTCATAGAAGCGGCCCCTTCACACTCAATATAAGTGATCTCTTATTAAGAGTATCTTGTCATACCCCACTTGGATTTTCAAGATATAAGGATCATTAAAAGCAACGTTTATCCTAACACACAGTTCAGGTCATCCCTATTCAGTTCATCATAGGAAATGGTAGAGAAATTAATTCCTTAGTGATCTCATCGAGCACCCCCACAATTCGGTTGTCTCTTTAAACCTAGATCTTGGGATCTCTAGTCAAGTAGGTTGGGTTGCCTTTGTGGCGATTCTCAATTTATAGGCTTTAAACCCATTCCCCTCGATAAATTATACAATTGATCTCTAGTTAAGTCTTTAGTTAAAGGATCAGCAATATTATCCTTTGATCTTACATAATCAATGGATATTATTCCATTAGAGATCAACTGTCTCACGGTACTGTGTCAACGACGTATATGCTGTGACTTACCGTTATACATATTATTCTGTGCCTTTCCTATTGTTGATTGACTATCACAATGTATGCAAATAGCAGACATAGGTTTTGGACACATGGGCATATCTTCTAAAAAGTTACGAAGCCACTTAGCTTCTTCTCCAGCCTTATCTAATGCTATGAACTCAGATTCCATAGTAGATCTGGATATACACGTTTGTTAAGAGGATTTCCATGAAATAGTTGCACCTCCAAGTGTAAAGATATATCCACTAGTAGACTTGGTGTCTTTACTGTCAGAAATCTAGTTAGCATCACTGTATCCTTCGAGTACAACTGGATATCTTGTATAGTACAACCCATAGTTAGAAGTATATCTTAAATATCTAAGTACTCTAACTATTGCCTTTCAGTGGTCTACCCCTGGATTACTGGTGTATCTACTTAACTTGCTTATTGAGTAGGCAATATCTGGATGAGTGCAGTTCATAAGATACATTAAACTACCTATTATTCGAGAATATTCCAATTGTATTTTCAGTATTCTTTGTAAGATGAAGATTCATATCAACAGGTGTTCGCGCAATATTACTATCATCTCTAATAAATTTATTAAGTATTTGTTTGATATAATGTGATTGCGATAAAGCATATCCATCAGATGTTTTGGTGATTTTAACCCCAAGTATAACATCCGCAACACCAAAGTCTTTCATGTCAAACTTACTAGCCAACATTTTCTTAATAGCTTTAATGATATCATATCATCTACATAAAGATATACAATGGCATATCCATCTGATTTGTTTTTCACATAAACACATTTATCGCATTCATTAATGTGAAAACCATTTGACATCATAGCATTGTCAAAATTTTCATGCCATTGTTTAGGTGCTTGTTTAAGTTCATAAAGTGACTCAACAAGTTTACATACCTTATTTTTTTGGTCTGGAACCACAAACCCTTCAGGTTGTTCTATGTCGATTTCCTCATTCAATTCCCCATTAAAGAATGATGTTTTCACATCCATTTGATGTATTTCAAGGTTATGCAATGCTGTGAAAGCAATTAATATATGAATAGATGTTATTCTTGTAACAGGTGAATATGTGTCAAAATAATTGACTTACTCTTTTTGTTTATAGCCTTTGACTACAAGTCTTGCCTTATATTTATCAATGAATCCATCAGCTTTTATCTTCCTCTTAAGATCCATTTATAACCTAAGGGTTTACTCCCTGGTGGAAGATCCACCATCTCCCAAGTATGGTTATTGATGATGGATTCAATTTCACTGTCAATGGCTTCTTTCTATAAAGGAGCTTCAGGAGTAGACATTGCTTCCTTGAAACTTTGAGGTTCCTTTTCTAACAAAAATGTTAGAAAATCAGGACCAAAGGATTTGCTAGTCCTTGCCCGTTTACTTCGTTTAGGTTCATCTTCATTTCCTTTTTTCAAAGACCCTTTGTCTTACTCATTCCTAACTACACTTTCATAAGTTCTTTTGAGGGAAGTTAATTCTTGTGTAGGTTTATAAGGAAATATATTCTCAAAGAATGACGCATTCTTAGACTAAAAAATAGTATTCTCATGTATCTCAGAATTATCAGACCTATGTACAAGAAACCAATGTGCACTACTGTTACGAGTATATCCAATGAATATACAATCAATAGTTTTAGGTCCAATTTTAGTCCTTTTAGGAGTTAGAATTGCGACCTTAGCTAGACACCCCCACACTCTTAAGAATTTATAAGTAGGTACTCGACTTTTTCATAATTCATAAGGAGTTTTGTCCAATTTTTTATAGGGTATCTTGTTGAGAACATAATTTGCGGAAGGTAAAGTTTCCCCTTACAAATTCTTGGGTGAACCAGAACTTATTAACATAGCATTCATCATTTCTTTTAAAGTTCTATTCTTACATTCAGCAATACCATTTTGCTAAGGTACGTAAGGAGCAGTTGTTTGATGAATAATGCCATGTTTAGCACAAATTTGTGCAAATAGTGAGTCATATTCACCACCTCTATCACTTCTTAGCATTTTAATTTTCTTGCTAAGTTGGTTCTCAACTTCATTTGATATTGTATAAACATTTCTAATGCTTCATCTTTGCTTTTTTTCAAATATACATAGCAGTATCTTGTACAATCATCGATAAAAGTAAAAAATACTTTTTATCACCTCTAGTTTGAACATACTTTAAATCTGTGTGAATTAATTCTAGAGGTTCAGTACTCCTTTCAATTGAATGAAAAAAAGTTTTAGCCAATTTGGCTTCAACACAAGTTTCGCACTTATGTTCCACGTTGATATTAAATTTTGGCAGAATATTTAAATTCATTAATCTTCTTAAAGTGACAAAATTCACATGTCCTAATCTACTATGCCAAACATCAATAGGCTCAAGTAAGTAAGCAGAAGATAAATTATTATTAATCTTTAGTACAACAGTCATTACATTGAGTTTGAAGAGGCCATCACACATGCACCCTTTTCCAACATACATATCATTTTTAGTTAGTACAAATTTATCAGACTCAAATACTAGTCTAAACCCTTTCTTGCTCAATACTAACCCTGAAACCAAATTCTTACGAATATCAGGCACATGAAGTATATCATTAAGAGTAAGCTCCTTTCTTGAAGTCATATTCAGCACAGTCTTCCCTTGTTCTTCAACCTTGGAGGTTGCTGAATTGCCTATATATAATTGTTCTACTTCCACAGCTTGGTAAGATGAGAACATCTACCTGTTGGTACAAATGCGACGAGTGGCTCTAGTGTCTACCCACCATTCCTTTGGATTACTTCCAATAAGGTTCACTTTAGAGATTACTGTTGAAAGATGCATATCATCCATATGACTCTCTACTTCAGTTATATTTGCTTGATTTGATTTCTTCCTTTTCTTGGAAGGTTCTTGAACTTTCCGCATACGACAGTCTTTTGCTCGATGGCCAGGTTTCTCACAGACATAGCATTTTCCTTGAAACCTTTTAAAATTGCTAGTTTTTGAGCTTTCTATAATGTACTTCCTTTTCTTACTGTTGGTATGTTTCACTTGCTCTATCACATTTGCCTTGGACACTATGTGCTAATATCCACTTTTTTTTTTTTTTTTTTTTTATCAGAATTGCGATTATCTTCCTCTATCGTCAATCTCATAATAAGATCTTCAAGTTTCATCTCCTTATGCTTATGCTTGAGGTAATTTTTGAATTCTTTCCAAGATGGTGGTAGTTTCTCAATTATTGTAGCAACTTGGAATGACTCACTGATTATCATCCTCTCAACATATATCTCATGTATAATTACTTGGAGATCTTGAACTTGATTGATTACACTCTTTGAATCAATCATTTTGTACTCAAGAAATTAGCCAACTACGAACTTTTTGAACCAGTATCTTTTGTCTTGTACTTGTTGTCTAAAAATTCCCAGAGTTCCTTAGATGTTTGTATTGGACTATACACGTAATATAACATGTTATTCAATCCATTAAGGATATAATTACGACATAAGAAATCAGCATGTTTCCATGCCCCAACTGCTGCCACAACATGATTGTCAGTCTCATTCTCATCTAAATATAATTTCGCCAAATTCAGTGTAGTGAGATAAAATAGCATCTTTTGTTGCTGTCTTTTAAAATATGCACTATTGAATTTTTTGGCTTCTCACCATGGCCCATTGGCACATTGAGAGTAGTGATCGGTGTTGCAATCAGAACAGTAACCAAATTTGCTGTCTCACTTGTCATTTTTAAAATCTAGAAAATTGACAAATTTAAATATTTTAATTTAAATAAAAATAAAACTTTCTTAAAAAAAATTTACCAAAAGGAAATACAAAATTCTAACAGTTAGTGAAATTATACAACAAATCAAATTGGATACTGTAATACAATTTTCAAACCAATGCAAGATTAAACAGGAAATAAAATTGCATTAAAACAAAATATAAAATTCTATAACTCTGCAGAAATAATTTTAATAGTACTGAACAATGTAGTGCTAAACACAATGAAGATTAAAATTACTGTGTTTAAAAAACATTTCCTCTGTAGACGATTTACAGAACGGTGCAGGGGAGAATTGCTGTTGAAAGTATCAAATGTGATGATGTTACACTGGATTTGATAGGGTGTAAAATTATGTAATCAATTTGTAATACAAGTTGCTGAATTTCTCAAAATCAGTGTAAAGTCTCCTTTGCAATTTCCAATTAGTGCACTCAAAGCAAAGATTATAATACAATTTCATTTTAAACAAAATTTTACAACACGGAGAAATTAAATTAGTCAAAAGGTTAAGCAATACTTGCACCAAAACCGAAATGCACGTGACTTTCAATAGGAAACAGAAAGAGTGAAAATATGTTCTGTAACAGAACAATGAAAATAAAAATAAACAAAGATTTCAACTTTGAATTGTCCAGATACAAAGCAGTGCACCCAAAAAAAAATGAGAATAAAAAGTGCGCAATTTAATGTAGAAATTAAAAATATTATTTTTAATGCAGAGATTTAACTTTAGAAAAACTAGAATTCAGACTTGTGCAACAAAATTACAGAAACTTAATAACACGCTGAAACAGTGTGAACTATCATGAACTGATACAAAAATTGCAGAGTGATGTGTAAACTAAAATATATATATATATATATATATATATATATATATGATTTAAAATACAGTAACTAAAATAAAACCTTTTCCAATTGTTCAGAAAAACAATACACAAGCAATGCAGCAAGGCATCGAAAAACCAAAAAAAAAAAAAAAAAACGATTACTTTTTAGAAATTCCTAAAACCAACAAATGGGAGAAAAGACAAACCTACGGTATATTAAACTTAACAATTTACAATGTTAAAGTTCAAAAAATCAAAATTAAGACTCAGTGCAAGACTATTTCTTCTGTGCAGTGAACTTTAAATGAAACAAATTGGAGACTGCATCAAAAGATTAAGGAAAATAATCCAATTGGTGACTCAAAACCGAAATGACAAATGAATTGCACACTGGTTAAACAAAGCAGTTCACAATTACCAAGAATCAATAGGAATTTTAAACAACACAGAATTGAATTTTTTCACTTGAAGGCAAATATAAATTTTTTGGAATAAAAAAAAATAGTGACTGGACAAATGAGAAAAAAAGAATTTAGTCTTAAGATTGTTGGAAAATTATTTGGATTAGTCACTGTTTTTTTTTTCCTTTAAAATACAGAAAATTCATAAAAATAAAACTTACAATTTTAGGACGGATATTTGTATATACTTTGATCAATCCTAGTGTTGTACACTATCTGCTTATGACTGAATTCACCCTCCACAAGACTTCTGTTTTAATGGACATCAATCTTTCAGGATAGAATGATCACTTGTACATAAAAGGAAACGACAATTTGTGTGCTCTTGCGAACCAAACTCTGCTTGTACTATTTGTATGTAAAATAAATTTTTCTTATGCAAAAATTCTTTGTATGCAATGTTTTTAAATGTAAAAAACCCAACCTATTTTTTATGTAGAAAAAGTGATTAAATAGGTAGCCACTGGATATCTATTAGAAGAATAGACATCACCATTCATGAAGAGGGGTGTCTATTAACAGAACAGACGTGTCCGTTAAGGAAGGGATACTCCAAAACGACGTAGTTTTAGAGACAATAGTTGGACCGGGCTAATAGTTAAATTAGGTTAATGGGCCAAATAATTATCTAAGCTCAAAAACCAAAATGAGATCATTTAAGCCCAAATTTTATTCAAGCCCACTTTGATCATCACTTTGAAACTAATTTCGGAAAATTGTATCCAAGTCATACTTTGTAATCTTTTAAAACTATTAGTCACACTCAAAAAAAAGTATTGCTTTTAAGTCACATTAATGTGAAAAGTTTTGTATTTAAGTCACACTTTTGAGTGGGTCCCACGAGTTTGTTTTAAATATAGTTTCTAATATACCGATAATATCCTTTATTTCTATAACAAAGTTACACAAGTTATTTCCAGGAATTCCGGGAATCACGTGAAGATATATTTACCAAGAATCACGCTTCTTCCATTTTTTTTTCTTTCCTTATTTTCAGTTTCATTATTTACAGTTTTAGTCGTGAAGATATTAAGAAGATAGAACTTATTTGGCCTATCTTCTTCATGGATTGATTTTGTCGATTGGCGTTTTGAGCTATTTTCAAAACAGTACCGGTACCGTTTCAAAAAATATGATGATGTTGGCTCGTATGGTTGGTTTATGTTATGTATCGATTGATGTTTTTTAGGCAGTATGAAAACAGTACCGATCCAAAACAGTACCGGTACTGTTTTATCGGTACTGTTTTCAACACAGTACCGGTACTGTTTTCAAAACAGCACCATGAATTATAAGCGGATGACAAGTTTTAAGGGCAAGAGAAATCTATTGGGCCGATTAACGTTTTGAGCTATCTTCAAAACAATACCGGTACTGTTTCAAAAAATATGATGATGTTGGCTCGTATAGTTGGTTTGTGTTATATATCGATTGATGTTTTTTACGTAATATGAAAACAGTACCGGTCCAAAACAGTACCGGTACTGTTTTATCGGTACTGTTTTCAACACAGTACCGGTACTGTTTTATCGGTACTGTTTTCAAAACAGCACCATGAATTATAAGCGGATGACGAGTTTTAAGGGCAAGAGAAATCCATGGGGCCGATTGGCTTTTTGAGCTATCTTCAAAACAGTACCGGTACTGTTTCAAAAAATATGATGATGTTGGCTCGTATCGTTGGTTTTTGTTATGTATCGATTGATGTTTTTTAGGCAATATGAAAACAGTACCGGTCCAAAACAGTACCGGTACTGTTTTATCGGTACTTTTTTCAAAACAGTACCGGTATTGTTTTCAAAATAGCACCATGAATTATAAGCAGATAACGAGTTTTAAGGGCAAGAGAAATCCATGGGGTCGATTGGCGTTTTGAGCTATCTTCAAAACAGTACCGGTACTGTTTCAAAAAATATGATGATGTTGGCTCGTATCGTTGGTTTGTATTATGTATCGATTGATGTTTTTTAGGCAGTATGAAAACAGTACCGATTCAAAAGAGTACCGGTACTATTTTATCGGTACTGTCTTCAAAACAGTACCGGTACTGTCTTCAAAATAGCACCATGAATTATAAGCAGATGATAATTTTTGGGCAAGAGAAATTCATGGAGTTGATTAGTATTTTGAGATATCTTCAAAACAGTACCGATACTGTTTCAAAATAAAAAAAAAATAAATATACTTAGGAATGATGATCGATTTAGGTTTTTCCCAAATAGTTTTGATTTTGTTTCCAAAAATCGATTTTGCTTGCTTTGTAAAGAAGATGGAAAGTCGCGGAATTAGGTTTTTCCAAACAGTTTTGATTTTGTTTTCAAAAATCAATTTTGCTTACTTTGTAAAGAAGATGGAAAGTCGCGAAATTAAGTTTTTCCCAAACAGTTTTGATTTTGTTTCCAAAAATCGGTTTTTCTTGCTTTGTAAAGAAGATGGAAAGTCACGGAAGTTATGAGTGAAGTGTACACTATTTTCGGATAAAACTGGCAGTTTTGAAATGTGGTGAAAAACGCGTGATGTCCTTTTTTGTCTTTTTGTTGCAAGTGTGACTTATTTACAAACAAATTTTTTGGGTATGACTTAAATCCTTATAAGTGCATAAATAGTGACCGGCCTCCAAAAACCCCAACTAATTTTCATTCACATGGTTCATAATTTTGAACGTGTGATTACATTAAATATAATTATATATTAATTCCAAATTTAATCCATAATCAATAATATATAAATCCCACATAAATATTAGTTTAAAGTTAAAAAAAAAATCATAGTTAAAACCATATATTCCAACAAAATTATGATGTGCTAAAGAAAACCCAATACATTACGTAAAGTCAAACTATTTTTGACAATAACTTATACGCATTTAGGTTATAATAAAATTTATTTCTACGATAACTGACCGTCACATAGTATAATTTCTTTGGTAACCCGACCCAATCAACTTGAGCATTGCCGATTATGAAAGTCAACTTGAGGATTGCCGGTTTCATAATCTGAAGCGTGTTGGAAAACCATAACCTTGAGAACAAATACATCAATTGACCGGCACTTGCCTAGGTGAGACTTGACCGGCGCTTACCCAGGTGAGCTGGCACACAATCTAGAACCACATTTGTAGTCATATATTTTTACCAAATCATTACAATTTCCAACCATTAAAAAAAAGGGGGGGCTATTTATACTAAAATGATCGTGATATAGTCAATGCTCCATATGGAAATTAACGTATAAGTTTGACAAAAGTATAAAAAATACCCTTAAAATTTATCCTCAGTGTCACTTTAGTTTCACACGTTTCAATTGCAACAATCAAATCTCTATAATTTCGGTCAAGTTGTAATTCGATCTTTCTGTTAATTACGTTAAATACGACCATTAGACTAATGATAAAAAATTAATTTATTTTATATTATATTACTAATTAATTATATTACTAATTTAATTATATTATTTATTAAAAATAATTTAATTTAATAAAAATAAAATATATTAAATATGATTTAATTATATTATTTACTAAAAATATTTTAATAAACTTTAATAAAATATTTAATTTTATAATTTTTTAAAAATTATTTGAATTTAATAAATATATTTCGTATTAACTAAACTAAATTAAGTATTAATTTAATTATGTTATTTATTAAAAATAATTTATTCAATAAAAAGAAAACACATTAAATATTTTTTAATTTTATTATTTAATAAAAATAATTTAATAAAATATATTTCAAATTATAATATATTATATAATTTAATAAAACATATAGCGGATTATATTATTTATTAAAAATAATTTAATAAAATATATTTCAAATGTACACCGAAAGTGTAGAGATTTGATTGTTACAATTGAAATGTGAGGGACTAAAGTAATACTGAGGGTAAACTGTAGAGAAAAATTATCTTTTTATCCTTAATCTAACGGCTGTATTTAACGATCAACTAATGGAAGGATTGAATTGCCACTTGACCGAAAGTATAGAGATTTAACTGTTGCAATTAGAACGTATGGTACTAAAATAATATTGAAGATAAACTGTAGGAGTGATTTTTGTACTTTACTCAAAATTATATGTTAATTTCCACATGAATCATTGACTATATCACGATCATTTTAGTATAAATACCCAACCGAGGATCCAATTTTTTTCCAATCCAACAATAGCTATACCTTCTGCTGCTAAAGCAAGAGCAAGAATGGCGAAAGTTTCCTTCTCCATAGCCACCCAAGTCATGTTATTGGCCATTTGCACAGCCATAATGTTGCTCACCTCCTTTGAGGCCGCTGCTGCTATGCCACAGGATGTTGTACCACAACTTCGTCTTGGTTTGTATTTAATTCCCTATATTCATAATTAAGCAAACCCTTTTTTTTTTCCCTAAAGGAATTGACTCACAATTCGAAAACAGTACCTCTAATTATTGAGAGTAAAACTATATATATGTATATATATAGCTTCTCGTCAAACTTTTTCGGCATGCACTAATTGCCCTGTGTTTGAGTTAAGATGAATTCAATTTTTATTGATGCCAAACATTTTATTTCGTTACAACAAATTAGACGAATAACTGAAGTGCATGTACATAAATTTTGGTGCTTCATCACGTAGCATAATTAAGGCTGAGTTTGGTTATAAAATTTAGTTTTAACTTTTTTTTTGGTATTTTTTTCATTATAGATGACTTTTTTTTACCACAATTTAATTTTCTTTTCAGAAGTTGTAATTTTTAAGTATGTTAATCATATTCGTAGAAAAAAAAAGGGATTTTTGGAGGCCGGTCACTATTTATGAACTTATAAACATTTAAGTCATACCCAAAAATCTTATTTGTGAATAAGTCACACTTGCAACAAAAAGACCAAAAAGGATATCACGCGTTTTTCACTACATTTCAAAACTGCCAGTTTTATCCGAAAATAGTGCACACTTTACTCATAACTTCCGTGACTTTCCATCTTCTTTATAAAGCAAGTAAAACTGATTTTTGGAAACAAAATCAAAACTGTTTGAGAAAAACCTAATTCCGCGACTTTCCATCTTCTTTACAAAATAAGCAAAACTGATTTTTGGAAACAAAATCAAAACTATTAAGGAAAACAGTACCACATAATAAAACAATACCGCATAAAAAATAATACCACATAATAAAACATTATCGCACAAAAACAGTACCGCATAAAAACAGTACCACATAATAAAACAGTACCACATAATAAAACAGTACCGTATAAAAAAACAGTACCTCATTAAAACAGCACCATTCTTTGCATGATATAGTCATGCGGTACTGTTTTTGAACGAGCATGCATCCTAAAAAAAACAGTACCGCAGACATGTGGTACTGTCACACATGCGGTACTGTCGGTCATTTGTTTGATATGTGAACTATTTTTGTGTTTACATGTGATGTTTGCATGATAGAGTCGTGCGGTACTGTTTTTGAACGAGCATGCATCCTAAAAAAAACAGTACCGCAGACATGTGGTACTGTCACACATGCGGTACTGTCGGTTATTCGTTTGATATGTGAACTATTTTTGTGTTTACATGTGATGTTTGCATGATAGAGTCATGCGGTACTGTTTTTGAACGAGCATGCATCCTAAAAAAAAACAGTACCGCAGACATGTGGTACTGTCACACATGCGGTACTGTTGGTCATTCGTTTGATATGTGAACTATTTTTGTGTTTACATGTGATATTTGCATGATAGAGTCGTGCAGTACTGTTTTTGAACGAGCATGCATCCTAAAAAAAACAGTACCGCAGATATGTGGTACTGTCACACATGCGGTACTGTCGGTCATTCGTTTGATATGTGAACTATTTTTGTGTTTACATGTGATGTTTGCATGATAGAGTCATGCGGTACTATTTTTGAACGAGCATGCATCCTAAAAAAAACAGTACCGCAGACATGTGGTACTGTCACACATGCGGTACTGTCGGTCATTCGTTTGATATGTGAACTATTTTTGTGTTTACATGTGATGTTTGCATGATAGAGTCGTGCGGTACTGTTTTTGAACGAGCATGCATCCTAAAAAAAACAGTACCGCAGACATGTGGTACTGTCACACATGCGGTACTGTCGGTTATTCGTTTGATATGTGAACTATTTTTGTATTTACATGTGATGTTTGCATGATATAGTCATGCAGTACTGTTTTTGAACGAGCATGCATCCTAAAAAAAACAGTACCGCAGACATGTGGTACTGTCACACATGCGGTACTGTCGGTTATTCGTTTGATATGTGAACTATTTTTGTGTTTACATGTGATGTTTGCATGATAGAGTCGTGCGGTACTGTTTTTGAACGAGCTTGCATCCTGAAAAAAATAGTACCGCAGACACATGCGGTACTGTCACACATGCGGTACTGTCGGTCATTCGTTTGATATGTGAACTATTTTTGTGTTTACATGTGATGTTTGCATGATAGAGTCGTGCGGTACTGTTTTTGAACGAGCATGCATCCTAAAAAAAACAGTACCGCAGACATGTGATACTGTCATACATGCGGTACTGTTGATTATTCGTTTGATATGTGAACTATTTTTTGTATTTACATATGATGTTTGTATGATAGAGTCATGCGGTACTGTTTTTGAACGCGGTACTGTTTTTAAACGAGCATGCATCCTAAAAAAAACAGTACCGCAATCATGTGTTTAAATACGTAATCCAAATCTGTATATATTCATTCGATCGACGTTAATCTCACAGCACAAACTCGCGTAATCCGTGTGTATTCCTTCGTATATAATCCTTTAACAGATTTTTATCTCACTATATGTTCACGCAATTGATAAGGAATGAAACAAAAACGGAAAACGTGATTTTCGGTTCCATAATTTTCGGCAACTCCATCTCAGTTAATTATAGAAAAAGGGCATTTAAGTCATATTATAAATTATATTCAAAACAAACTCGTGGGACCCACTCAAAAGTATGACTTAAATACAAAACTTTTCACATTAATGTGACTTAAAAGCAATACTTTTTTTTGAGTGTGACTAATAACTTTAAAAGATTACCAAGTATGACTTGGATACAATTTTCCGAAAAAAAAAAAGTAAAAAAATTTGTCTGTTTGGATAAAAAAAATAACAAAAAAGTTGGTATTTTTATTTTTTAAGCTTTTACCCGAATAGATATGAATTTAAAATTTTTTTTTTTTACGAATGTAATTAACATGTCTAAAAGTTATAGTTTTTGAAAAAAAATTAAATTTTGGTGAAAAAAAGCCATTTACGATGACAAAAAAAAAAAGTTAAAATATGTTTGTAACAAAACGAAGCCAAAATCAAAGCATGCGTATTATTCATTGTTTGGTTGTGCTGAAATTCATGCTCAGACGTCTGATTTGTCACATTAAGGTTATGTTTGCACCAAATGATTTAAAATCAAAAGAATTTGATACTATTTATTGGAAGAAATTATTCAAATATAACTTTATAATTAATTTAAATGTAGATTTAATTATGAATTCAGGCGCATTAATATAAACATTATCAAAAATTTGAAACCACCGCAAAAAAAGAAAAAAATAGTTATTTGAAATCATTTAAAAATAGTAATTTCATTATTTTACTACAAATTTTCAAAATATATATTCTTATATAATTAAGTTAGTTAATGTTCTTACGCGTGATTTCCTTTTTGTAGGACGACGAGTACTTGAAGCTGGGTACAACAAAACCGGACGAGGAGGATATAATTAACTCACTTCTGATTCATAAATTGTCGTTTTAATTACTAAATAACTCAAGAGGTTGAGATACTATATATATATATATATACATATGTTGTGGTTTTTGGTCGTGTTTAAGTCGAAAGACTAAGTATTTGCGTGAGAATCATATTATTCTGAATAATATGATATATGTTTTACTGTATCAGTGAGTCGCCTACAAGTCATCAACTTGCGGGCAACTTCCCTTGTTTTTCTTATGTTTAATATCATATGGTGTTAAATATTTGTAATCTACGCATGAGTTATAAGGATCCCGCCTTAGATGATTTTTTCACGTACAAAAAAAAAAAAAAAAAAAAAAGCCAATAGGATTGACCAAAAACAAAAAATTACTCTCTATTCCTGAGATTTACTTATGGTTGGTGAATTAGAACGTTTATTAGTTTACGGAGAATTTGTAATCTATAAATAGGTATATAGGATTTTGTCTTGGATGATTTTTCTAAGTTAAAAAGAAAAAAAAAAAATCCTTGTGGAGTAGATAAAGAAGAAATTACACCATTCTTGGGAACACATATAATCATTGGACTGAAACTTGTGTTACTCATTGTTTAGGTCAAAATTTTATTAAGAAATAAGTAGCACTCAGAAATTCTTTACAGCTTGATTATCGCTATTGCACAATTACTTCGTACTTTTTACCGTTTATGTGTCTATCGTTGATTTTCCAATGAAAAACACTATTTTATAACTGTGATAATTTTGAATGAAATAAACGGATCACTATGGATAGTCACGAGTACAATTAGCTAAGCGATGACTTAAGCGGAGAAAAGAGCGATGGGGGTAAATTAAACCAATTCTTTATTGTTGTGTGAAATTTGAGTTTGTGGGGGATTTAATGCCATCGAGTGCTTTAAGGCGTTTGAATGCCAAGATATAAAGCTCATCCAAACGAATACAACAAAATATGCCGCAAATTAATTAGAGGTGCAAAAGCACGTGATAAGCATATCAAAATTGAAGGGTACCCACAATTAGCAATATTATGTTATTTTGTGTCGGGAGACCTTCAACATTTCATCAACGGCAATTAGAAAATGTAGATGATCACTACCAAATTTTCTTAAAAAACAATTTGAGGTTACAGGGAGAACAAGTCAAAAATGAATTTGAGTTTGGATATCATGGCAATTCTACTATCGATATATACTTTTTAAGCTAAATGAAAGACAACATAAATCATATCCTAAGTATGGATGGAATGAGTAAAGGCCTTTCCTATTTAAAAATTGTACAAAAAAAAAAATGTGTTTTTGGTGATAACAGAAGTTATCACCAAAAGTATGACTTTTATCACAGAAAACTTTTAACGATGACATCAGTGACAATTAGATATTGTTGTTTATATTTCCGTTACTAAAACCTAATATAACGACAATTTATTATTGTTACTAAAAATTAACTTTCCAATGACAAGCACATGTCGTCACAAAAGGATTACTTTTTGTGACGATTAAATCTATCACTAATTGATATATTTAGTGACACGAAATCTTGTCCACAAAATCTTATAAAATTATCACTATAGGATTTTTCAATTTTTTTTTTCAAAATGGAAAATATATTCTTACATGATAATATATCTTGTTACTAAAAGTACATAGCAGTAATGGATGATTTCGTTGTTACAAAAATCATGGTTAGTGGCAATTCTATCTCTTGTTACTAAAAGCACATGACAATGATCAATGGTTTCATTGTCACAATAAATATGGCAAGTAACAATCTCTTCCACCACAAATAATGTGCTTGCTAATAATATAATTTTGAATAATGTGGATGTTGTAACAACTCTTTTGCTGTCACTTCATTTGGTTTTATTTTTTTGTTCTTTTTTTTGTCACTATGTATAATTTGTAATTTCACATTTTAAATTTCATAATTCAAAATTTTCAAGTATATCTTGCTTAAAGTTACTTCTAACTAGTAAATAATTTTTAATAAAGAAATTCAAATAAATAAATTGAAAAACTTAAGTAAATATTTAAAAATATTTAATACATAAATTTTTCATAATAATAACCAATAAAAAGTTTTACAATATTCCTATGATATTTGTATTGGCGTGCTATAATTAATGATTAAGACATAATACAAAGTATTTGTAATTAAATATCTTAAAGTTGTCAGAAGCAGCTCCAATCCATCAATATTATCGAGTGCCCTGCGAAAAAGAAAAAAAAGAACATATAGAAACAAAATAATTATTTGGAATATTTAAATCAAGCGTGCTTATCACCAATATAAGCGAAATTATATGAAATCTAAGTTAATACATAATACATTTTATTAATTTATTTTTAATAAATAATTTAATTAAATTAATTAATTCTAATATAAATGATTTAATTAATGTCAAGTATATTTTATTAAATTACTTTTAATAAATATACATAATTAATATATATAGATATAGTTTAATCATAGTGCTCTCTAGTAATTAAAATTAAGAATACTCAATTTCTATTTCCAAAAAGAAATTAATTAATGAAGGAAATATTTAATATTTTTTAGATACAAAAAAACACATGCTATAGGTTGATTAATTTCCTATCGAGAATATCCCATTCAAAATAAATTATTTATTGGATATACATAGAGATATAGTTTAATTATAGTACTTCCTAGTATTTAAAAGTATGATTATTTATATTTCCAAAAAAGGAATTAATTAATAAATGTTCTAATATATTTTTTAATACAAAGAAACACGTGCTACAATTTAATTAATTTACATTCAGAATGCTCAATACCAATATAAGAATTTTCTAAGTTAATGTGTAATACATTTTATTAATTTATTTTAATAAATAATATAATTAATTAAATTAAATTGATTTATTTAGTTAATTTAATTAATTTAACAATATATATAGATATAGTTTAATTCTAGTGCTTTCTAATGTTAAAAAGTATGCTTAATTTCTATTTCCAAAAAAGAATTAATTAATGAAGGAAAGATTTAATTTTTTTTTTGATACAAAGGAACGCGTACTGTAGGTTTGATTAATTTCTATCGAGATTCAAGGTATGTTATTTGTTCGATATACAAATATATAGTTTAATTAGTGCTCTCTAGTATTCAAAAGTATGTTTATTTCTATTTATAAAAAGGAATTAATTAATAATGGAAAGATATAATTTTTTTTGTTGGATGCAAAGAAACACGTACTGCAATTTGAGTAATTTTTTATTGAGAATATCCCGTTCATGGTAAGTTATTTGTTGGGAGAGAAAGGAGATATATAAAATTTCCCGAAATATTCATATTCTAATCATTAATTTTGTTGAAAACTTCCAAATTCCAATCAATTTCTCTAGAAACTTCAATCAATTTTAATCAATTTTATTTTCCAATCAATTTCTCCAAAAATTTCAAATTGAAGATAAAATACAATCGAATAGATAAATAAACAAAAAATCATTGAAATACAATCAAACTCGAAACCAGAAAAGAACTTAACTTTCCATCATTAATTTCAATATCATTGCTTGCAAAGCAGTAAAAGAATTAAAGATGGCATACTTGCTTTTGAGTTCAAAATGCGAAACCGTGGAGATGGCAATGTCTATCAGAAATTAAGCGCAAGGCAATCTTTGAATGTAGCTTCTAATATCGAAAATCTTTCAACAACATAGTCAAGAAAGAGCAAAAATAATCTTGTCATCTATGGAAACCTAAATCTACGAACCACCAAAACCAAAACCCTAATATTGTCGAGAACGAGGAGAGGGAGAAATTTTATATATATAGATTAAACCAAAACCCTAAATATTGTCGAGAATAAAGAGAAAGAAAATGTTATATAAATAGATGTAAAACGTATATATATGTGTGTTTAAAAATCCAAAAAAACTGTGGAGATGACAATGTCTATTAGAAATTAAATGCAAGGCAATCTTTGAATGTAGCTTCTAATATCAAAAATCTTTCAACAACATAATCAAGAAAGAGCAAAAATAATCTTGTCATCTATGGAGACCTAAATCTATGAACCACCAAAACCAAAACCCCAATATTGTCGAGAACGAGGAGAGGGGGAAATTTTATATATATAGATTAAAGCAAAATCCTGAATATTGTCGAGAATAAAGAGAAAGAAAATGTTATATAAATAGATGTAAAACGTATATATATGTGTGTTTAAAAAACCAAAATCCTAAATATTGTCGAGAATGAAGAAAGAGAAAACACTCTATACATAGATATAAACGTATATGTATATGTATTTGAAAAATTTTATGTGCTAAACACACTACTTCAAAAATGCATAAAGATCACACTAAAAAATTTACAAAGATCACGGTTTTAGAAAAAGTGTGATAAAGTTTTATAAGTTAAATTTTTTGTCTCAGTTTAATAAAAAAATTGAGATAAAAAGTTAATTTTAATATTTTCTATCTTAGTTTTATTAAAACCGTGATTGTATTTCGTATAACTTTTGCACGTTTTTAAAAGAAAAAATGAGATGAAAGATCAGTTGAAACTATCTCTAGAAAAAACTGAGATAAAAAAGTAAGGAAAACATCTCTAGAAAAAAGTGAGATAAAAAATTAAAGATAATTTTAATTTCTAGAAAAAGGTGAGATAAAAAATTGGGAGAAAACGAGATTAAAAAAAAAAAAACAAGAGTAAGGAAAACACCTCTGAAAAAAAAGCAAGATAAAATAATTGAAGATTAGCGAAAAGTGAGATAAAAAATTGGCAGAAAAAACAAGATAAAAACTAGAGAATTTTTGCGCGCCTAGTTTCCTCCTTTTGTCTTCATCAGCAGGTAAAAAACCTAGCCAAGGGCTGGTTTCTCTCCCTTCATCCCTCCTTCCTTTCATCTTCATCAGTAGATGGAAACCCTAGCCGTTCAAGGGCCGACGTGCAGGGGACAAAACACGAAGAACAAAAGTCTTCAAAAAAATTCACTCCTTGCAAGTATATACTCATCTATCACTTGATTGTTTTTTTATATATTTTTTAAGCTTTGGTGGGACCCTTTTTTGTCAAAAAGCCTGTGAGAACAATACAATATGCTCTATGTATATATATATATATATATTACCCACAGACTTGGCTCTGTCTAAGATCCTTATTGAATGCTCTGTTTATTAATATTAAAATTCTGTTTGGCTATTGAGAAAGCTTAGCTTCCAATTTTGTAACAGCTATCCTCTTTCCCAAGGATCCCAAGTGAGGGAATCCTAGGAGAGCTGTGAAGCTTTCATGGTCTAAAGGAAACACTATATTTGATAGTGGCTTCTTCCTCCGGGCAGCCCAAGTTTTGCTCACATGCTGCAGATGGCTCTCTGTGAAGATGCCAACTCACGATCTGGGAAGGAATCCTCCGGTCGAAAACTCAACCAAACATAGAGATCCAAAACCTTGACTCACAATATCAAAATGGAATAGGAGATTTAGCAGCTAATCTCAGCAATATAAACATACAAGGCCAAATTAACAAACGGAAAACCAGATTTCTGAAGCCATTTGAAAGAGTTCAACACATTCTAAATAATTATTCCAATTAAAAACATTTATTAGCATCCTCCCTTTAATTTTTCCTCTCATTGAATGGATGTCATTACCTTTTGATAAGAATAAATTGAACCTCCAAACCACGTTGCAGAATACATTCAAAAGCACAAATTTTTTATATTCAAGGATTAGTAATGAATTTTAAATTCTTTCCTAATTTTTCTCAACCCACTTCAATAGTTGTCACCATAAACAATTAAACTTGGAATGATATTGAACCCTACTAACATCTTCGAAAACCCACGGCATGTCTTATCTCGCATGTAAACTAAATGGCCCCACTGGAAAGTCGTGGCAAAATTAATGAAGAATACATCAGAACATATAGAGAAGTTGTATTTCGTTAAAAAAAAAAGCATATATTTTAGGCCATAAGTTATCTTAACAGCATATATTTCACAAAGCCAGTATTTTTTCTGTCTCGTTTATTGCTTGGAGTTTTGGAGGTTTATCTGTCAATTTTACTTGGATAACATGCATTTCCATTTCTTTCAGGTCATATCGAATCTCTCAATTATCATTGGTCCTTTGTTTTATACGGAGTTATGGGGACATCTCCGAAAAGAGAGGAATCGTCCTTTTAAGTTGATTGCAGATAAGGTGATACTCTTCTGCTTTTTTTAGTTGAAATTGACTGTTTTGAGTTTTTATTTATTTATTTATTTAAATGCACTCATAGCCTACATGTTTCTTCACATAATCACCAGCACTTTAGGGAAATTTATTCGTTTATTTTCTTCATTCTGCTTCAAAATAAGTATCAGCTATATGCCATGCTATATGATCAAGTTAATTTAGTTCTTTACATTCAAGTGTACGTTTTTCTTTTCTTGCATAGAGGGATGGAGTCTTCTTCCTACCTCAAGGTTTAGTCAGAAGGTAAATCCCAAGTGTTAGGGGCTTTTTGGGGAGCCCAAAATCCAGACAACTCTATGAACCAGCTGGCTTATCCTGTGATGACATATTATATAGGGCATTTGTAGAGCTCCCCACCAAATATGGTTCACGGTTTTTCTTAAATTATTTTCACGGTTTTTCTGATTAAAATTTATATATTTGTCTATAGTGCCCGAAACAACTTTCAAACGTGGAATGTGAATTCTATGTGATGAAATATATGAAAGAGTTGATTAAAGATGAAGGGATCTTAAGAAGAGGAAACATAAGTCCTTGTTTTTAGCTTGTATTGTTTATATTGCTTTATAAATAGAACTGCTAAGTTGTAAGCATTTTTTTTTTCCTAATCAATTGTAGTTTAGTGACAAAAAAACTTATACGCAAGCTGAAATTGATGAAGTGCGGGTCGAGTGGATAACAGCCATCTTCTTCAAGGAACTTACTCAGAGTTGATTTCTTAAATCTTTCAACACTGCAACTGTTATTAACAAATGATAGTCTCACTTATATTTTCTTTTATAGTTTTTTAGGCTCTTATGAAAGTTCTATTGGTTTTGGCTCAGTAATACTCATAGCTACTGATGATTTGTGTTATGAATTTGAGATTTTGGGAGGGAGGCACAAATAGCATAAGTAAGAAGAATGTGCAGGGATCAATAGATTGTTGAATTTAATTTAGATTTTGAAAATTTAATTTATAAAATTAATTAATTTTTAATAATTATTTGTAAGGTTTGTTGGGTTTAATTTAAGAGTTGAAATTTTAATTCATAATATTATTAATTTTTCAATAATTATTTATAAAGTTTTATTGCAGTGACAATAAAACTTGTCACTGTATATATTTCAGTAATGGAAAATAAAATTTGTTACAATAAAAAGACTTTAATTCCACCAAAACATTAATTTTTAGCGCCAATTTCTCTCTTAACTTTTAGCGATGAGATTCAGTGACAATAAAGTATCCTTCTCACTAAATATTAATGTTGAAGTGACAATTTACATTATTTGCCACAACAAAAAAAAAAACTTAAAATGTATTTTCGGTGACACCAAAAAATTCTTATCCCTAAATAACATATATTATAATAATATTTTTCATTATTAGAGAAGACTCGTCACTATAATCTACTTTTCTTATGTGACCTAGTTTAGCATATACATAACCATTGAATCTTGTTAGTAGTAATTCAAGCCCATAGTCATGAAGTACTCTTTTATCTTTTTTTTTTTTTTTTAATGACGTTAGAAAAATAAGAAATATTAATTTTTCATTTAATTATTATAAAAAATAATCATACATAAATATTTTCATTTTTCCTTCCATTCTTTGTCTTAATCTTTTTTCTTTTTTTTTTTTTTGTTTTAACAAGTCATCCATCCAAACAAGCTAAGAATTTGAAATCCATAAAATGTAGAATGGGACTATGACGTTAATCTGTGTAGCTGCAATATATTCTACTTTTTTTTTTTTAAATTAAATTAACCCCACGTACAGATATGAGGCCCTTGAATATTGATATGAAGCTGATTTATTAATATTTCTAACAACATATATTACAAGAAGCAGTGGCAATATTATTTACGCTATAAAAATATCACATAATAAAAGAAAATACAAACATGACGTATTAGGATATGAGTACATTAATTTAAAATTAACTTATTTTGATCCAATTTTAAAGAGGGTGTCTGGAGTAAAAAAAATTAATATAAATTTATAAAAGTTATAATTTCGTAATTCGTGTAGTGAGTAAAAAAATTAAATAAATTTTATAAAAATTTGTAGAGATTTATTATTTTTTTTTTTGGGCTCCAACTACATCTAAAATAAAACGGTTATTTAACATATTCAATAAATGTCAAGATATTTAATTAATATAAACTTAAATTGGCATGAATTATAAACTCAATCGGCATGACATGATTACCATCTGCACGCCCAAAAACGTATTTTTATATCGATGGAAAAATTATGATGTGCGAAAGAAAATTCGATACATTATGTAAAGTCAAATTATTTTTGACAATAACTTATACGCATTTGAGTAACAATAAAATTTATTTCTACGATTTCTAAACGTCGCATGGTATAATTTTCTCGGTAACCCGATCGAGTCAACTTGAGCATTGCCGATTACGAATTCATGATCTGAAGCGTGTTGGAAAACCATAAACTTGAAAACAAATATATCAATTGTTAAAGTTAATTAGTTAAATCCCAACTTATTCCAAGTTGACCGGCACTTACCCAGGCAGGGACGAAATCGAGGCTTGACCAAAGGGGGCCTTGGTTCCCCTTGATTTTGAAAAAACTATTATATATATATAGTATAAATATTTTTATAAATATATATTTGTTTAAATAACACTCCGATTTTTTTTTTTTTTTTTGCTTTGGGTCATAATTTTTGAGTTGGCCCATTAATAAAATATAGGATTTAAATACTTGAGTTAGGTTATTAATAATATATTCTAATCAATTAAATAATTTTTAAGATAAATTTTTTAGATTGTACACTGATAGAAGGTAAAAGTTAAGATTTTCTTCTGTTAGTCTCTCTCTCTCTCTCTCTCTCTCTCTCTGCCTTGAAAATGAAACGTTAACCCTGTAAGTCTCAAAACTGATAGAAAGTTTGAATGCTTGATACACATTTTTGTTTGACATTTTTCAATTAACTCATTTGGTTTTAAGTCCCCTTAATTAATAGGTGTAATAATTATTTGTTTGTTTCTTTTTTTTTCTTTTTCTTATTTATTTATTTCTTATGCAATTGTGCTAGTAGGTGCATAGATGAATAGGTACCCAATTTTTTGTTTTGTTTTGTGCGCAATTGTGTTTTTGAGTGTAAACATCCTCAATATCTCATCCTTTACGCATTATGATTAAAGATGATAAAAGTAATCGGTATTAAGATTTTCTTGGTCATGACATTTTAATAAATCTTATTTCTAATCTTAATAAAATTATATTTCATGCATTCAATATCTACTTTCATATTCTTTGATTTGTAAATCATATTAGTGACATTTTGAAATACGATTGAATGATAAATTTTTATGATTGTTTTACTTACAAATGATTAAACATCTAATTGTTGATTTATATGACTTCTTGAAAACTCAAATAAACTGTTTAATTTTGATATTACATTTTTGAGATCATGAGAGAAATATTAAAATTTATAGCAATTGGCTCATCCTTTACTAAATTCCTGATTCCGTCACTATACCTAGGTGAGCCAACACACAATCTAGAACCACATTTATAGTTATATGTTTTTTTTACCAAATCATTACAATTTCCAACCCCCCCCAAAAAAAAATTATATGTTAATTTCCATGTGGAGCATTGACTATGTCACGATCATTTTAGTATAAATACCCTTGTAAGGATCCAATTTTTTTTCCAAACCAACAATAGCTATACCTTCTGCTGCTAAAGCAAGAGCAAGAATGGCTAAAGCATCCTTCTCCATAGCCACTCAAGTCATGGTATTGGCCATTTGCATAGCCATAATGTTGCTCACCTCTTTGAGGTCGCTGCTACTATGCCACAGGATGTTGTACCACAACTTCGTCTTGGTTTGTATTTAATTAATTCCCCATATTCATAATTAAGCAAACCCTTATTTTTTCCCGTAAAAATAATTGACTCACAATCTGAAAACAGTATCTCTAATTATTGAGAGTAAAACTATGTATATATATATACATATATGTATATATTGGCTCTGGTCAAGCTTTTTCCGTATGCACTAACTGCCCTATGTTTCAGTTAAGATGAATTCATTTTTTATTGAAGCCAAACATTTTGTTTCGTTACAACAACTTAGACGAATAACTGAAGTGCATATATATAAATTTTGGTGCTTCATCACGTAGCATAATTAAGGCTGAGTTTGGTTATAAATTTTGGTTTTAATTTTTTTTTATCTTTTTTTGTCTTACATGATTTATTTAACCAAATTTTAATTTTTTTTAGAAGTTATAATTTTTAAGTATGTTAATCACATTTATAAAAAAATAGTAGAAAAAATCATGTCTGTTTGGATAAAAAAAATAATAAAATAGGGTATTTTTATTTTTTAAGTTTTTACCTGAACAGATATGAATTTTTTGATTTGTTTTTATGAAGGCAATTAACACGTCTAAAAGTTACAATTTTTAAGAAGAAAATTAAAATTTGATTAAAAAAAGCCATTTAAGACCCAAAAAAAACTACCAAAAAAAAGAAAGTTAAAATCATGTTTGTAACCAAACGAAGCCAAAATCAATGCATGCATATTATTCATTGTTTGGTTGTGCTGAAACTCATGCTTAGACGTGTGATTTGGCACATTAAGGTTATGTTTGCACCAAATAATTTAAAATCAAAAGATTTGATACTATTTATTGGAAGAAATTATTCAAATACAACTTTACAATTAATTTGAATGTAGATTTAATTATGAATTTAAGTGCATTAATCTTAATCATATCAAACATTATCATAAATTTAAAACCACCGCAAAAAAATGAAAAAAAAATAGTTATTTATAATCATTTAGAAATTAGTAATTTTATTATTTTACTTCAAAGTTTCAAAATATATATTTTGTTGGGCAAAATAAAGCTGGGACACGTGCTAGTGGTTGAACATTTTTATGTATTGACACGTGACCCAATGCTGAACACTTTAATTAAAGATACGTGGCCCAAGACAGAACATTTTTAATTGTGACACGTGGCGCTTTTCCTAACACTCCCATTTTTGACACGTGGCTCTCAACAGATGTAGCTAAGGATCTCGTAAAGTCATATTCGTGAGAACCACATGCTGCCACGTGGCATGCGCCGAGCGTTCCAGAGTTTTATTTGTTCGGCAAACTTCCTGGCGGCTAATAAATATTAGGCATGGGACCCACGGCATTAATAGGATCATGTAACCATAAATGCCCCATAGTAATAAATGAACTATATATTTATCACTATGAGAGAAACCAAATTAGTTCATCTCGTTACAAATGACTGACAGATGTGACAGGTAGACAGTTCGAAAGTTGAATTCCGGCTATACAGCCGCACTTAACCACCATACGCATTTAATGAGAGGTATGGAGCATTAAATGAGAAGTGTAAGGTTAATAAAGAGCACAGCGAGAAAATCGTGGGAAGACATGATTGCATCTGTATCACAGGTACTATCTTATTCATTTACTTTATCTATTTTTACCATGGTATAAATATAACGTTGGACTTTAGAAAGAGGTAAGCTGACTATTGCCAACTTATTACATTCTTTGTATTTCCTTTAAAGTTTCACACGTGCCTCTTGTTGACTTAAGCATCGGAGGATTTTTCGGTCAGAAACCTCCACTCTGACCGTAACCTTTCTTTCCTTTGTGTTCGGCAGGTTGACGAGCATATTTCTGGTTGGCGTGGTTAGCAATTCCGGTAGTAAAATTTGCTGCCGAACATATTCTTATATAAGTTTAGTTAATGTTCTTATACACGGTTTCCTTTTTGTAGGACGACGAGTACTTGAAGTTGGGTACAACAAAACTGGACGAGAAGCATATAATTAACTGACCTCTAATACATAAATTATCGTTTTAATTACGAAATAACTCAAGAGGTTGAGATACTATATATATATTGTGCTCATAGCTATATATATTTGTTTGTGTGTAAGTCAAAAGACTTTTTAAGTATTTGCGTGAGAATCTGCATCCATTTGATCATATTGTTCTGAAAAATATGATACTTGTTTTATTGTATCAGTGAGTTGCCCACAAGTCATCAACATGTGGTAACTTCTCCCTTATTTTTCTTGTGTTTAATGTCTCACGGTGTTAAATATTTATAATCTATGCATGAGTTATAAGGATCCTGCCTTAGATGATTTTTTCACAAAAAAAAAGGAAAAAAAAGCCAATGGAGTTGACCAAAAACAAAAAATTACTCTCCATTTCCTGAGATGTATTTATGGTTGGTGAATTAGGACATTTATTAGTTTACAGAGAATTTGTAATCTATAAATAATCTATAGGATTCTGTCTTTGATGATTTTTCTACGTTATAAAAAAAAAAAATCCCTTTGTGGAGTAGATGAAGAAGAAAAATTACACTATTCTTGGGAACACATATAATCATTGGATTGAAACACAAAAAGAAAAAAGAGTGTTAGCGACTGCCAAGAGTTGGTCGCCACAAATTCATCGCTAAAGACTATTAGTGGCGGTCGCTCTATATTAACGACTCCTTTTAGCGACCGTTGGAGGGTAGGATATTTTCCACTTTTAGCGACTGCCAACCAGACTTTTAGCAATCACCTAGGCAGTCGCTAAAGGTCAACCTACGACCGCCATCCAAACTTTTAGCAGTTGCTAAAAATACCTTTAGCAACGGCTTTTGCATGACATTAATATACCTTTAGCGACTGCCTAGGCGGTCGTTAATACTATAATTTTTTTAATTTTTTCATTGTTTTGCTATTTAGTTTCTATAGTTGTACCTGTACTTGTTTTATAGAATTTTATAAAACTAAATACTAAAATTAAATTAAATCATACACATATACACAATAAAAAATAAGCTAATGAAAAAAATTTTATTTATGTTAATAAATGTGAAATGTTTTTGAATTACAAAAAGAAAAGAAAAAGTCTTATACAATTTTACAGGAAAAAATAGAAAACAAAACATGATGTCTGTTGCAGTACCAGTCAATTAACCTGAAACAAAAATAAATTTATTAGTCTACAAAATTGTAAATATAAATAAATAAAATTACATAAAATTAATATTAAGAGTGATACAATTAAAAAATTTGAAGATAAAAACATTTTGTACGATTCCAGGCACTTCCGGTGTTGAATTCACATACCGTTCATTTTTACAGGTCACTAGTGGCCCGAAGATCGTGCCCTCAGGTTTGACAGACATCAGAGCTCGTCTACTCAGTTTGGGCCATTAGAGGTAAAGGTTTGATTTCTAAGTTTCAAGTTTCAAGTTAAATGTACTTTCAAGGATTTCGAGCAACTCGTTTGTTGGATTTATGCGCCGTTTGCTCCTACAAGTCACTAATGGCCTAGAGATCGTGCCTCTTGAGATTGACAGATAGCAGAGCCCGTTTGCTCAGTTTGGGCCGTTAGAGGCCAAGTTCTGATTTCTAAGTTTTAAGTTTCAACTTAAACATACTTTCAAGGATTCTGGGCACCCCAAGTATCAGATTCATGTGCCGCTCATTCCTACAAGTCACTAATGACCTAGAGATCTTGCCCTTTAAGTTTGACAGGCATCAGAGCCTATATGCTTAGTTTGGGTCGTTAGAGGCCAAGTTCTGATTTCTAAGTTTCAACTTAAACGTACTTTTAAGGATTCTGGGCACCCCGGGTGTCGGATTCATGCGCCATTCATTCCTATAGGTCATTAATAGCTTGGAGATCATGCCTCTCAAGTTTGACGAGCATCGGAGCCTGTTTACTCAATTTGGGTAGTTAGAGGCCAAGTTCTAATTTCTAAGTTTCAAGTTTTAACTTAAATGTATTTTCAAGGATTTTGGGCACCCTGGGTGTCAGATTCACATGCCATTCATTCCTATAGGTCACCAATGGCCTGGAGATTATGCCTCTTAAGTTTGATGGGCATTGGAGCCCGTATGCCCAGTTTTGACCGATAGAGGCGAAATTCTAATTTCTAAGTTTCAAGTTTCAACCGGATGTCAGATTCACTTGCCATTCATTCTTATAGGTCACTAATGGCCCGGAGATTGTGCTTCTTGAGTTTGACAAGCATTGGAACCCGTTTCCTCAGTTTGGGCTATTAGAGGCCAAGTTCTGATTTCTAAGTTTCAGGTTTCAAATTAAACATATTTTCAAGGATTCCAGGCAAATCAAAAAGTGTCGGATTCATGTGCTATTTGCTCATATAGATCACTAATGGCCTAGAGATTGTGCCCGTCGAGTTTGACAGGCATCAGAGCCCATCTGCTTAGTTTAGATCGCTAGAGGCCAAGGATTCCTGGCACCTGGGGTATCGGATTCACGTGCCGTTTATTCTTACAGGTCACTAATGGCTTGGAGATCGTGCCCCTCGAGTTTGACAAGTAGCGGAGCCCGTCTGCTCAGTTTAGGCCATTAGAGACGAAGTTCTAATTTCTAAGTTCTAAGTTCTTATGTTTCAAAATTAGTAACTTTTTTAAGTGTCTTTATTTCAAAATTTCTAATTTCCTAAGCTTCAAAATTAATAACTTTTGAACTTTTTTTCTCAACGTGCATAAAACAATAATAAATAATCTATAGACAAAGTTGAAATCTTAAATTTACAGAATAAATTCAACAACATATACTTAAATTATTTAGAAATTAAAAAACTTAAACATATTCGTAAACTTATACCCGATCTTGATCATTTGAGCCTGCTGGATCATGCATGCCTTCACCAACCAACTTGTGTCTTATCTGGTGACCATTGCCAGCGTCTGGGGCCTATAATAAAACAGTATATGATTAACAGCAAACATAACTAATATATTCCTAAAGTAATTAAATTAAATTTAATACAAATTATGTAGTTATTAAGCTTAGTACAAATCAGTGGATTCGAAGCATTACTTATAGGGACATGACTCTGAGTTAGTCGCTACTCTAGCTCTGCGAGCTGTGCCTGCACCTGAGCTTGTACTTGGGCTTGCATCTGTACCTCCATCCTCGCCCAGATATCCTCCACCTGTGTGTCTGTCTCCTGTTGAAGAGACTAGATCAGCTCGTCCACCTTCTCGTTAGTATGCAAGCGTAAGCCCTAGGACGAACTAACTCTGGATGACTCTGCTCACACGATGGTAGAATGTGGTATGCTTGTGCATATGTCAGCCTATATCTGTGCCTATCTTGGCTAATGATGGCGTGGAATATCTCATCCCACCTAGCAGCTACCCGTTGCTCTTCCTCTGGCAGTTGGGCCAATCGAGCCTCAAACTAGGCCTATATAATATTTGGAACCAAATTAGAAAGATAAATGAATAAATCTTATAATAGGTAAATAAAATTATTGCGTAAAGATAAATACTTACTATAAGAGTTGCAACCTTAGGATGTTCGAGCCTACGATTTACCATCCACACAGACATCCGGTCAGTGGGTGTACCTGCTCATGTAACTATTGAAGGATAAATCATGTCAACTATATATATGAATATGAACTACTAAGAAGTTGAATAACATGTACGGTCTAACGTGAAAGTTTACTTTGTGCCGGACCTGCGTAACGTGTCGAGTCCCAAGATGTGAGTAGGGCCCTCGAGCGGTTTTGGGAATTCCGTTTTGCCTCTTCTTGTATTCATTTTGGTTAGTTTTTATGGGTTTACTTTCTTAAATATTATATGAAATTAGCAAAATAGTGGGAACTACTCACCCTCGCTTCATCACTTAACTAGTATCGGACCAGCTCAGGCCATTGTGAGGGGAGAATGTCGTTCAGGACTCGCTGAAGAGGCTTCAGGGCATCCACGTTCTTTTCCTAGTGGTCTTTCTTCACCTTGTTCTTGTGATCTTTCCATAACTTTTGTCATTTTGCCATGCAAACTAGCTGAAAGTCATCAGGATATGACCTCAAATTGTCTTGAGTAGGATAAAGAAATTTTACTAGTCAAGGTGTGTTGTAAATTGACATATCGTATAATAACGTTGAAGTCAAAAAAGAAATAAATGTCTTACCTTAACATACCCCCAAAGTCAATCTAATATATCCTGAGAAAAAGTAGTTCATTCAAGCACAGTCAGGGGAAATTTGTGTGGGTCTTATACTATATGCCTCAATTGGCTGATCAACTGGCAAGGTCCTGATCCAACTGGGTGAAATGTGTCATCAAACTGCACATCATAAAGGGTACCAGAATTCCATAAAGGAATCCCTTTAGCAGGGCTTCTGCCCCTATTGGAAGATGTACTCATCGTAGTAGAACCTATTAATGATAAACTCATATTAATTAAACAAAAATGAAATTATTTCATATAAGTGTTAAACATCAAAATCAAATTATACTAGTAAGCCTGGAGGCCGTGCAGTAGATATGAATGGAGAAGGCCCTACAGGAAGATCTAGATCGTGCTGGTGCAGGTGTTGATTACACTTGAAAAGTGTAATTACAAACTCCCTAACTCAACACTTATTCATGCATTTAAATAATTAGAGTTGAAGTTTTAGTATTATTGTATTACTTATACTTTTATTGTTTATTTGCAGAGAAAAGGGCAAGGATGTCGAAGTTTATAGCTATGGAAATGGCCGAGAAAACGAAGGAAATGTCATGGTTCAAACCTCACCTTAGATGGCCAAGACTAGTGATTACACTCGAAAAGTGTAATTACAAACGCCACTTTTGCACACTCATTTACATGTTTTACTACGTTTTCCTCATGATTTATCACTATTTTATCACTTACGTAAACCATTTTGTCAATCGCAGGAAAAATGGTGAATTCAACGAAGAAGACAGTGATTTTGACAACTCTAAGGAGGAAGGAAACAAAGGAGAACAAAGCGTGTCAACAATGGTTCAAGCTTCCCCAAGAGTTGGCTTAAATGGAGGAGCAAACATTGAAGAAACCTATACACTGTGGTCCGGACCCCCTTGCTTGATGGTCCCGACCACAGAAAGCTGGAGCTGTTGAAGAGGATTTCATATACACTGTGGTCCGGACCCCCTTGCTTGATGGTCCCGACCACAGAAGCTTGCCTTCCAGCCGATTGAATAAAACATACACTGTGGTCCGGACCCCCTGAGGGACGGTCCGGACCCCCTTATACGGAATTGTTGCTCCGCGTTTTGAATGATTAGGGTTTTGTGTTTGCTTATATATATGACATTGTGTAGCCGAATGAAAGTGGGGCTGCTGGTATTCTTGTTTTTCTTCCTCTTCTCCTACTTCTCTTAGGTTTAAGTTTAGTTTTAGTTATTTATTTATTTGAAGAGTTTGAAGATTTTTATTTATTCGTGAATGTTTCTCTACGTACTCCAAGTTTTTAAGACGATTGTCATTGCGATTGCTACTCAAGTTCTTATTTCAAAGTTCGTTTTCAAGTAAGTTAATATTTCATTCTTGCTCTTTATTAGTTTTTGAATGTTCGTGGATGATTTTTATGATTAATGCCATTAGTTTGTTTAATCTTTGGATGCTTTAAAATATTAGGGTTTCGTTTAGAGTTTGATACGAATGCTGTACGTTTTGATCTTAAGGTTTAACTTTAATTAATCTAGTATTTCGTTTTGGTTCATTATTATTAATTGAATGTTCGTAGGTAGGTTTTACATTCATTAGGACTGTTTTAATTACGTTTTTGAAGCTTTAACAGTTATGTCTTCATCTAAGCTTGTTAAGTTGTTTCAAAGCATGCTAGGGTAAAAACCTTTGTTCTTGATTCACTGAATCAATGAAGGGTAATTTGTTATGAACTGAGGGATGTACGTAGATCCTTCACATGGGTTTCAAAAGCCTATGTGAAGTGATCTACTATTTTCAAACTTGATTTGTTGTTTGGAAAACCTTTGAAAACAAGAGTGTTTGTTCATATTCTCTGTAATCACTGATAAACACTCTTGAGTATAATTTTCTTGATAATTTTTAAACAATTTTAATCTAGATTTGAACTCGAGTATTTTTATCATAAAATCTTTCCAGTTTTATCTTCCATAATGAAACGTGAATTTAAAACTGTGTATCGAGGAATTTTGGAATGTATTGAAAATCTTTCCCAATCCATAGATCCTTTGACGTGAACTATGGATTGTATTTAAAATCATCCCTTGGTGAAATAACAGATTACTTGGAATTGTGAAGGTTGAATCAAGAACCCTTTTCTATTAGAATTTCAATTTGATAAAATCACTATTTTAAATTTCTTATAAATCTTGTTTGCAATTAGATTAGATTATTCTTTAAATTTAAGTTTAGTAATTTTAATTTGCTGAGTTATTTAAATTAGTTCGAATTTTATTTAAGTTGAAACATTCCTTTAATTAGTAATTACTTTGTTTTTAGTTTAATTTCTCAAATTTCAATTCTATCAAATCTAATTTAAGTTAATTGCAACTTTAATTCTAATTCAATCCTACAATTCATATTTGAACTTAGAAATTGAAACACATAGGCTTCCCTGTGGATTCGACCTCGGACTCACCGAGATTAAAACTACACCGCACACCCTTGCACTTGGGGGTTAATTAGCACTGCACTATTTACGAGCGGTCAACTAGCCCAAAGACTCAACCTAAAGGAGGAAGAAAAGCAAGAAATAAAGACACTTGGGGGTCGGGACCGTCCATCTAATGGTCGGGACCACAGTGTATATGAATTAAGAAGAAAGCTTTCTGTGGTCCCGACCCCCCGATTAGATGGTCGGGACCACCGTGTATCCAAAATCCAAGAATTAAAGCACTTCTTTTAGGGTTTCTTGGCATCTATATAAAGAGCTATTGCACGGCCAAGAAGGAGGAGAAGCCCTTTTTGATTTTGCACCTTCAATTGAGCGTTAGAATAGAATTTTGAGAGTTTTTAGATTAGTTTTTTTAAACTTGGATGCGTGGATTCATGGTTTTCGTTGGAGCTTTCATCGTTGTCTTTGTAGTGATTCTTCACCTCGTCTTTTATATTCGCTTTACGTTGTAAGTTGCACTTTAATCTATTTCGTTTTATTTCGATTTGTTTCGTAATATCATGTTTTGCTTGTTTCAATTCTCTTTTCGTATGATTGAATGCTATTTTATTGTTTTTAAGATGCTTAAAGTAGTTTTAGCATAAAACCCTAGTTCTTGATTCAACGAATCAAGAATGGGTAGTTCACGAAAAACCTTAGGGTGTTAGTAGACCCTTCGTATGGGTTGTGAGAGCTCATGTGTAAGGATATACCGTGTTAAAATCTATTTTCAACTTGTTTCGAAAACATTCGAAACTGAAAATCTTTAACCACACTCGTTTGAAGTCACTGGTATGGGTTTTCGAATATAACCGTTTACATACTTTCGAATAAGGTTAAAAATAGGTTTCAAATTCATTTCTAGTTTCGTTTGTTTGAAAAACTTTTGGAAACAAAGGTCTTTAACCATATCCGCTTGAGATCACTGGTACTGACCTTTGATTACAATATTCTTAACACTTTTTGAATTAAACCCTAATCTAGTTTTGAATAAAAACATCCCAAGGTAAAGTAGTGAACTACCCGGACTTGAAAGTTGGATCAAGAACCTCTTTAGTATTGTGCTTGTTATTTGATTTAATTTCTGAGGTGATTTATTTGCTTTAAAATTTAGAGTAGATGGTTTGTTTGCACTTTAAAATTAAATTGAATTTCTTTAATTAATATTTAATTCGTTTAGAACCTAAAACAAAAGTTGAGTTACTGAAAAATTAGTTTAAATTAATTTAGGTTCACTTACTAACTAAGAGAACAAGTCTAGAGCTTTTAACAAAGCCCTCCCTGTGGAGATGACCTCGGTACTCACCGAGTTTTAAAACTACGACTGCCCTCTTGCACTTGAGAGGTAGAACCCGAAACACTTTTTAGGGTCGGTCAGGTGTCAATGAGGTCGGCCCATGGGTGGATGGCTGGATCTAAGGCGATGATGAAATAGGTGTAGGTGTGTGATACAGGGTAGGAGGACCCACTGATAGCGTTAGTGGGCTATGGTCCCCTGTCGACGTAGTGGATGGACCTATTGTAGGCATCAGTCGACTAGGGTCCCTTGTCAGCTTACGAGCCTTGCCCTGACGTAATAACTCATCCATCGTGCGTGGACGATCTCTCTTCTTACGTCCGAGCATATCTGTTTACATATTCATAAGATAAATAAATTGCATGTAATAACTAAAAACCATTCCTAAACAAAAAATTAAACATTTTCTTAAACAAATTTTGGAAGGAAAAAAGTGGACAACCCTTCATTGGTCATGCAAGTCGATAGTATCTCCTTCAACAATCTCTCTAACCCAGTTGACATCCTCATCACTTTGAACTATTACATTTTAGTCAAGAACTTGTTGCGCAAATGCATCAATATCTGGCTCATCACATTCAATTTGATACACCCCCTCATTGACATTTTCACTGCAATTTGCCAGTTAGGATCCATTGGATCTCTAACATAGTAAACTTACTCAGCTTAAGAGGCCAATATATAGGGTTCATTACTAATTCGTTCATCTCGATATAACAAATTGTTGAAATTTACCAACGTAAATTGGTACTTGTCAACTTTAGTCCCACAAATTGGATCGACTTAGTCACACTTGAATAACAAAAATTTTAATCCATAATTGTATATAACTTCAACAATATCTTTCAATTGGCCATAATAATAACCATCATCGATAGAAGGACAATCAAGACCACTATTTTGTTTGCTTGTTTCTCATCTACTTCCTTGATGTGAAATTGAAATCTATTGACGTCACAAGTTATGCAATGTCGTGCCGTTATAAGCGGACCATGAGCTACTTGGTTCATTTTATTAGTCAAATTACCATCGCTTGTTCGTCGTAAATTGTACACCTACACAATTCATATAATCTTTCAATAAAACTGCGTGAAACTAATACAGTAGAAACAAACTGAAGCACATATAACCAAATCTATACATACATAATTCTTAAACCAACTGTGAAATGATTGAAAATGGCACTGCCGAATTTGATTATCTGAAGCATCAAGCATGTCCTATTTGAGCTCAATAATGTGTGTCCTGCAATGCAGAACAACACGTATTAATGACAAGCATGATTATTTAGACAAAACACGAACAAGTTAAATATACAAATGAGTGTTTACTTATTGAATCAATGCCACAACTGATGTAGTGTTGAACAACACGTATCAATGAGCTTGAATCCATTCGATATTGTCTAGATCAAATGGTGTGCCCTCTCTAATAAGACCATCATTAATCCGTGAGGGCCTATCTAGTTTGGTTTCAACATCATTAAGATATGCAGTGCTGAAATTGGTGGACTCATCCATCAAATAACCCTTGGCTATTGATGTCTCTAGACGAGCTCTGTTACGCACATACCTTTTCACTGTATTCACGTACCTCTCAATCGGATACATCCACCTAAATTGGGCAGGGCCACCAAGCAAGGCTTTATCTGTTAAATGTATGGTCAAGTGGACCATTAAATCAAAAAATGACGGTGGAAAGCGTTTTTCCAAATGACATAGTGTTAGTGCAATCCTATCCTGGAGACTTTTCAAATCATCTGTGCGAAGAAATGTTGAACACAATTGTCTGAAAAAGTTACTTATCTCAATCAATGACTCAACAACATTCTTGAGTAAAGAATTTCGGAATGAAATAGGAATTAATTATTGAATTAGAATGTGATTGTCATGACTCTTCAAACCTTGTAAAGTCCTTTTTTTTCATGTTCATATGCTTAGAAATATTAGAACGATAGCCGTCAGGCACTTTGACCCTCTTCAAAGTGGAGAGGAATGCCTATTTCTTATCTTTACTCATCGTGTATTGTGCAGGAGGCATGTATGCCTTGTTAGACTCTTTTAACTGTAAGTGTAGTAGTTTTCTCAAGCCTATTTCTTGTAAATCATGGTGAGCATTGGCACTATCTTTAGACTTTCCTTTGACACTGAGAATGGTCCATAATATATTATCACACACATTTTTCTCAATGTACATAACATCTAAGTTGTGTCTCAATATGTTGTCTTTCCAATACGGTAACTTGTAGAAAATACTTTTCTTCTTCCAATTATGACTGCACTTTCTGTTCGCACCAGGAATAGAAGGTAGTGGAGGGGCCAACAGATCTTGGAAATCATATATTGTGCATATTTGCTCTTGCTCGAGTTGTGATAGCAAACCAACCCCAGTCATTATTTGTGGTGCTAGACCATATTCTCAAGTGCCATCAAATGACACTTTGTCCTTTTTTAACCTATGCAATGGGGGTAGAAAACATCTGTGACCTGTGTAGGCTTACTGTTTACTGTGTTTTAACTAGGTTGACTTTTTGCTCTGGTTGCAACAAGGACATGCAAATTCTCTTTTTGTGCTCCAACTTGACAAATCCACATATACGAGAAAGTTGTTGATTGTCCACAATAATGCAGCATGAAGTTTGAACATTTCTTTTCCTTCAAAGTCAAAAGTCATCACACCTTCGGCCTATAATTCATTCAACTCATCAACCAAAGGCTGTATATACATGCCAATCTTATCTCCGGGGCCTTTGGGTCCATCAATAAGAATGGATAGGATCAGGAAAGGTTGTTTCATATATAACAAGGGAGGAATATTGTATGAAACCAACACTACTAGCCATGTACTATGATTTGCCTCAGTCATGGACTTGAATGGGCTAAAACCATCTGCAGCAAGCTAAACCGCACGCTACGACTATCTAGGGAAAAGTCAGGGTGCCTCTTATCAAAGTCCTTCCATACTGTGGAGTCCGCTGGGTGGGTTAACTTGTCATCCTCCTTACTATTCTTTGCATGCTATCTCATCAGTTTTGAAAATTTTGACGATATGAAAGCCTCTTTAGCCTTGGCTTAAGTGGAAAATATCGCACTTGCTTTGCAGTGACAAGCTTCCCACGGTTCATAACCCTCCCTCAAATTACTCTAACAATTCTGACTAACCTCGTCATCCTTCCACCTTGAAGTTTTACATAAAATGCACGTTTCAAGGTGGGCATTCTCATTTCTAAACAACATACAATTGTTTGGGCATGCATCTAAAGTCTCATATGTGAAGCCTAAGTTTTCAGTTAACTTGCGAGCATAGTAGTAGGACAAAACCAGCTTTGTACCGACTGGGAGCACTCTGTGCAATAGCTAGAGTAGCATGTTGAAGGACGTGTCCGTCCACTAATTCAAAGTCTTCAAGTGTAACAACTCCACAATAAATGGCAATTTACTAAAACTCATACAACTAGGATACAATTCTATCTGCGCATCATCAAGAATTTCAAAATACTTCAATGCTTCTTCATCTACAACTTGAGTGAGGATTACTCCCACCCACCCTAATAGTCTCACAGTTACCATCTTCGGGTGCTAAATCGCACGTGATATCATTTAGCATCACGATCATCAGATCAACTGTCGTAACATTGACGTCCATCTCAAGGCTTTCCTCTTGGTGACAAAAAACATACTCTTCCCCATTTCTAATCCAATTCTTGTAATTATTCAAAAACCCATTTAGAATCAAATACTCTCGCATAATATCTCCTATGTAGTAATAACGGTTCGCACATTTTCTACAGGGACAAACTGATGTACTCATTATCAAACCCATTGGTGTAAACAGTGAATTTCTTAATCCCCTCTACATATTCCCTAGACGTCTTATTTGGCAAATTAATCCAACTCTTATCCATGTCACTAAATATTTCTGTGAAAGTCCGGTCTGAGCAAATATAATTAGTCTAGGAGATCATGCATCATGTAATTTACCTAGCCCTAAACTTCAAAATTCTTACTAGGGTGGTTGGTTCTATCCCATTTGAGAATGCACGATCCATCTTATATCCTCAACGACTCAAATGCTTTCTTCTCTTATCAAACAAAATTTTAGCAGCATGCTTGCATGGTTCTCCAAGTACACAACATAGAAACGACATAATTCATATCTATATATGCACCCAGAAAACAACAGGAAACCAAAACTTCATCTAACATCGAACTTGCATGAGTTGTTGAGGGATCATTGCATTCCCAAACTGTCCAAACTAGACAATTCAAGAACTGTGTACATCAATCTCCACTTGTGCATCGCAAGAACAACAAATCTAGTCATAGGACTAATCCGTTGCATCGAGGATGACTAAAAGGTTGTTGTACACAATTCTCGAATGGGTCTAGGTTTCACTAATGTTTGCAAATGAATAAAAGTTAATGGTGAAAAGTTCACAAACAATGAAATCTTCAAATATAAAAGTATCTAAAGATGGTTTATGTAAATTTGTTTGCTACCATTAATAAACCTAAAATTTAACCCTTAATACCTATAGCTTTCGAATTTTAATCATGTCTCGTTATTTTTTAATTTGTTGTTAAGTTTGTTATCTATTATTGGTTTATGTAATATCTAATCGATTGGATTTGGATTTAAATTTTGATTAGATTGGGCTGAAGCATATAGTGCATTGGATTGGACCCAAATAATAAATGTTAGATTAATGTTTGGGACCAAGTAAGAATTAGTTTCAATTGTTAATTTTGAAGAATTTTCTTCTAGTAATTTAATAATGGTTTATTAAAGATAATCTTAAATCTCTCATTCTTCTTATCTTTTGGATTGGATTTGGATTTGAATTGGATTGGGCCCAAGCATATATTAAATTGGATTGGACCAAATCAATAAATAATAAATTGGACTAGACCCAAGTAAGAATTATTTTTAGTTGTGATTTTGAAAGAATTTTCTTAATTTAACTTAATAATTAATTTAATAATTTGTTAAAGAACATTTTAAAATTCTCGTTAGGGGTTTATTAATCTAAGTTTTCAATTTCACAAAAGTTGCTAAATAATTTAAAGAGTTTGCTAATTAGTAAAGAGGTGTGAATTATATTTTAAAGCTAAAACTTTTACTATTATTATTATTATTATTATTATTATTGTTGTTGTTGTTGTTGTTGTTGTTGTTGTTGTTGTTGTTATTGTTGTAATTGTTGTTGTTGTTGTTGTTGCTATTATTATTCAAATTTAGAATGTCAAGAGCTTTGAATGTTCGCTTGTTTGAATTAATGTCCATTATTTGGTTATACTTTATTTTCGTATTAGTTAGATAAATAAATCAACAAATCAAAGAGTTTTCTTAATTTAATTTAATAATTAATTTAATGCTTTGTTAAAGATAATTTTAAAATTCTCATTAGGACTTTGTTAATCCAAGTTCTCAGTTTCACAAAAGTTGCTAAATAATTTAGGGAGTTTGCTAATTGCCAAAGGGGTGTGATTTTTTTTTTTAAGCTAAAACTTTTAGTAGTAGTAGTAGTGTATTGTAATTATTGTTGTTATTATTATTCAAATACGGGGTGTCAAGAGTTTTAAATGTTCACTTACTTGCATTAATGTCCATTATTTAGTTATATCTTATTTTTGTATTAGTTAGATAAATAAATTAACAAATCCTATTATTACAATAACTAAAACCAAAATCAACGATAATCAAATACAACAACAAAATCAAATCAAACAATAGAAAAGCATAATATTTGCAATTCATAAAAAATCAAGCAATAACAAATCAAGTTTGCAAATAATTAACTTTTATGAAAAATAATATGATTTTCCTTCACATAGCTGACCTGTTGAAATATCTGCCAGCTCTGAGTGTTAGATGGTGATCAATGTTCTCTGGACAAGATTAAGTGAAACTGGCTGAAATTGGCTATATGCCTATAAGGTCGTGCTTTCATCATTTTTTTTTTATAGTTTTTATCTTCTACACTGATGATTCAAATACATGTTTCCAATGCATCCTCATTTCTTTGCTTATTTTTGTCCCCCTTGGTTTCTTATTCCTTAAATTTTGAAAAGCATTTTTGTACCAGGCATTAGTTGTTATAGAGTATCTGGTGGCTAATGGAATCGAGCATGTGGTTGATGACATAATAGAACACACATATGAAATCTCGGTATGTGCTCTTTTATATCATTCTATATTTTCGAATCCTACTTCACTGGTTAGAGGCAAGAATTTTTTGGTATTCTCTGTACTTATCTTCACCATCCCAACTGGCGAAGTCACTAGCAAGCTTTGAGTATGTTAAGCCAAGTGGGAAGGACATTGGGATCAATGAAAGGAAGAAGGCCGAAGACATTGTGACTCTTTTGAATAATAGAGAAAAGATATAACAGGTAAGAGATAAAATTGCTGCAAATTGTGATAAGTAAGCATATGTTTCATGACCTTGATCTATATGCTTCCACTTAACCACCTTTGAATTTTGGTTTGGGTTTGCTTGCATCCCACTGTTTCTAGGTACTTTGGACTTTCATCGGCTAGAATCACATATAAGCTAGGTTCTGGCTCATTTAGTAGCAGTAGCTTTTGGAGAAGCAATCGGTACGAAGGCTGAGGTGCTATAAAGGACAGTGATACTTACAAGGAAAGTTATAAGGACAGGGATCAACTTGATGAAGAAAAGTTTGACCAGAGTACTTCTACCATGTCACATCGAGGGGTTATCATTGACAAAGGAAACACCTTGAAGAAGGGCTCTACACATTATGGTAGGTGTGTATATTATATTCAATGAGTTTGCTTTTGCTAGTTTGTGAAAGGAGCATACTTAGGGGCCGTTTGGTAACGCTGTCATTTTTTTAGTTACGTTTATATATTTATATTTTTTAGTTTTGTTTTCTGTTGTCGATTTTTTTCTTAAATGAAAACTGAAACTGCATTTGGAAATATAATTTTGTTTACAATTATTAATTTTTTATTTTTACAAAATAGTTAATTTTATTATTTTTAAAAGTTAATTGAATTCAATAAATATATTTATATTAATTTAATTTAATTATATTATTTATTAAAAATAATTGAATAAAATATAAGTATTATATCATTTAATCCAATAAATATAAAATATATTAATTATAATTTAATTATATTATTTACTAAAAATAATTGAAGAAAATATATTTCATAATAATTTAATAATTTAATTATGATATTTATTAAAAATAATTTAATAAAATATATTTAATATTAGTTAAATAATTAAATTAAATTAAATTAAATAATTTGATTATAATATTTATTAAAAATAATTTAATAAAATATTTTTATATCAATTAAATTATTTATTATATTAAATTAAAGCAATAATTTTATTTTATTATTTATTTAAAATAATTTAATAATACATATTTCCTATTAATTAAATTAACTAATTTAATTTAATTATTTATTGGAAATAAATTAATAATATATATTACATATTAATTTAATTAATTTGATTTAATTATATTTTTTATTAAAAATAATTTAAGTTTTATTAAATGTTTGCAATAGAAAAATAAAATAGAGTGAAAACATATTATTTTTGTTTACGTTTTTCTGTATAAGTTTTCATTTTTTGGAAAGTAAAAGTAACGTAAACAGATTTAACAAATATGTTTTTATTGTTAGTTTACAAAATTTTGAAAATATAAATAGAAAAATAGCAAACGAAAACATTACTAAACGGGGCCTTAATTTATGGGTTCTACCAGTAGGTTGAGCATCGAAACTCCAATCCATGATTAAATTACATTGCGACCAGAAAGCCATCAATAGTTTAAATTTTCCATGCCTTGATACAAAACCACCATTTTAACCAATCCTAATTAAAAAATAAAAATGAAAAATCATGCTACCAAAAAGCCATCCTCAAACAATGAAGAAGTGTATAATTAAGACAAAAAAAAAATAAAAAATAAAAAACAATGATCCAAGGAAAGAATTTAATCATATCATATTCGCATTGGAATGCCTTAATAGGCACTGAGCATATTACAGGATGGCTAATGCAATATGTCTCCATTGATAACCAAACTCTACTGATAACCAATTTGACTCAGAATAGAAGAGAAATGCTTATTTCATATGCAATGCCAAGCTAGTAACAGAGTGACTACTGACAAATCATTAATCAAGATAAGTGAGGAAGATAATAATTTACCTATGTAGACAATATAAGACATGACAAGAAAGCACCAACTTACTAAGAAAAAGAAAAAAAAAACACCAATTACACCATAACATGATTAAATTAAGATAAAATTAAGTTGCCTCAAAATTGATAAAATTTAATATTATTTTTTAGATAAACTAATTATTTAAAATGTTTATTAAAATTTGAATTTATTAACACAAATCTACATAAGTAGTATGTGGTTGATCAGATACATCTGATTAAAATTGGGAAACCCCAACACCACCATAAAAGACTAATACATAAATGAAACCCGACCTGAGACAACTAAGACACCCTCTCAACAACATGAATAACAATAGATATATACATACATATGCATCAAATTTTCAACATCAAAGTTCACAAATTAGAATCCCCAACATACACAATGTAATAAAATCAAAAACTTTTCACCCTATATACATTTCAAATTTATATAACCAAACAAATAAGAAACCAAATCAGAAACCCAAACCAAAAATTCTAATAGCAGAATCGCCAAATCAGAAAAGCAAAAGAAAAAAAAAATGAAGAACAGCCTACTTGATCGATCCACAGAAATGAGAAATAACAGGCGTTCTCGAGGGTTTCTTTGGCTCCTGTGATCTCCTTTCAGAGCAATAACAAAAAATAAAGGAGAACGAATAGTCAATACCAAGAATATGGTGTATATATATGTATAGACACATAGAGAGAGAGAGAGGGGGGAAAAGAGAGAAAGAAAGGGGGAAATGAGACTCACGGTGAGTTTCGATGGCGGGTTAGTAACAAAACTCGATGGCGTGGTGGCGAGAGAAGGAGGAGAAAGGAGGAACAACGCATGAGAAGAAAAAAAAAAGAGGGGAAAGACTGACCTGCGTGCGAGGCTTGAGGCTAAATATTGAAGAGTAATAGCGACTGCCATAGCGACCGCTTTGGGCGATCGCTAATGCTACCAATTACGACTGCACAAAGCAGTCGCACGAGTTAAGGCTGCACCAATACCACAAATTCTAGTAGTAAAACTTGTGTTACTCATGTTTAAGTCAAATTTTTATTAAGAAATAAGTAGCACTCAGAAAATTCTTTACAGCTCGACTATTCCCATCGTGCAATTATCTCGTACCTTTCACTGCTTATATTTTTATCGTTGATTTTCGATTGGAAGACATCATCTTACGGCCGTGATAATTTTGAACAAAATGCATTAGTTACTACGGGCAGTCACCAATACAAATTAGCTGAGCGGTGACTTCTGCATGAAAAAAGAGCGGTGAGGGTAGATTAAATCAATTCTTTATTGTTGTGTGATATTTGCGTTTGTGGGGGATTTAATGCCATCGAGTGCTTTAAGGTGTTTGAATGCCGAGATATAAAGCTCATTTGAACAAATACGACAAAATATGCTACAAATTAATTAGAGGTGCAAAAGCACGTGATAAACATATCGAAATTGAAGAGTACTTGCAATTACCAATATTATGTTATTTTGTGTCAGGACTCATTTAATATTTTATCAACGACTGTTAGAAAATGTAGATGATCACTACCAATTTCTTGAAAAATAGTTTAAGGTTACACCGGGATCAAGTCAAAAGGGAATTTGAGCTTGGATGGCAATTCTACTATCAATATATACTTTTTAAGTTAAATGAAAGACAATATAAATCATATCCTAAGTATAGATGGAAAGAGTAAAGGTCTCTTTGATTTAAAAAATTATACAAATATTCTATTGATTTTATTCTCCTATATTGTCAATTTTATTTTTGTCCCATTATTATTGTAATACTTATTATTTATTTTGGCTATTTATTTATTATTTTAGGCCAATAAATAATTATTTTGAGATTTAATTTATTTATTTTATTTTTCCTGGGTCGAGTGAGGCTTGAATTGATATTTGGTTGGACATAGGGGTGGAAACGAACCGAGCCGTTCGCGAACTACTCGAGCTCGGCTCGAAAAAAGCTCGGCTCGAGCTTGATTCGTGAGTTAAACGAGCTCAAACCGAGCTTGGTTATTGGCTCATTTTGGATTCGATCTCGAGCTCGAGCCTAGAGAAGCTCGGCTCGAAAGCTCGCGAGCAGGCTCGGTTAGAATAATATATATATTTTTAATAATATTTTTATATTTTTAATAATATTTTTATTATATTTTTTAAATATATTATGTTTTAAATCAAAACGACGTCGTTTTGGTTTAATCGAACTATTCGCGAGCCTAACCGAGCCTAATTTCTTCTTTATCGAGCCAAGCTCGAGCCTATATAAAAGCTCAAATCGAGCTCGAGCTCAAGCTCGAGCTCAGTATAAAAAGCTCGAGCCGAGCTCGAGTATGTTAAAGCTCGGCTCGGCTCGGTTCGTTTCCATCCCTAGTTGGACAACTAGGCCAAGGGCCCAGCTTCCTTTCCTTCTTTCCTTTCTTTTTTTTTTCTTTTTCTCTTCATTCTCTTTTTCTTTCGGTTTAGCACACAGAGAAGGGGGAGAAGAGAGAAAAGAGAGAAAAAAAAGAGAGGAGAGAGGAAGTAGAGAAAAAAAGTGCAATCCAGAATAGAAGGTCGGCGGATCGGGGTAGTATTTGACGTCGTGAACCTTGTGGTGATGTCCATTTCCAGTGGTCTGGCCTAAGGTGGTAGAAATTGGCTTTTGAAGGTTGGAAACCCAAACCAGTTTTCTTGGTTTTTCTTTGTTTCTCTTCGGATTCGAGGTACATGGAACTTATATTTGTGCTCTAGATGTTGTTAGGATGATTTTGATATATATATATATATATATATGCTTGAGTATATTCACCAGTGCACACTTGCATAGTCCTACCTATTGGGCTAGTCAACTCATCCCATCTATATTACAGGTGATCTGGTGAGGCTAGGGAGTAGTCACTCAGAGCTAAGTTGAGACTGACGGATTGACTTAGCCTATGATCTATTTATATTTGGATTATTGTATTTTTATTTGTACGACCCGAGGTATGAGTCCCAATTCGTTACATATGAGATTGTATTATTATTGAGAATGTCTACTCGACTGTATAAGCCTTGGATTTGGTCACCAGGGTGTGACATTGTATCTAGCGTGATTGATGTCATTTTTATTTATTTAATATGAGAATGAGGAACATTTTTAGTTGCTCTAATGATGGCTATTATATTATGACTTGACCTTGGTACATATTTTTACTTAATTTAATTAATTCATATATTCTCATGCCATCTGTCCTAAACAATTAAGTTAGGAGGCGTGACAGATTAGTATCAGAGCCTTAGGTTGCATTTACTTTTGGGTTTTGGGTAGTAAGGCCTATTCATTTTCGTTGGGAAGTTAACATTTATCATAATATATTATTGGTTTTGGAATTGATAATGGTTATATTTTATAAAATGTCTGAACATGGAAGAGGTGGAAATCTAAGGAATCAATCTGATGGCCAAGATCCTAAGGCTCCAGGCGTTGGGCGTGAGGATTTTCACGAGGTGCCGTTAGCTGATAATGATTTTTCTATAGCCGACATATGAGCAGATGATGTAGTTTATGGCGGCCCAGTGGGCCCAGATACAGGGGTTAGGTGTATAGGCAACAGTTCTTGGCCCAGCAGCGGCTGCAGCACCTGCAGCGGAGACACATTAATTATGAGGATTATTAATCAGTTAAAGAAGCACGATCCCCCTAAGTTTAATGGGGAAGGGGATCTAATCAAGGTTGAGAGATGGCTGAAAGAAATTTTTAAGATGATGCAAACTTTGGATATAGAGAATGATGAAGTCAGAATCAGGGTGGTAGCACGTCAGTTCTAAGGAGGTATTGTTCATTGTTGGAGGTCCTATAGGGACATCTTTGACATTCATACTTTAACCTGGGAAGCATTTAAGGAAGTATTTCTTAAGAGATTTTTCCCTATAGTGATGAGGGAGATGAAGTTATAGGAATTTCTCCTACTGGCACAGGTAAACTTATCATTATAGGAGTATGAGAGGAAATTTGCAAAATTGGCTAGATTTGCTCCACAATATATGCCATATGAGGTGGCAAGGGCCAAAAAGTTTGAATGGGAATTGAGTTCCTACATCAAGAGGCAGATCAATGGATTGAGGCATCAGACTTACTTTGGTGTGGTAATGGCAGCTCTTGCTATGAAGAGAGATGCCATTGACTTCAGGTCTAGGGCTCATGGAGTCCAGGGACAGGCTTAGGGACAGAATATGACGCAAGAATATAGTTCTAGTTCTAGACAAAGAAAAGGTAAAGAGAAGGCCAGTGGGTTCTAGAAGGAGGTTTCAGCAATATCACAGCAATTCCTTTATAAAAAAAAAAGTAGTTATGGTTCGGGATTAAGTTCAGGTTCATCGGGTGGTCAGCGACAACAATAGTTTCAGTCTCCTCAAAGAGGAAGATTTCATGATCAAGTTAGATAGAGATTGTGTTACCAATGTAATCAACCTAAACATCTGGTGACTAATTGTCCATTTAGGGAGATTTCATAGGAAAGTGTTGAGCCAGGTGCATAGCCAATTGATTTTTATTAGACATAACAATACCCAGTAAGGCCTGCACCATCTACAAAGCAACAATGTATGCAACATATTTAGCAATTTCAACAGTCGTGTGGTAGTGGTAGTGGTAGTGGTCAACGAGGGAAGAGTAGAGGCGATGGCAACTCGGGGAGTTAGAAGACTTAGGGGCGTGCTTATGCGCTTACGCAGCGAGATGAGACTCTAGATGCTTTGTGATACAGAGTAAATTTCTTCTGTTTAGAACTTGAGTGTATGTTTTATTTGATACTGGCGTATCACATTAATTTATTTCACATACTTGTGTGAAAACTTTAGGTTTGGCACTTGAGAGGTTGGAGGAGCCTATGTTTGTGGATTCCCCAACAGGTAGCAGTTCTTTAGTGAATTGGATCGGTAAGGATTGTGTTTTACAGTTGCGAGACGTTCAGTTGTGGATTGATTTGAGAATTTTGTAGATGAAAGAGTTTGATGTGATTTTGAGAATGGATTGGTTGTCTACTTATCGAGTGATAATCGATTGTTACCGTGAGTTGGTGATAGCTACCCTACCTGACAGTACTATGGTGAGGATTCGGGGTGAGGTAAGACTGGTTTTACCTTCTCCATTGTTTGACACTAGGTGTATGGGGAAGTTTTCTAGTTTATTAGCCAGTTTAAGATTGAATGAAGAAGATTCCAAACACTTTCTCTCAAGAGTTATTTGTGAGTATAAAGATATATTTCCTGAGGAATTGTGTGAATTACCTCATCAGAGGGAGATTGAATTTTGTATAGATCTTGTGCTAGGCATTTTCTCTTAGTTCTGTAGCACTGTACCGTATGGCGCTGATTATACCTAAATGTGGAATGGAGTATTCGGTATATTCACATGCTTCACGTGAAGGTTTGAGATGTGTCTTGATACAAAATGATCAAGTAGTGGCGTATGGGTCTAGGCAGTTGAAGCCGTATGAGAAGAATTACCCTACGCATGATTTAGAGTTTGCTGCAGTTGTTTTTGCTTTAAAGAGCTGGTGGCATTATCTATATGGTGAAAGGTTTAATGTTTATTCAGATCACAAGAGTTTAAAGTATTTGTTTACTCAGCATGATTTGAATATGAGACAGAGGAGATAGATGCAATATTTAGAGGATTATGATTTTAATCATCAGTATCATCCAGGGAAGACTAATGTGGTAACTGTTGCTTTGAGCGAGAAATCACAAAGTTTGACGTCCATGATGGTTCATTCTCAGTGGCGTCTTTAGGAAGATATTGGTGATTTTGAATTTTGGTGGAATGATGATGATGAGGATGGCACCACCTACACTAGTTTGAATTGTTTGCAAGTAGTACCTATATTGTTGACACAAGTTATTAAGGGCTCAGTAGAATGATCAATATTTTCAGAATATGAGGCATTATTTGTCTTTGAGACAGGAAGCTAAAGGTTGGAGTTTGTCTGCAGATAGGGTATTTGAAATTTAGAGATAAGATTTTTGTACCTAATCTGAATGGAATTCGGGAAGAAGTACTCTGAGAATTTTATCACTCGAGATTTGTAGTACATCCTGGAGGAACTAATATGTATAAAGATTTGGGACGTTAGTACTAATGGAGCGGTAAAAAGCTTGATGTGGTAGAATTTGTGTCTCATCGCCTAGCCTGTCAACAGGTGAAGACCGAACACCAAAGACTAGCTAGTTTGTTACAATCGTTACCATGGCACAGTGGAAGTGGGACCATGTAACTATGGATTTTGTGACAGGTCTATCGAGGACTCATAACAGGCATAACATCATTTGAGTGATTGTGGACCGATTGACTAAATTGGCTTATTTTCTATTTGTTTGGAGTAAGAATCCTATGGAAGAGCAGTGTCAGCTCTACATTCATGAGATTATTCGGTTGCATGGTACACCCTTGTTAATTGTGTTAGATCAAGACCCACTGTTCACATCACAGTTTTGGTAGGGTTTACAGGAGGAACTGGGAACTCATTGTGTTATAATACAGTTTTTATCCGCAGACAAACGGGCAGACTGAGTAGAATATTTAGATTTTAGAATATATGCTTAGGTATTGTTGTTGACTTTAGGAGGAAATTGGGAGCCATTTGCCATTAATTGAATTTGTGTATAACAATAGTTATCAGGTGAGTATTGGTATAGCTCCATGTGAGGCTTTGTATGGACGACCTTATAGATCTCTATTATGTTAGGCTGAAGTTGGAGAACCTGTGATGGTTGGTCCTGATTTGGTAAGACAAGCATTAGAGAATGTTTAAGTGATTCGACAGAGACTTTTGATGGGTTAGAGTAGATAAAAGAGTTATGCTAATAAATAAAGACGGTTGTTGCAATTTTAAGGCAGTGATTTTGTGTTTTTGAAAGTTTCACCGAGGCAGGGTATAGTTCAGTTTGGGAAACGTGGAAAGCTTTCCCTGAGATATATTGGACCTTTTAAGATTATTTGGAGAATTGGTGAAGTGGCGAACATATTAGCGCTTCCTTTACAGTTAGCTCGAATTTATAATGTATTCCATGTATCTATGCTTCAAAGGTATACACCAGATCCTTCTCATGTGATTAATTAAGAAGAGTTGGATATTAAGGAAGATGTGACTTTTGAGAATTTGCTAGTTTAGATAGAGGATAAGCGAGAATAAGTCTTACGTGGTAAGACCATTCCCTTAATTCACATGATGTGGTGACACTGTGGAGTTGAGGAATCTACTTGGGAACATGAATCGATGATGCGGTTGAAATACCCATCCCTATTTTCTAGTTGAAGTATATTATATAAATTTCGAGGACAAATGTTTATAAGGAGGAAGAATGTAATACCCAGTATTTATTTTGGCTATTTATGTATTATTTTGGGATAATAAATAATCATTTTGAGATTTAATTCATTTATTTTATTTTTCCTGGGCCAGGTGAGGTCTGAATTGATATTTGGTTGGACAATTAGGCCAAGGGCCCAGCTTCTTTTCCTTCTTTCTTTTCTTTTTCTTTTCCTTCTTCTTTTCATTTGGCTCGGCACATAGAGAATGGAGAGAAGAAAGAAAAAAAAAGAGAGAGATGAGAGAGTGGAGAGAGAGAGAAAGTACGATCCAGGGCAAAAAGTTGACGAATTGGGGTAGTATTTGATGTCATAAACCTCGTGGTGACGTCCATCTCCAGTGATTTGGCCTGAGGTGGGAGAAATCGGCTTTTGAAGATTTGAAGCCCAAACCGATTTTCTTGGTTTTTCTTCGTTTCTCTTCGGATTCTAGGTACGTGGAACTTATATTTGTACTCTAGTTATTGTTAGGATGATTTTGATATATATATATATATATATGCTTGAGTATGTTCACCAGTGCACATTTGCATAGTCCTACCTACTGGGCTAGTCAGCTTATCCCATCTATATTACAGGTGATCCGACGAGACTAGGGAGCAGTCACCAGGAGCTGAGTTGAGACTGATGGATTGACTTAGCTTATGATTTATTTATATTTGGATTATTGTACCTTTATTTGTGTGACCCAAGGTGTAGGTCCCAATTCGTTACATATGAGATTATATTATTGTTGAGAATGTCTATTCGGCTGTATAAGCCTTGGATTTGCTCACCGAGGTATGACATTAGATCTAGTGTGATTGATATTATTTTTGTTTATTTAATATGGAAATGAGAGACGTTTTTATTTGCTTTGATGATGGTTATTATATTATGACTTGATCTTGGTACATATTTTTATTTAATTTAATTAGTTCTTATATTCTCATGTCGTCCGTCTCAGACAATTAAGTTAGGGGCATGACAATTATTAAACTATTGCCCTCACAATCTTTCTACTTTTATTTTTATTTATTTTAAAAATATAATTTTACCCTCATTTGCTACAAATTCTGAATCCTCTTCTAATTCAAAGTGAAGAAAATACAAATAATGTTGGTAGCGGATCTAACAAACTTTTTTCCTATCTTCTTTCCTTGAAAACCCTCTCACTGAATAGTACAGTCTCACTTAAACCAGCTAAAGATTTAAAAAGGATTGATGACGATATAAGTTGGTGAGATATGAGTTAAAAAGGAAGTCAAAAAACCTATGTGGAGCCTAGCTACTAGACTAATAATATACTTACATACATATATATGGATATAGCAAAAAATGGATAGGTGAGGCAAGACAATAAAATTGACAGAGTCACTATGCACAATTAACTTGGGTAACCGAACAACCTCCCCCAAACCAAATTCACCAAGCCAAAACCACTCTGAGATCAAACTTGAAGTAGTATTTAGTCAGTTATTGAGCTTGAAAAGAAAAACTCCTTCTACCTTTACACAAAACATATACCATGTAAAATGGAGAAGCAATGCTGAGATAAGCTTAACTTTAATGAAAGAGGAAAATTGGAGAACTACAGATTCCTCAAAGCACACCTCTTCAAATTCACATTATGAAATTGCTACCAAGAGGCTGATCATACTTGTAGAAACCCTAGATCACCTTCTAGCAACACCCTTGGTGAATAATGGCAAATACGAATACAAGAAAACACACACAATAGAAAAACATAAGATTTATGTGGTTCGGCAATTTACCTGCACCCATGGGCACTTAGAGAAGAAAATTCACTATGTGAAAAATATTATAATCACACAATCTTTTCTCTCACCTAATACCCCAACATAAACCACAAAGCAATTCCCCAAGCAAACTTTAACTCCTACCTTGTAAGAGGAATTTAACTAGAGTCCAAACTTGCTACCCAAAGCTTTGACTGGTATGTTTTTTCCAAAGAAAATGACCCTTTATTTATAACCTTATAAGGCCCCTCTGACTTTTTGGAAAACTGATCTGGGATAGGAGCTTTTATTTATAACGTCATAAGACCTCTTCACCTTTGTGAGAAAATCGATGTGGGACAGGAGCCACCACATTACATGTTCCTTAGGAAATTAGATACCAGTAACCCCACATGAAACCCATAGGTTGGGGCTATCTCCCATCTAGTAATTGGGGACATGAATCAAGTCCAAGCAATGCTTGAACTTATTTGCTGTGAGGGACTTTGTCAACATGTCTGCAACGTTGTTAAAAGTGTGAACATTCACTAGCACCAGTTCACATGAAAATATCAACTCTCGAATCTTGTGGAACCTTACATCTAGTTGCTTGGTTCTAGCATGATACACCTGGCTTTTAGTCAAATGAGTGGCACTTTGATTATCACAATGAAGCTTAACTCCACCTTGCTATAAACGTAACTCCTTAACTAGCCCAGTATCCTATAACGCTTTCTTGGCAGCCTCAGCCACTGCTATATATTCTACTTTAGTCATAGAAAGAGTAACAAGAGACTGAACCACAGACCTCCAACAAATAGGCCCTCCTGCTAAAGTAAAGACATACTTAGTAGTCAATCTCCTATTATTCAAGTCCCCTGCATAGTTTGCATCGACAAGTCCTACAACTGAGGGCTCTTCCTACTATTTGCTGAACATGATGCCATACCCCGTGGTACCCCCAAAGTATCTGAAGATTCACTTGATTGCACTCCAATGTTGTCTTCTTGGATTAGCCATAAACATGCTCACCACGCTAACTACATGTGCCAAATCTAGTTTGGTACAAACCATCTTATACATAAGGTGCCCAATTGCACTGGCATATGGAACTAAGGTGTGCTAACTAGTTTTGCTTTATCTATGCTAAACTTCTTCAACACCTTCTCGACATAAGTTCCTTGAGATAATGATAATCTCCTCAAGCCGTTATCCCCACGAATCTCTAATCTAAGAAACTTTTTGGTTGCACCCAAATCCTTCATTTCAAATTCCTTACTCAACAAGGCCTTTAACTTGTTCACCTCAAGGATACTCTTTGCAAAAATCAACATATCATCCACACATAATAGGAAATATATGAAGGAACCATCATCAAGGCATTTCACATAAATGTAACAATCATACTCACATCGCATATAGCTAATTCTAATCATAAAAGAGCCAAACTTCTTGTACCAGGGTTGTTGAGACTTCTTTAGCCTAGCCCATACAGTGACTTTGTTAGTTTACAGACTAACTGCTCCTTCTCGGGTTATAAAAACCCCTCGGGCTGCTCTATGAAGCTCTTCTTCAATGTCACCATAATGAAACGCCGTCTTTACATCCATCTGTTTCAACTCCATGTTAAAATAAGCTACTAAGGCCAACATCACCCTACTAGAAGTGTGTCTAACCATTGGAGAAAAGATCTCATCATAGTTAATTCCTTTCCCTTGTGAGTAACCCTTTGCTACAAAGTGAGCCTAGAATCTTTCAACTTCCTTTTTTGACATAGCTTCTTTACATTTGTACACCCATTTGCACCCTATCCCCCACTCTCCCTCTGGTAGCTCCACCAACTCTCATATCTTATTTTTATGTAGAGACTCCATATCTTCCACCATAGTTTGCATCCATTTGCTCTTTTTTTGGCTATTGATAGCCTCCTGAAAAGTAATTGGATCCCCACTACTGGTAACAAATGCATAAGAAACTAAATTTTCAAAGCCATACCTAGTCGGTGGTTTAATAGTATGCTTGGTCCACCCTAAAGCTAAACTCTGGTGTTGTTGCACGCTTGAACTGGAAGCTTGCTCCTTCGAACTAGGAGCCTCTAAACTCTGAGTAAATATATCCTTAACCTGACTCTCTATCTCCACCTGCACCACTCGCTTGCTGAAATCTTTTTTTCTGGCTTCTACTTCTCTTGTGACTATGTACTCTTCAATATGGACTTTTTATCAAATACCACGTCCCTACTGATTACCACCTTATTTGCTTTAGGATCCCAGAGCTTATACCCCTTAACCCTTTTCTCATACTCGAGAAAGATACACTATCATGACTTTGGATCAAGTTTGGACCACTCATCATTAGAAATATACATATATGCAAGACAATCGACTCTTAACCCAGAATAGTCAACCTTCTTTCTTGTCCACACTTCCTCTGTAACCTTTTCTTCTAGTGTTACCCTTGGTGATCTATTAATTAAGAAGTAAGCCATGCTAACTACATCTATCCAGAAGTTCTTTGAGCCCAGCATTTAACCTAAGACATCTTGCCCTTTCAGCAATTGTTTGGTTCTTCCTTTCCGCTACACCATTCTGCTATGGTGTCTTATATATTGTGAAGTGTCTCTTTATTTGTTGCTACTCACAAAATTGTATGAACTCTTTTTCCTTGTACTTAGTGTCGTTGTCTATTCTCAGGCACTTTATCTTCCTCCCAGTTTGGTTCTCCACTTCAGCTTTCCACACTTTAAACTTGGCAAACATGTCTAACTTGTGTTGCATGAAGTAGATCCAAACTTTCCTGGAGAAATCGTCAATGAACATGATGAAATACTGATGTCCCTGTCGTGATACAACTCTCATTGGCCTCTAAACATCTGAATGGATATACTTAAGAATGCCTTATGTCTCGTGCGTAGTTGTCTAAAATTGCAACTTAGTCTGCTTTCCAAGAATACAATACTTGTAAAAATCAAGCTTGCAAGTCTTCACCCCCTTAAGCAAATTCTGCCTGTATGGCTCCAACATGCCACTTTCCCCCATATGCCCTAGTCGCATATGCCACAAGTGGCAACTTCACCTACAACTATACTCCCTAACAGTCTGTAGATATTCTCAAAAACTTTTTGTCCTTTCATTACCACTATCACCCCTTTTGAAACTTTCATTGCCCCGCCCTCAGATTTAAAACTAAACCCATTTGAATCTAAGACACCCAATGAAATAAGATTCTTCCTAAAATTAGGAATATGTCTTACTTCACATAAGGTCTGTACCACACCATCAAGCATATGGATTTTGATATTCCCAATCTTATAACTTTGCATGAGGTATCATTACCCATCAGAATGAACCAAATCCACTAACCTATAGGTGTTGAACCACGCCCTGTTTGGCATCTGATTACACTTGAAAAGTGTAATTACAAACTCCACATTTTGGCATTCATTAATGCATTTAAGTGATTAATTTTGGAGTTTTATCATTATTTTATTACTTATAGTGTATATTTCTTTAATTGCAAGGAAAATGGTGAAATAATCGAGAATAGTAGCGATGAAAGTGGCCTAGAGGATGAAGAGAATGCTATGGTCTGGACAACCCCTAGGATGGTGCAGACCAGGTCAGTATGGAGGAGTAAGTAGAACCTGAGGAAATAAGGTTCTGTAGTTCGGACACCCCGTCGGGTGGTCCGAACCACAGTGTGTGGCCACACAAATTTAAATCAAATTCTTTTAAGGTTTCTTGCTAGCACCTATATATACTATGATGTATGGCCGAAACAGAACATCTACCCTACTTTAGTTTTTCATACTTTTGAGAGTTTGAGAGCGTTTTTAGAGATTTTCAATGTTCAAGGAATGATTTTAAAGCTTTTTGGAGTTAGCGTAGGATTCATTACAGCAATTATCACTTTTCGTTACGTTTCAGATTTGTCTTCAGAGTACGTGTTGTTTGACTTTTCTTTTTAATAATATTATCTTTTCATTTTACTTTTTGGATTCGTAATTTATGTGCACAATGATTGTTTTCATTTCTTTTAAAAGGATGTTAGTGTAAACCCTAGTTTCTTAATTCAACGAATCAAGGAAGGGTAGGTTCCTACGAACAATGGGATGTGCGTAGACCGTTCGCATGGTTTGCGAAAACTCATGCATAGGGTTCTCCAACTTTCAAATCTAATTTTGTTTGTTTCAAAAGCTTTTGAAAACAAAAGTTTTTGACTATATTCTCTGTAATCACTGGTAAAGATTTTTTATTAAAACTTGCTTAATATTTTTGAACAAACTAAAAATTGGATTTAAACTCAAATGTTTTCATAGAAAATCTTTCCGGCTTTATAATCCTAAATGTGAATATAAAACTCAGTATTGGGAGATTAGAAACCCTAACGAAGACATCTTTCCAATCTATTATTCCTTTTACGTGAACTTTAGATTATAGCATTTAACACATCCCATTGTGAAGTAGTAAACCACCTAGAATTGAAAGTTGAATTACGAATCATTTCAATATTGTGATTGTTAGTTAAATTAATTCTTGAGTTGGTTAAATTGATTGATTTGAAATTTTAGATTATGTTGTTTCATGTAATTTATGTTTTAACTGAATTTACTTAGTGGAAATTTTAGTTTTGCTAAAAATGAAAACAAAACATTATTTTTTGAATTCTTTTAATCAATTGTTAGTTTGTTCTTTAATTTTAATTTAAAATTTTTGAAAACCCTAGAATTTAGTGTTTATTAAACCTTAAACTTTCTTTAAATTTAAATCTAAAATTTCATTTGTAACCTAGAAACTAAAGACTTAGGTTCCCTGTGGATTGGACCTCGGACTTACTGAGTTAAAACTACACTGCACACTCTTGCACTTGGGGGTTGATTTAGATGTGCTTTCTAGATGCGGTCAGCGTCATGTGAAAAGAACAATCCGAATCTAACACGCAAGAATTTGTGAGATGATCTGAGCCAGAAGAAATTGAAAGTATATCACCGTCCTCCAAGTCATTCTCTACAGCATTTATAGATTTTGAACTATCTTTATTCTCACTGCCCTTATCATTGCCCCACTTTGGGCAATCTCGCTTAGTGGCCCTTCTTGTTGCATTTGAAGCATTAAGGATTTTTCTTCTTGCTGCACTTGGACCTAGAATTTTTATTCCCATTTGATTCCCTTTGTCTGCTCTTTCCTCTATCTTCTTTTCCTTCACAACTAGACCCTCTCCCTGAGGATTCCTATCACTTTGGTTCCGCTTCTATTGAAAGTCTAACAAGGTTGTTGTGAACTCATCATATACAAGAGTCTCTTTACCATATTTAAGGGTTGTGGTCAAATTCTTATACAGCGATGAATTTGGTAGTGAGTGCAATAACATAAAAGCCTTGTCTTTATTTTTGAACTTGGCTTTTACCCTCTTTAAATCCCCAATGATTTAATTGAACGATTTTGCTTATGTTCAAGCGATATAGCTTTTGCTTAATATAGAGCTTGTTCGTAAGAGACTTAAATGTGTATCTCACTTCGAGTTTCTTCCATACCTCTGCTGGTGATTCCTCCTCAATAACATATTACATTACAATATCATCCAGACACAATCTGATTGTAGCCACAACCCTTTCCTGAAATTTAAGCCAATCTACTTCTTCTATCTTTTTAGGCTTTGTCGTTGCCAATGCTTTCGCCATTCTTTGTTGCACCAACAGATCCTTTACCCTTCTTTGCCACAATCTAAAATTCCCCATTATATTGAACTTGTTGACATCAAACTTTGCAAACAAAGAGCTTCCTAACATTTTGCCTTATTAATTTCTTACTATAAAAGTGAATAGTACCCACTAAGTTCTTAGGAAAGATTGGAGGGGTCCCACTAAAACCTAATCTCTTAGATAGAACCTCATTAGACTTGTACGTATCCATGCTACTACTAAACTCTGTGAATGTACCTACTAAGCAAGTTCCTAGAAAAGATTAGAGGGGAGCTACTAGTCCCACTTAAAACCCAATCTCCTAGATAGAACTTCTTTAGACTTGCACGCATCCACACCACACACCAAGGCAACTTGAGCTCTGATACCAATTGTTGTTGTAGAAACCCTAGATCACCTTCTGGCAACACTCCTGGTGAACAATGGTAAACATGAACACAAGAAAACATGCACAATAGAAGAACACAATATTTACATGGTTCGGTAATTTGGCTACATCCACAAGCACTCAGAGAAGAAAATCCACTACATGAAAAATATTACAATCACACAATCGTTCCTTTCGCCTAATTCTCTAATATACCCAACGAAGCAATTCCTCGAGCAAACTTTAACTTCCACATTAAAAAAAGAAATTACTGAGAGTACAACCTTGCTACCTCAAGCTTTGACTAGTGTGTCTTTTCCAAAGAAATTGACTCTTTGTTTATAATCTCACAAGGCCCCTCTGCCTTTGTGGGAAATCGATGTGGGACAAAAGCTTTTATTTATAACCTCACAAGGCCTCTCCGCCTTGTGAGAAAATTGATGTGGGATAAGAGCCAGCACATTAACACAAACCTACCAAAAGAAGAGGCCATTTGGGTTTAAATAGATAGAACTTAGATACCTCACAGATAGCCTTAAACAGCATAGTCCAAAATTCAATTATCTTCTCACTAGCTGAGAATGAAAAACTACCATAATGTAGACTCAATTATCATTCTATTATCTGATCTTGACGTTACTCCTTCCTCTAGGACCAATAAAGACTCTAAAAGAGTAGTGGTGGCTCAACCTAAACAACCATAAAGCCCATGTTAGTCATGTCCTAGAACTGGCAAGAAGTAAGGCGACCCTTGACAGTTCATGCACTAAGGGATACTCTCAAAGTCCATCGCCCTTCCATTGTTTTCTTAGGGGGTGTTTGCTCAAATGTTTGGCAAAAAAAGTATAGTAAAAGTACACATATTTGGTATAAAAGTGATATGTGGTAAAATTTGATTGGCGAAAAGTACAAAAAGTTAATAAAAGTTGGTGGGTTTTGATTGATTTTGGCCAACCAAACACCCCCTTAATGGAGACGAAAAATACGTCCACAAAAGTTAATCAAATTAGAAGAAAAATGAAATTTAAGCACAGTTTTCATGCTGCTCCCATTGGTAGAGCAAGTGGTTTGTCAGTTTGGTGGAACAATGACATTTACCTTACAATTGACTATGCAAGGGTAGAATTTGATACACTCTTATATGTCTAATTGTTACAACTCTAATTTCTATGCCATTTCTTTTGTCTATGGAAGTCTCTTATACACTAAAAAAATCAGGTTTGTAATGCCTTGAGAACTATTGCACACTCTAAAAAATTACCTTGGCTTTGCATTAGAGATTTCAATGAAATCCTAACCTCTTCTGAGAAGCAAGGAGAACAACTCCCTCATTATAACAGAATCAAGGCTTTTTACAATTTACTATTAGATTTTGCTCTCATAGATCTTAAAGCAAATGGACAAGCTTTCACCTGGATGAATACACTACAACATAGCACACCTTTGGTATAAAGCCTTTTTCTAGTCGCTAAAGGTTTTTGCGACCAAATCAAACTTAGTTGGAATTTGGTTGGGGATATTGGTGCTTGTTCATGTCCTATTCAAAGTGACATTAATACCCTAAGTGCAAGGTGGACATTATAATATCACGATAAAATGTCTATGAATACCGAGTCATGTCCACAGGGAGCTAGTAGTTAGAACCACTAGTGACCTGAAACTTTTAGGAAATTTGAAAGGAATTTCAAATCCTCACAAAGAATTCATAGTGAAATGTTGATTGATTGAAAAATGGTCGATAATTGGTTTAAAATTTTGATTACTAAAACAATTTATGGAAAATCTTGGATCAAGTTGAATTAAGTAGTAATATCCATGGATCTTTAAGGATCAAAAGAATTAAATCATAAGATGTATCATAAGACCAAATGAGAATAATACTTGATTGATTTTGCATAGAAAATATAATTCAACTCTATTGAAATATTGATCCAAACACTTGAGGTGCATAGTTCATATAAAGTGCATGAAAATTCTTAAGTAATAATCTTCATACAAAATTAGAGAATTGTGCATGAAGATTTTAAACAAGCAATTCACATACAATCTATTGTGAATTATACAACACTAATGGTAGATCAATAACATCCATAGGAGATTTCAAAAGTAACTAATTCAATTCAAGATCATTCACCAAAATTAAGAAATCAAACATTGAAGCTTGATTACCTTGAAGTTCCATTTCAAGTATAACCATATTAACTTGAATATTCTAAGAGAAAGACTACTCATGCATACTAAATTGGAAATCCAAATCTATATATTGAATTGAATTCATTATAGAAATTCAGATTTACAAAAGGAAATTTGAAGCGAAAATTGCAAAGAAAACTTTTTACCTTATTAAACAAGATCCAAATTCTCTCTCTCTGTTTCCTCTATCTATATGCTCTGTTCTATATAAATCTTTCAGTTACAACTTTGTAACTATTCATATCAAAACCTAAGTAAGATTACAAAATTGCACTTAATTAGTTTGGCTCTGAAATCTTTGGGTCGTCCAAACCCCTCTTCGTATGAAGGACACCATTCGGATAAGGGTTTAGAGGGTAGTTCCATAGCTTCTTCTAATCTTGCATGATTTTTACCCTTTACTATCAATCAAATGCGTGTGTGTACGGAACACCATCCAAAGGCCTGTTCACATGGTAGACTAATACTTAGACTCCTCATTCTTCATTCGAATTTCCTCACATAGTGTCAATCGAACATAGCTCCGCATAGAACACCATCCGAACAGCCGTCTGAATGACTTTGTCATACGCATGAGGGTGCAAATGCTATAATTGTCTAGACAAAGGTCCAAATGTTATCCTTCCCTTCTACTTTTTAAATCACCTTCTTGTCTTCATTTCACTCTATATATGTTAAACATCCTTGCAACAACCTGAAATAAAAAAAGAACGATATCTAAGAATAACTAAATCATTTTAATTTCTTATTGTGCATGATTAATCACTCTCAACATGTTTAAATGGTCATTTTATGTGATTAATCGATTGGTGGAGGATGGTACTAGCAACCAAACCAAGGCTTGGTCACTAAAAGATATTTTTCCATGACCAAGAATTTAGTCACCATAATAATACTTTTAGGGACCAATTAATTGGTCACCAAAGTTCATGTTTTGTGAGGAACTGTGAGGGACCTACCCGTGAGAGACTCTGCCTACGGGAGAGTGAAGCGGGAGGTGAAGCAGAGAAGCAATGCCTCCCATCCCACATCGCCTGGGTCGTGGAAGGAAGTGGCATATATGTAATATTCGACATCAATATAGGACAACGCGTTTTAAAGCCGTGAGGGGGTTCAGTGGGAACTCCAGGGTTAAGCGTGCTCCAGTGGGAGCAGTACTAGGATGGGTGACCTCCCGGGAAGCAGCTTACCAAGCCCAAAGCGGACAATATTGTACTATACGGATGCGGGTCGTTACAAATGGTATTAGAGCCAATACCCAGCCGAAAGTGTGGGATCATGCGTGGGCCCTACGTGTGGGGGACCTGCCTGTGAGGGACTCTGCCTGCGGGAGAGTAAAGCAGGAGGCCACGCGGGGACGCGTGCCCTGTAAGGGGGGAGGATTGTGAGGGACTGTGAGGGACCTGCCCGTGATGGACTCTGCCTGCGGGAGAGTGAAGCGAGAGGTGAAGCAGAGAAGCAATGCCTCCCATCCCACATCGCCTGGGTAGTGAAAGGAAGTAGCATATATGTAATATTCGATATCCATATAATAACAACGCGTTTTAAAGCCGTGAGGGCACTGGGTTCAGTGGGAACTCCAGGGTTAAGCGTGCTCCAGTGGGAGCAGTATTAGGATGGGTGACCTCCTGGGAAGCAGCTTACCAAGCCCAAAACGGACAATATTGTACTATATGGATGCGGGTCGTTACATGTTTTTAGCGATCAATTGGTCGCCAAACCCACATTATTTGTTAAGGATTCAAAGCATTCCCTGACCAACTAGTCGCAAATTATAAAACTTATTTATTTTTTTAATCTTCCTTAAATGCCCTTTAATTACTTACTATTTTGTAATTTTTTATTTTCTTCAAATGCTCATTAATTATATGTTATTTACTTAAATAACCTTAACATAATTGCTTATTATTTACTATTTGAATCACTTTGTTAATTTCTTTATAATTAACAAATTAATTAATGATATACACATAGTTTAAAAATAAAAATTTACGTGTATCGTTTGTGCACTAGTATTTGGAACATATTTAAAAATAAAAATTAATAGAAAAATTAAGTAAATATTCATAATTTGTAAAACTAAAATATTTTTATTGATTATTAAGATAAAAAAATCACACACATTACTTGTACACCAGCGTCTAGTTTACGAATATATTTGGGCTTAGTACATTCTCGATTTGATTCCCCTGTTTAATAGATGAGTTAATTGAGTTCTAATAAAAACAAATCAATCCTTTTCGTAAAAGAATCAAATTTGGATATTACCTGACTCAGTTAAAAGGATTTGAGTTCTTTAAATATATATAATAAAATATAGATATATTTCTTGTTTTGTATGTATATCATATTACAGTGTGTTTTTATTTTAAAAATTGTACTACATTTTGCCCTTGACTTTTTATTTAATTTGTACTCTCATGCTTTTATAATATTTAAATTCAACTCATTTATCAATTGTAATAAATAAACTTAAATTATTTAGCAAAAACAACTAATTCATGTTTACTGTTTAGCTAAAAAAGATAGACAATTTAGTACAAAAGACTACACGTAAGAAGATTTGAAAAGAGTTTGATATAAGCAACTTTGTCGCTATTAATTGAGTTGTGCCTAAATACAAATTGGGCTCGACTTATTAAGAAGAAATGAGAAAAGCCTAAATTTTTCAAAATGCATAACAAACCAAAGCCAAGCTCAACCAAATTAGTTAAGGCCAACTTGACTTATTTAGATCTTTAAATAAATAGTCTATAGTCAACGGAATCAACTTTGATGATTATAATTATTTTCGTGTAATTTCTTCTAACAAATTATGCTTACAACACTATAAATAATAGTTATAATTATGGATCCTAATGGAATGAGTATATGAGAGCTTCTGACCTAACTGAATCCGATAAATGTTCGTTGAAAAATATCCTAAATAGTATTTGGACAAGTTTAGAATTGAAATTTAATATTTGTGCATGTTAGGGACAAGTTTAAGATTTAAGGCATCCGATACTTTTTCATATTTAAAGAGTACTCGGTATCAAATACTAGTGTAGGTACTCCTTCAATATAAAATAATATAATATAGTATATCTTTATATAATTACAATTTATAAAACTTGCTTAAATTCTTAGATCTACGTTTATTTATCCAATTCTATATAACTTTTGCCATAGCTGATACTTATCACTATAGTTGTTGCTACTAGTCGCAAAAAAAATTCAAGTATCAAACTCTTTTTGTTCAGCAATAAACATTCACTACCTAAATTGCTCACCACGTTTACCAGAAATCCGATCACCGACCTGCCGAGCACAAAAAAAATAGAGGTGATGGCCGGAGAGAGGGTCCGACTAGAAACCGACTAGAAATCACTCTAATGCTTAAGTCAGCAAAGGCTCTTGGAGAATTAGAAAGTGCAAAGTATTGAGTAATGCACTAGGTTGATAATAGTGAGCATACTTGGATTTCGAACCTAAGTGTTGTATTTATAGTAAGGTGAAATGAATAAATTAACGTGTAAAAATTAGATTATAATGATATTATCTAATATACACTTCTTACTTTCCTTTAAATGCCTTTCACTTCTCATTTAATCTCCTCACTTTGCATTAAATGCACGTAGGCGATTGGCGCGTTTGAATTGATAGAATACAACTCTGAGAACTGCCCACACATCACATTTGTCTGCTACTTGTAATGAAACAAACTAACTAGGTTAACATCTAGGTAATAAATCCAGTTCATTTATTGTTATTAGGCATTTATGGTTAGGACCTCACTATCGAGCAGTGGGGCCCAACTATAGTGATCTCTCAATTACCAAACCAACACCGAGTACTTTTGTCATGTGCTCAGGAAAATGCCACATGTCCCGTTGTACGATGCTTGGGAAGGGGCCGCATGTCCCATATTTATTTTGTGCTAATATTATGCCTCTACTCTAGTCGGGATAATTTATTTCTTGAGCAAAGTACAAGACTTTTAAAATGACACTTATCAGATCGATGTAAAGTCCCTTCATATACCTCATTATTTTCTCTTTTTTACGTGTTTTACCACGATTGATCACCCTTCTATCTTATTTATAACATGTAATGCATCTTTTTGCCTTTTCAGCGCATCACGCCGCCTACATGAAACCTTAGGGCTATGATGCTTTAAGCACATAAATATTAATTTGAAAATGGAGGCGGTAATAAATACCTTTTTTTTTTTCAGCTCATTTGACTTTTTGGCTTCGAAATTTAAAGTATGCATACATATATATGTAAATATTACCCGCTTTATTAATCTTTTTCTGAAACTCGATCCCTTGAGCTCGTTCAAATTATCTCTACAATCTTCTTCTTCTCCATCAAAGCTTCTTTTCCTCGACTTAGTGCTTTTCTTTTGGTGAGTGTCAAATTTTTTGAACCCCTTCTTCTCATTCTTTTTCTTTTTCATCAAAACCATAGGTAGGCTAGCTGACAAACTCAAATCTGAAAAAAACTAGGGCTTTCAAGCAAATGTATAACATATCCCCCAACGTAGATATTAGGGTCTCCTTTGAAAGGGATCATGAGGCAAGGGAGTCCCCTATAGTGGCCATCGCAGATGGTGGCCTTAGGTTTCCTTTAATCCATTTCCTTTACTCTGTTATAAGCATACTAGATCTCACCCCTAGGTGTGTGACCCACAATTTTTATAGGATAGTAAATGGGGTTAACGAGATCAACAAACACTGTGGGTTCCACATCTCAGAATGGGATCTCCTCTTCTTTCATTCTATCCAAAAAGTTAGGAAAAACAAGAGCAAATGGTGTTTAAAATCTCGACCAAGGAAAGCCCTGCTCCACATTTTACCTGATAACATAAAATCGGAGGATGACACTTGCATCATTATTGGGCACTGGACGCACAATCTAGACAAAGATCCCTTCCCTTTAGTTCTTTTGGTGTCCTTGGGCCCAGGTCGACAAACTTCAGATTCTCATTTACTTATCTATTTTTCACCTTAAATGTAAGTTAAAGATGACTTTCTGTGTATCTTTATGTAGCTGACCACACAAAAAAATGCTGGGCTAATGGGATTCAAGCAGATATTGCAGATTTAGAAGAGGTTCTAAAGTTCCTCGGCGGTCCATAACTCTATCCTTTCGCCAAGGCCGCACTAATTTTGTCTGATTTTATGCCGACTTATAGGTCATTCATTTACCCACCACAAGGATTTGCAATTAGGAAGGCCATCAATTGCCTGCAGGGGTAGTTCAATTCAGTTCTTGAAAAGAAACAAGATTTCTATGCTCTAAAGCAAAGGGATTGGGTGCTACCTCCACCACTTGCCATCCCATTTATTCCTCCTATACCATCTCATCAATCTAGTCAACTAGCCCAGCATGTCGAACAACCTCGGCATAGGAGAAGGCTCATATTGGAGGAAAAAGAAGAAGAAGAGATTGCTTAGCATGCCCTTAACATTGAAAGAAAAGATATGGCTCTAAAAAGGAACATCAAAAAGGCTGTCGAGGAAGCAACGAAAAGACAGAAAATGGAAGAGGCCAAGAAAAGGGCTAAAAAAAGGAAAGCAACCTAAGAGAAGAATGCCGAGAAGAAAAGGGCCAAGAAGGCTACTGAGGCTGGGAAGTAGCCAGGGTAACCCAGAAATCCTCCATACTTGAGGGCGATGACCCTTAGGCCTAAAAGAAACAAAAGGTAGATCAGTGCCAGGAGGTCTTTCTCCTAGAGGGTCCACCAACCACAAAAGTGCCCTAGCATAACCAAGAAATGTTTTAGGTTCTCAACCATAGACCTCTCAGCCAACAAGGCACATTACCCTACAAATGGTTTATCCAAAGAACCCAATGCAAGACTTTCTACCTTTTGTTCCGTAAATCCTAATCCCAAGTTTTTGATTTCCCTCTGGTCGTCCCTTCATCATCAAAGACACTACACTCAAGCATCCTGAGGAGTAGCTCAAAGCTATTCTTCCTCTTCGAGATGTTCAGAACATAAGAAAGAATAAGATAGAGGATTTCCACTCCACACTAATGAAGAATATGATTATATTAAGCTATATTTTTCTGAATACTTTCATTCTTCTTCTTTTTTTAAACTGTGAAACTTCTCAAATCCTTTATTTTACTATAGTTAACCTTGTACACAATAGTGCTCATCACCAGGAGCCAAGGCCTTCATGCTAAGGTGACCTAGATGAGGTCTATATCAAGAACTTGAGGAGAGAATCGATGACCTTGAGAAAAAGAAGAAAGAATTAGAACAACTTGTGGCTACCCATGCTAAAGCAGAAACGAGTGACAAAAAGGCAGCACACGTAGATGGGCTTTTGGCTTCAAAGGATGAGGAACTTATACAAATAATAAGCTAACTTGCCTTTACCAAATTTGAATTGTCCTTTTCCAAAAGCCGAGCAGGAGAGAATGGCACAAGAGATAGAAAAATTTTATTCCGAGCAAGCCAGTATGAAAGGCAAGGTCAAAAAATTAAAGGTTGAGCCTAAGGTTAAATCCAATGTGCTACAAGAAAAAGAACTTGCATTAAAGAACTCTGAAGAGAATGCGGCCGCAAACCTTGTGGCTCAATTCTAAGACTTCGTCAGTCAAATGCATGATGCTAGGATTAAATACTTCCTGGATAGTTAAGAGGCTGTAATGAAAAGCAAAAAGAGCTTACCTCCCCAACTTACAGAAAAGTTCCATTTCCCAATCCTCTAAGTGCCATATCACTATTCAGCTTTGACTGTCCTTCTCAGAGTCCAACGATTTATACTTTGGAAGGGGACGTCGAAGAAGGTAAAGTGAAGGTAGATAGTGCTACCAAATGTGCCCCTTCCTCTACCCAACAAGATCCTCCCTCAGTTGACCTTGCTCAAGATCCCAATGCAGTTGGAGAAATACATCTTATGCTTGAGAAGGATTCTACCAAGGAGAGAGAAAAGTAAGACTTGGGCCAACTTTTCTACTTTATTTTTGTTTTACTTTATAATCACATTCTAATGTAAAACTTTTCTATATTTAATGAAAATGAACTTTCTAAAAAGTTCTTCCTTGTTAAAGTTGTTGTAACTTCTTGTCTTATACTCAATATATCATGTATTTTGAATTTTCAACAATGTCGTTCTACAGGATCCGATCAACAAATTCTTTGCTTCCGTTGTTGAAGAGATAGTTAAAAGAGCAGCTGAAGACCTCATTGAAACAATTTGTGATAGAATAATTAAAGGAGATACTCAAGAAAATATCAAATTATTGCCCTTGTAATTTTCTTATCTGATGTATATTTTCCATAAATTTAATAAAGTTTAATCTTTAGTCCTTCCTTCTCTTCCTTCCACTTGCATCTCAAGCTTTTGAAGTGAAGTACTTAAGTAATGTAACTTTTAGCTAGTGCCGAGCACAAGCACTTTGTACAATGCCACATAATGAGCAACAGAACTTGTTAAATGATAGATACCAGACCGCCTAAGTAAAAATTGTGCTTTATATAATTGATATGGTAAATCAACCGAACTTTTTAGAGAAATCAGACCACTATGGATTTTGCTGCAAAGGCATCTTTAGATAACAACCAACCTTTTTTTAGGGTGGCATGGAAGTTTTAAACCTAGACTATGTTGCACTTCAAAGGCATTTCTGGTTATAATTAATTAACACTTAGGAAGTGTTTCTTAACATAGTATTTGAACTTAAACCAACATAATCATACCGGAGTAACTTTTCAACACGTAGCCGACCACCTTTTAAGGAGTCAGTAAATTCTTGTGTTCATATATTTTGGGCTGTTATTGCATTTTTGCCATATTTTTCAACATGATGTGATATGAGCTTTCGAATCTTCACTTTTCTGGACTATCTAAGAAGTAATAGCCATTTAAATGAAACTTTTAAGTTGATAAATAGACCAAAATCACATATCTACATCCTTGTAAGAAAATCAACAAGCTTACCTTCTTCTCGAGTCAACCATTTTGGAAAATCCAATGGATTTTTTGCTCTTCTAAGTCAACAATCATAAAAATCTTTTCTCGAACCAACATTAGGGAATTCTAGTGAGGCAATCTTTTAACCTAACACTCGAGAAAACCCAGTGTGGTAATTCTTTTGCACCAACATTAGGGAAACCTAGTGTGGCAATCCTTTTCAAACCAAGACTAGGGAAACTTAGTGTGACAATCCTTTTCAAGCTAGCACTAGGGAAACTTATTGTGGCAATCCTTTCCAAACAAGCATTGAGAAAACCTAGTGTGGCAATCCTTTCTGAACTAGCAATAGGGGAACTGAGTGTGGCAATCCTTTTCGAACCAACAGTCGGGAAACCTAATGTGGCAATTCTTTTTAGTGACTTCTTTAATTTCATGCAAGCTTCCAAAATTACTTCTTCCAAATGCTCATTTACAAAAAATTTCATTAATAAATATTCTGTACAAATGCTTACATATAAAATAATTTTAGGTGAGCAGTATTCCATGGCCTCTTGACTGGTTCTTCCCTCTTGATCACATAGTCGATAAACTCCATTGCTCAGCACTTCTATGACACAAAATGGACCTTCCTAGTTTACGTCAAGCTTCTCGTCGATTGGATCTTTTTTGGCCCCCATTAGCTTTCCCAACACAAAATCTCCTACCTTGAATTCTCTAAGCTTGACCCTCTTACTGTATTTCTTCTTTGTCTCTTACTGGTGGTTTGCAAGTCTTAGTGCAACCAGCTCCCTTTGCTCATCAATCAAATCCAGACTTACCCCCATTGCTACATCATTTTCCCCTTGGTCAAAGGCTTGGGTACGTATGGTCGACAAACCAACCTCCAGTGGAATTACTGCCTCTATCCTATATGTCTATAGCACTAATAGAAATTCATCTACTCGTTTCTCTTTAGCTGCTTTTAGTTTTTTCTTGATGCCATTCAGGATGATTTTGTTTAAAGCTTCAGTTTGCCCGTTACTATAGGGATAGGTACGTGTTCAATATATGTTTTTTATTCCATATCTAGAATAATATTCCTTATATGGAATACTATTAAATTGAGTTCCATTGCCAGAAATAAGTATCTTAGGGATACCATACCTCGGGATGATGTTCTTCCATACAAAGTGAATGGTACCTGCATCCTTAATGTGTGCTAATAGCTCTACCTCTCTACCCACTTACTAAAATAATCAATGTTAACCACTAGCCATTTTTTGTTTTCAGTAGCAGTTGGTAGTGGCCCTACTATATCGAGTCCCCATTAAGCAAATAGCCACAGACTGGTGAGTAGACTGAGCTTCTAAGCAGGTTGATAGGGGATTGGAGCAAACTTCTGGCATTTTTTGCACTTCCCCACATAAGCCTAATCGTCTCTTCTAATGTTTGGCCACCAATAGCCTTGAATAATTACTCTCTAAGCAAGTGATCTACCCCCAATGTGTGCTCCATAGATCTCTTCGTGTATTTCATAAAGGAAATTTTGTACCTCGTTAGGAAAGACACAGAGAAGATAGGGGCCTGTGAAGGACTTCTTGTATAGTTTATGGTCGGGGGAAAGCCAAAACCTCGTGGCCTTGACTCTCAGCTTCCTTACTTCAACCTTATCTCTAGGGAGGGTTCCATTTTTCAGATAAGAGATGATTGGATCCATCCATGATTAGATCCATCCATGATGGACTCAACTAAATATAAACCATCTCTTAACCTTTAGATACACTCGGCTTCTCGAGTACCTCCAAGAAGACTGTATCAGTGAGTCTAGTCCTTGGAGATGTAGCCATTGTTGCCAGGGCATCTGTATGAGTGTTATGATTCCTTCCAATCAGTTTAACTCCCAATACATTAAAGTGCTCCAACTTCTTTGATAGCTCCAAATTTCGGTCATCCTTTCATTTCTCGCTACATACTTACCCTTCAATTGGTTTGCCACCAACTAGGAGTCTGTCTTTATTAACACATTTTGAGCAAAGAAACACTAAGCAATGTCAAGACCAACTAAAAGAGCCTCATATTCTGTCTCATTATTGGTGGCTTTAAAGCCCAACTTTTTTGCGTATTCTATGGTAACGCCCTCTAGGGTTATTAGAACAACCCCCACTCTAGTACCCTTTTTGGATGAGGAACCATCCACTTCAATTTACCATGAGGGTGCAGCTATCCCTAGAACTGCTTTAGCCTTTGAGTTAATTTTGAGCTACCACACCTCGTGTATTTGCTCGGGGACTATAAGAGTAAATTCTATTACAAAATCTGCTAAGACTTGTGCCTTTATTACTGTCTTCAGCACAAATCTTATGTCAAAAACTCTAAGTGAAACTGCCCACTTGGCTATTCTCCCAGTGATGTCTGCTTTCTTTAAAAGTTGGCCAATAGGTTGATCCGTTACCACCCGAATAGTATAAGTGTGAAGGTAGTTGGCTAGCTTTCTGGAGGCCATCACTAGTGCTAAGGTCAATTTTCTATGGGTAGATATCTAGTATCTGCCCTCTGTAAAGTCTTACTCGTATAGCAGATGGGTTTCTGCCTACATTCCTCTTCTTTTATCAAAACAACACTAACCACCTGTTCTGAGACTGCCAAGTATAATTGTAAAACATCCCTTAGCTGGGGGGTTAACAAAATAGGAGCAGTCATCAGATATTCTTTTAACTTCTTCAACGCCTGATTCGTTTCATCATTCCAAATCATCTTATTTGTCTCTTTTAAAAGTTTAAAGAATGGTCGGAACTTATCTGATGCTTGGCTTATAAATCTATTTAGTGCCGCCGCCATCCCTATAAGTTTTTGAACCTCCTTCTTAGTACGAGGTGAGACAATCAACTGAATAGCCTTAATCTGATTGTGATCAACCTCAATTTCTCTTCTGGTGACTAAATGGCCTAAAAACTTCCTAGAACTCACTCCAAAGGCACATGTGGTGGCATTAAGCTTCAACCCATACTTGTTGAGAGTGGAAAAGACATGCTATAAGTGCTAAAGATAGGTCTCTGACTCTTTACTCTTAACCACCATATCATTGATGTACACCTTCATAATTTTGCCGAGGTCATCCTTGAAAATCTTTGTGACGAGTCGTTGATATGTAGCACTAGCATTGTTCAAGCCAAATGGTATGACTTTGTGGCAATAACCCCCACGGGGTAATGAATGACGTCTTCTCTTCATTAGGGCCTTGCAGTGGAATCTGGTGGTACCCTTTATATGCATCCAGAAAAGACATCCTCGAGCTTCCAATTATTGAGTCAACCAGCTGATCGATCTTCAGCAAGGGAAATAGGTCTTTACAACAAACCTTGATTAAGTCTATGTAGTCAACGTAAACCCTCCATTTCCTATTCTTCTTCTTGACGACAACTGTGTGGGCTAGCCACTTAGGGTATGAGACTTTTCTTATGGCTTTGTCATCCAGCAGCTTATCGTTTTCTTCTATCACTACCTCTGCATGCTGCAACACGGACCTCCTTGTTGTTTGAATCATAGGTTTCACCCCTAGATTAGCATTTAACTCATAATTTCAGGGGAAATACCTAACATTTCTTATGGAGTCCAAGCAAAGGTTCCAATGTTCTTCAGCACCATTTCCATCAGTTCCAATTTTGCCTCGGCTCCAAGGTTGAACCCGATCAAGAGAAATCTATTGTACTCAGCGAGACCAACCTGGAATCTCTTAACAACTTTCTTCTCTAGATGTCCTCTGATGTCACCAATCTTTAGGGTGTCATCGAGCATCTCCACAAGTTAGACTTGTTCAGGCAATATTTTAGACTTTAAGACAACAGTAAAGAACCTCTGCGATATGTCCTGGTCTCCTCTAATCTCAATCACTTCATCACCATAAGGGAACTTCAGGACTTCGTGATATGTTGAGGGGACTGCCTTCAACATATGGATCTAAGATCTTCCAACGATGGCATTATAAGAAGATAGTGAGTCCACTACTATGAACTCGACCTCATATTCCATTGGGTTACTTGAAGAGGAATTATAACTCTCCCCAGGGGCTAAATTGGGGCAGAGTTAAATCCTATTAGTAGACATTCTATTGGCTCTAGATCTTTCTCAGTTAAGCCAAGTTTCTTTAATAGACAAAGAAACATGACTTCTGTGGAATTCCCAACGTCCACCAAAATCCTCTTCATATCTGACTCGAACATCTTCAGGGTGACAACGAGCGTGTTGTTGTGTGGTTGTTGAATCCTAGAGCATTCATCCTCATGAAATGTGATCTCTTGAGCATTCTCTTGTCTTGGCCGTTTACTCAAGAGTCCGGTGACTTTGAGGACCTCGCCAGCTCAGCCTACTTGTTGCTCTCCAGCTCAAGCACAGGTGATTATGCTCTGGGGATGATTTTCCATATAAATAACATAGATAACTAGAGGTCTCTGTACATTCTTCTTGATCCTTGTTCTTGGTCAGTGCTGGGCTTCCTCCACATAATCTTCTTCATCAGCATCCTTTATCCTCCTCTTTTGATCCCCCGTTATGCTCGAGAAAGATCTTTAGCATTCCTGGTCTTCGATTCGTCTATATATTCCCTCAGGTGCCCTTGTCTCACTAGGTCTTTCAAGTGTTATCGTAAGGAACGGCAAGATCCTGTGCGATACCTCCTGTCCTAGTGATAACCACAGTAATCCTTATGACTTTCCTTGTCTAAAAAATCAAGCAACTTTTTTGGCCATCTAAAGTACGACTTGTCTCAGATTTGTGGGAGAATCCTGAAGATGAGCTCCTTGAACACCGTATTGATAGCCTTAAACACGAACTTTCCTTCTCTAGCACACTCAGGCTTTTTTTCCTTGTCCTTTTTCCTTCTTCAATGCTATAGATCTCCCTTCCTTCTACTCAGCCGACTTGGTTTTGTCCTCAACCTTGGCATATTTTTCAATTTTGTACATAAGGTCAGATATGTTGGCCACCGATTTTTTCATCAGTGATAGCCATAGCCTATCTTCTTTCCATAACCCTAATTTGAATGAGGTCACAACAAGCTGCTCTAGGCATTCTTCCACCTCATTGTAGAGCTCCATATATTTGTGGGAATAATCCCTCAAGCTTTCACTATTCTTTTTCTTCATCGTCAGAAGCACATCAGTGGTCTTCCGCTATTTAGCATTAGCCATGAATCACGTGAGAACTCCTCGGCTAGTTGCTTCTAGCTCCCAATGCTTCCCAGGGGCAGCTTATGAAACCACTGGAGGGTTGTGTCTCCCAAACTTGTTGGAAACACTCTACACATAAGATCATCATTCCGACTCCAGAGTGTCATCGCCTGTATGTAATGACGATAATATGCCAGAGGATTCAATTTACCATCACAGACATTAAACTTTTTTAGGGGCTTTGTCTCACAGATATTTGTGGTGAATGGTAAAGCATAAGAGGGCCATCTTTCCCATCATACGAGTGCTTTGGTTAAAAACTTTTCATTCGTTGTACTACACTCTCTCTACTTCCTTGGACTTGCCAGACTTTTTGGACTTTATGGGAGTCACATCTTCAATAGAGGAGCTTTCACCTGTATTATGATGCTTCTTTTGATTGGACTATTTCTTTTTTTGCATATCTCCTTTGTGGTGAGATTTGGATGGCCTTTCTCTCCGTGATTGTATGGCTTCTGGGCGTTGGGTCTACATAAAACGTACTTCAATAGGCCTAGAACCAAAGACTTCCCTTTGAGCAGAGGCGCCTTCGTGCTTGAGGTCAGATTATAATTCATTGGCTTCTATCGCTTTGTCATTGCCTTGCTCTTCCGAATAACCATATATATTATCGTTGCTTTTGTCCGAACTAGGTTCTGAGTCATCAGGATCGGTTTGAGTTCGAGCTGTCAATTTTCCTTTTTCTTTAATCAATTCGAGTAGTATTTCTTCTAGCTTAGCTTGTTTCTCACTTGTCTTTGCCAGTAACTCTTTCCTCTGTCACTCACCTTTTTCCTTCTGCTGGACTCTAATCTTGGAATTCGTATAACCAATGCGCTTCATTTCGTCTTGGATGGTGTCACCTCGTCCCCCACACAATGAGAAGGTGGGGGTGTTGTGTTACCACCTAAAGTCATTATCAACGAAGTTTGAAAGGACAAAGAGTTTTCACGAATAAGAGTATATGGAGACCAAAGGAATATGCCCCACGGTGGGCGACAAATGTTTGGCAGTAAAAAATCACTACCTAAACTGCTTACCACATCAACCAGAAGTCTGATGGCCGACTTGCCGAGCACAAAAGAAACAAAGGTTATGGCTGGAGAGAGGGTCCTCAACCAAAAAACCCTTCGATGCTTAAGTCAACAAAGGCTCTTAGAGAATCAGAAAATGCAAAGTATTAAGTATTACACTAAGTTGACAATAGTGAGCATACCTAGATTTCGGAGCTAAATGTTGTATTTATAATAAGGTAAAATGAATAAATTAACATGTAAAAATCATGTTGTAATGATATCCTCTGATATACACTTCTCACTTTCTTTTAAATGTCTTTCACTTTTCATTTAATGCTCTCACTTTGCATTAAATGCAAATCGATAGAATACAACTCTGAGAAACTGTCTACACGTCACATCTGTTTGCTACTTGTAATAAAATAAACTAACTAGGTTAACTTTTAAGTAATAAATCCAGTTCATTTATTACCATTAGGCATTTATAGTTAGGACCTTATTATCGAGCAGTGGGGGCCAACTACAGTTATCTCTCAATTACCAGACCAACGCCAAGCACTTTTATCATGTGCTCGGGGAAATAGCACATGTCCTGTTGTATGATGCTTGGGAAGGGGCCACGTGTCCCAAATTTATTTTTTATCAACACTTTCCTAGTTTCCTTGGTTTAAATAATTGTAGCTTAACAATTGCAGATTGTCAGAAAGTTGTTTATGAGTTTGCTTGAAGAATATATGAAATTTTATTAATTTTAGATTTTTTTATTTATGGTTTTGTTGTATATATATTTCTATTTTAACTTTGTTTACATGTAGAATAATGAATTTTGTGTTGGAAAGGTTAAGATTTGCATATGTTTGGTTTTTGTATTAATTTAGATATGTTGTATTCATAAGTAATTCTACCTTGATTTGTAATTTATGAATTTGGTAATGGAACTTCCTCCCCATGAAATCTTGTCTTTGAATTATATCATTACTATGACTTATCAGAAGTTGAATGTTGAAATATTTTATTAATTACAATTACTATAAACATGTGTTTCTGTAATCATTTCTCTTCACTAAAATATAGATTATTCTATTTTTTTTTATAGAGTCAAGCAAAAAATAAAAAAAAAATGTATAAAGGTTGTGTTGAACTTGAAAGAGGTGACTAATGGGTATGTTTAATCTAATAAATTTAACATTTTTGTCACTCACTATTTTTTTATTTCAAATTAGTATTTGATGGGTTCGTCAAAGCGGGTTTTATGTGACCAAATCAATTGTGCTTAATCGGATTTGAGATGAGTTTTATGGATTTTGGACGGGATTGGTTTTGAATTATAACTAAAAAAATAAATAGGTTTATAATGATAACAGTAAACAAAAAAATAAGCCAGTTTGATAATGATGATAATAATAATATTAATTAATTAATTAAGTCGGTATCCCACCCATTTATATCCTTAACAATTACCATATAATCAGTTTTAATAAGTAGTGCTTTCCTGCGTTTAAGCGGCTTGAATTTTAATCACCAAGACCCACATTTCTCTTACGTTTACATCATACGTGATTTATGTTTGTCCATGAAAGTTGACTGGCTCCACAAGATGTGCACTTGAGGCCTAATGTTCAAATACTTTTCTCAGGCCAATTAGTGACCGGCCTGACTTTTAGGTTACACTTTCTTTTCTTCTCTTCCGTTTGCATCATGCGTGATTAGTGTTTGTCCATGAAAGGTGACTTGCTCCGCAAGATGCGCCCTTGAGGCCAAATGTTCAAAGACTTTTCTCAGGCCAATTATTGACCGGCCTAATTTTCAGGCTACACTTTCTTTTCTTAAAATTTATAACCGCCCCGTTTAGGGCTTTCACAAATTATTATAAAATTTAAATTTTTTATTTATTGTATGAATTACGAAATTACAAATTTTATAAATTTATACTAATTTATATTACTCCAAACACTCCTAATATTTATTATCACTGTATACGCGATGTATTTGTATGTTTATATTTCATTCTTATATAAATATTTTTTTAAATAAGGATTTAATAGAATTATGAAAAACAATAAAATATAATTATTTAAATGATCAGTAATAACATTCAAATAACTATTTGCAGATCTTTTCAAGTTGAATGTAGTTATGGTGGTGGTTTATATAATAAATTAATATATTATAGATATTGTAGGAATATTAATAAAACAACTTCGCACAAATTTTATATTATATTATATTAGATAACATATTTTTTTTACATAATAAAAAATTATATTAATATATCATATTCTTATTAGTATATAATAAATAATATTATAGTGTATATATATAATTAATAATATATTTTATCTATCTATATACTACTAGAAAGTCTGAATGTTTGAAAAACTTTTATTAAACACTTATACTCTTTTATTTTCCTATAATTTTAATTATATCCGATTATATTTCTTAATCAATAATGATTATTCTCACATTCGTAACCAAGTTTCATACAAACTAAATTATATCTAATTATATTCCATAATTACTCTTACATTCGTAATTGATTTTTATACAAACTAAATTATATCCAATTATATTCCATTATCCTCATCTTCATAATCGATTTTTATTTAAACCAAATTATATCTAATCATATTCCGTAATAATGATGATTACTCTCTAGTTATCAATCAAAGATCTTCCAAATGTTCGTAGATATCATTTGGTATTTTTAATTAATCTACACTTCTATTTACTATATAACTTCTTATTTTTTTATTTTTTTATTTTAATAAATTATTATTTAAAACATAATTATTATTATTGTTAAACAAAATATTATTTAATCTACACTTTTATTTATAATATAACTTCTTTTTTATTTTTTCTATATTTTAATAAATTTTAATTGAAAATATAATAATTATTACTAAACAAAATAATGCAAAAAATTAAAAAAATAATAATTAATTTGATTCCCTCCACCTTCAAGCCCTTTTGTCTTCCTATAACAGTAATAAGTACATGTTTTAATATTATCTGATACTTTACTCGCGCAAACATTTGAGATTGAGAGACGGATGCTCTGAACAAAATTAGTATTATATTTTTTATATAATTTAAATTTCAGAGAAAAAGTTTAAATAAAAAAAATTATAATAATGCATCAATTTTAATTTTTTTTTTCCAAAATTTTAGATGCTTGTAGATATTACTTGTGTCTTGGTATTTCTCTCCAATTAATTTTTAATCAGCACTATAAAAGAAAATACAAATTATGGTAAACCAATTTGGAAGTTTTAACTCTCTAGAAATCATAATTAGACAGAATTTAAGTTGGCCGTTTCAATTTGTATATGATTTTTACTTTTGAAATATGATAAAATATAAAATACCCAAATCGTTTTAGGAGATGGTAGTGGCGTTCACTAAAATAAGAAATGAGCAAGAAGTTAAAAACAAAAAAAAGTGATCTCAATCATTGAATAAAAAAATAATTTTTCGCTGTTAAATCTTAGTTTGTGATAGAGAAATTTTCAAAAACTATTCTAAATTAAAAATTTATGAATATAATTAAAAGATTATTAAATTTTAACCTAATAATTTATATTAAAATCTCACAAGACTGATATCAAAATTAATATCAGCGGACTCACATTTGGTGAAATAAAAAACGCTGAAAAACTTTAAAAATTTTTAAACATTTCTAAAAATTATTTATTTTTATCTCACTATACGAATTACGAACTCATAAATTATCTCAAACTATCTTACTTTTTTTTTTTAATTAACTTCGAACCCTTCCATAACCAAATATCCATGAACACAATCGACTTTTCTTCTGCATTTGACAAAGTCTCAAGCTGAATATGACACCGGATGTCCTGTTAGACTGCGGCTCAGCGTGGAAATTGACTCGGTGTGCAAGAAGCCAATTTGGCTAAAGAACAATCTCCTTTGACTGTTATTTAGATATTTCAAGGCTGCGTTTGGTAAGTCCCTTTCTTATTATTATTTTTTTTTATAAGAAATAAGTTTTTCAATTACCTATTCATCTCTAATATCAAGGGACTGTTTGGTAAATTTGTATTTAACTATTTTTATTTTTAATTTAATTTTTTAGTTATAATTATTTTTTTAATTTAATTTTTTACTTATAATTATTTTTTCTCCGAAATAAATAGGGAAAATATGTACAATTTCATTTACAGTAATTAATTTTTATCATAATAAATATTTAATTTTATTAATTTTTAAAGAATTTGATAAAATATATTTTGGGTTAATTTAATTAAATTAATAGTTTATAAAATTAATTAATTTAATGTTATAAAATATTTATTTTTAATATAATTAATAAAATTATTATTTTTTAAAATAATTTAAATTTTAATAATTATTATTATTTTTAATAACAATTCTAGGTCTAAGAAAAATTAATAAGTTTTTATTTTAATTTTTAAAATTAATTTAATTTAATAAAATATTTCAATATAATAAAATATTTTGACATTTAATTGTTAATTATTAAAAAATTTTAATTCAATAAAATAAATCAATTTAATATAAATTATTGTTCAATAGTAATTTCAATTTTATTTCAATAAATTATTTTAATATTTAATTACTAATTTTAATTATACTAAAATTATGTTAATCCAATAAAATAATTCATTGTAATAATAAATTATTATTTTGATTATAATAACACGCATATTTTAATATGTAATTATTATCTATTAAAAATAATTTTAATTTAATAGAATAAATCAGTTTTACAATAAATTACCTTTTGAGTTATATTTAATTTAATTTTAATGAAATAAATATTTTTATACGTAATTGTTAATTTTAGTTCAATAAAATAAATCATTTTAACCATAAATTATTATTTTAGTTTTAATAAAATAAATCATTGTAATAACATATTATTTATTAAAATAATTTTAGTTTAATCAAATATTTAAATAAAATAATTCAATTTATTATGATGGACAAAAAATAGACAAAATATTAAAATTGATAAATTATTTACAAAATAAAAAAACGAGAGTGAAAACATAACTTTTCTATTTAAATTTTCATTTTTTGAAAACAAAAAAGTAAAACCAAGTTTACCAAACACACTTTTGTCGCTAATTTTTATAAATTTATGAACATATACAATGAAAATAAACGTTATCAAACGAGGCTTAAAATAATATTTTTTTCCCTCCTCTTCCTCTTTATTCCAATCATACATGACATGGCACTTTTCTTCTTCATTCTTTTTTTTTTTTTTTTTAATTCTTATCTCTTCTTACTCACAAAATTTTTATTTTTTTTTCTCGTATTACTAAATGACTATAACCTCATTTTTTTTTTCATATAAAACTACTAAAATTATGGCATATAATTTTAATAGATACGAAGTTAGCTCATGGGTCCCTAAAATTAGGAATTAAATTGAATTTTACATATTTCAAATGCATTAGTTTTTAAATTAAAAAATGCAAAATAATATTTAAATAATAATTAGATTTGGAAAATATTTAAAAATTATTTCTCTTACCATAACAACCTTTAGCATTTTTTAAAACACAAAAACAAATGTCTGTATATTAATTAAGTTTGGGAGTAATTATTTTTCTAAATTATAATTTTAAATTGATTACGTTGACTGTATTTTTTTATAGAACATAACATGCTATTAATAATAATATTTTTTATTTGAGCTATTTTTATAAAGCCATTAGAAAAATTATTAACAATCATATGTGATATTCTTCATATTTACCATTCTACATTTTCTAATTTTACGAATCTTAAATAAAATTAAGCTTAGGAGTAATTTTTTTTAAATTCTAAATTTAAATTTAAATTGGTAATGTTGACCATATTTTTTTTATAAAGTACAACATATGATTAATAATAATATTTTTAGTTTGAGTTATTTTTTTGTGCGTTTAGAATGATAAAAAACAAGAAAAAAAAAAGATAAAACGTGATTTTGAGTAAAGAATGTTGTTTGATATTTTTTTTTCAAATCACATTTTTTAGAGATAAATAGTGGAAAACCGTTAAAACGATTTTTCAAATCCGTTCTAACAGATTTGAAAAAATGCCACTCAATGTTCTACACAGTAAGTCTTTTCTTTCTCTTTTGCACTAAATTATTATAACAGTTTTTCAAATCCGCTCTAATGGATTCAAAAAATCTCCACATTTTCCTACAGCACCAAAACCCTTAGAACGATTTTTCAAATCTGTTCTAACATATTTTAAAAAATTCGTATAAAATAGTGACAATAGTACTCGTCTGAAAACTTTCGACTTAAAAAATATAGCTGTCAAAAAAAATTTTTGCCCTTAATTAACCTCCTTCAAGATGTTTCATTTTCTTAGCAAAATATTAAAATTTTTTTAAATTAGTAAAAGTGGGAAAGTGTAAATGTATAATAGAGAATTTTAGTGATTTATAGAGATTGTTGGAGATTTATTGTATTTTTTTTTATTTGTTAGCACTCCAAACGACGCTAAAACAAATAAAAAACCTATTATCAAATCTTGTGTGACACTTTTCTTATTCGTTATTCTACTTTTGTATTTTATTTTATTTTATTTTCATAATTCTTTGAATAAATTACCCTCTTGTCATTTTTTCGGTACTTTTTATTTTTATTCATAAAACTCTATCCAATAGATGAACACAATTCCATTTTTTTATTTTGTTTAATTATAAAATTACTATTGTTATGACATGTGATTTTCATCATTTAAATTAACTCATGAGTTCATTAAATGTACCATACCTATTAATTTACTGTAATTGTAAGATTTATATTTCTAAAAACACAAGAAATTTTCTAAAATGTAATTTGTATTAGAAAATATTTAAAATTTATTGAATATTAATCAAATTTAAAAAATATAACTTTTCTTACAATAATAACTCATATTATATTTTAAATTTAAAAACATAAAGAAAAAGTAATTAAATATTATTTAGGCTTGAGAGTAATTTTTAAAAAAATTATGATTTTAAATTTAAATTATTCTTGTCGATCATTTTCAATTGTTAAGAACACTTAATATTTGAGTTATTTCTATACATCTATATTACCTATATACATATACTAAAATTGTGTAATTCTTTATTTTTTTTATTAAACTAACTATTATGTGCAGTCTCTCTATTTGCCATTCTAGTATAATAAATAATCTATATAATAAAACATAACAATTTTTAAAAATATCCCTTTTACAAATTAAAATTCAATGGCTAATAATTACTTTTTCTTTCACTTAACGATTGATATGATCATTTTTATATTTTTAACTTTTCGTTTAATTTTTATTTTAGTTGACTCTACTACTATATATTTTACAAAACAGTTTAGACATTTTAAATTTCACAATATTTTCAGAGTAGAGATTATATACAAATCAAAACTACTAACATAAACTCAGTCCAATTATGGTTCGTAGGAAATTGAATCTTTCAAATTAAAGTATTATAATGTATATTTTTTATGGTAGTTATCAAAAATTAATTGAAGAAAGAGATTAAAGTACATATAATAGTTGATAGGATTTAAAATTTAAAAAAAAAAATTCATGTATTAATATAATTTTTTTGATTTGAATTTTTTATCTAAAATTTCAACTACATAAGAAACTTAATACTGTGGTAAGGACGAATTATTACTACTTACATATATGAAAGGGTGGGCATATATATATTGATTTTTTACACATACTTAGGCCCCGTTTGACAGTACAAAAATGTGTAAAAATCTACCAAAAGTTACAAAGTAGGCATTTGGTAAATCCTTAACTTTTACTACTTTTCTATTTTACTACAGTAATTTTGCTCCACTCAAAAGTTACTAAAAATTTTACCAAATATGTAAAAGTTGTTAAAAATTACTAAATATTACCAAAAATTTTATCAAATATACCAAAAATTATAACTAACAATTTTTGACTAAAAATTGTGACTCTAAATGCCCACTTATTTCATATATTTTGCGACAATCTATCCCGCCGTTTGTGTTCGTTATTCCACATATCTTCGTTATTTCTTGCAAATCAAACCGACGTGTGATAATATTATTTATTTATTTGTTATTTATTATTATTATTATTTTGGTCAAGAGCATGCCCCCTTCAAGTGGGGTTTGGAATTGATGACAAGGCATTAATCACATGCCTTTCCCTACACGGCAGCAATGTCAATTCCTGGCTCTATTCAAAGATTGTCCGGAAAGAGAGGACAACTGACTTTCTAATTGGGAAAAAGATAATCCGGGTAAAAAAAAAAGGGGGGGGGGGGGACTTGAGGGTTGACACGGTGACTTATAATTAGGTATTGGGTTAAAATTAAATAATCTAAATAAACTTATATTTTTCAAATTGAAATAATAAAATGTATTTAAATTGTTAAATTTTAATTTAACGATCCCAACATTAATGTCAATTGTTATGTCAATCTCTCTTTTTTTAAAACAAATGGTACCATTATTTTTGTGGGTGGTTTTCAATTTGAGTTTTGTATTTTTTTTAAGGTAAATTACACTAATTTATTCTTAAATTTCTTTAAAAAGTTGCACAATACTTTTTATGTTTAGAAAGTAACTATGAGCTTCAACGCTTTAAAGTTTTCTTTAACGATTCATGTAATGTATAAATGTAAAATTTTGCATAGAATTTTTAAAATGTTAGATGAATTTTATATAAATTAAACAAAATATTGTCATACGAAATACTTTATTGCATTGGCAATTTGATTTCTTATATTATAAGTAATTTTTTCTAATTAATTCATACAAAAATATTTGATATTATTAAGATTTTGTGTGTATTTTAGCTGTTATAAATTACACAAAGGATTCTGTTAAGAAAACTTAAAAACTCTCGCTCGTGAACTGAAAGGTGACAAGCGCAATATGAGTTTGGGAATCCAAAATCTGTATTGTCTTAAGGATCATTTCGCAATGACTGAGAAACCTCTCAGCAACATTGGAGTCTGACACTGCGTCGTAAATAAGAGGTCCTATCCTCTTAAACCGCACCAACAAATTAGCTGGCTGACTGGTAATAAGTGGAGGTCCAATTTGCATACCCGACCAAAATTGCCATAGCTATAGCCATTTACTGCAAAAAAAAAGTGTTGGGGTCAAACACCCCTGACATCTGAACTAATAACGGTCTAGACTGAACCTCCTTGTTTTTTTGGCATTGGAGCCACTCTCGGCAGAATCTCAAACTCAGCCCCAACATTAACTCCTTACTCACGGGTAAATTATAGCTGATGGTGAACATTCTCAACAAGTGCTTCCCAGCGTAAACAACGTGAACTCCACGACCACAGTCTGCTCAAACTTGTACACTTTGCCCATAACCTGCACTAGCCTGAGCCCAATAACCTTTAAGTCACCTGTGACCCCTGCCTCTAGCCACTTGCACAACTTGGAGTGCCATGTTACTGGAAAAAAAAAAAATTTACCTTTTAGTATTAGGTTTAAAATTTCAAAATATTAAATATTTTTTGATCTTAATTCACACAAAATACATATAAAAACACATAACCCCAAAACTACATACAAAATCTCCCATTGTTCCTAAGTATTTTTAAACTTAGGTTTTGATACGAAGTTATCACACCTCTAATTCTGCGACTCAGGAGCATGGGACAAAACTCACAATTATATGTCAAATCATATAAATTACATTACATCAGAGCAGAAGCGTACCATAAATCAATATTCATAAATAGAATGTTCCCAAACCTCTATAACTACCACAAAGAAGCCTATACAACAAATGTCACAAATAGGGTCCAAAACTATAAGTTATTACATTACAACTACTAAATTGAAATGCAAATTCAAAATAATCTATTAATAACTATACATGACCAGCTTGCTGGCCAACTGATCTATTATGCACATCTATCCCTCCAATGTTAACCATAAGAGGATAAGCAGTAGTCCACATGTGCTTAAACAGTGTTTATAAAACCTTTTCTACCATGTTTATAAATTTTCACTTGAATCATTGTTACTCAAGTTCATCTTATTACTCTCAAAATAGTCCACAATTCCAACACATAACCACATGATTCCACATAAATAGTTTCTTAGCTATGATCCCTTAGTCACACGCTTAAACAATTCACATCACATCACATATTTATCATTAGTTATTTATTTATTTATTTTTTATTATTATTATTATTATTATTATTTGGGTCAAGAGCATGCTCCCTTCAAGTGGGGTTTGGAATTGATGACAAGGCATTAATCACATGCCTTTCCCTACACGGCATCAATTGTCAATTCCTGGCTCTATTCAAAGATTGTCCGGAAAGAGAGGACAACTGACTTTCTAATTGGGAAAAAGATAATCCGGGTAAAAAAAAAAAGGGATTTGAGGGTTGATACGGTGACTTATAATTAGGTATTGGATTAAAATTAAATAGTCTAAATAAATTTATATTTTTTAAATTAAAATAATATAAATATATTTGAATTATTAAATTTTAATTTAACGATCTCAACATTAATGTCAATTGTTTTGCCAATCTTCTTTTTTTTAAAACAAATGGTACCATTATTTTTGGGGGTGGTTTTCAATTTGAGTTTCGTTTTTTTTTTTTCTTTTTTAAGGTAAATTACACTAATTTATTCTTAAATTTCTTTAAAAATTTGCACAATACTTTTTATGTTTACAAAGTAACTTTGAGTTTCAACGCTTTAAAGTTTTTTTTAACAATTCATGTAATGCATAAATATAAAATTTTGCTTAGAATTTTTAAAATGTTATATGAATTTTATATAAATTAAACAAAATATTCTCATACGAAATACTTTATTGCATTGGAAATTTGATTTCTTATATTATAAGTAATTTTTTCTAATCAATTCATACAAAAATATTTGATATTATTAAGATTTTGTGTGTATTTTAGCTGTTATAAATTACACAAAGGATTATGTTAAGAAAACATAAAAACTCTCGCTCGTGAACAGAAAGGTGACAAGCGTAATACGAGTTTGGGAATCTAAAATCTGTATTGTCTTAAGGATTATTTTGCAATGACTGAGAAACCTCTCAGCAGCATTGGAGTTTGACACTGCGTCACAAATAAGAGGTCCTATTCTCTTAAACCGCACCAACAAATTAGTTGGCTGACTGGTAATAAGTGGAGGTCCAATTTGCATACTCGACCAAAATTGCCATAGTTATAGCCATCTGCTGCAAAAAAAGTGTTGGGACCAAACACCCCTAATATCTGAACCAATGACTGTCTAGACTGAACCTCCTTGTTTTTTTGGCACTGGAGCCACTCTGGGCAGAATCTCAAACTCAGCCCCAGCATTAAATCCTTGCTCACAGGCCAATTATGGTTGATGGTGAACATTCTCAACAGGTGCTTCTCAACTTAGTTTTTTGATTTTTTTAAATTATCAAATTTAATATTTTACATTTTAAACTTTTCAGTCTTTTGATTTTTTTTTAATTATCAAATTAACCTACTTACATTTTAATTTTTTTAAACCATAAAAGATAAAAATGTTAAATTAACAAAAAATTTAAAAAGATAACTAGTAATTTTTTTTACTCTTCTTGAATACCAAAAAAAGATCTAAGTTTTTAGTAATTAATTAAAAAAAATAACATTTTTATTTCCCAAATTCAACCACATTTTAAAAATTAGGACCCGTAATATTTACCTATAAATAGCCAGCGATGACCGTCCCTTTGCTCTCATCCTCATTCCCCCATTCACTGCCTATTCTTATCTACCTGTTGAGAATGGCTTTCTCAAAGAACCCGCGGGTCATCGTACTGGCTGCCTTCTTAGTAGCCACGTTTCTGGTCATTTCCTCTCAGGCAGCCAGTGTGGCTCACAACCATGGCACTGCAACTGCATCCGATCAACTGGGTACGTACGCATAATTATTTACCTGATCTCCCTCCACCAATCATTTCATTTGTTGACAAAACTACCGCTGTTTTCTTGTATTATAAGTGTTCGTTCCAAAAAAAAAAATAATAATAATAATAATAATAATAATAATTTGTAACAGTTTGAAGTGATAAAAAATAAGATAAAATTAAATAATTTATGCGTTCGTAATTCACACAATTTTAAAAATATTCAATAATTTTTAATAAAACAAACTAATCCACAATGTACATATTTGGAGTGAGGTTAGTCTACTTTTGTTCAAACTCGAGTCAATTAATTACATATAATGGGTAATATTTCCAGCCAAAATATTACGTTAACGGATTTCTTTGGATTTGAGTTTCCATTATTAACACCATTCGTTCGATCCTGTCAAATTTGCCTAATTTTTAACTTTTCCTCCTAGGTTACGGTCCTCCAGGTGGCGGTTACGCTCCTCCAGGTGGCGGTTATTACCGCCCTCCATATGGCCGCCGTCCACCAAGCGGTGGCGGCCGTTAATCTCCATGTCCACCAGGTGCTGGAAAATGAATTATCAGAGAAAATCTACTTCCGTACAAAAAATACTTCCGATCAACTTTGGAACGTACCATCGTTGAAGAAGCTACTCTATCTCTCTCTCTCTCTCTCTCTATATATATATATATATTTGCAGATAATTAGGTGACGGGGCTGATCAGAGATGATTAGCATATATATATATATATAAATATATACATTGTGTGTAATATGTGCTAAGTAATGTTGTTCGGAAAGATACGTTATGTAATATGGAAGGTGTGACTAAGTAATAAATAAGGAACGCCGACTCTCTGTTGGTGGATCTCTCCTTTTTAATGCTTTCATCTATTAATTAAATTTGTGTAGTATGTTTGTTATATCTTCCTCTTCCACAATGATAAATTAAAGCTCTGAAATCCACTGATGCAGTCAGTTAGTTATATATTGTACTAGCTAAAATCGGTGCAGAACACTTATTTTTTGTTATTAATAAATAAATTTAAATGTAAATTAGTTATAAATACTTTCAATAATATTAATTAATCATATAAATGAAAAAATAGCTTATGTAACGACACAAAACAAACAAGTGTGTGTTTGAAGTGTCAAATTTGTCAAAACAATATCTAATTTCCTCCAATTATTTCTAAATTTTTTCAACTTATCCGTGTCGAAAATTTTCAACTTTTACCAACTTTTTTTAATCTTTTTTTTAACTTTTTCATACTTTTTGAAAGATATATTAAATATTCAATAATTCAAAATTTATCTATTGTTTTATTTTACTAAAATTTAGCACTCCAAATAAGTATTAAATTAGTTTTCGAGACGTATGAAAATAAAACAATAAGGTAAGCATGTTAAATAATATAAATAATCCAACACTAGAAAACGAAATCAGCAAAATATGATCATTATACTTAAAAATAAGGAGTACCCAACTTTAGAAATTAAATAAAAAAAATTAATTTCAAATTTTGCAAATCAAGTATTACACAACCAAACATTTCTTACGTGCAAAAAATATAAATAATTTTCAATTGACTCGCGCTATGAATAAAACTGTGAAATTTAATAATTGTATGTTTGTCATTTTCCTTTATATATTATGCTCTTATGTATTTTTATGTTCATAATTTTTGAATTTTTTGTGTTTTTCTTTTATAATTTAGGGAAAAATTTGAGGTGAGGTCTCCGACCTTCTAATTAGTTATTTTTTAAACAAAAATAAAATAAACTTACGACACTTCCTTTTTGTTTTCAATTCACTTTATATTATGCGTACCATTGTGTGCTTTCATGTTTTCAATTTTCAACTTTATTTATTTTTCTAATTTAAGAAAAATTTTGTGCTTTTTTCTTTTGAATTAAATGTTTTGGGTCGGACCGCTCTCCCCCTAGTTTACCCATTGGTTACACGAACCGTTGAGATCTACAATAAATTGGTGGGATTTCGACTTAAAAAAAAAAAAAGGAAAAAACTGTGTTGAAGTACTTCAACACAATGGTCCTACCTTTAAATAATTCCTTTTTAAAAAAAAAAAAAAGCTCAAAAAAATTTTAAAAAGACATGTGATACTTTTAATCATTATCTTTTCATTCGATCAAAGTATTAGAACAGGGAAAAAAAAAAAAAAAAAGGAAAAAAATGCTATATTTTCAATGGGTGTTGTTTCAATTGTAATATGATTGTTTCGAATTTTGTGCTTCTCCAGTACTCTTTTTCAGAGATAAATTTATTTTTTATTTTTAATTTTGTTTTGAATATAAAATTTCTTACGTAAGAGAGTATTGAAATTGAACAAAGAATGAAGTTTCCTCATGGTTTTCTTGTTTTAAAAAATATTATTAATGTTTGGAAATCCATTTCACATTCCTGGTTTTCTTTTTTCTTTTTTAATTATTAAATTTCATAAATATAATTACAATAATGTGAGATAACATAGAATAACAAATGATTTGATGAAAGTAAAATATTTAATTCAAATGATTAATTTTAATTATCACAATTTTAGTGATTTTATAAACAAAAGATAGAATAAAATTGTAATTATACACTGGTATAGGACAAAAGAAAGTGTATGTTTTGTAAATAAAATATAGAGAAAAAAAAAAAAAAAACCATCATTTGAGAGTTTAATTCAAAAATCTGAGGAAGAGGGAAAAATAAAATGGATGGAGAGCCATAGGCCATGCCATATCAACTAATTAATCTAACACATTTCTATATCTATACATAAGTATATATAGAAGTATAGATAGGTGATTTTTTTTTTTTATGTTTCTAAATTTAAAATATACTAACAGGTAGCAATATATAAATTTTTAAATTTAATTAACATTCACTAATTTTTAAGCAATTTCTCTAGCTTAATTATTATTTAAGAATTGTTTTTATATTTTAAATTTAATTCATTTGAAATATTAATTACTATTTAAGTATTTTTTTGTATTTTTAAATTTAAATAATTTGAGATGTATAAATTTCATAATTATTATAAACTAATAGGCAAGTGAGTCTATTCCAAAAATTCATGAGATAACTTCATATTGATTAATATAACTTATTATAACCCAGTGACTAAATAAAAGGAAAAGTAAAGTTTGATGATGATTATTTAAAAAAATGGATTCAATTCTACAAAACAAAGCACAATCAATTTATTAACAGTGTGCCGTTGAAATTAAACCTCATACAGAGGTAGATAACAACGTGCTACCCGTATGATACAGTCGATCGGAATTGTGTTTGGTGAACCATAATTTTCAAAACAAGTAACGAAACTCGATCGGCAGATTACGTGAATCAATAACAACGAAATCTAGGGTAAACCACGTTACCATCGCAATCAGAAGACAAAACATTAATCTAGTATATTATATAAATACCGAAACAAAGACACTAAATTTTCTCAGCTTCCCTATATTGCATTAAAGAACTTTCCATCAAGAACAAATACATATCTATATACGCAGACTTTTGCTGAATCTAGAATGGCGAACCTATCCTTCTCCATGGCTACCTAGGTCATGTTGTCGGCCATTTTCGTAGCAATAGTAATGCTACTCACCTTCTTGGATATTGCTATGCCTCGTGTGTTAGATTTATGTGGCCGCAAGCCTATTTTATAGTGAGATATTTATTTTAAATTATGATTATATTTAATAAATTAAATATTGAGTAAATCTTATTAGTCAGTTTTAGAGAAATTTTAGTTTTATTAAATTACTCTGGTAGATAGTGGTTATTATGGATATATTTTAAGTAAAGGGATAAAATTAGTTGGTCCTCTCTCTATCCTATATAATAGTATGTATCTTCCATCAAAATGTAATAAAATTTGAGAAAGAAAGAGAGAAAAACATAATCTATCAATTAAAGAGATTCTGCACAAGAATCAGATTAGAGAATATGTCATGAATCAAGGTGTGCATTTAATATTATTAATTTTAAATGTCAAATTATAAGTTTAAAAGATTTTGGAATTACCACTCATACAAATTAAGGTTTTAGATATCATTAAATTTGCTTACAATTAGTATCATAGAATTTATAATTTTTCATTTATAAAATTAAATTTTATTTTTGTTTATGACATGGAATCCGACAAGTTAAAGCATGTAATTAGATTTCTTTACATTGACAGTCGCTGATCCCATTAATTTGTTTATGCCTTGCTTCAATGAAAACATTTAATTCGTTTCTCTTTAATTAAAAGCATTAAAGACAGTTGAAGAAAACTGATTGGCTTGATATTTACGGCAGTTTTTTGATTATGAGAATTCCAAAGAACTAACGGAAAGTGGTTCTTTTTTAATGTATGCAGTGACGTGCATTTTAAATTTAATACAACAATCATTGATTGCATGCATCAACACTGCATTAATGATGTGTAAATATATATTTGCCAAATTAATGACCCGTGCAACCTTATCGTTAAAGAAGTGACCGGATAAATACTATTTTGTCTTTTATGCATTTGAAATTTTGATATTTGGTGAAATAATAATTAATTGGCATTATACTGGGTTAATGGATATTTATATGTATAGTTGTTGTATTGATGATCAATGATGTCTTAATAGCATACTAGTGGCAGCATGTATCTATATATATTATTTATATGTAACATTATGGTATGTATTAATTATAATTGTATACCTTATTATAATAAGTTATTAGGTAATAATTGTGCCATTAATTGTTACCCTTATGCAGTTTAAAATTTTATTTATGAATGATTTGTTAGCCACTAAAGTGGTCAAATCTTAATGTTTAATAAAATTTTGAATTGCATAATAATTTTTAATTACCCATAATTTAATGCTTATAATTGAAAGTATAAATTTATACATAAAATTTATGAATGGGTTTTTGAAACTCATTTTGGATATTTTGGGATTACCCAAAGTTATATCTGTTGTTTTTGGAATTGACGAAATTAATGGGTAATTAATATTTTTAGCTAAATATGTTTTGTACATCAAAAGATTATATAATATATCTAGTTAGGATATATTAATTAACCAAATAAAATTATTTTATATAGCATCATTGTATATTATTTGTATATTGTAGTATCACTCAAAAGTGGACTGCAATATATATTTACTATTCATATTTATTATGACTTGAATCTATATTATATATTTAAATTAATAACTCAAAACATTATTATGTGAGCATTCTATATTGTTTACCGTATTTGTTCTTGCTTATCTACATTCTCAAGCTTTGTCTATTGTAACGTTTAGTATATATGGGCTTAATTTCTTTGATTGGAGTGAAGAAGTTTAGTTTCATCTTCGTGTCCTGGAAACTGAGAAACTAGCCGCTATTACTGATTCCAGTAGCACTAAACAAAGGTACTTCTATAAGAGTTGGGAAAGATCAAATAGACTAATGTTTATGCGAATAACTGTAGCAAACAACATCAAATCTGCAATTCCTAAAACTAAAAGTTCTAACGAATTTATGAGATGTGTGAAAGAGCGTTCTCAATTTGAATCTATTGATAAGTCTCTTGTTGGGACATTAATGGGTACTTTAACCATCATTATGTTTGATGGTTCACATACCATGCATTAGCATATCCTTAAGATGACAAACATAGCAATAAAACTTAACTCCATAGGAATGGAAGTGGATGCAAATTTCCTTGTGCAGTTTATCATAAACTCCTTACCTCCTAAATATAGTCCATTCCAAATGAATTATAATACTATAAAGGATAAATAGAATGTGAATGGGTTACAAAGTATGCTTATTCAAGAGGAAGCAAGGCTTAAGAAACAAGGAATTCATTTAGTTAATCTCACTGAAAAATAAGGAGCTGGAAAGAAACCTGTAAAGAAAATTGGAAAGGGCAAGTAAGGACCATTAAAGACAAATAGGTCATTTGCTCAAATCTACAAAAAGGAACAAAAGATTGTTAAGTGTCATTTCTGTAATAAAACTGGACACGTTAAGAAAAGATTGTTTGAAACGTAAGCCATTGTTTGAAAAGAAAGGTAAGCTTAGTGCTTTTGTATGTTTCAAACCAAATTTATCTGAAGTTTCTCATAATAGTTAGTGGATTGATTCTAGTTGTACCACTCATGTTTCTATTACGATACAGGGATTCCTTATGATTCAAACCACAAACCCAAATGAAAAATTTGTTCTCATGGGAAACTGAGTTATAGCTCCAGTTGAAGCCATTAGAACCTACCGTTTGATTTTAGATACTGGAGTTTACTTGGATTTGTTTCAAACCTTTATGTTCCCTCTGTTTCTAGAAATTTAGTTTCATTGTCTAAACGTGATACAGTTGGCTATTCTTTCAAATTTAGGAATGGATGTTTTAGTTTGTTTGAACATAATCATTTTATTAGTTCTGTTATTCTTTGTGATGATTTATACAAATTGAAACTTGATATCCTCTTTGTTGAAACCCTATTGACCGTGCATCATAACGTTAGTACTAACCGTGGTTTAGTAAATGAAAATTTTGCTTACTTATGACATAAATGTTTGGGTCATATATCCAAAGAAAGAATAGAAAGATTGGTAAAAAAATGAAATTCTACCAAGGTCAGATTTCACTGATTTTGGCATTTGTGCGGATTGTATTAAGAGAAAATACACAAATCAGACAAGGAAGAAAGGGGCCACAAGAGGCACATAGCGTCTTGAGATTATACACATTGTTATATCTAGACCATATGATGTTCCATCTTTTGGTGGAGAAAAATATTTTATCATCTTTATTGATGATTTTTCACATTACGGTTTTATCTATTTGTTGTATAGAAAATCTCAATTAGTAAATTCCTTAGGTGTTTATTAATGAGGTTGAAAGGCAATTAGATAGAAAGGTAAAAATTGTCAGATATGACAGAGGTGGTGAATATTATGGAAAATACACTAAAAATTGACAATGCCCTGATCCTTTTGCTAAATTCCTTGAAAGACATGGCATATGTGCACAATACACGATGTCAAGTACACCACAAAAAATGGTATTGCAGAAAAGCGTAATCTTACCTTAATGAAAATGGTTAGGAGTATGTTAAGTTATTCATCTTTACCCTTATCCTTGTGGATGGAAACTTTAAAGACCGCCATATATTTATTAAACAGGGTTCCTAGTAAAGCAATTTCAAAGACTCCTTTTGAACTGTAGACAAGAAGTCTAGTTTAAGGCACTTGCATATTTGGAGTTACCCAACGGAAGTAAGAATTTATAATTCACATGAAAAATAATTAGATTTAAGAACAACCAACGATTTTTTCATTAGTTAACCAAAAAAATCTAAAGTGTATAAATTTTATTGTTCTAACCATGGCATTAGAATTGTTGAATCTGGAAATACTAAGTTCATTGAAAATGATGAAAATAGTCAGAGTTTGGAATCACAAAAAGTTGAAATTCAAGAAATTAGGGCGCAAGTTCATTTGCCTGTAACTTCTTCTAAGGTTATTGTTCCTATAGTTGTTGAACAGTTTAACAACTTTCAAAGACGACAAATGAATGATCAAGCACCTCACAATGAAGTCATTAACTTGATCACCTCACAATGAAGTCCTTAACAATGAACTCATAGTAGATGTACCATATAACTTAGCATTAAAAATGTCTCAAAGACAAAGAAGATCTGCAATTTCAAATGATTATGTGGTTTACCTACATGAGTCAAAATTTGACTTGGGAATTGATGAAGATCTAGTTTTATTTTCACAAGCCATATAAAGTATTAATTCTACTAAATGGTTAGTGCTATGAAAGAACAGTTAAAATCAATAGATAACAATAAAGTTTGGGATCTTATTGAATTGCCAGAAGGATGTAACACAGTCAGGCGTAAATGGGTCTTTAAGACTAAACGCGACTCAAATGGTAATCTCAAACAATACAAAACCAGACTTATTGCCAAAGGTTTTACTTAAAAATTAAGATGGTGTTGACTATAAGGAGATCTTTTCACCAGTCTCCAAAAAGGATTCATTTAGAATTATTATAGTATTAGTAGCTCATTATGACTTAAAGCTACATCAAATAGATGTGAAAACAGCCTTTTTGATTGGGAATTTAGAAGAAAATGTTTACATGGCTCAACCTGAAAGGTTTTTCAGTTGAAAGAAAAAAGCACATGGTGTGCAAACTAAGAAAGTCAATATATAGACTTAAACAAGTCTCACGACAATGGTGTCTTAAGTTCAACGATATTATCATTTCCTTTGGATTTAAGGAAAATATCGTTAATCGATGTATATGTCTGAAGGTCAGTGGGGGCAAGTTTATATTTTTGATTCTATATGTTGATGACGTCTTACTTGCTGCTAATGATCATGGCTTATTACATAAGATCAAGAAATTTCTCTCTAAGAATTTTGAAATGAAAGATATGGGTAAGGCATCCTATATGATAGGAATTGAAATGTCTCGTAATAGATCATAAGGACTATTAGGTTTGCCTTAAAAAGCATATATTAATAAAGTTTTAGAGAGATTTGGGATGAAAAATGCTCTGCAAATGTTGTTCCAATTCAAAAAAGAGATAAGTTTAGTCTTATGCAATATCCAAAGAATGAATTATAATGTACACAAATGGAAAAGATTCCTTATGCATCAATTGTTGAAAGCTTGATGTGTGTGCAAACCTGTACCAGGCCAAACATCAATTTTACTGTTGGAATGCTAGGTAAATATCAAAGTAATGCAGGAATGGATCATTGGAAGGTTGTAAAGAAAGTGTTAAGATACTTGCAAGGAACAAAAGATCAAAGGCTCACTTAGAAAAGATCTAATCATCTCGAAGTGATAGGATATTTAGATTTAGATTCTGCTGGGTGTGTTGATACCAGAAAATCTACGTTTAGCTCTTTGTTCCTTTTGGCTAGAGAAGCAATCTCATGGAAAAGTGCAAAATAGTCTATTATTGCTATATCCACTATAGAGGCTGAGGTTTGGCTTGTTTTGAGGCCACAGTCCATGGATTATGGTTGCAAAATTTTATTTCAGGACATGGAATTGTCGACAGCATTGCCAAGCCATTGAAAATTTATTGTAATAACTCCACAGTAGTTTTCTTTTTTAAGAATGACAACTATTCAAAAGGTACTAAACACATCAAATTGAAGTACTTTGCCATTAAAGAAGAAGTTTAGAAACAAACAGTATCAATTGAGCATATTAGCACAAACCTTATGGTTGCAGATCCATTAACAAAAAAATTGCCACCAAAGACATTTAATGAGCATATTGAAAGCATGGGCACTATGTGATGTAATTAAGGATGATGTTTTATGATGTTTATGACTTTGACACATTGAGCTCACTTAAGTGTTACTGATATTTCTTATTTTATTGAGTATACATGAATGAATTTTATGAATGATAGTAGGAATAGTCTTTTACAAGACATTATTGTTGGACCGTTATTTAAACTTCTCAATTATAGGCCACGTTAATTGGAAGTTAATGTTATAGTACGTGGAAGAAAGTATGTCGATATAATAATATACAACCGCTATAATTCTTATTGACTTTCACTTAATGATGACAATGAGGTGACCGATATAAGAAACGATTTAGTTTTTACTTTATGCATTATGTTATATTACTAAATGATAAAGTTAAAACATAGTACATGGGACAAGTGCATGGGATAATGTTAGATTTATGTGGCCCACGAGCCTACTTTATAGTGATATATTTATTCTAAATTATGATTATATTTAATAAATCAAATATTGACTAAACCCTATTGGTCAGTTTTAGAGAAGTTTCAATTTTATTAAACCACTATGATGGATAGTGATTATCATATATATATTTTAAATAAAAGGATGAAGCTGGTTGGTCTTCTCTCTACCCTATATTTATTATCATATATATATTTTAACAATGCATGTATATTATTGGCATTGACATTTATTTACCTTTGCTTAAAAGACTTCGTATATGGTTTGGTCATTGTATTTGTAAGGGTGTGTTTGGAGTGATAAAAAGTGAGATAAGTTGTGATTTCATAATTTGTGCAGTGAGATAAAAAGGTGAATTACTTTTAAAGATTTTCAAAAATTTTTAGAAATTTTCAATAAAAATCAGTGTATCAAATGCACCCTAAGTAACACTACCCCCGTTCAGTTTGACCGTTCCAGTAAGAATATTGAGGAGAGTAGATTTAACACCCCCTGATGGTCCCATGAGAGCAAGAACCTCTCCTGGATTTACTGAACCCGTTACCTTTTGAAGTATGCACCTTTCTTGGCCAGGCAGCTTCTCCCCCTCCTTCCCTCTTACCTTGAATTTGACACCTTGAAACCGCAAAACAAATCTACTTTTTTTTTTTTTAATTTTCGATCACAAGTTCTACTGCATCGTAAGAATAATTAGTTTCCTTAAAAAAATAAAAAATAAAAAAAATTATGTAAACTATAGTTTGCATTCCTGAGCTATGTGGCCGAATCCCATTTCAAAATTTAATATTTTATTGTGCCGATTAAGACTTTGAAATTCTGCTTTGTTGCAACATTAACTCTATTAGTAAATCCCTTGTTGAATAGCCATGTACATAGCCATTCCGGTAACCACAATTCTCGGGAGATTTCTTTAACATGGGCTAACAAAGGACTGACAATATCATCGCAACAAAATAAATACTAACAAATGATTGAAATTGCTTTCTTAATAGTGGGTAACAAAAGATTGACATTACAACAAAACAAATGCCTACAAATAATCGAAATTGCGATAAAATAAATTCTCGTAAAACTTACTGTTGTTGAAATTGCTGTGCGGCCATTCAACGGGAGATTTATTAATAAAGGATAAACATTGCGACAAATTAAAATTTTTATTTCTTATACTGTTAAAATGAAAAGGTCTTGCTTCGAAGTGGAATTTGACCAAAAGCTCGCGCAAATTATAATTTACACTAGAGATTAAGCTTCTATGCAATTTAATAACTTACATCGAGATGTATGGGTAATGTTGGTTCTGTTCGGCAGCAGAAATTACCGCCGGAACTGCTGACCACGCCAACCGGAAATGCAATCGCCGACCTGCCGAACAAAGACAGAAAGAAAGGTGACGGCCGGAGAGGAGGTCTCAGGCCGGAAAACCCTCCGATGATTAAGTCAGCAAGTCGCTCAAAAGCAGTTTTATGGAAATAAAGGAGTCAAAGTTTAAGTTGGCAATAGTCAGCTTACCTCCGTGATTCAGTTGTATATCCGTATATAGTGGTCTGAGTAATGATTACAGCATACCTATGACTCGACATTACGCACACTGCCGTGTTCCTCTTTTACACTCTTGCTTTAAATGCCCTTCCCCTTCATTTAATGCCTCAGACCCCTCATAAATACACCGTGCCTTTCATTTAATGCTTCTGGTGGTTTAACACGGCATTACAACCTGAATTTCAGGGTCATACTGTCTTCTTGTCGCATCAGCCACCGAATCGTAACGAGATAGACCGATTTAGTTACATCTCCAGAGACAAGTACCTAGTTCAATCCTAACTAAGGTGCATTTATGGTCATGAGCCTTCTTTAAAGGCTGTGGGCCCTAGGTTTGATATTTACTGGCCATCGACATATATGCCGAGCAAACTAGATTCCTCGGCTATAGCCACGTGGTTATACATTGTTTATTGATGTCGAGATTCAGGGTACTCTTTGGAGCACTAACTCTAAATCGTGTACTCACGTATATCACTCACGTGGAACCCTCGTGCCAATAATCAGTTGTTCGGCGAGATGCCACGTGTCCAAACGGAACGTGCTCGGCAAGTGGCTAAGTGGCTTATGTGAATTTGCTCGGCACCACGCCACGTGGCACCAGACTAAACCTGTTCGGCAAGGGTACAGCTTTAGTATTATTATGCCCAACATTTTGCCCCCACTCTGGTCGAGAAAAGATATTTTCCGAGCAGAGTAGCAGAGCAGAATAACCTTACCTCCCTGATCCTTCAACTCTCCTACGCAGTTTGTCGTTTAGTATGTCCCTGACGCGTATCAAATCTGATTGGACTTTTCTCTCTCCTCGTGACGACACGCGCAGTGCCCTTTCAGCTTTTCATCTGCTGCGCCGCTTACGCGGTTTCCCAGATACGAGGTGTTAAAAAGTGAATGGTCAGAAATTTGAAAATTGGGGCGGTAATAAATGCCATTTTTACCGCCCATTGCCTTTTCATTGGAAACGCTTCGGTTTCCCTCAGAGATACATACACATATACATATATACCTGATTAATCTTCTCTTACCTCTTTTCTGCGATTTGAGTCTACAGATTTCTCTTGCTTCTTTTCCTCTGAGCTTTCATCTTCGCAAGCTTTCACCCTTCCCGTCGTCCTTCATTTCCGGTGAGTTAATCCTCTTTTTTCTTCAAATTTTCCGTTATGGGTAGACTCGCGAACGAGCTAAGTTCTGAGGAAAAGGTTAGGATTTTCAAGGAAAAATACCAGATTCCTCAGAACGTAGGTATTAGGCTCGCCGAACAAGGCGAGCGTGAAACAGGGGAATTCCCCATAGTGGCAATCACCGAAGGTGGCCTTAGGTTCCCCCTGCACCCCTTTCTTCGCTCTATGATGAGCATTCTGGACCTTGGCCCTAGGAACCTCACCCATAACTTTTATAGAATCGTTAATGGGGTGATAGAAATAAACAGGCGATACGGATTCCACATATCCGAGTACGATCTTCTTTACTGTTACTCAATCCAGAAGGTGAGGAAGGATGAGAACAGGTGGTACCTGAAATCTCGACCAGAAAAGGCCTTGGTCCACATGCTGCCTGATACGATTAAGTCAGAAAGTGACCTGTGCGTCGTCACAGGTCACTGACACACGATCCAGACGAAGATCGTTTTCCAATCGTCCCTCGGGTTTCTTTGGGCCCAGGTTGGTTGATTTCAAATCCTACCAGTTCTTATTCTTCTTTACCCTCACTTCTAAGCATACTAACTGTTTGATTTAATATCTGTGCAGGTGTTCAGCTAAAGAAGTTCTGGGCTACTGGCATTCGTGCTGACAAGGACCACTTGAAGGAGGTGTTCAAATTCCTCGGGGGTCCAGATCTCTATCCCTTTGCCAGAGCAGTTCCGATTTTGTTCAACTTCACCCCTTCTCATCAGACATTCATTGCCCCTCCTCAAGGTTTCGCAACTTCGGAGGCTATTAGGCGTCTTCAGTGGTGGTTTCGAGCTTCTGCTGAAGAGAAAGAGAACTATTACGCCTTAAGGCATCCAGGGTGGACTCGCCCCCCTCCATTCGCCATCCCACTTGTTGCCGAGCAAGTTCGAGCCCCTCAAGTTGCAGTTCCTGAGCCTTCCGAACAGCCGAGGAGGCGGCAGTTTGTTCTTTTGGACGAGGAGGAAGAGGAAGAGGAAGAAGAAGAAGTTGAGATACCCCCTGCCTTCGACTACTTTTCAGATTCAGAAGGGGAAGAAGAAGAAGTGATGGCCCCGAAGATCGATTACAAGAAGCTCGCCATGGCTAAGGCAAAAGGGCAAAGGGCTGGAGAGGCCCAGAAGAAGAAGGCGGACGAGCAAAAGGCCGTTGGGAAGAGGAAGACTGGTGAGGGGAGTGCCCCTGCTCCTTCAACTGCCGAGCAAATAATGAAGGTCAAAATGGAGAAGGGGAAGGAGCAGGAGGCAGCTCAGAAGAGGCCATCTGGCCCTCCTGAGCAGAAGAGGGCCAGGACACAATCTGCGGACGCGGCTCCAACGACCGAGCAGGTGAAGCTATCGAAGGAGGACGCCGCGAGGGGGCCAGCACCTTCCAAGGTCGTGCCACCCACCAAAGACGCACCACCGAGAACCTCCGAGCCGTTACCTGCTCAACCAGTTGGGCCCGTGCCTCTAGCCATCGAGTATCTGGCCAATCCGGTTCGAGACTCCCCTCCGTTCATTCCAGAAATCCTTATTCCCAGTCTCGAACACCCTCAAGGCCGTCCCTTCACTATCCAAGACACTGCCTTCAACCACACCGAGGAGTATCTCAAGGGTATCCTCCCTCCTCGGGACGTTCTTAATACGAGGAAGAATAGGACGGAGGAGATCCACAAAACTCTGATGAAGAACATCATCTCTGTAAGTACTATAATATTCCTTTATGTGAATCCTTTCCTTATTATAGTTTTTCCTAACTTTCTGTTCTTTCTGCAGACTTCTCTCCACACAATGGAGTTGATTGCCAGGAGCCGAACATTCGAAACCAGAGCCGAGCTGGATAAAACGGAAATAAGGGAGTTGAAATCAAGCGTGAGGTCTTTGGAGAAGGAGAATAAGAATCTCCAATCCAGCAATGACGCTCTGGCAAAAGAGATGAGTCAGCTTCGAGATGAAAATAAAGAGATTGAGCATCAACTCAACACTGCCCTTGGCCAAGTTGCTGGAAGCATAGCTCGTGTGCAGTCAATGGATAAGATCCTAAATCATAAAGACGAGGAGCTTTTAGTGGTCAAGGGCAAACTTTCCACGGCCGAGATTGAGTTGTCCTCCATGAAGACTGGGCAGGAGTTACTCATCAAGGAGTTGGAGGCTTCCAGGGCCGAGCAAGAGAGATCAAAGCAGGAGCTTGTCAAACTTCGGGCAGAGCTTGCACTGAAGACTCGAGCCCTGGCAGAGAAGGAAGCTGCCCTCCAAGAAGCCGAGGACAAAGCCAAAGCTGAGGTGGAAGCCCAGATTAACGATTGCGTGGATCAGATGAGGGATTCTCACAACGACTTCTTTCTTGAGGGTTGGGAGGCCGCAATGAAGAAGAACAACGTTGATCCCACCAACCCCATATACAAGGAGGTCCCTTATCCTGATCCAGAACGCCCAATTCCCCAGTTCAGCTTTGAGCGTCCACCTCAAACTCCCTCAATTCATACTGCCGAAGAAACAATTGAGGAGGGAGAGGTTGAGGTGGATAGTGCCCAGAAGGACGTCTCCCAGGCGCTTGAACAGATTGATCTAATAGTGGAGAGAGATCCCACTAAGGGCGGAGAGAAGTGAGCCTTCTTGTATAAATTTTTATTATTTTTTTTATTTGGATGTAATATAAAACTTTTAACTCCAAGTGAATGAAAGCAGTTTGACTTCTGTCTAATTTTGTTTTATTTTTCTCTGTCTTTGTTTCTTTAGAACTGCCGATGAATTGATTGGGGAATGCCTTAACTGGTTTGCTGACAGAATTATAAGGAGCGCAGCCCAGGAGTACCTAGACGTTTTCTCCCACGAAATAGCTACAAACCCTTACAACAAATGTTAATGTCTCATCTTAGATTTAGGATATCTTCTTTGATTAATAGTTATGTAAAATGTATTGTAACTGTACTCTAAGGCATGTAATGAAAGCTTTTGAATTGTTCACTTTTTACAGTCTGTCTTTCCATTTGTATATTTTATGCTTTATATTGAAGTATGTATGGTGTCTGCATTTGTACCACTTTTCCGAGCAACCACAACTTCTAGCAAAAATACTTTAAATAGTAAACCCTTCAGAGGTAACAAGCTCATGTAGTAATTTGCTTTTCGTAAAATAACTTCAAGCTTTTGTTAAAGAGGCATAACTTTAATAAATCTCACATACCTCGATAAGTTCGGCTGTCCTCTTTCTCATAATAATGGGGGTAACTATCTTCTGACAAATCTTCGCTTTTTAGTCTCATGCCAAGCATCGCGAAATGTGTACCATTATGTTGATACTGGCGTTGTGCTCTTTAGAACATGCTTCTTTTGCTTCCAATTAACAAACCAAGGAATCGAATCTTGATTTTTTAGAAAAAATCGTTTCTAATCGATGAATAAATCAAGATTGGGCCACCATCAGAAATGATGTGGGTTCTCTTTGTACCAATGGTCGGCAAACCGAGCATGGATTTCTTTTGATAATTCTTTTCAGGAGACTGAGGAATTGAATCTCAGTCTAGAGAGCATTTCCTGGTCAATAAACAAACCAGGATTGTACCAACGCTGGGCAAGCCGAGCGTGGTTTCTTTTGATAATTCTTTTCAGAAGACCGAGGAATTGAATCTCAGTCTAAAGAGCATTTCCTGGTCAATAAGCAAACCAGGATTGTGTCAACATCGATGGAGATGGGGCGTTCTTTCCGTATCAATGCTCGGGAAGCCGAGCCTGGCTTTTTCCATGCCACCACCCAAAGTGATGTGGCGTCTTTTTGTTGAGCAGAAAGTGATCTTCAAGCTTTTGAGTTTGCTTTTGCTTTGTAAAAAGGATTGCTTTTCAATATACATACAAAGTCTTTAGTCAACAAATGTGAAGAAAAAATTAATGATAGTACAACTTTAGATGGGCTATATTCCACGGTCTTTTGATTGGCTTTCCCTCCATGTCAATTAACTTGTAGGCGCCATTGCCGAGCACCTCAGAGACGGTGAATGGTCCCTCCCAATTAGCTCCTAGCTTTCCTTCAGTTTGATCTTTCCTGCTTCCCATCAATTTTCTCAGCACCCGATCGCCAGTACGGAATTCTCTACGTCTGACCCCTTTATTGAATTTCTTCCTTGTCTCTTGCTGGTAGTTGGCTAACCTTAGTGCTGCCAGTTCCCTTCTTTCATCAATTAGATCCAGGCTTATTCCCATAGCCTGATCATTCTCCCCTCTGTCAAATGATAGAGTTCTGATGCTCGGGAGGCCAACTTCTAAGGGTATGACGGCTTCGACACCGTAAGCCAGAGAGAAGGGAGATTCTCCGGTTGATCTTCTAGGGGTTGTTCGGTAGGTCCACAGTACTGATGGCAATTCATCCACCCATCTTCCTTTTGCCGCTTCCAGTCTTTTCTTAATCCCATTGAGAATGACTTTGTTTGTAGCTTCAGCTTGACCATTGCTTTGGGGGTAAGCAGGTGTAGAGTAAACATTCTTGATTCCATACCTAGAACAATATTCCCTAAACGGGGCACTGTCAAATTGCGTCCCATTGTCGGAAATAAGTGTCCTAGGGATGCCATACCTGGTAATGATGTTCTTCCAAATAAATCGAATGGTATCAGCATCTTTGATGTGAGTTAGGGGTTCTGCTTCCACCCACTTAGTAAAGTAGTCGGTGCCGACCACTAAGAACTTTCTATTTCCCGAAGCGGAAGGCAGAGGCCCCACAATATCAAGTCCCCATTGAGCGAACGGCCAAGGGCTGGTAAGCGGGCTGAGTTCCTGGGCTGGCTGATGAGGAATGGGAGCGAACTTCTGACATTTCTTGCATCTCCGAACATAGGCCTGAGCGTCATATCCCATCTTCGGCCACCAATACCCTTGAGTAATTGCTCGGTGTGCCAGTGATCTGCCCCCAGTATGTGCTCCACAGACACCTTCATGAAGCTCGTAAAGAAAGTCTTGCACTTTATCGGGATGAACACAAAGGAGATAGGGGCCTGTGAATGACTTTTTGTATAACTTCTGGTCGGGAGAGAGCCAAAACCTGGTGGCTTTTATTCTTAGCTTCTTTGCTTCTGTTTTGTCTTCGGGAAGTGTTCCGTCCTTCAAGTAAGCGATGATTGGATCCATCCAAGATGGGGCTGGGTCAGCACACATTACCTCTATGTCTTTCGTTATGCTCGGCCTTTTTATGACTTCCATAAAGACCTGGTCAGTTAGCCTTATTCGAGAAGAGGCAGCTAGCGTTGCAAGTGCATCAGCATGAGCGTTATGATCCCTGCCAATGAGCTCCACGCTAGCTTTATTGAAGCCTTCGATTCTCTTCTTTGCTGCTTCTAGATACTCTGCCATCTTTTCGCTTCTAGCCACATACTCACCCTTTAGCTGGTTAGCAACCAACTGAGAGTCAGTCCTTACTACGATATCATCTGCCATCAGGCGCCGAGCAATGTCGAGTCCAGCCAGGAGAGCTTCATACTCCGCCTCATTATTAGTGACTTCAAACTCGAGTTTTATTGCATATTCTATTGAGACCCCTTCTGGTGTAGTCAGAACTATGCCTACGCCGCCTCCTTTTCTAGTCGAAGACCCATCAACCTCGATTTGCCAAGTTTGTTCGGCCTCATTATGTTCGGCCGGGGCAGACTTTATTTCAACATGCCACACTTCTTTTGTCTGACCACAGGCTGGTGTGGAAAATTCCGCTACAAAATCGGCCAGGACTTGAGCCTTTATCGCGGTTCTTGGGATGAACTTTATGTCGAATGCGCCAAGGGAAACTGCCCACTTTGCTAGTCGGCCCGAGACATCAGCCCTCTTTAAAACATGGCCAATTGGCTGATCGGTGACAACTTGAATGGTGTGTGGATGGAAATAATGGGCTAGCTTCCTGGATGCCATTATTAGTGCCAGGGTCAACTTCTCTAGGGGCAGATATCTGGTCTCTGCTCCTTGCATTGTTTTGCTCACATAGTAAATAGGATGCTGCTTCCCTTGTTGCTCTCTCAGCAAGACGGCACTGACTGCATGCTCTGAGACTGCCAGATATAGCTGCAAAATATCCCCCGGCTGCGGTGTTGACAATATTGGGACAGTTGTTAGGTATTCTTTAAGCTTTTCTAGTACCGCATCCGCCTCAGCATCCCATTGCATCTTATTGGCCCCTTTGAGCAGCCTAAAGAATGGCCGGCACTTGTCGGATGATCTGCTAATAAACCGGTTGAGTGCCGCCACCATCCCTGTGAGCTTCTGTACCTCCTTTTTTGTGCGCGGGGGCGAAACAGATTGGATGGCACGTATTTGCTCGGGATCAGCTTCAATTCCCCTTCTGCTCACCAAGTGGCCCAAAAATTTACCCGAGCCAACTCCGAAGGCACACTTGGCAGCATTTAATTTTAACCCATACCGATCAAGGGTAGAGAAAACATGTTGGAGATGTTGGAGGTGTGTTTTCGGCTCCTTGCTTTTTACCACCATATCATCAATGTAGACCTCCATCGTCTGCCCGAGGTCTTTTTTGAATATTTTTGTAACCAGCCGTTGATAGATGGCTCCAGCGTTCTTCAGCCCGAATGGCATAACTCTATAACAGTATATGCCTCGCGGGGTTATGAAAGAAGTTTTTTCCTCATCAGGGCCGAACATAGGGATTTGGTGATATCCCCTATAGGCGTCCAGGAACGACATCCTGGAACATCCAGCAGTAGAATCAACGAGTTGGTCGATCTTTGGCAGAGGGAATGGATCCTTAGGGCAGGCCTTGTTCAGGTCTGTGTAGTCTACGCAGACTCTCCACTTCCCATTCTTCTTTTTGACCACGACCGTATTAGCTGACCACTCCGGGTATGAGACCTCCCGAATGGCCTCTGCCTCTAACAGTCGGCCGACCTCCTCAATGACAGCTTCTGCGTGTTGCAGAGCTGATCGCCTTGCTTTTTGTACCACAGGCTTTACCTCCGGGTTCACATTCAACTTATGAGTCATGACTTCGTGGGAAATGCCTGGCATTTCGTGTGGAGTCCAGGCGAACGTTCCAATATTCTTCAAGAGCATCTCCGTTAGCTCTAGTTTTTCCTCAGCGCTCAGGTTGGCGCCGATCAGGAAGAATTTATCATCCTCAACCGGGCCAATTTGATATTTCTCCAAACCCTCTATTGCTTTCATCTGCGGATCACCACCGACATCATCGATCTTTGGAGTGTCCTCGGGTAGTTCCGCCAGCTGGACTTGTTCGGGGATCATTTTGGACTTTAAGGCTGCAGAGAAACACTTTTGGGAGGTATTCTGATCCCCCAAAATAGAAATCACTTCCCCGCAATAGGGGAACTTCAGCACTTGGTGGTTGGTTGAGGGGATCGCCTTCAGAGCGTGAATCCACGATCTCCCTACTATAGCATTGTAGGAAGAGGGGGAATCCACAACAGTGAACTCAACCTCTTGCTCCACGGGACCCACGCGGACAGGAATGACGACTCTGCCCAGAGGCCAGACAGGAGCAGAATTGAATCCTATGAGTGGGCATTCTGCCGATTCCAGATCTTCTTCAGTTAGTCCGAGCTTCTTAAATAAGCTCAGGAACATAACTTCTGTTGAGCTTCCTGCATCTACCAGGATTCTCCTTACTTCTGAATTAAACATGCCCAAAGTGACCACTAGGGCATCGTTGTGCGGCAGCTGAACACCAGGATGTTCGTCTTCATGAAAAGTGATTTCCTCCATGGCGGCTGTCCTTGGGCGCTTGCTCGGCTGACCCGCGACGCCCAAAATTTCTTTGCTTGGTGGATTAGGGGCATGATTGATGACACTCTGGGGTCGTCGTTCCATATGAATCACGTGGATGACTGCAGGTCTCGGGACATCTCTGCGCGCCCTGGCCCTTGGTGGGGGTTGTGCCTCTTCGGCTGCCTCCTCCTCGGCAGTCTCTTCTCGTTGCCTCCTTGGCTCTCTATCCTGTGGGGCTGCTTCTCTGGTTCTACCCTCATCGACGAACTCTTTAAGATGGCCTCTGCGCACCAATTCCTCCAGATGATGTCGTAGCGATCGGCAGGCTCCGGTGCGATGTCCCTTGTCTTGATGATACGCGCAGTAGTTTTTGGAATTCTCCTTTCTAGGGAAATCCGGCAGTTTTCCGGGCCATCTGAAATATGGCCTATTTTTTATTTGGGGAAGGATCTTGAAGATTGGCTCTTTGAACACCGTATTAACCGCTTCGAAGACTGACTTCCCCTCGTCAATGAATCGGCGGCCGTCTCCCCGTCTTTTCTCTCTTGTCTGGCCCTGGGATCTCCTTTCTTTCTGCTCGGCCGGCTGTGTCTCGTCCTCCACCTTGGCGTATTTCTCGATTCGGCACATAAGATCGGACATGTTGGCTGCTGGCTTTTTGGTCAAGGAGAGCCACAACCTATCCTCCTTCCGCAACCCCAACTTGAACGAGGTGACCGCCAATTGCTCCGAGCATTCTCCCACCTCATTGTAGAGCTCCAGGTAACGGCGGGAATAATCTCTCAATGATTCCCCGGATTTTCTTTTCATTGTGAGGAGAGCGTCAGCGGTTTTAGGCTGTTTTGTGTTAGCCAGAAACCGGGTAACGAACTCCTCCGCCAGTTGCTGCCAACACTGAATACTGCCAGGGGGCAGTTTATGGAACCACTGAAGCGCTGTATCCCCCAAACTAGAAGGGAATACTTTGCACATGAGGTGGTCGTTACTGTTCCATAACGTCATGGCCTGCATGTAATGACGGTAGTGGGCCAGGGGGTCAGTTCTCCCATCGTAGAGATTAAGCCTCGGAGTTTGGAATTTCTCCGGAGGCTCCACATCAATTATTTCATCGACGAATGGGGAGGCAGATATTCGCCCCAAGGCTTTCCTTGCCATCATTCGTGTGCTCTGGCCCTGAGCACTCCATTCCTCTGCTTGCCCCCAGTCTTCCATCTTTGCCTTTCTCGCTTTCTTACGCTTTAAGGTTAGCTCTTCTTGGTCCGAGCTATCCGCCTCCTCTGAGTACGCCTCCAGTATCTTTTTTGAGGAATTCCTTTGGTGATGCGCTTTGATGGGCGCGTCAACATCGGATCTCACGTCACGTTTTGCGACCGGTTTAGCACGGTGCGAGTCCTTCCTAGAAGGAGAGACATCACGTCGCGAGCGAGAGCGCACCTCCTTCTGTTCATGGGTGTCCCCGTCATCCTCATCAGTGGGGTCCTCGTAAAGAGCATCGTAACCTTCATCAGATTCCGAGTCGGATTGACCAGAATCAGCGGTATGGCTAGTAGGGGGTTTTTCCTTTTCCTTACTCAATTCCAGCAGAATCTCCTCCAGTTCTGCCTGCTTTTCACTGGCCTTAGCCATCAGCTCTTCTCTCCGTTTCAGTACCTGAGGATCCTCCGTTTTTCTTTTCCGGGCGGACTCCAGACCTGGAGTCCGGATAACCAACGCACTCCCTTTAGTTTTGGCAGGAGTGGAAATGTCTCCTGCCCGTGGAGATGGTGGTGGGGTAGTGTTTCCTCCTGAGGTCATTCTGTGGACAAATACTGGAGACTTAACAAAGAAACAAGAAAAAAGCTAGTGAACACGACGATGGGCTAGACAACGAGCCCCACGGTGGGCGCCAAATGTTCGGCAGCAGAAATTACCGCCGGAACTGCTGACCACGCCAACCGGAAATGCAATCGCCGACCTGCCGAACAAAGACAGAAAGAAAGGTGACGGCCGGAGAGGAGGTCTCAGGCCGGAAAACCCTCCGATGATTAAGTCAGCAAGTCGCTCAAAAGCAGTTTTATGGAAATAAAGGAGTCAAAGTTTAAGTTGGAAATAGTCAGCTTACCTCCGTGATTCAGTTGTATATCCGTATATAGTGGTCTGAGTAATGATTACAGCATACCTATGACTCGACATTACGCACACTGCCGTGTTCCTCTTTTACACTCTTGCTTTAAATGCCCTTCCCCTTCATTTAATGCCTCAGACCCCTCATAAATACACCGTGCCTTTCATTTAATGCTTCTGGTGGTTTAACACGGCATTACAACCTGAATTTCAGGGTCATACTGTCTTCTTGTCGTATCAGCCACCGAATCGTAACGAGATAGACCGATTTAGTTACATCTCCAGAGACAAGTACCTAGTTCAATCCTAACTAAGGTGCATTTATGGTCATGAGCCTTCTTTAAAGGCTGTGGGCCCTAGGTTTGATATTTACTGGCCATCGACATATATGCCGAGCAAACTAGATTCCTCGGCTATAGCCACGTGGTTATACATTGTTTATTGATGTCGAGATTCAGGGTACTCTTTGGAGCACTAACTCTAAATCGTGTACTCACGTATATCACTCACGTGGAACCCTCGTGCCAATAATCAGTTGTTCGGCGAGATGCCACGTGTCCAAACGGAACGTGCTCGGCAAGTGGCTAAGTGGCTTATGTGAATTTGCTCGGCACCACGCCACGTGGCACCAGACTAAACCTGTTCGGCAAGGGTACAGCTTTAGTATTATTATGCCCAACAGGTTCAATATGCACTTTCCTCCAATTGGGTGAATTCATGTTGTCCTTTTCATCAACCGGTGATTGACCCAGCTTCCCATATTCTTGTTACAGGGACAAAGGACTGGTTATATTCACCCAAAACAACTTTGTTTGTCATATACAACAGTCTTTTCTTTTAGCCTTATTTTCAATCTGGCAACATTTTGCCCATTGGCAACAAAGAAGAGAGGAAAATAAAAGACATAAAAAGGGTACCGCAATTAAAATCTATTCAAGTCCTTGACAAATTCCCGACTTTCATTTGATTTACCTCTGCTTTCCCTCAATCAAACTGCATACCTAGCTTGGCATGTTAAAGATCTTATGCAGGCGTGTAATTCAACCCTAAAAATTAACTTACAAATTGAGGATTTTCCAAAATATTATGTAAATAACACAACCTTCATGTCAAGGCAATGTGAGATTTCGCTTATAACATGCGGAAGAGGGTAATGTGAGACAAGATTGTGTAAGATAAATAAAACCTAATAATTTGACCAAAACCCCATTTTTATGTCATATTAAAGAACTCATGGACCTAACTCGATCGTACAAAAAATAAACTTGCTAAATGAGGGCTGTTCTATGCATCATATGGAAAATACAATATTCACTTCAAGTAGATGCGGAACTTCACTCACAAAATATTTGATCATACTAAAGAGAGTTTAAAGAAAACGTATGAAAAAACTTTAACCACATATAATGTCGCTTAAAAGGTCTATTAATTAGATTTAAAAACGAAGGGCTGGGATCAATTGTTTATTCCATAACCAGGGTGAGGTGTGTCTTCCTCCCCACCTCCTACTCTTTTTCGTTAATCTTCTTTTACGGCATTATTCTTTTCCCCTTTTTCCTGATTCTTCATTAATTGTTGCTACGAAAATTATATTATGGACACATGGTGTAACCCTGAACACATACACTTCGAGCCCAAAGATGCTCGGCCACTTGACCACATCAACTAGGCCTCATCATATAAGGTGTAAATGTTGATTTAGTTCTAACTATAAGTGCTGTTCAGTAATAAATTTGATTCATTTATTATTATTTTGTTAACTCAGTTAGTTAACACGATATGATATTCATATATTTCTTATAGTCGCATCTCACCCACTACCCCTAACGCATTAAACACGAAGTGATGAGTATCAAATATAAAATAAATTGCCATATATATGGATATATGTATAAGGATATGAAATCGTTGTTTTTCAATTATTTTGCCAATTGTTTATTCACCCTATCTTATTATAAATATAACACTTAACACCAAAATTTAGATATGCTTGCTTTTGTCAATAGAACACTTATATTTCACTGATTACTCTCTTGACCCTTTTCTAAATTTATTATAGGAGGATTCTTGGTTGAGAATTCTTTTCAGCTAATTTCTCTGACTTTCTTTTCCTTTCCAAGCTCTCTTCGGATTTGTTCGGTTGACGTGATGATTACATACTGTGATATTTTTTATTCCCCCACATTCATTATTTAAAAATAATTTTCCCTTCCTAACAGTTGCAAAAAAAAAAAAAAAAAAAGGTTCGGTTTGACTGTTAGAATGAGATCAAGGGAATTCAAAATTGTAAAATTCCTTCAAATTGATTAATACACCACAACTAATTTTCCTTCCATATTTTTACTGTAGATGATTAAATCTGATGTAAAGAAAATAAGGGAAGGAAAAATTTTTGGACAGTAAAATGGCCAGTAGTATGAAGGATACATCACCAGTACTGGTAGTGATGCTTCCCACAAGAGGGATTTAGTTTCATGATATTTGAAGACCCAGCGAGGGAGTACTGGAAGTCCATTTCATTGCTCGTAGTCCGACTAATGGAGCATTTTTCGCCAAAACTGCTGCCCAAATTGTTCACAAGTTCATCTACGTTTTTACTACGAGTTGAGCATTCAATGACTTCGTTCCAGCCTCATCTTTGTTCTCTAGCTCCTAGCATGCTGCTGGCTGTCTCAAGCTACATAACTTGCAACTCCTTGTACTAGTCTTTGAGCTCGATGCAGCTTCTTCTTGACATCTGCATGGCAACAAATTCCTGCAAGTGAAGGTCCCTTTTTCACCCGATAACTTTCTATAAGTCTATTTACTGGCTTATTGGTGGAGTCTCTAATAAAACTCTTATTTCTCATCCTATTAGATTCACTCACATCATTTTTAGGGCTCCCTACTGTCCCACTCAAAAAAAAAAAAAAATAAGAAGAAAAAAAAGACTGAGTATTTTTATATATAGTCTTTCCTTTCGATATTATAACTGTTTGTTATGTTATTTTTTGTAACAGTTTTTTAGTAAGATTTCTATTTTTAGAATTGGGTTTGGGACTCGAAAAACTTAGGACTGGACTTGGTTACTTGGAGTTGAACCTTACATAATCCAATACATCTAAGTTGGGTGGAATTTGCCAATTTAACACGAATTTTCGTGAAATTCATAAATTTATTTAGTCAAAATCTTGATTTTGAAAGAAATTCACATTTTTTTTCTAATTTTTTGAAAAACTAGTATATTATTATAATATACACCGACAAATCAATAGCGCGAGTTACAAAATGGTCAATAAAAAGTTTCAAATGCCATAACTTCGTTAATAACAATTCAACATATTAACTATATATATTGCTTACCGTTTATTTATTTTGATTGTCATTGAGTCTTACATGTTCCACTCTCTTTGGAAATGCAAAATTAGTAATATTTGATCTTTTTTTTTTTTTGGTCAAAATTTCGTCAATTTTTATGTTTGGAATCAAAAGTAGACCTTTATAAATTGAATTTGATTTTATTTCATGATTTAAAATTTGGGATTTCTTTACCACTTAAAATCTAGCCTCTAAACAATAAGATTTGGTGATAATTGATTTTATCTTCAGCCATTTAAATAAGTAAACAAATTTACTCTTATATCTAATATTATGGTATTTACAACAAAGCCAAATCTAATATTTTATTAAATCAATTCAATTCTGCTGAAGATCCAAATATGAGAATTTTGATTCAGTTCTTAAATTCAAACATTTATTCAAAGCACAAAATTTTATAAATTAAATCAAATCAAATCAAATTAATTCAATTCCGAAATTCAAATGTTCTAAATGGAGCGTTACATGTTCTAAACAATATATTCTTATTCTTATAACTTAAATATGTATGATAAAGTTTTTAAGAAGTTGGTGCATATAAAAATAAAATTAGATAGTTTTATATAATTAAATGTGTATATTTATAATATTTATATTTAAACATTAGAATTACTCTTACTCTCATAATATTTTCATAAACATTAAAATATGCTCTTTTATTTCCGCTTAACAATATAGTTACTTATATCCTACCTACGCAACCATGATAAGAAAAGTTACCGAGTCAATTTAATTACCTGCTAATTAAAGATGTTAAGTAAATTCATTGTTAAAATAGAGTTTTAGCATTTGAAAACTTAGATGTAATTCAAAACGTCATAGTTTCAAGATGGAACAAAGTGTGTTAACCTTACAACAAGTCTGGAAAGCTGTAAAATTCGGACAACTTGCAAAAAGCATTTTGTGGGGAACTCGAGGGATGGGATAATACCTAGAGGTTATTTTTAGGAACTGGCCATGCAGGAAGCCTGCTCTAATTCGCGAAATGGTTGTGAGAATATGGTTGCAGGAAGATTTTTCCCACGAGGTTTGTAGCTTTTAGTTTTTAGACTCCGTTTCAAAAACCCTAACCATCTGGATTTCATTCCCTATATATTATTTGGAACTTATCTAAGGTTTTTCATTGATAGAAACATCATCAAAGAACAAGAAAGTATTATTGTTTATACTTTCTACTTAGTCACGACAATAATATTGTGTATGCATGATTTGAAGGATTTCAAATGCCGAGAGCTATGGATTCAACATTCTATTGAGGATTCAGTGCATTGTATTCATGGATTTGAAGATTGTTCTTTCATTTGGAGGTTAATGTATTAAAGAGTCCATCAAAAAGTCAACAATATAAAGTCGAAGTTTTGAGTCTATCATGATATTGTTTCTTTTACTTGTTATATTTAGTGTCTTCTTTATTGCTTGTGATTCCAATTATAGGCTTGTTCAGAGAATTAAAAAAAAGACTAAAAAATTCTTAAAAAATTCTATAATTTTACAACAAATTTTTTTCAACTCGAATTACATGAAATTATATAAATTTCTATAAATTTATATATATCTAAAAATATTAACAAAGTTTTATAAATCTAAATAAAATTTCTTTACTTTTCAAAAAATTTTGATAGAAAAATAAAAAAGTTTCTGGTAAAATTTGTTCAAATGGACGAAAATCCATTTAAACAAAATCATTCATTTCTGAAAAACGTGATTTAATAGCTGAATTTTGAATATTAAAAAATTACCAAAATCACATTTATATATTAACTTTTGGAGCTCCAAACGCTCCCTATATTATGATTGGATTGTCTAACATTAAAAATTTCAAAAGAGTTGGCTTTAGTTTTATTTTTCAGCTTAATTAATCCAGTGGTTGTCCCTGGGGAAGAATATGACATGAATCCAAGACAAGATCGGTCGCAATTTTCTAGTTTCCATACCAATCCCCCATTGTTAGTCCCCATCAATGCCTTCCCTCTTTGTTTCTTCGGCTACTCACCCGTATAGAAGCGACCCATGACTTGGTCTAGATTCTTCTAGCATGTTTTGAAAACCTAAGCTTGACCTTGACCAGAACGAAGTTTGACCTGGTTTCCTTCTAGTGCAAGTGGTTGAGATAACGAGTGTTACAAAATAGTTCAGATGGGTCGTGTTGACAAGTTCATTATATGCGGGTTGTTTGGCTTTTCTCTATCAGTACTTGTATTTATAATTTTAAAATTTAATAAGTATGTTAAATAATGGATATAATTCAAAATTAATTTGAATTAGTATATTTATATTGTGCTGTATTTTTATTTATTTTTAATAATTTTATATTTATATTATACCATGCTTCAAATTATATGTTATGGTATCATGTATAATATGGGGGATGTTTGGTACACAAACAATTAAAAATTTTTACAAATTTTTAATCATTCTTGCCTTCTACGTTTGTTTTTAAACTCCAAATTTTATAAATTTTTGTTAATTTTTATGAACTTTTGTTAATTTTTATCACTTTTTGCTCACTTTTATCAATACTTCATAACTTTTGCTAATTTTTTGATAAATTTTTTGACCAAAATCTTTCAAAAGGGTGAGTTAGATCACATTCAATTAGGTCTGATCAAAATTTTGTCAAGAAGTGATGAACGCATGAACTTTTTCTTTTTCTTTTTTTTTTACTCCAAACGCTCCTTTACCATATTTAGTTTGTTTTTTGTGCTACGAAGGTTCTTTTCTATTGCTTTTTAATTTTAATTAGCTTCTCTTTTTTTTTTTTTTTTTCCGGTTCCCTCGGGCCCGCCCCCCCGCGGGGGGGGGGGGGGGGGGGGGGGAAGGGGGTGGTTGGGGTGGGGTTGGTGTTTGACCTATAACCTGAGGAAGTGGAGAAGCATGGTTACATGGTCAAGTCATGCGGCTAATTTTATGGTCTACAGCCACATGGCTTGGTCTTTATTACCCTCTAAAGGTGTTGGTTAGGAAGAGCTGCGCCTGCTGCCCAGCAATTGCTGCTGTACTGAAACTGACCGAACAACTCACTGCCAGCCCAATCTGCAGTAGTTTGTTCGTCTCTTATTAATATTTTTGTGTTTTTCCTAATTTTTATTAGTTTTTCTTTAATTTTAATCAGTTTTTTAAAATTTTTTGTTCAAATTCATGATTTTGACTATGATATTTGTAAATTTTAAGTTAATATTTAAAAATTGGTTTAAAAGTTAGTACTTTAGTAATAAAAAAAGATGAATTTATCCCACATTAAAAAATTATGAATTAATTTGAAAGAAAGTGAATCAAAGAACACCTATACTTTGTAGTGAAGAAATTTCCTCTTAATGTAGATCTTTAACGGTCTTTCCGTCTGAACCAGTTAGTCAGAGCTTGTCTAGATTGGTTTATCTCCTCGTGATTCTTTGTCGGCTAAGGCCACAAGGTGGATTTCATCCAGTGTACACTCATGAGTAGCGGCTGCTAACTTTTCCCCGACCCCAGAAGAAATACATAAATAGGTCAACCCATATCACACAAAGGCGCACTGCCCACAGGTCTCAAGTCGATCAATTAAGATCGGGCAACACGCTTCTTGATCTTTTATTTCGCAATTATCAGAATTTTGAATTCAAAATTCTATTTCCTCCAACATTCATTTCTATTGATTTTTTCTTCAATCACCATGAACCACGATGGTATCTATTCTCTCCCAAGTGTCATGACTAATTAATGACTGGTTGTCTTTTCTGAAACAGTATTTCAACACCTATTTAAACATTGTATTCACGCATCAAATATTTTTTTTTAATTTTTCTTACACAAAAAACATATTTCATAAAAGAGTACAGCTTCAAATGGTGTTTGGATTACAAAAAAATGCAAGAAAAGTGTAAAAAATTGTTATAAAAATGATATGTGCCGAAAGTTGAATGAAAGAAATTAAAAAAAAAAAGATAAAAATTAATAAGTTTTGATATAGTAAATACTCCCTCAGTATAATTGGTTTGCAGGTATATTACTGCTTCTATTTGTATATGCGATCATTATAGCATTGGAGGCTAACGTCCATTACCAAAAGCACCTGTGTGGACTTTCAGTCTTAAGAGCATAATATGCAATACTAGGCTTGATCAATTCTATTCCGAATTTGTCTTTCAAAATTGCGAGTTTTCTTTCTGTGTTTTTTCAAAACAGTGATAGTTCAAATATAAATATCTAACATTTCTATCAAAACGTCTAAGGTGACATATGTTAAAATTCTATGCAAAGTTAATAAAAGTTTGAGTTATCAAACAGTATCTTATTATAGCAAAAGAAATGATATTTTGATTTTAGATTAAAGTTTATTAATAAAAAAATTTAGAAAAAAATCATAGAGAAGAAAAAGAAAAAACAAAAAAGGAATAGAATAGCCTAGTGGGTATTTCGCATTTTGGTTAAACTCAACGACTATAACTGGCTAGCTAGCTAGAACATTAACTTTTGATTAAGCAAAAAAATTAAAAATATATATATATTGAAGTAGATTAAAGTTTGCCACTCTAGTTTAGATAAATCTCAACTTTTTCACCAGCTTAGATAAAGCTCAATATATGTATATATATATTTGAAAATATAACAAGAGAAGTATGTTATTTTGAATATATAACAAGAGAAGTATGTTATTTGACGTACCAGACACGATGGTCGCGCATAATTTTACAATCAAATTATGTGATATATATCTTTAATACATAGTTATAAAAAGAGATAAAATCTTATATTACAACCGTTCGGTAAATTAAAAAATTATAAGTTTTAGTAATTTTATGAGTTTTTCTGAGTTTGATAAAATTTTAAAAGTTAAAAAATGTGCAAATAATTGGAGAAAACTTAAAAAAAAAAATTAACAATTTTGTGTGCATGGTACGTAATTTGTTTTTGTGTTTAATAAAAATTGATAAATATTAGCAAAAAAAAAAAAATCAAAAGTTAAAAGAAAATTATAAGTTCTTTTTGTAACAACCCAACGGGCCCCACATTGTCCTCTCAATCAAACATTGGGATCAATGTGAATGATCTGGGTGAAGTCCAATAATGAGGATTGTTTGTCCTTTTGACTCATTTGTACACAGCAAGCTAAAAGGGAATTCTGGGAGACGAGAGCAAAACAACCCTGCAAAAGAAACAATATAATATGCTTTCTGACAAATAAAACTACTACAAAACTGAATCTTCTAGAAACACCCAAATCTGGGGAGTCCTAATTTCACGCAACTGACCATTTTCCCTTCTAGTCTACTTTTTAACATTATTCAACATTATTCACCACGGTGCGTTAGAAAAGAAAAAAAAAATTAGAAATTTTTACTTTTTCGGAATTTTACAAGACCTCAAAATTGCTAAAAAAATTAAAAAAAAATTTTTAAGTTTTTTACCAAACAACTAAATGTTATTAAAAATTTTTGAAAAATTTTTTAAATTTTTATGAAACAACTAAAAGTTTCTATAAATTTAAGTTTTTACCAAATACTTAAAAGGTGTTAAAACTTTTCAAAAATTTTTATTTATTTTACAAAACATATAAAAAGTTGCATCTAACAATTTTTGTCAAAAAATGGTCAAAAGTTCCAAAATGTTTCGTTTTCAAACACACTCCAGGTTTGTCTTAATGCCCGTTTGGAGTACCAAAAAACCCCCCAAAAAAATAAAACAAAAACAAAAAGTAGTCAAACTAGAGAAAGTTTGATGCTTGGTATGCTGATCAAAGAGTTGAAAAAATTTGAAAAAAGTTGGAGATTTGTGATATGGATAAAATTAGAAAGAGTTGGAGAAAATTAGAGATTTTATTGTGATTTTGGTGCTCCAAATGGACACTTGGTCGTATCACAAAAATTTATTGTTATGTTTGCACATAACACGATTTATTTGGCTTGATTTTATCTGAATAACATGTTTTTTGTGATCACTTTAAGAGTAAGTTTATGCGACATAATTTTTTATTATATAAAAAATTAATTTTTTCATTAAACGCTAATTGATTTTTAAATAAAATGGTACTTTTTTTATCATTCAAGTATTATTAAAGTCAAAAGCCACGTGTTCCAAACGAAGAATTGTCGTCGTGAGGGATGGATTATTACGAGGGTGTTTGTTTGGCTAAAATCAACTAAAATTCACTAACTGTTATCAATTTTTTATACTTTCTTCTAATCAAATTTTATTAGATATCACTTTCACGTCAAATCTTTGTACTTTTATTATATTTTTTGACTAAACTTTTGTTAACCAAACACTCTTACATTTATCCATTGCATAGTCCAATGCAGACACAATGCCATTTTATACATTCAATCTAAAAACACATTCACGTGGTAGAACTTTTGAACATCATTATAAAAATTATGATTCCCTCATTAAACCCTAGTTAGAAATTTTCAAATGAGATAATAGATTCTCGATTCAATTAAGATGTTAATACAAGGAAAAATAAGAGAGACTAATTGTATTTTTATCTATATATTACAACGTATAAGAGTAACCTTTATATAGCACAAATAGGTTGATTAAGTTTAGTAACATAATCAGTCAACGACCTAGTCAAGGATATACAATATCAACCATCATCATTTGAGAGGATACAAATAACATTCTAGAATAACTAAGGGTATATCCTTGTAAGGGCATCCTCCATTGATTTGAAAAATTACACTAAAATTCTATTGTTATATCTTTAATTATCTAGAAATTTGACATTTGCTTCCTTTATTTTTAAAATTTTATCATTATTATTTTTTACCTTTACCTCATCTCTTAAAAATTATAATTTTCCCTGACTAGTTACAAAATTGAGCCCTACCCTAGAGAATAACTGATAATATTCTAACATCCCTTAAAACTCAAGGTGGTAAAATGGATACCAACTTAAGTTTAGGAACAAAAAATCAAAAAGTGCTACGTTGAAAAGTTTTAGTGAAAATATCTGACAGGACAAAGACAGAGAGTGTCCTCTTGCAAATGATGAATCCCACGAGGGCATTTAATTCCGTTAGAACTCCAATATTAATTATGCTTGGGTGATAATTGTACCAAAATGTGTGACCTCTCCCATAGTTTTCGCATTATACTTAACCAATCCGAAGTAAACATACTTTATAGTAGGAGGTGGGTCATTACAAATAGTATTAAAGTCAATATCCAATAAGAAGTGTAGGTCACATGGGGGCACGTGCTCTGAGTAGGGGATGTGATAGGCTAGTGGTTATGTGGGCGTACCGACAATAGGCTTGGCAAGCTACCATCGAGACATAGTGAAGTACTCCTATTCCACATCACCTATATTAGTTTATTTATTTATTTTTATTTAGAGATTGGCAAACTATGAACAAAATAATGACTATATCAAGTTTGTATACTTAAGCATAGGCTGAGATGTTAAGGTATACAAGCTTGGTTAGTAGTAATTTATTACGTAACAAAACACATAATAGCATAGCAACAACAACAACAAATACACTTTGTTGGTTTCTCACTAGAACTGCTATCAAAAGCAAATTTAATTCTGTGTCAAAGCTACTCACTGACAAGCTCATTAAAAATTACGACAGCATAGTAAGTCAGGCTTTAAAGCTCAAATACTCATTGGGAAGCTTGCTGGCTTTGCTAGATGTTTTGTTAAAAATTGTAGAGAGCCAATTATTGTAGTTGAGTGCTCGCTAAGAGTTCATTGTGAAGCTTGTCCCAACAAGCAACAAGAAATGTTTTAGGAACTTATCATTATTTTTTTTTTTCTTGTAGAAAGTTTTCCCCTATATAAAGAAACCTTCTTCTAGAGTTCTTGTGTAGAGTACTTACTCATTTTATACTTCAAGTGCTTTATAGAAGTTCACTTCATCATTTAGCCAAAATATTTTCGAAGTGTTTGTTGATCCTCAAGGAGTTGAAGATTGGTCTTTCATTATGAGGGTTCATTGAGGAGTTTGAGCATGTGTTCATCATAAAGGATCATGGATTCGATTAGTGTCATGATCTCGGATATTGTGACTTAAGAGGTGAGTAATTAATCCTACAAATCATGTACTAATCAATAGTACCCTGATTCAAGCAATATAACCACCTAGGAGCAACATGTATAATAACTAATAATAAAAATAAATCAGGCCTTAGCTCAACCAGGCTACCATACTCTAACATATCCTTTAAAATAAATAACATAAGTCTTATGGCCTTTACAACCCAATCAAATAAATCACCAAAATAATATTATAGTCTTGAATAATAAAACATTTAAGCAAATGAAAAATTAAATGTCTATAATAGCTATTTAATTTCTACCCCAAATCAATACCCGCCTAAGCCTTTGGGTTCAAGACCTGCAGTAAAATCTGTATGAGTGTAAGCACTAACCACTTATGTCTACGATGCATAATACTAACATATATAATATGCAAAACAATAATAGAAAAGATAATCATCATCTAAAATCAATATCCTTAGTATCATCACAAATTACCAATAAAGCTAAATGTCATAATTATTATAGTTTTCAATCGTAATTCCACTTATTATCTTTCTTATCTCATCACTATCAAATCTTAACCACATTCACATTCTTAATTACAACTACTGGGTGGATACAACCAATGTCGTATTTATAGTTCAACACGTAACGGAACGATGAACCAAAATCTTTCGTCGTTCAAGGCCATAATTAGCCATAATACACATCATATTGTAGACTACTAACCTACCAGTATGAACACCAATCTCTGTGCAGATTTCAAGTCTTTCAATCTAGGGTAATTTCTATACCCTTCCTATTTTTCCCAACCCTCTATCCCTATCTCATAATATCAATCACAATATCACTTAATCTCTGTTTCAATCTTATAATCATTATCATCACTATGTCACCATCTTAATTAATCAAAGGACAACGTATAACAACATTCCAATTAGAGCCATATTTTTAACTTGCTCTTAATAACCAAGACCTCACAATTCATCATTTTCTTCTTTTTCCACTTTCCTTATTCACAATCTTATTTATGTTTTATCATTTGTCATCAAGAGTTTCTAGTATCATAAATCATAATAAAATTCATACATTTTCAAGTTATAACGTAACTAACAAATAACCTCATTTCCAATCATAAAACACATTCTCTATATTATAAAGTTAAGTCTAAAACATATTAAATAGTTGTGAATGCCATGCAAGATTAGTTCTTTAACATTTTTAGTTCATGATTATACGTAATATGCCAGGGGAAAACCCAAAATAGCAAACTAAACAACGGCGTAGGGTGCGCCACCGAGTTCCCGTGTACCCAGGCTGGCGAGCGTCCCATTGAGAATGGCTCTGAGTGCCCGGGGTTTAGACAGAGGGCTCAAGTATGAGACTCTGCATATGTATTTGTGAATTTGGACTCCACATTCTCAAATTTGTTAAACAAAAAGTTATTTTCCTTGAAACCTTCATTCAAGACAACATTGTACAACCCATGTGGTCCAAAATAAATGATCAATTTAAGGTTTTATCAATCCTAACTCAATTTACAAATTTGTTTTCAATATCTTCCTGCAAACATTTAGTTACATATACAAACATATATTACTTAATCCTTATGCAGAAATAGATGCAATTAATTTTAGCTAAACTCCAAAATAACAATTAAATAACTTCTACATACTATGTATGTTAGTAAAATGTAAACATTTCCCAACCTCAAGTGAAGAAATAGAGGAAACAGTGAATTGAAGAAGAACAGTGATTTCACTTATTAACCCGAAAAACTTCAAGTAGATCATATGCTCAAACTATTCACCCTATCATCAAGATTTTCATACATTTGTGTTCATATCAAGTTCAATTTCATTTCTATAAGTTTAATTTGAAATCAAAGGACGTTTGATACACTTATCAATTGTTAGTGTTTGTCAACTTTCCCTTATTTCTCTCTGTTTCTACTCTTTAACCAAACTCTCTCTCTCTCCTCCAACCCACATACATATACACACATATGCTTGAAGGCCAAACTAGCAACAGCACCTTACGTGCCCCTTCTCCTGTAAACCCCTTACCATAGCTTGAGATGCAAGTGACAAACAATGACAGAAAGCTATAAATTTTCATTCAAAATCATTTTTAATAAATTTTCATTTTCATAACAGGTACCATCATCACCATTCGCTTTGCTCAATATTCCCCCGTCAACACTAGATCTAGAATTAGAGACATGGCATCTTAATCCAAAGCATTCAACACTATTACCCTTAGAGCTCATTGTAACCACCATAGCTACATCGGAAGGAATAAGTCAGCTACAAACTTTCTCGACTCTCTCTACTAGTATCGCCTCCAACACCACCACTAACATCCCTTCAACCATGACCACTTCTACTACCAGCGGTCTATCTAATACCCTTTTCATATCTCTTTTTGAGACAGTACTAGCCATCATCCCAATAGTGATAGTTTTTCTACCAAACCTTCAAACCCTTTTCACAAAAGACCAATAAATTGCCTACCTGACTTTGGCTCTCAACTGAGCACTATATTCCCACTTATCTACATAATTAGATATTACTCGATCTCTTTAAGTAACTTAAATTTCTGAACCCAAAGGTAATGATCATTACATTGAGTTCCAGGCATACTATTAGCCTGAACTTACAATCTAGAACCAGCCTTTCACTTTCTTTACCCAACAACTGTCACAACACTCAACCTACCAAATGGCCAATTCTAGTATGCAACCCATGCCCTCTTTTTTAATTGCCCAACCACTACTATTCCAACCCAATGGCCTTTTTTTAGAAAAACCACTTCTTCCTTAACGACAGACCCACCTACCTCTATCCTATACATCAACAGAACTAGCCTTATCCCCAAAGGTCCAGAACATTGAGAAGGCTTTGAAGAATTACTCCAACACTTGTACCCATAGAAGTATAGATTCCTAAACCTTGTGTTATCAAGAGAACTTGAAACTGCCTTCTAAAACCTTAGCGATGCCCTCTTTTGTTATTCTAGCTCAGCAGCACTTACCTTAAAGGAAAAGGATAAAAGACCATCCTTAGTCCTAGCAAAAGCCAAGAAGGGTCTTTTCTAAATTGGCATGTACTTGGACTGAAGCATATTAACAACTTTGTAAAACAAATCTAATTCAACCACCGTCAAATCGAATGCCGATGCCATCGTTCACTCACTTCTATGATCTTTCTAAGAGGTGTAAATACCAAGAGAAATCACTAGGTCATGACAATGAAGATTACTTGTCTTTGAGGCATAAAATTCAAGATTTGATTGACAATGGAACAATAGTAGTTCAAACTTCAATAGTTCTGAATGTCACTACCAATTCCTTGGTAGATCATAACACCACTTTGTATGAAAATGTGTTAGACCCTCACGACCAGCCTGACGCTATGACCAAGAAAAATGGCTTCATGGACCACTCCCTAATAGAGCAATCAAAGCCTTCAAACTTCAGTAAAAAGGGCAATGCTGGAGCCCAACAATTTTTTTTTTGAAAAACAAGTCTTTTTAATCTTTTGTACATATATAATATTTGAAATATGAATGTCAATGTTGTGCATATTGCTTTTCTCAATTTATATACATGAATGTGATTAATTCTTGTCATTCTTTATTCATTTTTCCAGTATTCAAGATACAACAACATAATAACAAACACATTTCAACCATCACACTTAGAACATTAACATCCTCTACAGCCACAATTCACTAACTCACATTTTTTAATTAACACATAACTAACCCCAATTTTCAAATCACTGACAAAACCAGGTATTCCCATTCTCGAGACATTTTTTTACTAAACATTATTTGTGACAAATTAGTTTGTTAGAATCATTGCTAGGCACTAACACATTTTAACACCATTAAATGACTTACACTTAAAAGTGTTCAATTAGATAATTTCGATGTTGGTCAGAACCACAAGCGACTTGATTCTCAAACCACTAAGATATGTAAACAACCAAAATGGTTCGATTACCATCCTTAAGAGATCAAACCATTGAGGATGTTTTTTTCCTACCTAGGAATAAAATTGTAGCTAACCCTGTTAGGAATAAAATTGTAAAATTTGCAAATCCATAGTCAAAATAGAGTTCTATTATTTGTATACTTAGATGTAGGTTATAACATCATAATCTTGAGTTCAAATGAATTGTAAAAGTCTTAGAATGTGCCTTGAAATGAATCGTAAAACCCTTCGAATATGCATGGAAGCCCGCAAATACCAATTTCAGTTTTTAAATTACGTTTTGGAAACCCTATATGTCATTATTTTATTCTCTATATATATAGTGACGTATCTAGGGTTTCACAGACAGAGAGGAACAATTTAAAAAAAAAAAAAAAAACGATATAGCAATATTGTAAGATATTCTTTCAACTACTTAACCAAAATTATTGTGTGTGTTTGGTTCAACGGAGATCGAATCTTGAAGGCAGAGGATTTAGCAAGCTGAGGAATAAGCAATTACCAAGAATTCGGTGTATGTTCTTCAAGGAGTCCAAGAGAGCTTTAATTTGTTTGGGAGTTGATAAATCGAGGAGTCGAGTAAAAAAATTCAATAATATAGAATTGAGGAGTCAATCTATTGTAAGGTTAAAATTTTTGTAACCAGCATTTTATAATTTTTTGAGATCTTTTTTTTTTGGATAAAATTTTTTTTGGTTACGTCGATGTTTTTGTATTTTATTATTTATTATCTAATTATTTAGATCACCTACCGCATAGTACGAAATTTCAAATCCCGAAGAGATCCATGTACAATTGGAAACGTAATGCATCTTTAATGCATCTCCCAGGGATCACTAAGCTTTTGCAAGGCAAACGAAAAAAAAAAAAGAAGCAAAAAATGTGCATAATTTTGTTTGATCGAACTAGGATGACAAATGTCCTCTTAATTACGGTTTTACTTTTTATTATTCGGAAAATTTTGCACGACTATCTTAACACGCTTAGACAAACATGAAACAGTCAATTAATTTTTTAAACGCCTTAACCCAAATGGAGGAAGGAGTTGAAACTTTACTCTCCCCTCTTAATTGTGACCCAACTGCCCCAACTTGCAAGACCTGGGTTGGGATTTCTTTGCTTGTCAACGAACTCCTCCTCCCCCCCCCCCCCTTTTTTTTTTTTTAATTTTCATTTTTATACTATAGATGTCAAATTAGGGGCATGTAACCTACCCAAACCTATTTGATCCGACTTGTTAATGGATCAATGGATTGAGTTATGAGTCTTATATAATGGGTTGAGTTGTGTTAAGAAATTTTAAATGGATGTTTGAGTTTTTTAAACAATTATTTCATTCAATTCATAAAAAATAAAATAAAATAAAAATTAAATATTTCAAAATTGAAGTATAAAATAAATATATTAAAAATTTTTAAGAGTGTGTAACCTGTCCAAACCTATTTGATTGGATATGTTAACGGGATAATCGATGGAGTTAAAGATCTTATATAATGGGTCAAGTCCCGATACGAAATTCTAAATGAGTGTTTGAGTTTTTTAAAACGGCTCTGCCGTTCTATCAATTAAAAGTAAAAAGAAAATAAAATATTTTAAAATTGAAGTATAATATATATATATATATATATAATTTTTAATATTAAAAATAAATTTCAAATAATAAAAAAAATAACGAATAACCTGTTAAACCGGACCGTTTGCCCTTTTGATCTCGTTAACCTTTTAACATGTTTTTTTTTTTTTTTTAAATAAATTAACAGACGGATCAATGAATTCGATCCCATCTGACAATCTAAAATCCAACCCGTTTGCACATCCTTGGTCAAAACAAACTCAACCATCCTCAGCCCATTCCATTGAACTGAACAATAGATAAGGGCAAGACAGTAATTAAACCACAAATAATCTTAGAACTCAAATTTCGTACCTGCTCAAAGTTTTGTCCAAACAATAAATATATATATATATATATATGACCTCAGCATCCCCAAACCTGACCTGGCCGTGACGACTTCTTCTCAGCTTACAAAAGGTTAGACATGTTCAAACATTTAGAACAATACGAAACCGGCCATAACGTATTATATGTACACACACACACATATATATATAAGTATTGGCACTAGTGGACAATATGTATACAAACACACAAACCTCCCTTTTAATGATTTTTATTAAGGTAATCCCAACATACCATTGACTTGCACTGTCTAATTATTTGATGTCTCTCCTCATATATTTTCCCGGTTCGCACTGGAAAAATAAATCCTTCTTTTTTAATTAATCACCATTACAACCAAAGCTCCATTATCTCTCTCTCTCTCTTGCTCTCTTTCTCTCTCATCATTGACTATTCATCATGGATCCGCAGGAGTACCCGGCCGGCAAGTCCCCAAGAAGGGAGCTCCAAGGTCCCCGGCCGGCCCCACTGAAAGTACGAAAAGACTCTCACAAGATCAGAAAACCGCCGGTTGCGCCGCCGCTGCATCCGTCGCAGCAGCAAGCCTATCAACCCCGGCCGCCGGTGATCATATACACAGTCTCTCCGAAGGTAATTCACACGGACCCAAGTGAGTTCATGACACTGGTTCAACGACTCACCGGCTCGTCCTCTACGTGTTCGTCATCTTCAATCACTTCTACTTCTTCTTCTTCGTCTTTCTCCGCCTTCCCGGAAAGCTCCGGTGCAATCTCGCCGGCTGCTCGTTTTGCTTCCATGGAGAAGATTAAGTCGCCGGAGAAGAAGAAACCACAAAATAGTGATGTGGATATGGTCGAAGGTATAGAGATGGGGACAGAAATTGAGAGGACTAATTTGTTTCCAGGGATATTGTCACCGGGACCAGCGGCTCTTCCGGCTATACCACCAAACTTTTTCTCTCCACCGTCCGATCCAAACCACCTGAGTTTCTTTCCTGATTTGAGCCCGGTATTACAAGGTAACAAGAATTATTTAGAGAGTAGTTTCATGCCTAGTCCTTCCAATTTCCCTTCAAACTTTCTCTCACCTCATATAACATCCCCCAATACTCCATCTCTAGACATTTTCAACAATTTCTTTGACTTTTAAACCTTTTTTTTTTATAGAGAGAGTGAAACAAAGAAAGACAGGCCTGATTTGATGTCTTCTCTATCTTCAATTCAATTGTGAGGATGATTCAAAGGGGGGAAAAATAGGAATTTAGTGTTTTAGAGATTTCTTTCTTTTTTTTTTCTGGATATTTTTTATTAAATTGATGACGAGACACACATTCATGAGAAGGCAATTTGGCTCAAGTTTCTGTCTCATATTTGTATTACTTGTCCATGTTCTATGATTTTTTTTTTTTTTTGCCGTATACTTTGTGGCATGTAATTTGACATATTACTTTCAATTTCCAATTATTAATGATTCCATTTTCTTTTTCTTTTTATTTGTATTGGGGTAAATTATACTTATATTCCCTTAGCAGTAGGAAAATTACACTTATATTTTTCAAAATTTAAAAATTATACTTAACTCTCTTATTTTAAAATATTAATATTAACTGCTTTTCGTTAAATTAATAGTTAAAATTTAACAGAAAATATCAAAGTAATAAAAATTTTAGATTTTTTTCTATTTAACCCTTTCTTCTCTTACATATTCGTCAGCTTTTTTTTTGCAAAATATAATATTTTTTTTTGTTTTTTTACTTATTTTTGAAAATTGTTGTAAAAATAATTGACAAATATATGAAAGAGGGAAGAGCAAAATAAAAAAATAATTAAAATTTTGACTTCTTTAACATTTTCTATTAAATTTTAATAGTTGATTTAATGGAAGAAATTAATGTTAATAATATTTCAAAAGGAGGTAAGTATAATTTTTTAATATTAAAGAGTATAAGCATAATTACCTTAATATTAAAGGCTGTAAACTTTTGCATTTTAATTTGAACGACTGATGCACCTTGCAAACTTTGAAAAATGGTGTTTTATGCTCTAAGGATGTTAATTTATCACAAATAATATAATCTCAAATGCCTTTCTCAAACTTTAGAAGTAAGAGAAAAGTGATCACATTCTGTCAAAATAATTTATTAAAAAAATTATCAGAGTAACGTGTCAATGGTAATTTAAAAGTTATGACACATATTATGAGTATTTTTAATTTAAAGTGATAAATTCAAAAGTTTCTACATTATTCTTGCATACTATTATTTGTCTTTTAAAAAAAAAAAAAAGTCTACATCCACTCGTAACCATGTAATTTAATTCAATCGTCCATTTATGTAATTTTTGGTACAAATTATTCCACGAAATGGACGATAGAGTATTGTATAATTGTCTCCTAAAATTAATTACACCAATAGAATGTATCCAACACAAAGCATGCAACGGACACTTATATAATTAGTTTCTTCTTGTAATGATAATATAATGATAATGATCCAAACAGCCTTGTAATTAAGGCTGCATTAACGTTTGATGGCCCTCAGCTACAAGAAAGTCTTTTCTCAGTATTAGTTTTTTGACCTAGGGCCTTCAATTGTTAAATGTTGGTCCCCTTATCTTTTAGCATATATATTTATTAAGGCCCCACATATCGATCTATACCATGCTATGCATTCTCCTGCCCCCAAAGCATGAAGTCCGTTAGTAAAGCTTTGTGGGTGCCTAAGACAAAATGGTAATAAAGTTTTTATTTACCTCCCCTCAATATTTTAATAATTGCATTCATTAGCTCTCAATATTTGAAATTTATACTCACATCCCTTAACATTTAAAATTTATATTCATCTCTCTCATTTTGAAATATTAGTACGTAAAAATTTAGTCCAAGAATTGACAATTGCATTAATATTCTATCAAGAAAATGTATTAATTGTAATGACATGAATTTGATTTAATTTAATTTATATTTTATTACTGAGAAAATTTATCTTGTTATTTAAATTTAATAATTTGAATTATTTATTTATTTATTTCTAAGTTGTATTTAAAAAGATTAAATTTTGATAAACTTTTAAAATTTTAAGGAAGATATATATTTTTTTTTGAACTCATGGGGTGATAAGTAATTAATTAAATTTATTATTAAAATTTTCTACTATACATATATATATATATATATATAGTGTTATATTTAATTCGGGTAAGAAAAAAATAAAATAAAACCCTAGGCAGTTACGGTTTCGTTCTTCGTTTGTGCTTCGGTGCTGCATTCTTTATTTGCGGGCAGTAATTTGTATTTTTTTTTTTTTGGCTGTGTTTTCTTTCTTGTTGATTCAATTAAAGTCAATCAATCTGTATATATAAGCTTCTGATAAATCCAGGTAAGGGGCGGAATCTTTCAATATTACGTATATATGTGTATACATATTGAATTGCATTAATAAAATATCTGAACATACTTGCTTGTATGACGTCAAGGTGTGATTACTTACATATATGTATATATATATTGATTGGATGTCAAGTCAAATGAAATTCATTGATAACTGTTGCATTCAATGCATTAACTTCATTGTTGGGAGCATTCACATCATTAGACGATGGATTTATTTAAATTGCTGGCGGTGTTTATATTAGTTATTCCATGTTTACAAAAATAAATAGATAACACACATTTTTTTTCTTTTTTTTAATATGTGACAACTTAATAAACTGTTAAATTGTTTAATGCATTAAAATATCATATTTTAATTGAGAGATATTAAAAATATTGAGTATACGTATCCAAGAATTAAAAGTCTCGAAACTCTCACTAGTGGTAATTAAGTCCAGTAAACTAACAACTTACAAATGAGCAGATGTCTAAAAGTGACATATTATATTCTTAAAGTTTTCTTCTAGGAAGCAGATATCGAATGATGGTATATATTAGTTGGATCCTGTTTATACGAGACAACCAAGCAGAAACCAAAAAATGATATATATTAGTTAGGTCCTATTTTTACAGGATAACCAAGCAACAGTACTTTAAAATCAAATTGTTTTCTTTTGCTGTGTTATGTAATGTTAATACACGATTAAGTTGTAAATAAGAGGAATAAATAAATAAATAAATTTAATTTCTTATCTGAGATTGTTATTTGTACTTAGATGTTTCACTTAATAACATGCTATGATATTATTGTATTTATATTATTATTAAGGTTCTGAGTACACGTGGTATTAGTACTCATCCCCTTATAATTTGTGATGTAGGTAATGAATTTGAGTCACGAACTGGACCTTCTGAGTATAGGAATTAAAATTTTGATTATTTTTATTTACTTTCATTTGAATTTTTATAAACTTATTTTAGTGGATTGTAATAAACCTTTATTTGTGAAATGAATATTAATTAATTTTATTTAGGTTTGGAAGACTATTTGGAGTTAGTTTTAGAGATTTGTAATTTTGTTTTGAAGGTTTGTTCCCTAGTTAATTTGACTAAGGCATCTATTTAAAATTTAAAATATAAATTTATTTATTTTTATATTTATTACTCCATAGTATATTTGTATGACTCTGAAGTGGGAAAAAAAATTGTTAAACGATATAATATATGTTCTTTTATTCGTATACTCAAGTTGTGGCACCCGGGGCGTAACATTAATGCCCTCTTCATTCTCATCCAAATCTTAAATCAACGTTTTCTCCTTCCATGACTTGTTCTTTCTTCACCAAATCACTAGGTCTTGGTCTAAATTGTGGGGGGTAATATTTGACGTCACAAATTTAATTAGTCCACTCGTGAATCTTTTCTCCTATTATACTTCGACACTAACATATAATTAAAGGATATTAGAGAGAGATTAAAACCCATATACATGTGTGTGTATGTGTTGACTAAGTGAAGATGGAAATTAATTAATTAACGAGAAGGCACTGTTGAAATAAACCAACAAATGAATTTACATTGAAAAAATTCATTCAAGTCTCAATTGACATAAATGCGTCCATTAACTGTTTAACAATCCCGAAACGCGTAGAAAATCAAATAATCTCTCCCAAAAAGACACTAAATTTGTATATGATTCTAAACAAATGAAATTCGCCCTCTTTTATCAACCCAAAGCCGCGCTCAACATCACTCATATTAATTTACATTCATAATCAAAGTCGCTAAAACACCCAATGCTACTGTTCTACTAACGAAGTACAAGGGTCTTGATCGGTTTAAGTTCACTTTGGGGCATGGTTGTTTTAAGATAATAGAGGATAAATCTTATTGAGATAATTTTTTTCCTTCTATCACATTAATTTGGAAGAGAGGATAACAATCAGCAGGAGTTAAAGATACTCCTTATGAGAATAGATTGTTATTAGTGGGGGACTAGTAATAGAAAATAGTGAAAAAATTATACTTTTTTTTCATTATCACATAAAACATTTCTTTACACTCCATAAAATTCTAAACAACGTTTTTTCTTAACATTTTAAATATAATATAATTATTATCGGGTAATATTTAATCTTTCAATCTAAAAAAACTTATTGCCCCCAGTAACTATTAATAGGGTAACTCAAACCAAATGTTCCCTTAGTGTTGCCATCTTTGTACTCTGCAATGGGGTTTGATACATACGTGTACCATCGGATGATTCTAAGTTTGTGATAGTTTGTGATAGAGTGAGGAAGAAGGGTTAGAGAGAGGAGATAAAAGATTGTTGTGTTTGTTTGGGGTTGATGTTTCATATATGTATATATATTGAGTTTGATATATATTTTAGGTTTGATGTTCCATATATATACATATTACCATGTGTTCTGTTTTGCAAGGAGTAGCCATGTTTGCAGCTATGTTTGGGGCAGCTGTTGAAAACGAAGACTAATTAAGTCAATCAATTGAATTAACTGATTCAAATATAAACCAATATATGCATGCGTGCGTGCGCATAAGCCTTGTCTTTGTGTGTATACAAGAGAAATAGGAGGGAAGGTTAAATTTGAAATTTTGTCGCTAATGCCGTCACTTATCCTCAAAACCATTATAGTAGAATAAGAAAAAAAAATAATTATTAATAACATTTCAAAATAAGAGAAATGAGTATAAATTTTAAATATTTAAATATAGTAAATATAATTATTCAAATATTAAGAGGAGGTAATACGCCCTTAATAATATTAGTTAATTACTATTTTTTTTTTAATTTTGAGAAGCAAAATCATTTATGAAATATTATATGCACGTAAGTTTCATTGATATATTATTTTTGGTTGGTGATTGAATATTTGTAAAAGTGCTATTGAAATATATGGGAATCAAATATATTCATTTGAGACTTAAAAACAAACTACTTAAAGATAAATGATTTAATTATCACAATACATTTACGCTAGTCGTAAGACCGAAAGAGAAAGAGGGAGTGAGGGATTATTGCGAGTTTTTGGGCATGTGTAGCATAGAAATGGAGATGGCTCCTTAAAATTTAAATCTAATTAACTTTATATTTTTTTTAATTACAAGAAGTAAAATTTTTAAAGGCAAATGAAAATCAATTAAAGATCAAGTCATTGAAATTAACAACTTCATAGGGAAAAAGAAATACGAAAACAAACAAATAAATAAATAAATCGGGGTAAGATTATTTATATTATAACTCTTATAGAAAAAAAAAAAAAAAACGATGGTTTTGCTATCATATTAATGCCCCAAATATATATGATCTTTGCTTCCTCTAACATAATTTCTATGAACAAAAGTAACGCTCCTTATCTATCGATTATTTAGCATTATCTCATATTGAAACATTTTCACAACAGACATACATTAACTAGGTTTTTCCAACCAAGCATTGGATTGCCCCTTTCGAAGGGTAATATTGTAAATAGCGCTTGAGTGAGACAGCAATCTTCTGCGGGACGGCAGAGTCAAATAAACTTGGTACAGTGACGTGGGCCGTCGTTTTCTAAAGAGCACGTTTTGTGGAAAAACCAGTACAAGAAAGATTATTATATACATATGAAATGTGAACAAAGCGTTACGCACGGGGTGCCCCTTGGCTCCGTTGCCCGTTTGAGAGTGGTTGGATTTGTCTAAAATTTATTTAAATTTATAAAAATTGTCGTTTAGAAATTTTTGCATCGAGTAAAAAATATTTTCGTAATTTCTACAGTAAATAAAAAATTTTAATTTTAAAAAAATTTGTAAAAATTTAAAAAGCACTCCAAATAGAGTCAATAATTGGCCTTTACTAAAACCTTGCAAATTAGTCGCGAAGCAAAAATGTAGCCCTTTCGAGTTAGTTCATGTGATTCGTGAGTATACTTTTCAAAGAGATTACACAAGTTTGATTTCTGAGTCAAGTGTAAAGGATAATGTACATCTCTCTAATTTACCTATCGATTACGCGGTTCATTGAGTACTGTAATAAACTAACGAAAACTTTAAATTACCCAAAAAAAAAAAAAAAACCAAGAACAAAAATGTAACATTGTGACCAAATCACGTATATTCTCATATTTTTATGATGTTTTATTTTTTTTTTCCTATTATTTTTTAGCCTTCCACGGCAGGTGGGATTCAGCATAATTCCAACAAGTTTAGGGGTTGTTTGGAGCCCAAAAAAATAAAAAAAAAAAAACTAATGGATGGGATTGATGTAATGTAAAAATGATAGGCCACATGTAATTGGAGGAATTTAAAAATTTTTGAAATTTTTTAAAAATTTTTAATTTTTTTTTACGACTCCAAACGAGCCCTTAATATATGCGTGGATAGAGAGAATAAATTCAGACTCGGTACCCAAACTAGATGTGGAACCAATAATCACTAGACTATCCCTCGTGTCATTACTTATTAGTATTTAAGCACTTCTAGTTTTGGTTTTTGATAAAAAAAAAAAAAAAAAAGGCTAAAGTTTGACGCAGAACCTTTTGGTTGTTAAGCTACCGTTTGAAGGAATAATTTTCAGTATAAATCTATTAATTTTTAGAATTTGAGTACTTGATATAAAACTAAATTTTTTCTATTTTCTCCTCAGTAAATTATTTAACTCAAAAATTATCAAATTTTTTACTAAACATATAAAAAGTTACCAAAATATGTTGAAAGTCAATAAAAGTACTATTTATTTTACTAAATACATAAAAAATTTTAACTATCAATTATTGATAAAAAAATGTCAAAAAATTATTAAAAATTCTCCATAATTTGTAACACCGTGCAACATCCCACAAATTTACAGTACAGTAACACTTCCACTACGCTAGTGATTGAGGGGATTTGTGTCTTTCGATTTAATATTTCTGTGGGGAGATGAAATAGACTCGAACTCAGGGCTTAAAATTGATGAGCGGCCAACAGTTACTAGACTATCCCCTCTCGTCATTATTTGTTAATATACTCAGTTCTAGTTTTGGTTTTTGACGGCTTTTATTTTGAATTCAAAATTAAAACTTGGTTTCTTTACGTAAAATCATACATTATAAAGTCGTTCGGGACATGGTTGACTACAATTGAGGTTGAAAAGTAAAATAATAAATTAATTTTGAAAATTTAATATTTGATTTTAGGGCTACATCATGCTATTTTGGGGTTTGAAGTAAAAAGTTTAAACAAGGTTCTCTATAATTTTAATTTTAATTTTAATTAATATTCACAATCTTTTCTAATAATAATAATAAATAAATAAATAAAAGAAAAAATAGAAAGGAAGAAAGTCAAAGCACTCAACATTTCTTAAAAGAAAATGAAAATAAATTACTTGATGATAATATATCTTGATGAACTTCTATTAATATTCAACTTGAGATTTTTTTTATGACAAATAAAATATAAAGAATATAGGAGAAATAATATAGAAAATGTAAAAGGAGAAAACAAGGTAAGACTTCAGATAGATGCTAGATTTTGTTTTCTTTATTTATTTATTTTTTTTTTTTTAACATTAGAGTTGTATATGGTTTAGATTAGTGACGTTTTAGCTACCTAATAAAGTATATTTACTGAAACTTTTATCTAAATTTCTTTATGATTTATGATTACAATAGAATTGTAGGCCTCTTTTGAACTTGAATTTGGTTTTATCCAAAAAATTTAATATCTAAAATTGTATTTATAATTAAAAAAATTAATGTACTCTTGTTTATAACAAAAAAAATAAAAGGCAATTCGGTATACGAAACTCTTGCTTTGTGCAAGGTCCGGGGAAGAATTGAACCACAAGGATCTACTGTACGCAGTCTTACCCTACATTTACAAGAAGTTGTTTCCACGACTCGAACCCGTGACCTCAAGTCACACGGCAACAACTCTTAATGTTGCGCCAAGGCTCCCCTTATAATGTATCCCTATTTATATTTAAATTAAAAAAAACGTAGATTGAAATAACTTTTAGAAAAGATAAAAAAAAAAAGTAATAAATTAAAATTATATAAAATTTTCAGATCTTTCAAAGCGATTACACTTATCGGTTTAGCTCTTAAGTTAATTATTACTAATTGATTTAAAAGAAGACCCGTAAGCAGTTGAATATTTCCAGTTTACATATTATCAGAAGTTATCTTAACAAGTGAACTTTGACCTTACAAAGTTAAAACAAGCCAAGGGTTTGAATATGTAGTGCATTTCCATTTTCCTGCATGGATGAATGAGGAGGATAAAGAAAGAAAAAAAAAAAAAAGTCAAATGGACTTTCTGATATCTTGAAACTATCATGTTGTTGATGTGTTGGATGTTTGCATGGGTGGACCCAAACACTCAGTAAGAATAATTGTCCCACTAATTTAAAAAATTATATTAAAATTTTATTATTTTTATTATTTTTTCTTATATATAGATAATACTTTTTTTATATTTTATTCTTACTATATTTTTACTTTTATTCTATTTATTTTAGAAATATAATTTTAGCCTCATTAATTATAAATTAAGAAATAATAAATACACTCCTTTATTATAAGTAAAGTGGCGTAAACTAACGAACGAGTGCAAATATTCTCAGCGCTTTTAAATTTTGAATACACCCCTACAAATTTGTCTGATTTACTAAAATTGACATTTCGTATCCTAATTATATACCTTTTCCTTATGTTATCCATTATAGTTCTACAATTTTTTCCAAATGGATTAAAGCCAGTAAGCTTTCTTTGTAAGTTTTTGACAATTGCAAACACAATATTCTGTATAGCTAATTTGATGTAAATTATTCTTTTTGTAAGAAATTAACAGTTTTATATATATCCCCAAATAATGGAATTCTTAACCAAATTATCGAGGTAGAGCATTTTTCTGCACAAAAATTTACTATTCAACTTGCCTAAATGAATGGACAAAGGAGTTTTTCACCACAATATTATTCTTCTTAAAAGAAGTCCAATGGTATAAGTTTGTCCTCTTAAAAAAAAAAAATGGATATCAGATGATGGAATTACCTCCATAATTAATTTATCCATTAACATTAGAATGCAACACAATGGTTTTTATTTTCCCTCCTCCATATCTAATTTGTTGCATTGTTTTCGAGTGATAATTTCCTAGTTCGAGAAATGTCCTTTCCCTTGATCTTTTCATCCTTCAAGTTTTCTCCGCAGCCAAACAAGACAAAAGGCGAAGGTTTTATAGCCTCATCTGTTGATTATCGTGGCTTTTCTGTGGTCTTGACTTTAACACACCCCCCCCCCCCTTTAGCTATCAAGACTCAACAAATCAAGTCAAAATTTAAGGAGTCATTTGGTTTTTTTTATTTTTTATTTTTTATTTTTATTTTTTATTTTTTATTTAGATCTCATTTTTCATTTTATACTTTTAAAAATAAGAAAAATAATTCATAATTCATTTGGTTACTTGCATTTTCAAAATTTATTTTCGAAAACTGAAAATGAGTTTACACATGAAATAAAAAATAATAAAAAATCGTTTTAAAAGTTTTTAACAAAAAATAAGTAAAATTTCAAAATAAGAAAAATAAAGAATTTTCTGTTTCTTCATTTTGATATTTTTAACATATAAAACAAAAACAGAAAATAGAAAACACGAAAGTAAACCAAATGCCACCTAAGTTTGTAACTAGGACTTATACACCACACACACACACATCTTAATATCCCAATGCGGAATACCTGTTCACTGCAACTCTTTGGGCCAAATCTCAGACTGAACGGAGCAATTCATAGAGACAGTGGAGCACTAGACATCCACTGTAACTCCTTGGGTCAAGATCTAGATTGAACAGAGCTACCTATGGAAAGAGTAGAGCACTAGACACCCACTACAACTCTTGGGCCGAGGCTTAGACTAGCCCAAACTAAACGGAGCAGAGTATAGAGAGAGTAGAGTATTTGACACACGTACGTAGTTTTTAATTTCTTTTGAGCTAATCTAACCTAACAAACCAAGTCAAAACTTAATTTGTAAGTAAAATTTATACACCACTTACACACACCCCCTAAAATCTTAACGTGGGAGGTCTTGACTTTTACTAAAACTACGAAACTGTTCCTTCCGTGTCTTAATATAGACCTTGAAAACTTATCATAAAATGACAAATTATTATTATATATATATATATATTTTTTTGAACATTGAGAACAAAATTAAGGGCTGATTTTGATTTTTTTTTCTGTTTTTGTTTTTTATTTTCTGTTTTGAACTCATTTTTCATTTTATACTTTTAAAAATGAGAAAAACAGCTCAAAATATATTTGGTCACTTGCATTTTCAAAATTTACTTTAGAAAACAGAAAATGAGTTTACATATAAAATGACAAATGACAAAAAAATCATTTTAAGCGTTTTTAAGTCAAAGTAAGAAAAATCTCAAAATTAAAAATAGAATATCTTCTATTTCCTTATTTTAAAATATAAAATAAAGAAAAAAAAACAGAAAGCAAAAAAATAAATCAAGTGCCGCTTAAGATTTTTCAAATTGGGTTACCACTTAAGGTTAAAAAAAATTGACAAATCACTTGAATTAATAACTATTGAGATTTTTTAAAATTCACTCCAGGCCTGGACGGTTAAATTAAACGTAGACTCCACTATAATGTAAATTACATAATTTAACGACTCAGGTAAATATTACAAGACCGTGTAGTAGATTTCCACCACATGCCTCTCTAATTCGGATAAAAATGCACATCACTCTCTTAATATTTCACCATATGTTTTACTGCGTTTTTTTTTTTTAAATCAAAATAACATTTTCCATAAATTTTAAATAACAATATAATTAATATTCCATGGTAGATGCTATATATCCAATATATATATAATTAAACGTTAAATAAAAACTAAAAATGAGATACTTATCCAATTACATATTCCACAAAAAAAACCACTAGTATCTTGAAAAGACTTTACAGAAGTTAGAGTGATATGATTCGTTTGGAGTTAGAAAAAATAAAATAAATTTAGATAAAATGTGATTTAAGGTTAATTTGGCGTCGTTTTTTTTTTTTAAAGTCACAAACCGTGGGAACGATTTTTCAAATTCGTTCATACTAATTCAAAAAAATTCACAAAAAATAACGACAATGGTACTCGTGTTAAAGTTTTCGACACAAAAAATATGATTGTATAAAAAATTAACATATTCAATTAATTTACTTTCAATTTTTTTAACGAAATATTAAAATTTTTTAAAATTAATAATGATAAAAAAATTAAAAATAAAGAGGTAATTAAAAATTTGTAAAATTTTTTAAAATTTTATTTTATGTCAAACGAGGCCGAGACCCGGCCTAATATTAACACGTGCAGCTAGTGTTGAGGTTGAACATTCAGAACATTGAAATGGTCGGATTGATTCGGCGAGAAATTCTCACGCGAATACGACAGAAGAAAAGTCTAAGACTTGAGCTGTGTATATATACTAACAATAATAATAATCCGCGCTTACAACACTTTAAATAAAATTAATATTAAATTTTTTATATAATTAAAATTTTTGATAATAATTTTAAATCAAAAAAATTATAATAATTCATAAATTTTAATTTTGTCTCAAAACTTTAAATCCTACCAGCTATTATATGTATTTTGGTCTCTATCTCTTCGATTAATTTTTGATAATTATCATAAAAAAAACACAAATTATGGTACCTTAATTTAAAAGGTACGACTTTTTACAAAGCATAATTGGGCGAAATATAATTTGGTAGTTTAAATTTATATATGATTTTCACCTTTGAAATATAATGAAATTTAAAATACTCAAATTATTTGAGATATATGGTAGTGAAGTTTATTAAAATAAAAATTTAACGAGAGGTTAAAATATAAAAAAGATTTTAATCGTTAAATGAAAGAAAAAATAATTTTTATCTGTTAAATTTTAATACGTGAAAGTAACATTTTAAAAAATAATCATATTTTATTACATAGGTCTATGAAAATTCCTGAGTTTAAAAAGGATCGTCCATTGCAAAATTGACTTGGAATCCGCAAGAAAATTAAAGCGTTTCAACGATTAATGGAGGAAAACTGTACTTGCTTCTCAAGACCAGCAGCAACTGTTGGTTTTGTCTGCTTTGTAATTGTACTTTTACTATATCAAAAAGTCCTTATAGTTATTCCAATCACGTGATACACAACTCTAAAGGGTCACAACAATTAGGTGCGCACCTAACAATTGAAAATTCGATCTAGGTTACGTTTGGCATAAAAAAAATATTAAAAATCTCTATAAATCTTTAATAACTTTTTTATCTTTAATTTTTTCATCATTATTAATTTTAAAAAATTTTAATATTTTGCTAAAAAAATAAAAAATTTAGAAGTAAGTTATCTGAATGTATAAATTTTTTATACAATCATATTTTTCGTGTCGAGAGCTTTTAAACGAGTACCATTGTCGTTATTTTTTGTGAATTTTTTGAATCCGTGGGAACGGATTTGGCAAACCGTTCTCACGGTTTGCGAATTTTCAAAAAAAAAAGTGACGCCAAAATCAACTTCAAACCACATTTTATCTCAATTTATTTTATTTTTTCTTACGCCAAACGGGGCTCTAGTCTAATTAAGGCTGCGTTTGGCAAAAAAAACACTGAAAATCTCTATAAATCTCTAACAACTCTTTTATCTTTAATTTTTCCGCCATCACTAATTTTAAAAAATTCTAATATTTCGCTAAAAAATTAAAAAATATGGAAGTAGGTTATCTGAATATATAAATTTTTTATACAATCATATTTTTCGTGTCGAGAGCGTTCAAACAAGTACCATTGTCGCTATTTTTTGTGAATTTTTTTAAATCCGTGGGAACAGATTTGGCAAACCGTTCCCATAGTTTGTGAATTTTCAAAAAAAGTGACGCTAAAATTAACCCAAAATCACATTTTATCTTATTTTTTTTACGCCAAACGGGGCCTAAGTTAATTAGTTCAGTTTTGTCTTATTTTGAACAACATCAATTTGGTTCTCGATTCAAAAAATGATAAAACTAAATTTGGTTCTCAGTATTTCAAAATTAAATCTGATTGAACTAAAATTGAATCACAATTAGACCCGAACCCCAAAACCATGGTAGTCTACATTTGGTAGTAATCAAAAAGAATGAGGTGAAAACTAATCGTATTATTTGTGAACTATACGAGTTCGGTTCAAAAAATATTTAACTCGAGTTCAGTTCTTGGCTCGTTTAAGTTCGAGTTCGAATTCAAAATTAAAAAAATTCTGCTCAAAAAATAATATATATATATATATATTTTTTAATAATTTTTTATTATATTTTTTATAATATTTCAAACTAAAATGACATTATTTTAGTTTAATTAAACTATTCGCGAACCAATTTGAGTCTACACTTTTCTTTATCAAGTTGAACTTGAGTCTATATAAAAGTTCAAACCGAACTCAAACTCGAACTCAAATTTGACTTGAATAACTTGAGCTGAGGTCAAATACGTTAAAATTTGACCCCGATTCGACTCGTTTTTGTCCTAATAAGCAGGAGTGAATGCAATAAAAATTTAATAGGTTTAACTACTCTTGCTAATTTGAAAAATTACATCAAGACCCCACCATTGGAGGTGCATGTCACGAAGTGTGTATTGCCTCTCTTTCCAGTTTTATATTTCAACTTTAGAATAGAGAAGATATTTAAAGAAATTGGCTTAGTTGCCCTTAGCAGACAGTGTAATTAAATGTGCCAGTCTAGCTAGGAAACATTAACGGGTAATTAGAAGTTTAGCTTCTTGTTATTCAGTTTCTTTTGTTCTTTCATTTAATGATTAAGTTTAGTTTCTTACGTTTTAATTTTTTAAATTATAAATATTTTATTTGAAAATTTTTTTTAGAATTGATTTGATTTTAAAATAAAGAATTTAAAAAATCTTATTTGGTAAATAAAATTTTGTATTTAAAACACATTTTGAATTTAAGAACTGAATTGATTTGATTTAAGAGAAATAACAAATTTGACCATGTTAATAAAAAATAAAAAACGTGATAAACATAATATGTGAGGATAAATTTATCTACTTCTTAAATGACTAAAAAAATGAATTCTCATCAAATTTTATTATTTTAGATTGGATTTAAAATTACAAAAAAAAATTTAAAAATTTAAGTTATAAAATCAAATCAAATCTAACAGATAAAATTTTATTTTAATTCCAAACATAAAATTGGTAAGAATTATCATCAAATGAAATTAAATTCCATCAAATTTATCATTCCAAACCGAGTAAAATAGTAAAAATATCGAATTAATAAAAAGTTAAGAAGTTAAGCTATTACCTTTCAAAAATTAAAAAATAAAAAAGCTACTAAAAAAAGAGCTAATTTTTGCCCATTCCCTTAAAAAATAAATAAATAAATAATTTTTTTTGTTTCCAAAGTAAGGCGTACTATGATTGGACGTGTGTTCCCTGTGCCAAGCCCGGGGGTGGCAATCATCTCCTATTAATTATATTAATAGATGGCACAGCACCCGCATCTGGGCATTTGGTCTAGTGGTATGATTCTCGCTTAGGGTGCGAGAGGTCCCGAGTTCAATTCTCGGAATGCCCCTTCCATTTCTTTTCGTATTTTTAATTCTCTTTGATTAATGAAATAAGATACGTGATTTAATCAAAACAAATTTTGAACTTTTAAATTTTGACTCCCAAAAAAAATTTTAATACAAAAATAATGTTATGTCTGATATCACTAGTTAAAAGAGTTTTTGGTTACTTAGGCTGTGTTTGGTGCACCAAAAAAAGAGATAAAATGTGATTTGGGAAACCAAAAAATGAGATAAAATGTGATTTGGAAAAATTTTTTATATTTGGTACACACCACTCAAATCGTATTTTTTTTAGATAAATAGTAAAATTTCGTTCTAATAAATTGAATTTCCGTTTGGACGGATTCAAAATTTTAGGCAATCATGTCTTTTTTACACTATAATCTGTCCAAACAGATTGTAGAAACCGTTTGAACGAAAGTTACCCGCGCGATTTCGTCGGAACGATTTTTACAATCCATTGGAATAGTTTTAAAAACACCACAAAAAATAGTCAAAGTGGGTAGTGTCATTTGACAGCTTAAGGGTCCATGGTGAGAATGTAAAAAAAAAATTTCTATTTGATCAACCGAATTCTAGTTATCGACTTTTTTTTTTTTTAGAAAGATATTAAGTTTTTTTTAATTTTAATAAGGCAGGAATGTATAAAATTTTATAGAGATTTTCAGAAGTTGTTAGATATTTTCATCAACTTTTTGTGCACCAAACGCAGCCTTAATGTTTTAGTTTTTTTTTTTTTTAAATGATCAAAATTTTGTCCTTATATTTTTTAAAATAATTTATGTAAATGAATTATTTCTCGTGAACCTAGATTATGTTTTATCGGGTGTTAAAGAGTAGCATATCACAACGCACGTAATTGATTGGCATTGAATGAATTTTTTTTGCTAAGAAATATTTTTTGGTCTTTGATTAATGAAATAAGATATGTGATTAAATCAAAACTAATTTTAAACTTTTAAATTTTGACCCCAAAAATAAAAAAAATTAATATAAAAATAAGGTTATGTATGACATCACTGGCTAAAAGAGCTTTTGGCTACTGAATGTTTTGACTTTTTCTGAAATGATCAAAATTCTCTCCTTATATTTTTAAATTTTTTCAAATCATAAAAAATAAATATGTCAAATTAATAATAACCAAAAAAAAAAATTAAAAACTAATGATCAAAAGTTACTTTTTTTTTTTTCTCTTCCTAAATATATATATATATATATATATATGAAAAAGTTCAATCTCATTAAAGTAAACCTAAAGATGTACGAGGCATAATACATCCCTCATTGTGAGAATAACAAAGTGAGATGTCCGGACATCATGTCCTAAATAATTAGTTATCAACCACATAAAAAGTGCAGCTCTCAGACATAGAGAATCCAACCTCACACTGTATTCTCCAGCGATCGAACATAACCCAAGCTCTCAGCTTTCGTGTCACTATTTGAGAAACTCCGGATATATAACACAGCCAAATTCAATTTCTCAATGGAATGCGAATTCAAATTCAAATTTACATCCCCAATGGAATGAAAATTCAAATTCTAGCTGCATTGTGTTCTGGTATCACACCCCCCCCCCCAACCCAAAAAAAAAAAAAAACATGTTACTTCAGGAGTTTTCTAGCTCAGAAACAATAATCCAACTGAAAAATTCACTTCCGAAATGCATTTCTAAAGGGACTTTCAGATGACAGTGCAGCACAACATTAAGAGTACACTAGATTATCGGGGAGGACGAGGCCAACGTCGAGTGAATTTCAAGACAAAAATTAGAGTGTGATAGCGAGAATTCTCATGTTTAGTAGTCTGAGAGTGGGAATTAGTCTGAGGATGGAAATGAAATATTTTTTATGCCCGGAATATGGATTTATAGAAAGAAAGAAAAGGCTAAGAACAATGATAGGAATATGAAATGAAAAAGTCAAACTTATTTCATTTTTTTTTTATTGAGTTAGAAAAATATGACTAAAATAAATAAATATTTATTAAAAAAATTAATTTTTACTTGTTACGCGCATAGAAAATGTACAAATTATAAATGCTATTTTTCCTCCATTTTTTCTTTCCCTTCACAAATCCATAATCCAAATACACTATAAGGGAATTTTATAAATATACCACCAAGTCTCGTTTTTTATGATAATTTTTTTAGGAAAAATGGCTTTTCCTCTTACAAAGAGAGTAACGGTTACGTTAACTTGAGTAGAATAAAGGTGGAATAGGTATAAAAATTATATTCTCCTATTTAATTGCACTTTTAGGTAATGAAATACATAAAAATCATAAGAAAAATACTCTCTTTTGCACTTTTAGATAGTGAAATACATAAAAATCATAAGAAAAATACTCTCTTAAAATCATTAGAAAGACTTATTTTTCCGTACGTATTTATTTATTTTTTTTGATAAGTGATTTTTTTTTCCCGTAAGTAGGATGAACCTTAGTGAAACATCTATAAAACTATCCTTGATTTTTTATTTTATTTTATTTTTATGAATCATTAAAATACTTACTAAAATGTTTGTATATATACAAAAGAGTCGAAGTCTGCCTGCATCCTCCCTTCATTTTACCATTTAACCTACTCACTTCTCCCACCCTTACCATTCTATATGCATATCAAATATAATTATTTATACCATTGTATTTACTTCATTCTCAGTTCAAGCTCACCTTACGCCTCTTCATTCGCACTACCCACCTAATGTACCCTAAATATATAATGAGCACCACCCCTTAAAAATATAACCAAACAAGAGAATAAAATACTCAAACTCGTTCGACAATTAGTTTACCCAACCAAATGCAACCTAAAAGCTAACAATTAGTTTACTCAACCAAATGTAACCTAAAAGCTAACGATAACCAACCATGCAAATGTGGGGGGAATAAAAGAGTCTGACATTACTTTTAATGTCAGTTCAGTGACATTAAGGTCAGTGATCGTTAGATTAAAATCCAATAGTTCAAATGTATTCATGTTTTTTTAATCCTAGAAAAACTTAAATACATCTGAATTGTTAAATTTTAATCCAACTGTTTTCGACCTCAAGTTTCTAAGCTAACATTAAAAGCAATGTCAAGCCACCAAATCCCCACAAAAAAGATAAAGTACCATTTGGTTTACTTTTCTGTTTTCTATTTTCTATTTTTATTTTATGTTTTAAAAATATCAAAATAAAAAAATAGAAAATGTTATTTTTTTATTATTTTAAAATTTTTCTTATTTTGGATTAAAAACGGTTAAAATAATTTTTTATCATTTTTCATTTTATGTGTAAACCTATTCTCTGTTTTGTAAAACAAATTTTGAAAATGCAAGTGACCAAACGTATTTTAAGCTTTTTCCTTATTTTCAAAAGTATAAAATAAAAAATGAGTTTAAAATAAAAAATAAAAAATAAAAACAAAAAATGAAAAAAACGAAAAACAAACTAAATGAGCCCTAAACCTCAAGAATATTTCACACTATTAACCTTGCCATTTAATATAGCTTTGCTTTCAGTATCCATGCATTCAACGAAAAGAACCACACCAACGATGCAAAACCAAACTGCTACTATTGCAGAAATGAAATAAGCAAGCGGCCATTCTGAGATCCTTAATTAGAAGACCTCAAATACCAATTATCACCCATCTTTCTAGACCAATGCTTAATCCTAGAAGCATTATCCACAGGGAGTTTGCAAGAAGCTTATCCCAGGGCTTCTCACAATAGTAGGCTTGTAGTATACATCAATCTTTCAGGAATTGAATAAAGGCAGTGGAATCTCTTCACCCAATACTAAAACCCATTTATATATATGGTCGGCTGGGGAGTCAAAGTAGCAATTCCGCTTTCAATGCTATTTGTGCATTCATGTGCAGTCACCTCTCATAATAAATTGACAATAAATGAAATCTGAAACAAGGCCAAAATAACAGTTAGATTAGCAATCCAATCGCTAATTCATTCCAAAAAAGAAAAATGCATTCTTCATACAATTAAAACAAGGTATAAATCCAGTTGCTCTTCAACACCGCAGGAGACATGTTCACGGCACCAAAATGATAATCATATCCTCTTTCCCTTTGACAGAAATGCTAAACTTGGACGAAAAACTGTTGTGACAATCAAGCCAGGATGCTGCGAGAGCTGAAAAAAGTTTCAGAAGATGTGATCAAACTGGGCTCACTTTGGTTAAAAAGAACTGCAGGGGGTTCTGGCAGTATTTAACTGAATTGGTCTCTACCGGGTCCAGAAAAATAAAATAAAAGTGATCAAGCAGGAGGGCCATTGGATCCTTTCCAAATGCTTGCAGGTATTTCACAGTCATCCTAATGCATAACAAGAAGAATCAAAACTCGAGAAAGAGAATAAATCAAGCAAGAGAGGAGAAAGAGAGATTAGGGAGAGGGAAGAACAAAGGCACACAAGCCATCGATATATCTTCAATTATTAGTCAAACAATCAATCCTCAAACAAACAAATAAATAGAAAAACACCAAGGCAACACTAACAGTCCACAGGTAAATCCCATAAACACAAGCCATAATCTAAAATAACAAAATAATCAAATAAAACATAAAATAAAACTAAAGGGTAATAAAATAAAACTCTCTGGAGATGTCCTCATCAATTTTCCTGAGCTGAGAAGAAAACTCGACCCTGTCAAGTAAAAGCCATGTAATCTGCCAATCACCAACCATGACCTGAGTGGTTGTGCAACCTTTTTATGCTGCTTGTATACACGCATCAAGGGTGGTCTGAATATAGTGAGATAAGATCTTGTTGACTATGATAGAACTCCAAGGAATTGGGATCAGGGCGCTGAAGGGTATCATTGGAAAGCCAGATGCAATCAAAATCAAGCCAACCAACTTAGTGAACCAAGAAACGTTGAATCGCCAGTCCTCGGTGAATACAATCTAATCACCTAATGTAGCATCAACCTTATTGGTGTGCCTCAAATAAGTAGTTGCAATTAGAATCAAGTCGGCTCAGCCAATGAAACAAGAAACACTAAAACTCCCTGTCCTTGGTGAATACAATCTGAAACTCTCTATCAATGTGCACCAAAGAAGCAAGTAAAAGTGCAGGTAGTAAAGTAGGATCAGGAGAGGAAACAAAAGGATCAATTGGGCGAGCAGTATGGCCTTTAAGTCCTCAATATTAAATGTTGGGCTAAAACTAAAATCAAATGAAATATCAATGGCACATTTATTTGGCCCAGCCCGCTTTAAAATTTTAAAATGACAGTACAGACTACAATTTGGGACAGGAGCCAAACAGGCACGGCTCCAACCTAATTCAGACAATAACATAATCCCAACATTAAATTCAATATTTCTCATGTATATCAGCTCGAAGTTTGTATGATGTATTACATGCTTCAAGTTGTTTATTGATCTCAATATGCAAATAATGTAAATGTTGCACAAATGCCACAGCGAACATGGACACAGTGGAATGCAGAGGCATGGGCAAGAGGTAAAGGTTTCTTAGGTTTTAGCCTCGCAGAACCTCAAATAGGCTTAAAAGAATCCTAATACCAATCTGATGCGGGACAAGAAGAATTAAAACTTAAGGGGAAAAAAAAAATAGATTAGGGGAGAGGGAAGAACAAAGGAAGGCCAGCCAATAATATCATTAATCTTCAATTACCTGTCCAAAAATCAACACTCAAACAAACAAACAAATAAATAAACCCTAAGGCAATAAGATATAAAACAAAAATGAAGCCCAATAAAATAGAACAACTCTATGGAGTTGTCCTCAACACATCCTACTGCATAAATAAAAAGTGTACAAATGACCTCTTCAACAAACACATCCTACTGCATAAATAAAAAGTGTACAAATGACCTCTTCAACAAGCTTTTGGCAAGATAAAAAATGGCAGTGGACTAATAGGAACTCCAATGCAGCCAAGGAAGATAAACACAGCAAATAATAGGAAAACAATGGAGAGAAAATAATATGATTGCAATAGTAACTCAACCGAGGGCTTAAAAAGCAAAGTCAGCTTTTTCTATTTATCAAAAACCAATGAATAATCTTTGCTGCAGAATAAAAGAGACTGCATAAGTCTTAGTAACCCTAGAATCCTGACCCTTCATCTTAAAATAAAAGAACAAATCTTAACTATCCAAAGTCATTAAAAGGCATATGCTAGTCACATGACCCCTTTACTTGTTAAAAAAACAAAAAAGCTCATAAGCGTGGGAAAAAAACAAAAAAAAAACAAAAAAAACAAAGAAAAGAAAAAGACTAATTAATTAGTTATGCTCCTTCATCAACCCCTCCAGGTAGGAAGAGCTCGATTACAACGAGAAAACTTTGGTAGTCTCTTCATAAATCTCAAGATCAATCTTCTTCAGTTCTTCTTCAGCGATCCATGTGCTTCCAGTAGCTGACTTATCCAATCATTTCACCAAGAATCTCCTATATTAGTTCCCTCTTCTGGATGCAACTTTTTTAACATCAAGTACATCTTCAATGATATCGTTTTTCACCTTTGGTAGTTGTTTATCTTGTTCTTCAACAGCCTCAGTGTATCCATCAAACCCATCAAATGGGTACAGGTCAAAAAAATTAAAGATTGGACTGATTTGCAACTCAAGTGGCAGCTCAATTATATAAGCATTGGAACTATTTTTCTTCACTACCTTAAATGGTTCAAAATTTCTTGAATTAAATTTGTGATAAACTCCTTTAGGAAACCTTTCTCGCTTCAAATGTACTAGCACCAAGTCACCTTCTACAAATTCTTACACCCTTCGATGTTTATTAGTTGCTACATCTGACTAATTACTAGCTTTGATTGCTACTTTAATTTCTTCATGGACCTTCCAAATATGTTCAACAAAAGCCTCTCCAACTTCAAACTTTTGGGCAGTCAAAAAAACATTAATCTTTCTAGCATTAAAAAATTTGTAACTTCTTCCTTTAGAGGTTGCAAAGTGAGATTTTTACTACCTTTCTTGATATATATTTGCTTTTGTATAATGGATCATGCCTTTATCATACAACCACAGCCTCACCAAAAGAATATGGCATGCATCCATAGGCACCACATCACACCAAGCTTCATCATCAATATTATTTTCCATTGCAAATTTAACTAAAAACAAGAAGTAATCGGTACCTTTTTTCCCTTCCGAAACCAAGCAACCTTATAAGGATTAGGATGCTTTTAAGTTGGTAACTTCAATTTCTCTAGAGCCTCCTTTGAAATGATGTTCTCACTGCTACCTCCATCAAGAATGACATTACAAACTTTACTGCCACAAAAAACACGTATATGGAAAATATTTTGTCTCCTCTAATCCTCTTCTTCTTCAATCTTAGAAGTTGTTATCACACTTCGCATGACCAAAAACTCACCTTGTACTGGAAAAACATCATCATATTCATCATAAACTGGTTCCATTACTTCCTCTTCCTCTTCCCCAGGTTCTACTAAATTGATTCTTCATTGTGGGCATGCATAAGATATGTGTCCCTTTTCTCCACACAAGTAAAACAACGAATCTATGAATTATTACCTGCCTCTGAGTTATTAGCATCAATAGCATATCTTCTATCAAATCTTACAAATTGCCTTGCCTTTTTCACCTCTGTCAGCTACCCCACTGATTGCACCACCTGGTTGATTAATTGTAACAACTGCACATTCAAATTTTGAGACATTTTATTCACTCCAAACACCCCAGATTGCTGTGTTTCACTATGATATACTATCTATACAACTAGATAATGGTCTTCTCGCACCATAACGCCACACCCTCTTTTCAGCTTTCAAAGCATTTTGTCAAGCATCTAGGTTGAACATACGAACTACTCTTATCTCGTCCCTAATTAATTGGTTCAAGCCCGAGAGATAATGAGAAGTCATCTGTTCACCCAAATAGAGAGATTGTTAAAGTTAGACGTATACTCCTCTATTGTCATGCCCCTTTGTTTCAAGGAGTGAAATTTCTCATACAACTCCATTGCATAATCAGTTGGCAAAAATTGTTTTCACATCTTCGCTTTCATATTTTCCCATGCACAGATTTTTCACTTGCCTTCTCGAGATTGCTACTCCTAAACTCGCTTCCACCATTGATGTCATGCCCCGGAGTCCACAACCGGGATGTGGGAATGAAACCCAAAAACCATCACAAATAAACATGCATCAAACACTATCAGAGCGGAAGTCAAATAATAATGCTGTATTCACCATTAGAATACTCCAAAGGTCTAATAAGTGCCACAAAGGAGCTACAAAACAATACGCCTCAAACAGGGCTCAAAACTAAAATCCAAAGTACATGAAACATAAATAAAATAATTCAAAATTAGCCATTCTATCTCATAAGTCCATCACAAGCATCTACCCCTGCAAGATCAACTGTAGGGGAATGAGCACTAAACAACACGTGCTCACTATAAAGCATATAAGAATAAGTTTCTTAATCATGCAAGGCAAAACAACACTTAATTAACTTTGAAACTTAGTAAACTTCTCACCAATTTCACAATATTATAACCATATCTATAATCATCATGCCATTTTAAATTAAATACAACTTAGCCATGAACCCCCAGTTTCATGCTAAATAATACCCATCAACTTAATCACAATGCACATTACAATATCATACTATGGGTCAGGTACTCTGCAAGGTTAGTCTGTGATTACGAAACTAAACATAAAATAAATCTCCAGGTCTAAGCCGTAGAGTACAACTAGTCCCGCAGTGCTAGATGTACTCATCAAATCTCCAAGCCTAAACCGTGGGGTACAACTAGTCCCGCAGTCCCAAATGTACTCATCAAATCCCCAGACCTCAGTCGTGATGTACAATTGGTCCCACAGTCCCAAATGTACTCATCTTGCTTTAGTAGGCAAATCGGTCCCGCAGTCCGGATACCAATATACGCTAGTGTAAGCCGTATATACACTTTGTAAGTTCTAACATACTGGTTATACTATACCACCCTGCGCAGGTTTCGGCCCTTTCGACCCTTGGACTCTAGAACCCACTCTCTATAGTACTCTTAACGACCCCAATATCAAAAATCAAGTCCTTTATTTAACATCACATCACATCACATACATGTTAAACCTCTAAATTAGATTCCTTATGTTATTTCCTTTACCTTATAAGTTTTACGAAGTGTAAATATATTTCGGGCCTAAGTTTCATGTTACCCTTCTATAAATATCATTCTCATTACAACATTTATCAAATAAATCTCAAGCAACCATATTCAAGAACATATGCATACATCTAGCTTGGTAAACAAAATTTTATATCAAGCATGTCATGACAAAGAAGGATTTAAAACGTAAATTTTGATAATTCATGAAAAATAGAAAATAAAATATTTTTAGCTAATTTAAAAGCCTTAAATGCTTAGAACTAACCACAGCTTCATAAAAATAAAATTATGAATTTATTCAATAAACTAATTAATACAAATTTTAACAAAAACAAAATGGGGTATACCTATTTAGAACCACACAAAACAGCTCACTTTCACAATTTTTATAAAATCTATTTTCAGTCCAAAAATTATGAAATTTTTACACAAAACTCATTTACATATCTAGTTTAACATATAAAAATTTCAAAAATTAAATCGACCTTTATTTATACTTTTCATACCAAAAAATTAGACTATGGTTAGTGTAACAATGTAAATCAAATAGTCAACTTTTAGTATTTTTATAAAATAAATTATTAGTCAAAAAAATTATAAGAATTTTACTGTAGAATCTTTAATCTTTAACGCATCAAATTTCATATGTAACATGTTTAGAAATTAATTTAATCTCTAGGTATCATTTTTATACCAAAAATAAAACTGGTGTCTGCACAGCAATTTAAAACAAACAGTCAACTTTCACAATTTTTAATAAATTCATTTTAACTCAAAAAAAATATGAAATTTTTACTAGATATTTTGGATATGTACTTCCACATATAAAAATATCAAAAATCAGTTCGATGCCTGGGTATGAGTTTCATATAAAAACAGTGCGCTGATCCTAGCATAGAGATCCCAACCATACAGTCAAGTTTAACTATTTTTAATAAATTCATTTTAATTCCAAAAATTTTGAAATTTTTACTGAACGCTCCTCTATATACCTAGTTGCACGGATAAAAATATCAAAATTTAATTCAATCTCTAAGTATGATTTTTATAAAAAAAACCGTGTACCTGTTTCAGTGTTAAAGTTCCAGAATTTCACCTAATCAAGAATCAATTCATAGAACAAGTTTTCATCTCTTGCACATATACATAAAATCATACACAAATTTATTTTGCAAAACATGAAAGATACCTAAATGTATATGCTAAACCCCACCTACCTCACTACATACGTAGATGATCAGTGTGTATTGCGTTACTACCAACTCAAGTTGGTTCTTTTTCTCTCTACGAAAATCTCTGGTAAGAAACTCACTCCGAACTACTCACGAATCCAACCCGAATGCACCTTGAAGGATTTCAGGAGGAACCCTTTTTTTTTCTTTTTTTTTTTTTCTTCCTTACACGATCTTGCAAGTACGATACAACGGCTCTACTCTCTTTCTCTCTCTAGATCAAGTGTTGAGGGAAAAAAAATCTGGGAACTATTTGTGGAGTGTTTAAATATACAAAATGCTTATCTACACTGACCCAAATAGGTACATGTATCACTCATAAATTTCTCATTAAAACTCACTCCCAAGCTTCCCATGGAAGCAATGCTTTGAATCCCCCTTAGCCAACCTTTGGCCTTCCCCACATTTCATTAATTCCTTGCCACCCACCTCAGCCAATGGAATTTTACCTTCCCTCTCAACCAATGGAAACCACTCTCTCTTCCCTTGACTAATCGAAATTCACCCATCACACATACATGTATGTATAAAACTAGCATTAAATATATACATGCACACTAGCACATTAATATAAGTATAATTTAGCATTTAAGATATACATCCCACTAATTGCAAATTAAATATAACATAAATAAAAATAAGTAAGAGCAAATAAAAATTTGGATAAATAAATAAATAATAGAATAAATACAATTTTATTTATCAAAAATTTTGGATCTTTACAATTGAAGTGCAGTACTCTTTAATCTAAGCTTCACAAATAGCACCTTCCTCTCTTCCTTCATGGGTTTCCACTCAAAATAGGTCTCTAATAGCAACTTTCTATCATCATATTCATCATAAACTAGTTCCATTACTTCCTCTTCCCCTTCCCCAAGTTCTACTAAATTGATTCTTCATTGTGGGCATGTATAAGATGTGTGTCCTTTTTCTCCACAAATAAAACAACGAACTTGTGAATTTTATTATCTACCTTTGTGTTATTTGCACCAGCAACATATCTTCCACCAAATCTTGCAATTGCCTTGCCTTTTTCACCTCTATCAGCTACCCCATTGATTCCACCACCTGTTTGGTTAGTTGTACCAACTCTACGATCAAATATTGAGACATGTTGTTCACTCCAAACACCCCAAACAGCTGCGTTTCGCTGTGATGTACCATTCATATGTCCAGCTGCGTTTCGCTGTGATGTACCATTCATATGTCCAGATAATGGTCTTCTCGCAACATAATGCCACACCTTCTTTTCAACTATTAAGACATTTTGTTGAGCATCTTCTAAGTTAAACATACGAACTGCTCCCATCTCCTCCCTAATTGATTGGTTCAAGCCCAAGAGATAACAAGAAGTCATTTGTTCATTACTCTCGTTTAAACCAACCAAAATAGAGAGATTGTTAAACTCAAACATATATTTCTTTACTGTCATGTCCCTTTGTTTCAAGGAGTGAAATTTCTCATACAACTCCATTGCATAATCAGTTGGCAAAAATTGTTTTCTCGTCTTTGCCTTCATATGTTCCTATTTGCAGATTGTTTGCTTATTTTGTCGAGATCACTGCTCCTCAACTCGCTTCCACCATTGAAGTGCAGTACTCTTCAATTTAAGTTTCACAAATAGCACCTCTCTCTCTTCTGCCATGGGTTTTCACTCAAAATAGGTCTCTAAACTAGTTTCCCAATCCAAATAATCTGCCGCATGCTTCTTTCCAAAAAATCAGCAACTTTAATTTTAATTTCGCCACCATTCAAATCAAGGGCTCACACTAATCTCTCTTCCAATCCACCTCGATTTGAATTTTCTACACATCCGATCTCATGAAAGGGATTCTCCTCTTCTACTTCATCGTCATCCTCAAGACTGTGTCAAAAGGGTCGCAGTTGCCTTTTGGAATCTCCATACGGGCTTCCGTTCATGCCCCGTGTTGCATTTGTACTGCTCATGACAAGTCTTCAATCGTACGCCTCATCTCAACCATCTCTGTTTGTTGCATTTGGTTTCTTCCACCCCCACAACCTCTAGCATAACCAACCATTGCATCTTATCCTAGTTTTGAGGCTCTGATATCACTTAATGCAGGAAGATAAACACAGCAACTAACAGGAAAACAGTGGAGAGAAAATAATATGATTGCAATAGAATTCAGGCTAGGGCTTAAAAAGCAAACTCAGAATAAAAGAGACTATTTATAATAGTCTTACTAACCCTTCTTCTTAAAATAAAAAAATAAATCTTAACCATCCAAACTCATTAAAAGTCATATATTAGTCACACAACCCCTTTACTTATTTTAAAAAAAAAAAACTCATAAGCATGAAAAAAAAAAAAGACTAATTAATTAGTTATGCTCCTACATCAAACTCAGAATCTAGATCTATTCTCATCTTCTTCGCTAAAGAGCAACAATTACCATCAACCACATTTTTTTCTTTCTTAGCTATAGATTGCCCACCCCCATCCCCCAAAAAAATAATAATAATATAATATTTTTTTCTATATAATTCACAAATTTTATAGCCCAAATAGTTTTATCATAAACACTCAATTCATCACTTATGGTTAAAGACTCAAAATAAAAAAATAAAAAAGAAAAAGAATAAAGATTTAGTCCAAATTTGAAATAACCCAAAAATTTAAACATATAAAAATATTTGTAACCCAAATATTGTAAACTTTTAAACCCATTATAAATAATGGTGGCCACAAATTGATCTTTTTTCAAGTTACTCGAGCTTGCCTCCCAAAGAAAAAAAAAAAAAAAAAAACCTCAACTCATATGGTTAACAAGTTGAATTCGATCCTATTAAATAAATAGTTGTGAACCAAGCTCGAACTTGAGCCTAAAAATACTCAGCTCGCAAACAGCCCGATAAATGATATATATTTTTTAGAATATTAACGCTCAAAATGATGTCGTTTTAACCCGAAATAGAAGTTCTCATTACTCTCATTTCGACTTCGACTTTAACATTGCAACCCTAGTCATCGAGTGCTAATAAATCTCTAGATATATATATGAAACTACTTTTTTGTGGATGTTAATGAAATATAAATTTATTTTTGGTAATGCATTGTTTTTATATATTGACCAATAATTATTAATATATTTTTATTTACTAAATATAATTTATATGCTAGTTTTATTTATTTATTTATTTTTATAGACCTAAATATGCCCCCTTCCCTTAAGAAAAATTCTAGCTACGCTCCTTGTCCGTGCGATTCACGTAATCATCAACAAACAATCCATTTAGTGTCATGACTATGAGGAACACATCATGTGATTAGGACCATAATACCCCAGCCATGACATTAGATTTTCTTTGACAAGTTCTGAATTCATGAATTTACAAAACATTTGTATTTATGAATTTGACATGAATGAACTTGGTACTCATTATTGAAGGAGAGTAGCTCAAATATAGATAAGATAGTTTAAGTGTGGATTTCAACTTAAATCTAATGTTGTATTTGTATTTATGGATTTGAAATAAAAGCATTTAACACCAATAATTGAGGGAGAGTAATTCAAAATATAGATTTGATATAAATTTCAGCTTCAAACTAAAAGAATAAACATTATGTGTATATCTTATTCCTACCAATAAAAAACTGCAATACCAATAAATCCATGAGAAATTACCTATATAAATGCTTCGTTGAGTCAAATCTTAATTATATAATGATGGATTTGAGTGGATTGAAATAATCATGTAAAAAATAATTATTTGATCTCCTTAGCATTAATGATTAAGTTATATAAAAATCATAATATATGTTATCAATTATTGTAAAGTTTAGTCTCAAATCTATTCATTTGAAATGTTTATCAAAACAAATAATAAGATATTTAACATAATGGAGTTAAAATACCTAAGTACAAATTAATAATTTAAATTCCTTCACACTTAGGATTCAAGTTATATAAAAATGTTAATAAAATTCTCACTTTACCTATTGTGGGTACATAGGTATGCCACTCTTGATCCTAAAGTAACTCCCAAGGATTTGCGAATCATGCTCTAGAGGCAATCAAGGATCCAGCCACCAAGTAGCAACTCTGCAAACCACCAAGCTCACCAGATTTGCTCCACAGGGCACACTCTCCGAACTCACCAACAAAGAGGTCTCTTGGGATAAAATGCAAACATCACTCACTAAACATCTCCAAGCTCTTCTACGCATGAGCACTTTTAAATTCACACTTATGCAAGGGGCTAAACGTGGGCCCCTTCCTCATAGACTTAAGGCAATAATGGACCAAAACTCCAAATCTCCTCACCCTTCTAGGCATGAACATTCATACAGGGGGGCTTATGTGGGTTCATGATACCCCACTCACAATCTTGAAGTAGTTGGGATCCAACTCCCAGGAATATGTATATGTAGATTGTGGTCTCAAGACAATCAAGAACAGGGACAGAGACAGGATTTTTTGTTAGGAGGGGCCAAATTTTTTTAAGGTTAAATTTAAGCCTAGAAAAAAATTATAACTAATATTATAAATTATATTTAGTGAATAAAAATAAATTAATATATATGCATATTTTTAAATTTTTGATGATATATAACAATTGAAAAAAATAGTCAAACTTTCGGAAGGTTGGTCCATAACTTAAATTTTTTTAGACCAAAAATTTATATGTACTAGTGATGATATTTTTTTGACCAAGGTTAACCATTTTTTCAAATTTTAGGTGGGGCAAATTATAGGATAAATTTTTTGTAATTAAAAATTTATATGTACAGATAATATTTTCCAAAATTCAAGGGGAGTTGTGGCCACCCTTGGTCATATGGGAGCTTCGTCCCTGATCAAGAATCTAGCCTCCAAGGATTTGCGAAGTGCAATCCTGGTGCGCCTGGCAAGCTAGCATGCTCATAGGCACATCTTCAAAAGACTTTAGTTGGAGACCACTCATGAGGGCTGCAGAATAGAGGGACAAACAAGGGAACATTGAGGTGATCAAAGATCCTTAGTGGCACATCGACCCTCTGAGAGAGAGATATATATAAACGTCACCTACCTCACTAACTATCCTCCCCAAACTATCACTATCACATGTCGCTCCTCCGTTGGCTCCCAAAAATCCCAAATCCTCTGACTAACCATTTAAAAACCTATCACAAAGTTGTAGTAGCGGCATGCATGCAATCTAACATACAAAGTTGCATGTACGGACCCGAATTCTTAAGCATATGTTGTTAGACTCAAGAACCAAGAGTCTACTCCTTTCCCACCAAAAGAAACTCTCCTCTCTCGCCAAAAGCTTAAGAACCTAGTAGCCTCTCCATTAAACATCCACCCACATACCCCTACTCACAACATGTCTATAAGGTCCTCATCTACCTACATGCCATGAATATACTTTCTCCCTCCCTCCCCCTCTCTCTCTCTCTCTCTCTCTCTCTCTCTCTCTCTCTCTTATTTGCTTTGCTTTTACTCTGCTACCCTCATGTCACTCACCATTTGTCTCTGATTCCCAAATCTAGAGGCAAAAGTCAAGGATTCGACCTCCATTCGAGGATTCCCTAAAGCTACCTCCCCCACATCCACACCTATAGTAGACCTTCCCTTTTTTATGTGTAAAATCTAATCTCCAATCAAGTCATTTGAAATCCACGCATACCCAAACAGAACCTTACTCCTCTAAAATTAACAAGATAGAAACACTAATTCACCTTGCAAGTTTTGATAAGTGAAAGAAAGAAATAATTCATCCTCTAAGGGAACACAATAGCTTTCCTGACAAAGCATTCAATTGTAATCTTTTGACAATTGCAAATTATTACACAAATATAATTTTCTATCTGCCAACATCATGCAATGAATGCAAAGTTGACTAAATGAAAAGATGAGCGAAAATTTGAATTAGCTCCATGTTGGAACTATTATGCTCCTATCATGACTGTCTAACGATGTAATCATTCAAGATTATGGTGCACCAATCAGAAGCATTTATTATTGCAAAGCAAAACGAAAATGACAACACAAGAACTGTATCAAGAAAACACCACCATTGGATTACTTTAATTGAGAGGGTTTTTAATGCAAAAGCCTTACTTCGTTGAAAATAATAATAATAACACATTAAAGCATACGGGATTATCAACTATCAATCCTACTCAGTGGACAAAAGCAAAAAAATGGGTATGAAGAGTAACAAAATGACATCAACAAGAAGAAAAGCTTACACATCTGGAACCCGAATGCGCCTGCTGAATCAAGTTGAAGCCATAGACATCTGACTAGCCTGCTTGTGTTTGAGATACTGATCCAAAATGGTAAGCCTTGCCGTCTCGAAAGCAAAGTATCCCAATGCCGAAAAGCCGGCGCTGTGTAAAACGCGAGGCCCCATTCCACGGGTCAATCCCACCAACCCTTCTTCCTTCAAAATTTGCTTCACGGTGGACGAAACCCCAGCATACATAGCGGCAGCAGCCTTATTCATAGCCTCTCCATGAACCTGAGTCATCAATCTTGTCTTGACCACATCCAAAGGAGTTGTAAGAGATGCTGATATTGCACCAGCAAATGCACCGCAACAAACACTCTGAAATGGTTCCAAATTAGCCTTTTTTGTCTTACTCAACACCGCGGCTTTCAAGTACTCGAACGACGAATAACTCAGTACACCGGCAGGCAAATTCCTCAAAAGTGTAGCAGAGTAACCTGCATACAACCCCAAAACGCCATCTTTCTCTAGAATTCCCAGCAAAACCTCCCAAGACCTCCTCCCAGCGCCAGCTTGCATTCTCTGAGTAATCAATTCCTTGGGCACCATTATAGCCGAAGACATGATATTGCCCATTGCGCCAGCAGTAGGAGGGATTAACAGAGATGGGTACTGAGGAAATTTCGACAAAATCGACTTCCCAAACTCACAAGTCCCAAAATACACCGCCGACGAGGCTGTTGACCCGACGATTACAGCCGAAATGCCGCTATAAAACCCGAGAATCCCCTTGCTTTGGAAGGTCTTGGCAATGGCGTCGAACGCACCATTGTAAATCTCGGAAGCCCCTTTCGTTTGGAGCTTCGTTTTGACGGTGTCGAGTGGGTGGAGACATACGTAAGTGAATGCGCCGGCGATGCCTCCGGCGGCTGCGCCGATGAGGGCTCGTTCGAAGACAGAGAAGCTCTTGAACAGAGCACGGACTCTGGGGGAACCTCTAGCGGCGGGTTTGAGCCAATTCTGAGAAGTGGGTTTTGGGGGGTTCTGGATTTGCGACTCTAAAGAAATGGAGGTGGAAGAGAATCTGAGATTGGTGGACAGATTGTTGTGGGTTTTGATGGGTTGCTGCTGCTCTGTTCTGTGAATGGATTGGTTAGGGATTGTGGGATGGGTGAATATGAGGGTGTTGAGGCTGCTGAAGAGGGTTTTGAAATCTTCGGGAGAGTTATTGGGATTGAGTGGTGGTGAGAGAAGTCCTAGAGACGTGCAAATTCGATTGTCCATTGCAAGGGCTCCTCTCTTACCTACCTGAGGGGGGGGGGGGGTTCTCTCTCTCACTCCGTTTCAGCTCTGTGCAGAGTTTTGGGTCATCTCTTCTTGTCACAGGTCATGCTGGACAGGGAAGACGCCTAGGGACGTGTTTGGATACAAGGCACATATGGGCCGTCCAATGGGATGATTCTGGGGGAGGACTCGATGGAGCTAACGTAAGCTTATAATGGTCGCTGAGTAGCATAGTTTTTCAACTATCCGATACAATCTAATGGTTCAAATTAAAAAAAAAAAAATAACTTTTTAACCAATCAAATGCATTTCAAAAGTTTTTCGCTTGACAGAGTTTTGCTGTTGAGTAGAGAAGAAACCTCGCATCGAGCTCTTATAATCATTTCAAATAATCTGACTATTGAAATCTCAATCGGAGAGTGGAAACAAATTTTCCGTTGAATAGCAACACTGAAAAGGGGGTTGAAGTTGCCCGGGGAGGGGGGGAGAACTTCAATTAAACAACATCATTCAATCGTTTTGGCGATGTTTTGAAATTTTTTCATCCCCCCGTGTTCTCCTTTTTCGTTTTCGTTTAGTATTCTACAGAGGACGATAGAGAGATATTTTCCTATGAGTTGTCTTTGCAATCTAAGTGATGTACGTTAGCTAAGCCAACCCCGTTGCATTTGTGGGGAAGTGTCGCTTTGTTTCTCGTTGTTCAAACAAATCATTGATTGAAAAAGATAGTTCTTAACTTTGAGCTGTGGAGGAGATATGGGTGTTTCTATGAATTCTTATGTTTTGACCGTTTTACTTCTATGGTTGTTCTCTTCACCGTGTGCTACTTGGGGTAGCTCCGATTAGAACTATGCAAGATCAATTTTGAGCTTAGCCAAAAGAGATAAAGATTGGTTGGTCTCCATTAGAAGGAAAATCCATGAAAACCCAGAACTCCAATATTAAAAACACAACACTAGTGCTCTCATTCGCAAAGAACTGGACACACTTGGCATCTCTTACATCTGCCCACTTGCCAAAACTGGTTTGGTGGCCCAAATCGGCTCTAGTTCTGGCAGTGTTAATGTTCGTCGTGCCGATATGGATGCCCTCCCTTCCTAGGTAGTTCATAGTCTGCACCTAATTTTCTTTTACATATACATACAAGTGTTTATATATATGCATATTCATTTAGTGGTTCTCTTTCTTGTTATTTCTGCTTTGGTTATCTATGGGAGCTAGTTGACTGGGAGCGTAGGAGCAAAATTGATTGGAAAGTGCATGGATGCGAACATGATGCGCATACAACAATGTTTTTTTTGGTGCTGCTAAGTTGCTTGATCAAAGGAAATATAATCTTAAGGCGAGTTTTAAATTGCAACAAGTTAAAAGTACTGAGATATAGCTTGCATTGCTTTTCTTTTTTGGGTGTTTGGGTTGTCCCTTGTTATTGCTTCAAAAAAATGATTACTTTATATTAAAGAATGCTTGGTAACATCTAATGGCGACACTTGGCAGGTGTAGTTAATTTAATTTTTAGAATGGAAGTTATTTGTTACTAATTGCCTATTGATTTCAATTTAAAAGTCACTAACTATGGTAACTTTCAATTGTTTGTGGTTGTTGAAGTGAACAAACTTAGCTTTTGGATTGTTCAAGAGATACGACCATTGGTTTTGATGTCACTTGAATTTTATAAATATTGATTTATGTAATTGGTTTGAATAACGATTCTTAGTTACTTACAAAATTTGTCAAACTCAAGTTCGTCATTGAAGTAGTTATTTGAAGGAGTTTTTAGAATTTGCTATCTACAAACACGAGCATTTTTAGGGTTTGTTGTGTCCTAGAGGTTTATTGTTTATAACCCAATAGCTTATTGTTGGGGTGATAATAATTTCAAAGACAATGATTTTGACACGCCTTAAAGCTACATCACTAATCATGCTTTAGTCTAATTCATCAACACATCACACATAATAGGATACTCTTAATTCTCAAATTAAGTTTATATCCCCTTGAGTTAAGTAGATTGATATCTTAGTGCTTCAAAAATATATAATGCCATTAGAAGTTTTGAAATTCAATTTTTGGTTGCAATTTGAAGGAAACTTGTGGCTCAGCAGAGTTCCTTCTCAGATGCAATTGATCACCATGAAGAATTGGGCTGGGGGACAGAAGTGCAAAGGGCACGTGGCTTTGAATTTGAGTTTAAGAGTGGCACGATGGAGGCATGGTAAGGTGAGAAAATACATAAGATTGGAGTGAAAGAGTTTAAACTCACGCTTGGAAGTGGAAAGGTCTAAGCTTAAGCTTGTTTGACTCACAGAATGTAAGAAGAATTGGAATGAACTTGCTATTTACTTGAACTAATGTACAAACTTCATTGTGGTTTACCCTTATTTGGCATCGCTTCAACATTGCTTGTTAATAGTTCCACTGTTTAGAAGATTGATTTTCAAATTTCTTGTAGTCTAACTATTTTGTCGCTCATAAGGTAAGCGAATGTACAAATGTTTTGACAAATTATGGAATGAAATTAGGTTCTAAGCCTCTAGTTGAAGATGAAAATTGTAGATTAAATTGTTTAATTTGAAATTTTGTTTCATATTTTTGTTACAATTGTGGATGAAATTAAAAGCAAAAATGCTATGCAACTTGCTAGCAACAATGCTATGTACTTTACAATTGTGGAAAGGAGACATGCAACGATGGCTTTCCTTATTTTGAATGATAAAAAAATATATCAATAAAATAAAATTAAATACAAATTTTTTGGAACGTACCCCATGGATATAATGAAGTTTAAGCAATGAGCAACTTGCTAGCAACAATGAAAAAGAAATAGGAAATAAAGCAGGCCTATACAATCAAACCATGCCTTAAAATGGGCATACAACAAGCAACATTTTGACAAACAACCCTGCATAACAATTTTTTTTTTTAAGGAAGGAAATTTTCTCTCATTCGAAAACAAATAATAATAAGTATAGCCAAATAACCATCTTCATAAGCTGTAAACGAACGTCTCTGCTCAAACAAAGGTCCCAACCAATAATAATAACCAAAGCTACAAAAACAGATCAAATTAGAAAACTCTAGACCAAAACAAACAAAACTAATATTCTAAAACACTTGTGGGTCACTCACTAAACAATCACATTTGTAGCACTTGCAATCCTCGACCATAAATCAACACACTCCTTTCCAATTGAGCACGTAATTGCCGATCCATTAATTTCTCCTTTAGGATTCACAATGAGACCAACATTATCTTCGAAGTACATGAAGACACCATCCTTTCAGTGCTAAGGCTTGCGCTAGTGGATGATAACGGTGGGCATCACCTTCTTCATCAGATCAGGCTTCCCCTTCTTGACAATGCCCATCACCATGTCACCGATGCAAACCGATGGCAACCTATTGAGAAACCTAAAAAAAAAAAAAGAACAAGTAGCATCACTTTGAATCTCAAAACTAGCTGAATCTCTTTTCCAGTAGCATTCTTCACTATCTCTTCAATACCAATGAAGAAAGATAAGCATAGCAAGTTGGATCCTTAACAATAAATATAGATATCCAATATAAGCACTACTATGACTTTTCTGCATATGAATAAACAAAATAAATATTTTTTTCTTGCACAAGAATATACAAAATTAGGTGGTTATTTAAATTCATTTTCATCGGCCTATAAATGATAATCAATGAATGACTCATGAATGCATGACAGAAAGAAGTTATGAATTGAAAATTGTTCTCCCAAGCAACCTATTATTTTTTTTAATTGAAAATAACTACAATAGCTTGCCTTTTCTTTTTAGCTACTAATTTGTAGAATAGTTTCTAACTTAGACAAATACTATTCACAAAATTGGTTTCCTATACCTTGGTAAAGATAATGGAAAGAAGAAAACCGGTTTTCTCTACTAATCCACAAACTAGTTTCCTAAACATTTTTTCAAACCTAATTATTATTTTTAAATATTTTTTCAAACCTAATTTTTATTTTATTTTTATGGAGAGTATTTTTTGCTAATCTTTCTTTCTTTCCCTTTCTACCAAAAAAATGAGGAAAAATCTTTTTTTTTTTTTGGTAATTAAGTAAATTTGGATTAATTGGGAAGAATTTTACATTATCTAGGGGGCATTCCCCCGTGTACTATACATTCTATACAACTACAAAAGTGGGATCTCCCAATATTTACAAAAGTTAATATTTTCTATAGTAGGCTTTATAACATACATCTAGGAAGCTTTTAGTCTAACTACATTTTTTATCTCTTTCAACAAATCAGTAGTTGTGGATGATGCCCCTTTGAAAATTCTATCATTCCTTTCCTTCCAAGCATAATAAACCAAAGCCGTCCATGCAACCTTGCACATTATGTTAATGAAACTCTTCTTGCTGAATCTGCCAGCTGCCCATCTTACTTCATTTGACTAGCTTTAACATCCTTTATTGATGGAGCATAATCTAAGACAAGCTTCCTTAAATCTGTAATAACCTAGATTTTTTTATTTGGATATTGTTATTTGATAAATTTATTTTGATATTTAAATTTAATGGTTTTTAATTTTTGGATTTCTATTTTAAAAGATTAATTTTGGGTATTTAATTTTAAGTTGTATTTAAAAAAAGATTAATTTTTTTTTTTTTTAGAGAGAATGGTGTAATTTTCCTAATCCTATGGGGAGTAGGTAATTAATTAAAAAATGTTAAAGTTAAAATTCTGCTATTTTATATGTATAATGCTATATTTATTTTATAAATAAAACCCTAAATTTGTTTTGGGTAACTACACGGTGTCTTTCTGGAACTGCCGAACTGCTGCTTCCATTGCCGGAACTGGATTGATTTTCTTCTGATTTATTTTTCGAACCCAACCCAGGTAAGGGGCGGAATTCACTAATTGATGTGTTTGATGGTGTATGTGTTTATATATATATATATACACACACAGACTTTATTTCTTGTATGACACTGCAGAAACGACTTCTATTTGTGATTGAAGGTGACCCGTATTAATTGACCTTTACATTCGGTATTGGTTTGCTTTCTATTTTGTCTTCATGTGTTAAAAGAAATATATATATATATATATATATATATATATATATATATATATATATATATTTAAGGGTCGGACGTGATTGATACAGGTTTGAAGCCTTTAATTTGAAACGAATATATATATATATATATATACGGACTTGCGTGGATGTTGGGAAGGAAGGCTTTGACAATTGTAATTGTTTATCTAAACATTGATTTGTCTTTTAGTGCCTTGATGAACGTGAAAAAGCATGGACTTGTAGGATTGAATTGCTTGACTTGGCAGGAAACTTTGATTTCAAATATATAATTATAATTGTTTAATTGATTATTGATTTGTCATTTAGTGCTTTAATGAACGTTTGCTTGGTTTGGCAGGAAACTTTGATTTCAAATTTAGTGTATTACTTACATGATTTATTAAATTCCTTTAATGTAATTAAACGGCATGATTGCCCTTTTTGCTTGATAGAAATTTTATATTTAATTACTGTGTTAGTGAATTAAGGATTAATAAAGTTTAGAACCTTAGTTGAAAAATTATTAATTAATGTGGAATTAAAGTGAAATTTTAATAATATGTTTTATTTGGATTGAGGGGTACTGAAAATATCGGGTATACGTACCCAAGGGTTGAGAGTCCCGAAACCCGCGCGGGGGTGGTAATCGAGTCCAGTAGGCTAGTAACCTACGAACGATGCAGATGCCTAAGGGTGGCATATTATATTCTTAAGGCTTTGGCCTAGGAAGCAGACACCGAAGGATGGTGTATATTGGTTGGGTCCTGTTTCTACGGGACAACTAAGCAGACATCAATGAATGATGTATATTGGTTGGGTCTTGTTTCTATGAGACAACCAAGCAGCAGTACCTTGAAATTAAATTATTTTTCTTTGATGTGTTGTGTGGTGTAGAAACACAAATAAATTGTAATGAAGAGATATAAATGAATAAATTTAAGTTCTTGTTTGAAATTACTACTTGTGCGTGTTTGTTTCACTTAGTAGCATGTTAGGACATACTGCATTTATTATATTATTATTAGGGTTCCGAGCACACGTGGTATTAGTGCTAAACCCCTTACAGTTTGCGATGCAGGTAATGATTTTGAGTCACGCACAGGACCTACTCACCATGGAAATTAGCAATTTATTTATTTGTTTTTTTTATTTAATTACATTAGAATTTTCTTTAGAAAATGGTTTTTTAGTAAATTGCAATAAGCCTCTGTTTGTGAGACTATTATTAATTTTTTTATCTAGCTTTGAGAGAATATTTGGACTTAGCCTTTGGAGCTTATTGCCTGGTTAACTTTAACTAAGGCATTTATTTAAATTTAAAGTTTAGTTTTAATTATTTTTATATTCATTGCTCTATAGTGTGGGTTTATGGCTCTGATGTGGAACAGGGAATGATATTTAATATTGTGTTATGCGTACTTTTGTTCACATACTCGGGTTGTGAAACCCGGGCCATGACATAAATCCCTTGTGAATGGGGCAATGAAAGAATAGGTGATCATGAGTCTCCAAGCTATTACTGTATAGGACACAAGTAGGGTCTATCGAGATTCCCCACGCCATTATCTTTTCCTTGGTGCTCAATCTCTCCTTGATTGCAAGCCATGCAATGAAACTAAATCTTGGAATATGATTGGGAAACCAAATCAATTTGTGCCAGCTTACTTTAGGAGCACGGGTGCAGATTGCTTCCCATGTAGCCGAAGCTTGATAAGTGCGGTCTTTGGATACCTTCCATAGGGAGGGCAAGTAATCTAGTGGGCTCTTAACGATGACTTCCTTCAATTCCCATGTGGTAGGGTATGGCCAACTCCATTGGCCATTAGCTATCATCCTTGAGACCTTTGCATCTTTAGGAATTCCTGTATCATATGCGATTCTAGAGGAGTATTTAGGAATTAGGGGGCCTTTTGGATGCCAATTTGAGAACCATAGGGAGATTGACTCACCATTTCCAACCTTGTAGTTGGAGATGTGGATGGCAGTTTCTCTAAGCTTTAGGATCTTCCTCCATGTCCATGAGCGATCCGAAGGGATTTTGACTTCCCAGAAACATTTACCTTTTAGGAGGTTGGAGTGACACCATTTGATGCATAAGGATTGATTTTTGGTACATATTGCCCATAAATGCCTTAGTATTGATGCTTTATTCCATTCATGCAATTTGCGGATGCCAAGTCCCCCTTCATTTGCAAGAAGGCATACTTCATCCCATGCCACCTTGCTACCCCACTTCTTCAAATTAACACCAGTCCATGGGAATCTTCTCAGGATTTGCTCTATAATATTGATCACATTCTTTAGGAAGATAAAGTGTAGGCTCCAGTAGATTTGAATGCTGAATAGGATAGATTTGATGAGGACCAGTCTACTGGCATATGATAAGCATTTAGAGGTCCAGCGATTGACTCTTTTAGTGATTTTCTCAATCAACTCCTTGCAATCATTGTATTTGAGCTTGGTAGAAATAAGTGGGACTCCCAAATACTTAACAGGAAGCTCACCTAGTTGAAAGCCAAGCATTAAGCATAGGTGAAGCTTATCTTGGTGGCTTAACCCTGATATGTAGACTTTGCTTTTGCTTCCATTTGGCTGAAGACTTGAATACTTTTGAAATTCTTGGAGAGCCCGGTGAATAATCTAGAAAGAATCCTCATTTGGAGTGTATAGCAAGAACAAGTCATCCGCAAAGCATATATGATTAATAGAAAGATTAATGCACTTCGGGTGATAAACAAATTTAGTTCCCTCCACCATTTTGTTGAATAGCCTTGAGAAGAATTCCATAACAATAAGAAACAAATAAGGGGATAATGGATCACCTTGCCGAAGTCCTTTATCTCCAGCAAAATAGCCTTCAAGAACACCATTTAGAGATACTGAAAAATGAGGAGTATTGATATAAACTCTTATCTATTCTATGAATTTACTTGGAAAGTTGAGGGCTTGTAATATGTCAAGTATGAGATCCCAAGAAACTGAATCAAAGGCCTTCATCAACTCTACCTTCAAGGCACTTTTAGGAGACATTGTTTCTGTGATAATTTCTTACCAATTCCTGCATAAGAAGTATTTGATCAGAGATGGATCTTCCTTTTACAAAAACTACTTATGAGGGGCCAATAATGTGGGGCATTAGCTGCTTGAGCCTGTTGGTAATAATCTTGGATATGCACTTGTATATGGTGCAACAACATGAGATAGGCCTATAATCAGTGACCATACTTGGATTAGGGGTTTTAGGAACCAAAACAATAATAGTAGAGTCGATCACCTTAAGCAACTGGCTCGAGTTGAAGAAGGATCTTATAGCTGCAAAGAAATCATCACCTACAACATTCCAAGCTTTCTTGAAGAAGTGAGAAGTGTATCCATCTGGCCCTGGAGCTTTATGACTAGGTAGGGAGAAAAGAGTACTTTTGATCTCCTCATCTGTAACCTCATTTTCTAAGCTGCTCAATAACTCCAAAGGAAGGCTAGATTACATGATGCTTACCACATAGGTTTTAGCTTCTTGAAAATATTGAAATGAAGTCCCTAAAAGTTTTTGTAATAGTTAATGAAAATGGACTTAACTTTATCATAATCACCATACCTTTTACCTTGGCTATCTTAGATTGAGAGAATTTTATTTCTCGAGCAATAGGCTCTTACATTTCTATGAAAGTAAAAGGTGTTTTGGTCCCCTAGCTTGATTGAATTGTCTCTAGCCTTTTGCTTATAGAAGGCTTCCTCTGCGGTGGCAAGATGGAGGTAATCATCAGGTGTTCTAGCTTCTTCAGTTAGGAAACTTGGCCTAGTATTCACTTGGATTTCATATTGAATGGCATCAAGCTTGGCTTTGGCTTCAGCTACCTTAGCAGAAATTCCTCCATAGTATTTGAAATTAAAGTCCTTAAGAGCATCTTTTAATACCTTGAGCTTGGAGATGAGCTTGAACATGGGAGTGCCCGAAGCTTGGATGGCCCATACTTTCTCAACTACCTTTATGAACTCTTTGTTTTTACTCCAAAAATTAAAGAATTTGAATGGTTTCCCACCAGCTGGGACATTGGGCCGAAGGAAAAATCTTACAACTCCTTTCCCACCATCCTCCTAGACTAAATATAATGTTCAGCTCAAAGGCTAAAAAAACTAATTGTTCAAAAATGTTCAATTTAAAGACTAAACACAAAATTAGAATTTTCAAAGAAAGCAGAAATATTAAAATAACTTTATAAACACTTGGGAGAATTTACAATAAGTCCTTGCATAATTAAAAAATATATCCTCAAGTCCTATTTAACTTTACAATATAAAAGACATTAAATATATATCCCAGAATTCCAATAACGGGAGTCATGTTCAAAAGATAATAAATATACCCACACATCTACTATGTTTAATGCAATATATACTCACCTATAACAAGTTAGTCACCTCAACTCAACTAGCTGGATGAGATTTATCTATAATAAAGTATAAGTATATATTTATTTAAATACCAATTGCACAAAACAATAACTTTTAGCCAACAAAACAAACCAAAAACTTTACCCAAAAGCTAGAATATCAAAAACTTTACCCAAAAACTTCCACACCAGTGGTTGCTAGAGTGTTAAACAAACAAGGTTGTCATCATCGTTATTTACTTGTCCTTCAGTAATCTTAAAAATGAACAAATTAACCAATTATAAGTATTTTGCTAAGGGTTATATTCCACAAAATGTTATAAATTGCAGTACAGCCTAGCTAAAAGCTAAATATGAACATATTAACAACTTAATGTTTGCACAAGAGGGTTGTACCTGTGATAATGATTGAACCTTGGCTACAATAGTTATAAGCCAATTCTCATTTGCTTAAATTGTTGAGTCTTTCTCAGTCCTTTACTCTCTCTGTGCATGACACATTTTGGCGCTTGTGTACACCTTTGCTATCTTTCTTTTTTTAGCCCTATAACTCCAATGTTTATACGGTTAAGAGAAGTAAAAGGATCTACTGTTGTAGCCTCTTTACTCCTTGCCCTAAACATTTCATACTTATTCACGAGAGAGTGACCCTCGCTTATAAGACAGCAGACATTCTTGAATGCCTTGTTGTTTCCAACAGCGCGATATGCTAACAGCATAAATTTTGAACACAAGATGTCGACCAACTGTGCAGCTGTCAAGTTAGGGGGAGGAATTTCACCAAAAACAAGGCCACCTTTTGCATGCTAAGTCTGCCTTTTCATATTGTATTTATTCAGAATTTCATGAATACGACACACGTTGAATACCCTCAAAATATGCGCATAGAGGTATCTATGCATCTCATACAAGCAACATATATGAGAAATTATCATTGATGATTGGTCGAAATTAATCTCGTATACGCTATCCATTTCATTTGCAATCCTCACATAGGGACCTTCAATAAGATCATTCTTGTCCACCCAAAATTTATGCTCCAAATCAAACTGTTCATTAAAAAGCCTAAATATGTTAGAGGTGTATATTTCCACAACTTGCCTTAAGATGGTAGAATTTTTTATTGCAAGGTGAGGAAAAGTCTGCCCAGACTCACAATCACTCTGTAATTCATTTTCCCTAACATCTACCAAAAATATCTCCAATCCTTGGAAGAATTTTTTCATAGTTAGCCCACTTCCCAATATTAGTTTTACCCTCGTGTCGGCACTTTCACTCAACTGTGTGCTGTGCACCCCAACAATGAATCTATCTTTCATGTAAGCAATATACCTTGATGCTTCTTCTGATAAAGTCCCTCAAGCCACTTATTTCCAGCAAGGTCAAACATTTCCCCCATCTTTCTCCATTTTTGCTCAAACTCATCAATGTCAGGGAAGTCATACATGCAACTATGAAGTTCTAATAAAAAGTATTTTGTGTTTTCCTTTAAAGTACTAGCCAAGTTCTTTAATGCATTATAACCAAGATGCTAGTACATAGTCCATGACGTACAATAGGCATTACAACTTCTAAAGCCTTTCTCATTGTTGCATCTTAGTCCGTAAATATCATTTTAGGTTTTTAATCCCCGTGACACTGAAGAAATATTTTGAAAAGCCATGCGAAGGAGGCTATAGTCGTGTCAAACCATAAGGTGGCCCCAGATATTATTGTTTGTCTATGGTTGTTAAAACAGTGAAAACTCAGAGAGGCCGAGACTTCTTATTAGTGCCAAAGGTGGTGTCAAACATTAACATGTCACCGAAGGCTTGATAGTCAACTAGCATCTTTGAATCGGCCCAAAATATATTGGTTATTTTCCCTGTACAATCAAGTTAGAAGTCATGAAAGAAAGGACTTTTCTTGGACTGTTCTTGAAAGTACTCTAAAATAACAGTAGCTTCTCCTAGTTCCATATCTTTTCAGGCATTTAGTGAGTAGGTGTGATTTCATATCCTCCCTAGTGAAACCTACATTTTCTAAGCCCCTTGCTTCTATGCTCATATATCTGTGTGTCGTTTTTGTGGCCCGCTTCTTGTGCGACAACAATAGCCCGTGCTTGGACTTCATTGATGCCTTGATGTGCTCTAAGCCAATAAGTGGTTTGTTTACCCTCTAACTCATGATTATGCTCTTCTATGAAGGTTGTCACATAATACTTCCCTTTTTTCTTTGTTCAAAGAAATGCTTATAAAAACACCACAATCAAATCTTGATTCTGCACGATGTTTGGAATGAATGTGCTGTAGATCTTCAGACTTTTTCCCCTACCTAAAACATACATACATCATAGATGTCACCACTCCGTCTTTTCTTTTGTTTGTTCCTCTAACTCGATCACCAAATCTAGTGTCACATGCATATTTTTGCCATAATGCATAACTTGCCTCAACTATATTGAACTCCATCCTAACAAATGGCTTGCAAACTGACTTAACCACCATGTCACTTGTAACTTTAGAAGACAACCCAACTGACAATGGCTCATTACCTCCAGTAAATTTTGGAAAGTCGGTTTCTACAATTTCAATTTCATTATCTCCATAGTCCATATTCATCATTGTAGCCCTGTGTAACAAGCCAATATATAATTGAGAGGAAGAATTTAATATTTTAGCTAATTTTTTTATAGATGTATACCAAAAAAAAAAAAGAAAGAGAGAGATAAATTGGCCCAAAATAATTAATGTGTTTCTTTTTCATTTAAAAAAAAGAAAAAATAAAACTTTTGTTGTGGGAAAGGAAAACATTTATTTTTTTATATAGGTATATACTAAAAAAAATGTCAATTGTAAAAATTAAATTGAGTTTTTATTTTTTTCATTATTTTTCGTGATTTTTTTCATTAAATATCTTTTCCAACCTTTAAATTAAAATTGAATACCCAATTAAACTAACTAGTTCTATATTCTAGCAAATGTTTTATACAGATGTATAAAGAGAGAGAGAGAGAGAGAGATTGGCTAAAAAAATTAATGTATTTTTTCCATTATAAAAAAAGAAAAAAAATTAAACACCTGATGTAGGGAAGGAAAAAACCTATTTTTTATACAGCTGTATACTAAAGAAAAAAAAAAGAACAATTGTAACAATTAATGTGGGTTCTTTATTTTTTTCATTATTTTTTGTTTGTGATTTTTTTGGTTAAATTGCTTTTCCAACATTTAAATTAAAATTGAATATCTAATTAAAGTACTTAATTCTGTATTTTATCAAATATTTTAAACAGATGTATGAAAAATGTGAGAGAAAGAGAAAGAGAGAGAGCGGCCCAAAACAATTAATGTGTTTTTTTCCATTGTAAAAAAGAAAAAATAAAACTCCTACTGTAAGAAAGGGAAAAAAATTATTTTTTATACAAGCGTGTCTCATGCATTTAAAAAACAACTGTAACAATTGATATGGTTTCTTTATTTTTTTTATTTTCTTTTCATTAAATTACTTTCTCAACATTCAAATTAAAGTTAAATATCTAATTAAAATGCTTGATTCTAGTGTTGAAACAATTCTTCATCGAGCTCAAGCCTTTAAAATTTTAGCATTCAATATTTGGAAAGTTTCAGCATTGCAAACCGTTCAAGCGTTGTAGCACATAGCATTTAATTTCAATTAAAACCCGCTAAAAAGGCCCGGCAGCACTACCTCTCATTTTACAGTCACATGAGCTTTTAAAACTCACGTGTCCAATTGAATCCAACTATTTATCTAATTTAATCCAATGGCTTGTAATTGATGTATGGTGGCTAACATTGTAAGCAATGTTAGCCACCCCTTTTGCTAGCGGATGGATTCTAGGGGTCTCAATTGTTTAATACTAGGGTTTATTATTTTGAGTAAAATACACATACCTCCCTCTGACATTTAACAAAGCTACACATACCTTCTCTCATAATTTATAAAAGTTTAAAAAGAAAAAAAAATTCTGTTTTAACCCTTCATCTTTAGTAAAAATTATGAACTTGAATCTATAATTTTAATTCTCTAACGTATATATTCTAAAGCTATTAAAAGTTATTTATAAACCAAAAGATCATAAGTATAGAAGATTAGACCAACTCTAATCCATCCTAGAGCTACTGTTAGGCATTATTAGGATTATTTAAGGTCAAATCTGAGCTTGTGAGTAAGATCCTTTAAGGTAAATAATTGGAAATGGCTAATAATAGTAATAAAGGATTTTTTATGTGTGAGAGAAAATGGAAAAGAAGCTTTTGAACATTACGTTCATGTTTTTGAAAAAGAACCAAATAGTTTAAATATTTTTAGAACTTTAAATTTCCTAGTAGATAGTATGTTTGAAGCTATTAGTATTTTAAATAAAATAAATAATAAAATAAATAATATAAATCTACCAGTAAATACAAAAACTTTATTGGAACAAGTAGTCAACAAAGACTATGAAAGTAAAACATCTATTCTTTAAATGAATGATGATAAAATTTTGTGAAATTTTAGTAGTAACAAACACTACTAAAGAGAAAGCTTAAAAAGATTCCAAGCTAACAAAGAAATATTAGAATATAGGAGATCTAGATATAAGGAAGAAAATGATATGAAAGAGAGATAAATTGCAAAATCAAAGACAAACTTTCTACAACCAATATGAGAACTTATTCAAAAAATATGAATATATTTTCACTTTAGACTCTAATTCTGAAAATTCAGATGAAAAATACTACACAAGCAACATGGTGAATGAGGATGAAATTGATTCTGAAACTGAAACAATAGTTGATCCAGAATTAGATGAACAACTAGCAAAAAAGTTAGAAAAAAACTCTAAACCTAGACAAAAAGTTAGGAAAGAGAAAAGTAAGAGTATCATATCACCTAGATGAAGCCAGAAACTAAACCAATTACTAGAAAAAAGAACTTTTTTTTTTTAAGATATTCATGTAAAAAAAGAAGGTAAATCTTGCTCTGATAAGGTTTATGTTAAAAAAGAGTAAGAACCTAGTCTTTCTAAAACGGAAGACTTAAATAAATTTAATGTAGTAGCTAATGGGATATATCTAAACCTTCATGATATACATCCCAAATATTATGAAAGTATTGTTGAAGAATGGGCACAAGCAACGCCTATGGTTTTAACCCATTACAAAAATACATAAAATAAGATAATATTCCTAAAATATATAGCAGAAATATTACAAGGAAATGTTTTGAGTTGGTTAATAGTTTGGGAAGGATCAAAAGGTGGAAAACGGGAAAAAACTTCCATTTTGTTAAGTGAAGATAGGGAAAATAAGTTCGCAAAAATTCTTTCAAAATTTTTACATATATTAAAAGAGATTTTTGTGGAATAATATCTTTAGATGAACACCAAAAAGAGTTGAAATATATTTTATCAAAAATAAAACTTTGCAACATCTATAAATATACAAATTTCATAAAATTGTATCAAAAATACTTTTGAATGTTACCCCCAAAAAGTGTAACATATTGGAAGGAACAGTTTTTTCATAAACTCTAAAACCTATGGGATGAAATATGTGAAAAATAATATCCAAAACACCAACAAAAATGGGTAGTTCTGATTCCTTAGGATTAAGGATAAATTTTGGTTATCAAATAATAATTGAACATTGTTTTCAAAGAAAATCCCAAAAACAAGTGAAAAATCAATTGTGAAAAGCAAGCGAAGGAAAATCTTATTGTAACAAAATCCTAAAAGAAAATTGAGAAGTTGGATACTCTGTGAATAAACGATATCATAGACATAAAAAAATACTTTAAAATCAAAAAATGGAAATTTGGAAATAAAGGAATATTTCCAAAAAGAAACATGTTAGAAAATTCAAAAAGAAAAATTTTGGAAAGAAATCATTGAAACTTTTACCTGCTATTTTTGCAATGAAAAAGGTCATATTGCGTTTGATTGTCCAAAAATAAACAACAGCGTAATCAAATTTCTAGGAAAAAAAAAACGACTTAGAAATTTGTCTAGGAAAGGAAATAGATTTAGAAGAATAAGTCTTATATGAACTAGAATCTATTTCTTTGGATTCTTTAGAAGAAAGTGAAGAATTCAGTTTCATGATGCAGGAAATAAATCCTAATGAAATTTTGAAAACTTTTTAATCAGTCCTTGAAAGCAAATTAAATCAAATTTGTTTGGGAGACATAGTCAAAGAAGACATGATTATTGAAAATGATAAACTAATAAAACATAAAAGTCTTAAAATAGAATACTTATTTGAAAAAATCTAAGTTTAAACCATGGTATGCCTGACACTTCGAAAGATGCAAAGGAATAACAAAGGCAACATCTTCCTCTAATGGGTAAGTAGAAATAAAAATTTTTAACAAAGAAATTAGGAGATTTAAACAAAAGTATTATAAGGTAAGATTCATTCACATTGATATAATCTAAATAGACATTAGACTATTATTTAATTTTGAAGTAGACTCACCAATCTTATGTGTAGTCTAAGATAAAAGAGTTTTTGACTCTGTTCAATTACTAATATGAGGAATAGAATCAAATTTGTTTTCTGGAGAAATCATCTTTAGAATTAAACCAAATTATTTTGTGTCTATAAATGATAAAAAAAAATCCAAAGCACATTAACACTGAGAATTCAAACTCAAAATATTAAGATGAACGGCAATGCTAATGATTTAAAAATTTCCTGGAAAGTTGTTCATCAATTAACCAGCAATAACAAAGTTAGGATGATAGATGTTGACATTAGTATGGTTGAGTTATGTGAATCTAAACCATTTGATATTGAAATCGAACCAAGATTATTTGATATCAAAGATTTAAGAGTACCTAAAGAATGGGTATTTAAAAATTTACAAGAGAATAACCAGAATATTTTCATAAATCAATTGAATTTCAATCACTCTACTTGAGAAACAACAATTTATCTATTAGTAAAAAAATCATTCAAAATGGATAATTTCAAAAACATGAAAGAAGGTTCCTCAAGTTTAAGTGGCTTTGACAAAGAAAATGGACTAAGAAGAATCTAAGTTCTAGTTCTTCCTAGAAGTCCTTCTAACGAAGAAGAACATAAATCATTATTTTTAAACAATTAAATATGGATTCAAAAACAATATTCTTTTCTTATAACCAAAATAAAAAATATTGTTATATTGAAGTCACTTTTGAATTTGAATATTATAAACCATATAGCTTACATGCTCTTGCAGACACTAGAGCTGCAATTGTGGTATGTCAATCAAATGCCATACCTAAAGAATATTGGATTCAAATAAAAAATCCCGTCTTAGCTAAAAATGCTAATGACACAACATCTATAATAAATTTCAAAGCAAAGGACATTATATTTTCTGCAACAACAATAAAAGGTAAAAAAAACTTTAAAATTCCAAATATGTTATGTTTTCCTTTAATATATGGAGATATACTTTTAGGAAATAATTTCCAAAATCAATATTATCATACAAGTGTATTTCATGATCATGTAACCTTAACTGATAGAAACAAATCTTACTAGATTCTTTGGTTAAAAACCTATGATTCAATTTGTAGTAAAGGATTTGTGCTAGTTAAGCGTGGTGAAAATAGTCCAATTTGAACAGATTCACTAAAAACAATTGATGAATCTTATTAGATTTATAACATGTTAAGTCCAAACTTCTTTGAAGGTCCTTTAATGTTATGAGAAAAAGCTCCCAAATACTGTCATTTAAAACTAAAAGATCAACAGAAAATAATTAAGGTAAAACCTATGATTTATACCAAACAGGATATAAATGAATTTCAAGTTCAAATAAAAAAAACTTTTGGATAAAAGATTTATAGAACCAACTAAAAGTCAACAATCCATTTCCACTTTTCTTGAAATGAATCACAGTGGAAGAAAAAAAGAGAAAGCCAGGTGGTCATCAATTATAAAAAAATTGAATGAAAATTTAAAATTTGATATTTGATGGGTATTTTATACCTAGAAAAGATGTTTTAATAACTCAAACAAAAGTTCTAAAATATTTAATAAGTTTGATTGTAAATTAGATTTCTGGCAAATCAAGCGTACAGAAGAGTTAAAACCATTGACTGTTCCCTTCGTATTAGATGGTCATTACCAGTGGACAGTCTTATCATTTAATGTGCAACAAATATTTCAAAGATGAATGGACGTATCTAAAGATCTTAAAGATTTGTCTTGTCTATATAGATAATGTGTTAATTTTCTCTAAAAACAGAGAAGAACATAGGCATCATTTAGAAATAGTTTATAAAAATTTTTTAGATAATGGAATAATTCTTAGTCCAAAAAAGATTAATATAAAAAAAGAAGATATTGATTATTTAGGTGTAGTACTCAGTTCAACAGGAATTGTATTACAACATCATATAATTACAAAAATCAAATAATTATCAGAAAAACTGAAAACTTCAAAAGACTTACAAAGTCTTCTTGGATTATTAAATTACAGAATATGATTTGTAAAGAGTCTTTCAAAATGGGAAAAACCATAACTAGGAAAATTGAAAAAGCTCAAAAGAATTAAAAGAATTTTAATATAAAAATTGAATAAAATGAAGAAGATTCAAGGAGATTAAAAGAAATCAAAACTTTATTTAGACCTAATTTAAAGGTTTACTATCTTATAGAATTTGATATCTTAATTCTAGAGATAGAAGCCTCAGAAATGTGTTGGGGAGTAGCACTAAAAGTAGTAAAAATAGAAAAAAAAGTTTAAAAATAAAGTTATTCTCAAAATTCTTAAAGAACAAAAAAGTTCTGAAAAGTTGATATGTGGATATAATTCTCAAAAGTTTATACCAAATGAACTTAATTATATTTTTTTCAAAAAGAACTCTTACTCATAAAAAATGGTATAAAGAGATTTCAAGTTTATGTAGCTCATGTTAAGTTTTTGATAAGAATAGATTATTAAACAGTTAAAAACTTTTTTTAGAAAAAGAGAATTGAAGATAACCCTATGAGAATTAGATGGTCCATTACATTTCTCAGTATACATTTGAAGTTGAACATATTGGATCTACTAGAAATGTTCTTGCAAATTATCTTTGCAAGCATTCAGATGGATATTAAGACTAACAAAAGCCTTTAATATTGCAGAAATCTTCAGAACATACAAACAAGGCTGAGATGTCTAGGGAAACTAGCTCTAAGGGCAAAGACGTACAAGCTAAACAAGCTGAAAATACTTTACTGGGAAAAACATTCCAAAAAAATATGTCTCATGGAAGCTACGCTCAAGCAGAGCTAAAAAAAATGCTTACTTTAACAAAAGAAGTAGTACTAGACTTCTTCAATCCTGATTTGGAGAGCAAATTCCATAATTCTCTAAATAAAATATAGAAAAGGCATATTTCAGGAAAAAATTATGAATTCCATAAAGTAATGATAGGATGACATACAAGCTAAAAAAGTTGCAAGACAAAGTTAACAATTTGAAAGAATTGTCAAGAAATATGATTTCAAATTTTAATTTTGAAACTTCATTATTTGATTACTAAAGAATTTCTAAAATTCAGCAAATTATAGAGATTTTGGGAATTTCTGCCGATAGTGCTCATTTTGAAAAAGTCAAAATAATTAAGCTTTATGAAAAGACTATACAAGTCTTTCCTAGAGCAATATTTTCAATCATTGATAACTACATTAATGATCAAATGATTAAACCAATCATATAAGAATTTTTTGATAAAACTAGATATGATCCTATTTTCCATATCAGAAAAATTCAATTCGACCTTTAGATAGACAATTGGAGGTTTGAAGCAATTGATTAGAGTTTGGTCAAAAAGACCATCTTCAATCTACTGGAGGCAACGGCCTATCAAGATTTCACTACACTGATCAAAGCCATGATCAGTAAAATTCCCTATGGCTTTAAAAGAAAAGTCATGGTGTTTAAAATTTATAGCTTTGTGGGATGGCGATACAATCAAAGATTTTTTGAGCAATACCAAATCTAAAAATTGAGGGAAATTTTCCTTTCTGATACTTACTTTTACTCTAAAAAAGCGGAAGGAGAGGTCATTTCAGAAGAAGAAATTCTTTTATGGTCTTGTGTAGAAATGATGTACCGGGCCAAGATTCTACAAAATATGCCAAAAAATATATGGTCATTAATGTTTCGAGCTACTGAAAATCAAAGAAAAGAAGCATTCGAGCTTTTAAACAAAATTAGTTGGATGGAAATTGATGCTTCATCGAGGTAATAATTTATCTCGATGATCAATATGAAAAATTTGAAAAAGAAATGGTATTGGAAGCCACTGTCTCAGCTGAAGAAGCCCAAGTAGAGCAAGATTATTGGGAAAATATGGATGAAGAGACTTAACATAACATAGAGAACAAGATGGAAGTCTAACAAAAGGCAAACTATCACGGAAGTGTAGTGAACCAAACATGAACGTTGCCAAAAGAGAAAGAATAAACTTTTTTTGAAGCGGACCATGGACGATTACACCTTTATCTAACTCACTACAGAGCCCTTGTAAAGACCATGTGAAGAAATCTACTTTAATCAAAAGAGATCACCTAATAGCTGTACTATTATTGCATTATTTCTGTCTTTTTCTGTTTAGCTTAATTATCTTTTCGTTATTAGAAAAATAGATTCATTTTTCCTTTCGTTATTTGTTATTATGGAATGTTTGAAGTCTAGATTTTCAAATCTAAACCTTAGGTTTATATAAGTGTTATTTTTGTATGAGGTAGGCCTCAAAAATATTAAAGTGCTCTCCCCTCTTTCTCTAGTACTCTGTCTATAATATTTCTTATGTAATATCAGTTATATTAATAAAAGTTTGTATGTTTAAATATTTGTCAGTAATGTTCTGAGTGTTTTAATAATAATTAGTAATGTTCTGAGTGTTTCAATATTAATTTGTAAGAGTTGTTAATTTTTTGGAGCATTTCACCAACTGGTATCAGAGCCCAGATGAGAGCGTGATTGTAAGCATTCTATTCCATGAAGGTATATTGTCCAATTACTAAAACTTGTAAGGTATTTCTGTAATTATTGGTGTGGTCCAGTGTGGTCCATAGGGGTTATTGTGTAATTTTTGAAAGTTGTGGGCTACAGGGGGTGTATGTGTTACGGTTTGAAGAGTTTTGGGGTGTTAATGTAAGTTACCCTATCATTGTTCTCCATTGTTGATTACTAGTAATCCTCCTAGTATTCATAATTCTTTAATTACAATGACACCCCCTTAATTATACCTGATTTTCAATTTACTCCATTCATCTATTAACTTTAACACTTTGAGCCCCTCATTTATTTAGAATAGGGTTCCATCTAGAAATCGTTAAGAAAGTCCATTAATTTTTTATTTATCTGTTATTATTTCTTAATTATTTCAATTTATTTCTTATGTGATTATTACTCACATATGTTCAAATTTGAAATAAGTAGAGATTTGCATGGGTTAGGTCAGAGAAATCATTCAATGCTTTGTTGTAAATTAAATAAATTGAATTTTTTCTTATCTCATAAAAAAACGACCCGAACCCAATTTTAATAAAAAAATCCAACCAAATCAATTTCGGATCTTAATAATAAATATTTTTATTTCTTTATTCTATATTTATTATATATTGTAATGACTTGGGTTTAATTTAATGATTTCTTTAAATTAAATTTAATAATTTATTTTTTTATTAATGTTGGATTGTATTTAAATGGTTGAATTTGGAAATCCTTAAGGATTTTAAAATTTTAGGGAAAATATATAATTTCCTTAAACCCATATGGGGTGGAGATATGATTGATTAAATTTATAGAATTTACCTATTATTTGAATAGCTATATATATAGTGCTATATGCCTACGTGTAAAATCCTAAAAAAAAAAAAAAAAACAACCTAGGGGACTGCAGCGGTGGCGGCGGCGAAGTTCTCTTCTTCATTATGCTACTTTTTTTTGTTTGTTGTGTTACGTTTCTTCCTTATCGGCGGTGCTATACTTTCTTCTCTGTTGCATCTTTTATCTTGCCAGACCAGCCAAAATCCACTGTGTAAATATATATATAAAATTTGCACATCTTGACATAAGGGGCAGGATTTTTTTATTGTTTGTGTAATATATAAATCTCTGTAAATATATGCGTGCGGTTCACACACACACACACACATATATATACAGTTAGGGTTTTGAGTCCATGTATATTTGTGATTATGTATATGGAAAATAGTTGAATTACCCAAAAAAAATCCTAAAACCTGAAAGGTTTGTATATACATATGTAAGGCATTATTTGGAAAGAAGATAACTTGAAACTTTTATCTAGTTAAACATGTACATGTATATATAGTATTTCGTTCAAAGAGGTAACCCATAACAGCCTTCTATAGTTAAACTTATATATGCATGTGATTGCATGCTTACGAGATTTGCCAATGTTTGATTTAATTGAAATGTATAAAATGATTGAAAATGTGGAATAAGGTAGCAAAGTCTATTAGGAGGGTAGGGAAAAAAGTCTTCGGAGAATCCAAAGGGAGTGCTCCGGCACAGAAAGATGCATGGTGGTAGAACGAGGTCGTCCAAGACAAGATAAGAGTTAAAAAGAGTGTTTTAAATCTTGGCAAAACGACCGAAATGAAGCGAACTTGGAAAGGTATAGAGAAACAAAAAAAGAAACCAAAAAGGCAGTTAGTGAGGCTAAGGCAAAGACATTGAGGATTTATATAGGTGACTTGACACTAAGGAGGGCGAAAGAGAGATATTCAAGCTTGCTAAATTCAGAGATAGATGGACCAAAGATTTAAACTAAGTTAAATGCATTAAGGATGAGGATGAAAAGGTATTAGTAAAAGAAGATGAGATAAAGGAGTGTTGGAAGAGCTACTTCTACAAGTTATTTAACGAAAGCAGTACTAGTGACATACAATTGGGGCAGTTTACCACTTTTAGAGAAGAATTAAATCTTATGTTCTATAGGAGAATTAGTAGGGAAGAAGTAAAATAAGTATTAAAAAAGATGAAGAATGGGAAAGCGGTTAGGCCAGATGGTATCCCTATTGAGGTTTGGAGGTGCTTAGGAGAGGATGGCATAAGTTGGTTGACAAAACTTTTTAATGTAGTGCTAAAGAGTAAGAAGATACCTGATGCATAGAGGAAAAGTATCCTTATACCCATATACAAGAATAAAAGAGATATTTAGAACTATGCGAACTACCATGGGATTAAATTGATGAGCCGTACGATGAAATTATGAGAAAAAGTTATTGAGAGAAGACTAAGAAGGATAACAAACATTTTAGATAATCAATTTGGTTTCATACCTGGAAGATCAACCATGGAGGCTATCTTTTTCTTAAGGAGGTTAATGGAACAGTATAGAGAAGGTCAAAAAGATTTATATATGGTGTTCATTGATTTAGATAAAGCATATGACTGGGTTCCTAGGGAGAAAGGAGTGTGTGTCGCATATATTGAGGCGATAAAGGACATGTATGATAAAGCCATGACATTTATACAGATGACTGGTAGAGAGACTAATGAGTTTCCTATCATTATTGGTTTACATCAAGGCTCAGCGTTAAGTCCATACTTGTTTGCTTTAGTTATGGATGAGATTACAAGACATATCTAGGATGAGGTGCCGCGATGTATGCTATTAGCAGATGATATTATTTTAGTAGATGAGATGAGAGAATGAGTGAATGCTAAGCTAGAATTGTGGTGGGAAACGTTAGAGACAAAAGGGTTTAGGCTAAGTTGATGCAAGACGGAATATATGGAATGTAAGTTTAGTCAAAGTAGGATAACGGGTAGTATAGAATTAAGTTTAGGCACACAAAAGATTGTAGAGAAAGATACCTTGGATCTATGGTGCAACAAAGATGGAGGGATTGATACTGATGTAAGTCACAGGATTCAAGCTGGGTGGACCAAATGGAAGAGTGCTTTGGGGGTCTTGTGTGACTGAAAAGTCCCCCTCAAGGTGAAAGGTAAGTATTATAAGGTGACGGTTAGACTAGCACTGCTATATGGATCAGAGTGTTGGGCAGTAAAACATAATCATGGTCAGAAGCTGGTAGTTGCGGAGATGAGGATGCTAAGGTGGATGTGTGGGATTACAAGGAAAGATAGGATTAGGAATGAGGAGATTAGGGGCAAAGTAGGAATAGCATCGATTGAAGATAAATGAGAAAAAATCGATTAAGATGGTTTGGTCATGTTAGAAGGCGTCTAGCAGAGGCACCTGTTAGAAGGTGTGAAAGTATAGAGATTGTCAAGAGTAGGAAATGTAGAGGAAGACCCAAGAGAAGTTGGAAAAAAGTTATTAAACATGATCTTGATTACCTAGATCCATCGGAGGACATGGCTCTAAACAGATCTAATTGGCGTTGACAAATCCATATAGTCGACCTCACCTAGTGGGAAAAGGCTTGGTTTGGTTTGGTTTGGTTTGGTTTGGTTTGGTTTGGTATAAAATGACTGAAAGTCATGATCCATGAAGTCTTTAATTACTGCTGATTACAAATTTTGGTTATTGCTTTAATTCAATAATTAAAGGTGTAGTAAATTGTTAAATCATTTACTTATTTATTTTTTATTGTTATCACTATGTGGTTTTATTTCTTAATAATATAAATTGGTGCTGCTTCAGTGATAGTTTATTGCAAATGTGGATGCTTTCATAAATTAATAAGTGAGTGATGAGAATTTACAGAAATTATAGAAAACTCTTTTAATTGAAGTATTGTTCTATTGTTGTAGTTAAGAAAGTAATTTCGATGAATTTAAAAGAAGATGATAAGAACTTTAATTTTATAAGCGGTTTATAGATGAGATTGATTTTATGTTTTGTTTAAGTTAAGGATACTAAAAATATCGGGTATACGTACTCAAGGGTTGAAAGTCTTGAAACCTGCGCGGGGTGGTGATTGAGTCCAGTAAGCTAGTAACCTACAAAGCAAATAGATGCCTAAGGGTGAAATGTAATATTCCTAAAGTTTCGGCTTAGGAAGTAGACGCCGAAGGATGGTGTTATTAATATTCATAAGGTTTTGACCTAGGAAGCAAACACTGAAAGATGGTATATATTGGTTGAATCCTGTATCTACAGGACAACCAAGTAGTAGTACCTGAGACTAATTTATTTTATTTTGATGTATTATGCAGTGTTTATGTATGGTTGCATTGTAAAAGAAGATATATAAATAAAATTAATTTCTTACTTGCAATTGTTGTATGAGATTATTATTTGTGCTGATATATTTCACTTAGTAGCATACTAAGGCATTTATTTAAATTTAAAATGTAAATTTATTCATTTTTATAATTTTTTTTATATTTATTACTCGTTAGCTTGTGTGTATGGCTCCGATGTGGGACAGAAAAAGTGGTTCAATGGTTTAATATATGTTCTTTATTTGCGTACTTAGTTCATGGAATCTGGGGGGTGTCAACTTGGTATCAGAGCTTATGTTTAGAATACCTAGGGACAATGGGGTCTTTTATTTTGAGTGCTATGTGGTTATATGATAATATGTTTAAGTCTTTTGTGTAGTTTTAAATTTTGGTATCCCTTTGGACCATGATTAGTGAGATTAGAAAATTGCTATGTGTATACTTGTTATATTAAGTAGATAATGTGTTCATTAGTAGCTAATATATAAATCCAATGTCACATTATTGTTTGTACTATTTTATGTCTCATTTCAAGTATTGGGTAATGGTGACTATAGGAGGGTTTTTATACAAAATCGATAAGGTTGAGAGATCTATTAGAAGTTAATGATGAAGGGTGATCTTTAGTTTAGTACCGACTTGAGGTGTAATTAGTTAAAGATTAAGGTTTATTTAGAATTGCCCACCTTAAAAATTATATATACATACATACATACATATATATATATATATATGCATTTGCTAGTATTCAAATCTTGAGTTAGAATAGCGTACCTCTACTTTTTTTTGTATAAATTTTAGTTTTCATTTAAATACCAATGTGTGCATTCTTCTATTTAGATCATATATGATTAACTAATGTTAAATTTTGATTTCTTTTAAAATGTTTATATATTTAGCTCACTCTTTAAAGTTTAAATAAATATAATCATGGAGGAACAGGTTTTGAAACATGCATTTGTGAAATTGGTTCTCCTTAGTTAAGTTTAACTTGATGATTTTAATTATGCAAGAGTATAAGTTTAGTTTTGTACCTTTTTTCTAAAGTTTGCAAGTTGTTTGGTTGTTAAAATAAAATACATTTGTTTTTGAAACAAGACATTCAAAATTTGTAAAATTTTTTACTACATTTCTTAATTATTTGGGTTATGTCAAGGCACATTATGTAAGCATTTAATTTATTTTAGATGGATAACTATCATTAATTTGTTTATCTATTGATTACACTTGAAAAGTATAATTACAAACTCCACATTTTGATACTCATTAAAGCATTTAAGTAGTTAACTTTGGAGTTTTATCATTATCTTATTACTTATAGTGTTTATTTTCTTAATGATAGGAAAAAGGGTGAAATAATTGAGATTAGCAGAGATTAAAGTGGCTGCTGAGGAGAAAAAATGGTCTGAAGTTTAAGGTGGTCGAAGTGGTGCGCGGCTGAAGTTTTAGCTTGACACCCTGTCAGTTTTTTGACCATATCTTTTCACTCATAATTCCACTTGACCTGATTCTTTTTGGGTTGGAAAGAAGACTCAAAGGGCTACAACTTTTGTGTTTTAGCCGAAGCCTGAATCAATCATCTTCAAGGTCAAAATTGCATTGGAAGTTGAGGACAGAAAGCTGTCAGAAGTAGCAAACGAGAAGCAGAACTTGAAGAGCAAAGTTGCTGTGGTCCAGACCCCCTGCCAAACGGTCCGAACCACAGTGTGTTATGCGTGCGCGGCTTAATTCCGTCTTTTAGGGTTTTCCTTACAACTTCTTTATAACCCATGCTACATGGCCGACCCTAGGGGAGCCATAGTTTAGTTTTTCCATTCTTTTTAGATTTTTAGATAGTTTTTAGAGAGTTTTAATGTTCGTGTAATGCTTTTACGAATTTACAAAGCCTTCGTAGTTTTCATTACAGCCATAGTCGTTCAATACTTCGTTTCAGAGTTGATTTCAGAGTACGTTTACTTTTGTTCTTCATTTTAATAATATTGTTTCTTCATCTTATTCTTTAGATCTGTTAAATTTGTGTTCGATGATTGATTTTATTTCATTTAAAGTTATGTTAGCGTAAAACCCTAGTTCTTGATTCAACGAATCGAGGAAGGGTAGGTTACTTTGATCTATGGGATGTGCGTAGACCCTTCGCATGGTTTGCGAAAACTCATGCGTAGAGGTCTACAATGTTTAAACCTAGTTCAGTATCTTTCAAAAACTTTCGAAAACGAAAACCTTTGACTATATTCTCTATAATCACTGATAAAGGTTTTCGATTAAAATTTTCTTAATAATTTTGAAGAACTGAAAATTGAAATTTTAAATCCTAATTTGAATTAGTTTATTTTGGAAACATTCGAAAACGAAAACCTTTGACTATATTCTCTGTAATCACTGGTAAATGTTTTCGATTAAAACTTTCTTAATAATTTTGGATAAACTAGAAAAATTAGATTTGAATCCGAACTCGAATAGGATTGTTTGAAAACCCTTCGAAAATAGAAGTTTTTAACTATATTTCCTGTAATCACTGGTAAAACCTTTTGATTAAAACTTTCTCAATAATTTTCAAACAAATCCTAACTTAGGTTTTAACGCAAGTATTATAACACATCCCATAGTGAAGACGTAAGCTACCCGGAATTGAAAGTTGAATTAAGAATTGCAAATTATCTTGAATGCGTGGTGTTATTGCTTTCGTTTTAGTTTAATTTAATTGTTGCTATTTATTTTATTTATTTGGCAGTTAGTAATCAACACTTTTCAAAACCCAACATAAATTTTCTTTTTCTGTTTTTAAAACAAAACCAGTAGGTAGAAGAACTTAGAAAATCTTAGTGTTCAATCTCATAGTTCCCTGTGGATTCGACCTCGGACTCACCGAGTTAAAACTATATCACACACCCTTGCACTTGGGGGTTAGTTTAGATGCACTATTCATTAGCGGTCGTTTATGATTCTGTAATTGAAATGCGTGATATTGTCAAATTTTATAATTATTAAATCCTTGCAAATATTATTTTGGTTGCAAATTTTATATTCATAAAAATAGTTATTTGGCAAAAAAATTAGGTTGTTTTCATCACCATATTATGTTCTTTTAATGTTTGAAAAAAAAAAACCCATTAATCTAATATTCCTACATGCACTGAGATCTATTTTGTTTGAATTTAGCTTAAAGTAATTAATAATATTATTATGACTAAGTCTTACATGATTTAATTTAATTTCATATGATCTGAATAAACTATCATGGTGGAAAATGGTTATCTTATCAGTATTTATGAAACCTGTGATTTAAGTAAGAATGTGGGTTGTCTTTGATGAATATTATTTCGACATTTATTTTAACTTTTGATTTGAATTTTCATTACATAAAAAAAGAAGAAAAGAAATTGGTACTTTAAGAGTTAATTTATTTTAGATATCTGAAAGATATTTGAATAGAAAATAAACCTAATTAGGTGTGGAATTGGTTTGATTATGGTAGTCTAAAATTACGATTCAAATCTAAGACAGAGCCATGAATGGAAGTTGAATTGTATTATTTTAACACGTATATATTGTTAATAATAAGATGTGATATATGTATGATGACTTAAATCGCATTTTTGAAGAGTTTTGTATACATATATTTGAAATTATCCTAAAATTGTGATAATCTATTATTTTGATATACTATCGCTCTCTTATACTTGCGTGATGTGACTAGTTTACATTGTAAGTTGAATTAGATTTGAAGTTTGATAAGACGAGATTTTAGTGAATGACAAGCGTCACATAAACCTTAATATGAGATTTAATAATAATTTGGTTATAAGAATATTACATATTATGCATATTTTTTTTTATTCTACATTAAAGAATTTATTTTATTAATTCATTCTCTTAACTATTAAAATATGAGGAATATAATATTTGAGAGTTAATTGATTTTAATGGATGCAATCTAGGAGAACTATAAATTTTAATCTATTCAGTTGAGTTGTTATTATTAAATTAAGTATTGTGATATTTGGTTAAATTTGATTCAATCAATCAAAATTACTTCTCTTATTAGTTATAATATGGAAAATTGAATTTGCTAAATTTTAATTTAGTAAAAGAAATTTCTTGAGTTGTGAATTTTAGTGTGTTTGGTTAAGTTTTTTTATTCAATTTAAAACATGTGAGATACGGTTAAATTGGATTTATCGGTTTTGATGGTTTCGTCCTAGGGGAATATAAAAATGTGTGGTATGGAGATATTTCTATGTGCATTTAATTTGAGAGAATTGAGATTAATTAATTGAATTATTTTAATGTTTGTTTAAAGATTTTTGAAGGAAGATTGTAAATTTTGAATGTTATTACAACTTTGACTATATAGTTCAATTTCTAGCCGAGAGTTTACTACCTAAAATTATGATGGATTTCTATAAATTCTATTCAATTTTTTTTCTTTGAAAGTTGACATGTGATTGGGCTTGAGTTGTTACACATTTGTTCACTTAAATACACTTTTATACATGACATAATTGATATAAGACAGGTGTTTTGTGCAGAATTTATCCACATCTTTAGAATATGGAACATGTGTTGAATTGTGCCATAAAGAGAAGCAATTTGAGCTAAATTAAGAATGCAAAGAAGGAGATGCTGAAGCACATCTGTTGAAATGGATTTGTTGAGTAAAGTCATGGGAGCGGAAGAAGAATTTCCAGTTGCTGAACAAGTTGAATTCTGGAAGGAGGAGAACATTCGAATATAGTGCCAAAGCATTCGAATGCTGTCAAAAAGAGTTCAGAGAATTTCTGGAGGAAATGCATATTCGAATACAGCCAAGCAGTATTCGAATACGAGGACCGTTGGCAGAAAACAGACTCCACGTGATTTTACAGATTCGGGGGGGATGCAATCTGGAGGAGAGAGAAAGACTGGGGAATGATGGCATCACACGACCCACACCCACGAGAGGACAGAACATTCGGTTAGAAGAGAGAGAAGCGAGAGGAGAGAGAAGGAGAGCAGCGAGGGCAGCGAGAGAGGAACTTCCTCTTCTTCCTTCTTCTTCATTCTCTGGTTTTAGAGATTTTTTCTGCAATTTTCTGTTGTTTTCAATTCTGATTTTAATTTCAGATTATTGTAATTAGATTTGAATTCTACAGCACATTGTTAATTTCATTCTTGTAATTAGATTTCAATTGGAGTTAAAGAGAGAATTACATTTTTCAGCTTTGAAGTTCAAGTCTCTATTCTTCATTTTTGTTCTTCATTTTCTTAAGATGATCGGCTAGTTCTTCTTGGGCTAAGGCAAGGATAATGACCTGTCCAATGATTTCCAAGATGCCGTTCTTAATGGATTAATTTTGAGTTCTTTGGTTATCAATCTTAGTTGTATCTTGTTACTCTTGAAATCAATGGTTCAATGTCCGATTAACATTTGTTTACATATTCTATCAATGAGTTCATAGAAGTTGCTGAATTCAGAACTCTTATTGCAAATATGTATGGAGTTGCTAGAGTTAGATCTTCTATAGTTTTCATGATAGCTTATGCACATCACTTGTTTGATCCATGGCTTGTATCATTTGAAATTAGTTTTCTCCAAACATTAGAGCAACTAGAATTGATGATCTATTCACTCTTGGTATTTTGAGATTGATTTGGATAGGCATTGGAATTGCCTTGCTCATCTTTTTAATATCAAGTTTTAGTTAAGTTTAGTTTTCATTTCAAAATCCATTACCAAATCATCAAAAATTCCAAACCAGATTTTCAATTATGTTTACCATTCATGTGAGCCATGTTTTGCCTCTTTAATCCATTTGATTCAAACATGATTTTGCTCCCTAGATCCCTGTGGATATGACCTGGTTCTCACCAGTTAATTGTGCTACAATGAAACCTTGCACTTGGGGGAGTTTGTCTTGATTTTCCTTACTCAACACTTTAGAAATCTGAATTTGCATTTTTATTTACATTTGAGAGTGAGGTAATTGAGCAAAAACAAGCACAATTTTGGCGCCGTTGCCGGGGATCTTTGAAAAGCAATGGTGTTTTGAACTCTTGGAGCAAGGATTGGCAACATTACTCACCACCATCTTCAACAACAAAGCTACTCAAGGCATTGGGTAATTTTGTTCCATTCTTATTTCTACCTCTAGTTTCATTTTTATAGGTTTTAGTTTTTAGTTTTTAGTGTTTAAATTGTAGTTTCTGATTTTGAAAAAAAAAAATCTGAGTTACTGCTGTATTTTGTTTTGAATATCTAAATTTCTGAGTTGTTGGTTTTCTTTACTGAAATTTGATTGCTGGAAGTTTGATATTCAAATCTGCTGCATGTGATATTTGAATGACTGAGTTTGTCTCTGAAATTCTGATCTGTTTTGCTGTTAAGTTTTGAACCAAGTTGTTGAATCAGATGTCTGCAATCTGTTTTCTGAATTTCTGATTCGAATCTGTTGCATCTAATATTCAAATTGCTGCATCTTGTCTCTGAAAAATCTGATTTCATTGGCTGAAATTCACCTTTGAATTATTGTTTGACTTGCTGAAAATTTGCATGGAGTTGCTTTACATTCTGCTGCAAGTTGTTAGAGGAAGAGCTCTGATTTTTCTTTGTGAATTGGTGATTTAATTGTGAAGTTTTAAGGTTTTGTGAGTGTCATTTTGAAGCTGAATTTTTGTGCATGTTGTTAAGGTCTGGTCGAATTATTGGGAAAAATTCTGATTTGCATTCACCATCATCTCTAGCTGAATTAATTGAACTTGCTACATCTTACACATCTTCTGAATCATCTGTGCACATGGATCCACCACCACCTGTTTTATCGGAAGGAAGTGAACTTGGAGAGAATGATGGAATCAATCAAAATCTTCTTAGACCTCTTAGGGAATATCTTCATCCAGCTAGGCAAACAACTCCCTCATGCATTGTTCTTCCCATTGGCCATCATAATTTCAATTTTAAACCGGGAACAATTCAGCTTTTGCCAACCTTTCATGGAATGGATTCTGAAAATCCTTACATGCATATGAAAGAATTTGAGAATGTTTGTGGGACTTGCATGGATAGGAATACAAATGAGGACATGGTTAGGCTTAAGTTGTTTCCATTTTCATTGAAAGATAAAGCAAAGATGTGGTTGAACTCATTGGAGCCTAGATCAATTGGAACTTGGAGGGACATGCAAACAAAGTTTTTGAAGAAGTATTTTCCAGCCAATAGGACAGTGATACTTCAACAACAAATCATGAATTTTGTATGCAAACCTAATGAAACATTTGCACATGCATGGGATAGGTTTAGAGAATTGTTGCAAGCATGTCCACATCATGGGTTTGAGTCTTGGAGAATTGTTAACTTCTTTCATAATGCATTAACTCCAAACTTGAAAATGCTGGTTGCAACAATGTGCAATGGTGAGTTCTATGATAAGACAGCTGAAGAAGCCTTGCATTTCTTTGATTCATTGGCTGAAAATACTAAACAATGGGAGGTAGTTTCTCCATTTTCTGAGTTTTCTGACAGCATAGGTGCAAGAGGAAAGTTTCATCTCAGTGACACTGATGATCTTGGTGCTCGATTGGCTGCATTGTCAAAGAAAGTGGAGTTGATGGAGCAAGAGAAGCAAGGATTGAAGAAAAAGGAAGTTAACTGTGTGTTGTGTGAAACCTCGGATCACAAGACAGACGATTGTCCCACACTCCCAGCTTTTAAAAAAGTTCTTTATGGTCAAGTAAATCCCCCACCAGCTGCAAGAAATTACAACTCAAACCAGGGGGTGAACAACTTTGCTTCAGGAAATCAGCCATATTCGAATGCTTATAATGCTGGATATAGAGGCCATTCGAATACATCCTGGAGAGCTGAGGCACAACACCAGCAGCAGCAGCAACCTCAACAACCTTTTCCACCTCAACCATTTCATTCCCAGCCTTATCAACCTCAGCAGAACACAAACTCTTACCAGCCACCTCACAAAAGATCATTGGAAGACACCTTGCAACAATTCATGCAAGGACAAATTGGAACCAACAACCAAAATTCAAAGTTCCAAGATCAAACTAATAGGGCTATGGAAGACATTCGGAGTCAATTGTCAAAACTCACTCAAGCCTTAACTTTGAGAGAAACAGGAAAGCTTCCATCTCAGCCCAAACCAAATCCCACTGGGCAAGTGCACTTCAGTGAATCATCTTCTTCAAGTGCAAATGAGAATTTGGAACATGTGCAAGCTATTTCAACATTGAGAAGTGGGAAACAGATCTTGAAACCAGATTATATTCCAATTGAAGAGACAAATGAGCAAAATATGTTGGAAGATGAGGAAGAAATTCAGCACACCAGCAGCAGCAGCAACAAAGCAATTGAACAACAGCTGCTCACCAAAACAGAAGCTGAATTGCAGCAAAAGCAGCTGTTAAAAGAGCAAAAACAGCAGCTGCACAGTAAATTAGAAATTGAGGAACAGCAACAAATTGAACAAAATCTGCACAACAGGATAGAAAATGAACAGAAACAAAATTTGGACAGCATAGGAAAAGCTACACAGAAACAGCAGCTGAACAATTTTGAGCAGAATAGCAAAATTCAGAAGCAAGATCAGGTAAATTCTGAGAATGCAATTGAGTTTTCTGAAAATAAAACCAAGGATTTTGATAAAAACCAGCTGGATAAGAGTGAAAAAATTTCTGGAAAAGAGAAGATTTCAAAAGAAAACCAGCTGGACAGCCCTGATTTCATTCCAAAAATTCCTTTTCCTCAAAGGTTGAACAAAGGAAAGAAAGAAAATCTGAATTCTGAAATTTATGAGCTTTTCAAACAAGTCAGAATAAACATTCCTTTGCTTGATGCCATCAAACAAAATCCATCTTATGGAAAGTTTTTGAAAGATTTGTGCACTGTCAAAAGGAGAATGAATGTCAAAGAGAGGGCATTTTTAACTGAACAAGTGAGCTCAATTTTGCAATTTAAAACCCCTCCAAAATATAAAGATCCGGGGTGTCCTACAATTGCATGCATCATTGGGGAAAAGAGGGTAGATAGAGCTTTATTGGATTTGGGAGCAAGTGTTAATCTTTTGCCATTTTCTGTGTACCAACAACTTGGACTAGGTAAGCTTAGACCTACTAGGGTGACACTTCAATTAGCAGATAGGTCAGTCAAAGTCCCTAGAGGTATTGTGGAGGATGTCTTAATTCAAGTGGAGCATTTTGTCTTCCCAGTAGACTTCATAGTGCTTGATACCCAACCAATTCAAGGGCCACAACCAGCTGTCCCAGTCATTCTAGGACGACCATTTTTGGCCACTTCTAATGCTTTGATAAATTGTAGGACTGGAGTCATTAAGTTGTCTTTTGGTAACATGACAATTGAAAAGAACATCTTTAATGTGACCAAACAGCCAAGTGACCATGAGGAGATAGAAGAAGTGGATTTGATTCAAATAGCCATACAAGAGCACTTTGATAGAGAGTACTTAGATGACCCACTGGAGAGAGCTTTAGTGAACAGTGACCAAGTAGATTTCCTAGATGATTGTGACTTGGAAAATATTGGTGGAGGAGAATGTGAGGAAATGAAAGAATCAATGATGTTAGTGAATCAGTGGAGGCCTACTTTTGAGTCTTTAGAGCTGCCAACAGTCAAATCTCAGCCATCTTTTGAGAAGCCACCCATACCCGAGAGAAAGCTTTTACCTAGTGAGCTGAAATATGTGTTTTTGGGTGAGGGAGAGTCCTATCCAGCTGTTATTTCTTCTCAGCTGAGTTCTGATCAAGAGAATAGACTTGTTGAGGTCTTGAGAAAACATAAAAGAGCCTTGGGCTGGACCATAGCAGACCTGCAAGGAATCAGCCCACTGATTTGCACCCATAGGATATTTTTGGAGGAGGATGCCAAACCCATTAGGCAAATGCAAAGGAGACTTAACCCCAACATGAAAGAGGTTGTTAGGGGAGAGGTAATTAAGCTATTGGATGCTGGGATTATCTACCCTATCTCAGACTCTAAATGGGTTAGTCCAACTCAAGTAGTACCCAAGAAATCCGGAGTGACTGTGGTGAAAAATGAACAAGATGAGCTAGTTCCAATGCGCATCCAAACAGGATGGCGCATGTGTATAGATTATAGGAAGTTAAATGCAGTCACAAGGAAGGATCATTTCCCTCTTCCATTCCTAGATCAGGTATTGGAAAGAGTGGCAGGACAGGCATTCTATTGTTTCTTGGATGGATACTCAGGGTACAATCAAATTGAAATTGCATTAGATGATCAGGAGAAGACCACATTTACTTGCCCATTTGGTACTTTTGCATATAGGCGCATGCCTTTTGGCCTTTGCAATGCTCCTGCTACTTTTCAGATGTGCATGATTAGTTTGTTTAGTGACTTTGTGGAGAAATTTCTTGAAGTATTCATGGATGACTTTTCAGTCTATGGGAGTGACTTTGATTTGTGTTTGGAGAATTTAGAGAAAGTTTTGGCAAGATGTGAAGAGAAAAACTTGGTGTTGAATTGGGAGAAATGCCATTTTATGGTAACTCAGGGGATAGTTCTTGGTCATATAGTGTCTTCTAGGGGGATAGAAGTAGATAGAGCAAAAGTTGAGATTATTCAAAAACTTCCTACCCCTAGATGTGTCAAGGATGTCAGATCATTTTTAGGACATGCAGGTTTCTATAGGAGGTTCATTGCATCATTCAGTGCCATTTCTAGACATTTGTGCAATCTCCTAGGCCAGGATGTTCCTTTTGATTGGACATCAGAATGTCAGGCTTCATTTGATAGACTTAAAGACTTGCTCACTTCAGCTCCCATTATGCAGACACCAGATTGGACTTTACCTTTTGAGATCATGTGTGATGCTAGTGATAGTGCCATTGGTGCAGTCCTAGGTCAGAGGAGAGAGAGGAAGTCACATGTGCTATACTATGCTAGCAAATCCCTTAGTGATGCACAAAAGAACTACACAACTACTGAGAAGGAGTTGCTAGCAGTAGTATATGCATTGGATAAGTTTAGATCATATCTTGTGGGATCTCATGTCATTGTGTTTACTGATCATGCAGCACTTAAGTATCTTTTGACCAAATCTGATGCCAAGCCAAGACTCATTAGGTGGATTCTTTTGCTGCAAGAATTTGATTTAGAGATTAAAGATAAGAAGGGAGTTGAAAATGTAGTTGCTGACCATCTTTCTAGACTTCCACATCAGGACTTAGCAGCTTTTGAGCCACCTATTAATGAGACTTTCCCTGATGAGCAGTTGTTCCATTTAGATTCCTCAGAGACACCATGGTTTGCAGACATAGCCAATTATTTGGTTTCAGGTGTGGTGCCTTCTCATTGGACCATGTTGGATAAGAAAAAGTTTTTCAGGAATGTGAGGCATTTTTTCTGGGATGATCCATATCTGTTAAGTATTGCTCAGATCAAGTCATAAGGAGATGCATACCCGAGAGTGAAGCCCAAAGTGTCATTAGCTTTTGTCATACTCTTGCATGTGGAGGTCATTTTTCAGCTAGGAAGACAGTGGCAAAGATTTTACAGAGTGGATTGTTTTGGCCTACCATGTTTAGGGATGTGCATGCCTTTTGTGTTGCTTGTGATAGGTGTCAAAGGCTTGGTAAGATCACTAGGAGAAACATGATGCCACTTCACCCTATTTATGTACTTGATATCTTTGATTGTTGGGGTATGGATTTTATGGGACCATTTGTGAATTCATTTGGCAATGAGTATATCTTAGTGGCAGTGGATTATGTTTCAACGTGGATAGAAGCCATACCAACTAGGACCAATGACCACAAGGTAGTGATAAAATTTTTGAAGGAAAATGTGTTTTCAAGATTTGGAATGCCAAAGGCCATGATAAGTGATAGGGGAACACATTTTTGCAATAGATATGTTGGCCTATTGATGAGGAAGTATGGGGTTGTGCATAAGGTTGGAACATCATATCATCCCCAAACAAGTGGACAAGCCGAGTTGGCCAATAGAGAGATCAAGAGAATCATTGAAAAAACAGTGAATCCCACAAGGAAAGATTGGTCTTTGAAATTGGTTGATGCACTTTGGGCTTATAGGACTGCCTACAAGACTATCCTAGGCATGTCTCCTTATAGGTTAGTGTATGGAAAAGCTTGTCATCTTCCTGTGGAACTTGAACACAAGGCCTATTGGGCAGTGAAATACTTCAATGAAAACATCACTGAATCTGGTTGTCAGAGAAAATTGCAACTAAATGAGCTTGAGGAGATTAGGAATGATGCATATGAGAATGCTAAGATCACCAAGGATAGAGTGAAGAAATGGCATGATACACATATCCTCAAAAGAGAGTTGTTTGTGGGTCAAAAGGTTTTGTTGTATGACTCAAGGTTACACTTGTTTCCCGGAAAGTTAAAGTCAAGATGGAGTGGTCCATATGTGATTCAGAACATCACTGAGTTTGGGGTTGTTGACATTCAAAATCTAACCTCCAAAAATGTTTTTAGAGTGAATGGACAGAGATTGAAAGAGTATCATGAGAATTTTGTTGCTGAAGTAGAGAGTTGGGATCTTGAAGATCCCCCAAATTCTATTTGAATGAAGAAAGGATTCTGACTTTGTATCATAATAGTGTAGGTTCTGTTATGTTTTTGATTTTCTGTTTTCTTTGGTTTTTGTAATTTTCCTTCTTTCATCTAAAAAAATTTTCAGTTTGCAAGTTTTAACACATTGGTTTCAGCAAGTTTCATGAAGAATTGAGAATTTCTGCTTTGTGTTTTACTGATATTTGAATTTTCAAAGGATGGAACTGACATGTGCTATTTGAGGTAGCAACATCACTTGTGGTGGAACTACTTGAGAGTCAAATGGAATAAATGCATTTGCTTGATTTGTTTTGGGAGTATAATGCATTAACCAAATTGGGTAGCACATGCTTTCAAAGTGTTTCAGAATGCAGCAAAAGGATTTCAATTGAGCAAGCTTCATTAAGGATCAAGTCACATCAGCAGGTGCAACAAAAACTGATCAAATCTGGTACTGCTATAAGTCCAAATCAGATGGGAAATTCATCTCATTCGAATAGCTGAACAGTCATTTGAATAGGCCATCTTAGCACAAAATCTCATCTGTTAACAGCAACCCATCTTGCATATTTACTGATTTCCTGCATCTTTGTTGTTTGTGATGCTTGGCAAAACCTCACTGATCCTTAATTACACTCAACCCATTTTGTATTGTTTTGGTTCTACTAATTTGTATTTTCTTTGAGAATATTGCATTGAACAAGTTGGGGGGAGCAACTGTTTTGGTAATACCTTGGAGTTTCAGCTGGTCTACATCACTCAAACATATTAACCTTAAACTCAGCAGGTACCTCTTTCCCTTTGCACTTTATTCCAAATTGATTGACTTGTTTGTGCATTGAGGACAATGCTTGTTTCTAGTTGGGGGGAGAGAAATAGTTTGAATTCTTTTCTTGGTCTTATGCATTGGTGTTGATTGGAATATGCTGAATGAAATTGCTGATCTACTTTGTTATACTTGATGAATTGAAATTTGAGTAGTGTGTTTAATTTAGCTAAAATGCTGAGAATTTTCTAAAAAAAAAAAAAAATTGACATTTTTATTCTCTTTATTCTATTTTATTTTCTTTTTGGATTGGATGTCATTAGATGTAAATATAGAGTTTTAGTTGTTGACAAAACATGATTTGAGTATTCTTAAGGGATTGTGAAAAAATTCTGGTCTCTGGATATTGAGGTACTAAATTGCTGATACACCATATTCGAATATGGGTTCGGGTATTCGAATATGCCTTCGGTTGAAATTCCTGTTTAAATACCCGTGGCTGGCCCATTTGAACCCTATTCTATTCGAATACAAAACCCTGGTGCCAAAACATTTTAGCCTCCTCCACCTCAAACATCTCTTTCGAGCTTCAACTACGGGGTGACTGAAAGTGTTCTGGAGTTCACATTAAAGTGGGATTAAGCTTCAAAGCTTGGATTGGAAGAGCTAGGGTTTATTTGTTGAGGGATTTTTGACAGAAGGGTCTCTTCAGCAGCTTTGACAAAATGCCACCAAAAAGGATTAAGAAAATGGCTTACAGAGGGGAGGCAAAGAGGAGAAGCATGCGTATCAGAAGCAAATACGGTAAGGGTTCCTCGCTTGTAATTCATGACCCCATAGCCCTAGAACTTTCATCTTCCAAGTCAGACCCCAAGCCATCTTCTAGGACAGGGTCTTACCATTCTGTAGGTAATGAGAATATTGGTGAGAAATGTGATGAGCATGTTTCTAATATTGAAAAAGAAATTTCAGTTGAGGCCCCTGGCAATATACCTACTGAGGATCACATTGCTGAACCTGAGCACGAGGTTTCCACCTCTGAAAATGCCCCTGTGGAACAACTTGAAAAGGATCCTTTTGATGAAAACACTTTTGATAGTTCAAGGTTTGCTAATAAACCTTCAGAGCTGAAATATGATGAAAATTTTAGCAAGAGGACAGTTTTGTGTGAGAGAGGAATTAAGCTGGAAGATTACATTGAGGCACCTTATGAATTAATGGAGTTATTTGAACAGAGGGGTTGGGTGCAATGGGTAACGACTAGTAGGAAGGCCATAGTGCCTTATGTGAGGGAATTTTATTCAAATGCTGAAATGGGTATGTTACATGGTAGATCTGTGATAAATTCTAAGGTGAGGGGGAAAGAAATCACTTTGAATTTGGAGAAAATTTCCTTTATTGGCCACTTACCTGCTGAGAGAATACTTGATGCTACACTTGAACAGAAAGCTCAGTGGGAGGAGCAATTGAACAAGGATAATTTAGCTAGATTGTTCACGGATAATCCTCAAGCAGAATGGACCACTACTAGGCTACCAAAGTCAGGACTTACTCCAAAAAGTAATGTCCTTCATATGCTGGTGTGTTCACTGATCCTGCCACATGCCTATAAGTCCACCATCACCTTAGAGCAAGCCACAATTATGGGGAAGTTGTTGCTGGGCATTCCCATTGATTTACCTTATCACATTTGGTTGGTCATTGCTCATGTTGTGGAGAAACCTGAGTCAAATGCTGGGCTACCTTTTGGGGGATTGATCACAGAGATAATTCAACATTTTCTTGGTATTAAAGAAGAAGTGGGAATGGCTGTTGTAAAACCAGCTTCTTTGATAGCCAAGACCTCAGTAAAAAGAAGCCAAGGACAGTTAAGAAAGAGGGCTGCTCCACCTGTAGCTGAGGACAACCAGCAGCAAGCAGAAGAAGTAGAAAATGAAGCAGCTTCTTCAAATACAAATGAGAAACTCAACTTGATCCAGCAGAATCAAGAATTGTTGATGAAGGAAGTGAGTGAGCTGAAGAAGGGGCAACAGAAAGTTATCCGATTGCTGGAAAGGATATTCGAATCAGACAGGGAAGATGAGGAGTGATTCAGTTTTCCAATTTGCTTTGTCATCAGACTAGACTTTTTGACAGCAATTCCTTAGAACATTTCAAACATGTTTTGTCTTTAGAGAATAGTTTCCTTTGTTTTATTTTCTGATTTTGTTAATTTTGAATTTGAATGACTTTGAACTCTAAATTTGGATGATATTTTGTTGGAAATCCATTTTGAGCATTGGGGTGGTGTTGTGATCTGTTTAGTTGAGATGAGCTCTTTTGTTTTAAATGCATGACAAGCTATAACTTAGAATGTACCTTGATGCTGATTGCTGGATTTTGAGTTTTCAGTTTGGAATTTGAATTAGTTGTTATGTTTAATTTGCTTAATGGTTGAATTAGTATGGATAGAGTTAGTTCTTAACTTGTCAACTTAGACATGGGCATTTGTGAATGAGTTTCTTGATTGAACAATGGATTGCATTATTTCCCAGCCATAGTGGAGACTTAAACCTGAAGTGAGATTTTGAGCCTTTAAGCTTTGTTTATGAGAGATATGCAATTACTCTAGAGCTTGTCAAAAGCTTAAACATTTCTGTACTTCATTTTCTTCAATAACTCCAATTACAATACTTTGCTTTGGGTGTTTGTGAAGTTGTAGAGGAATTGAACTTGATTCTTGGTTCTTAGTTTTTATGGTTGAATGAAATGAAACCAAGGAAATGATATCAGGCCATTTTTCTTATCTGTTGAGCTTAAAAAAATTTTTCCTCTTCTTTGATGAACATTATCCTTGGAGCCAAGTTTGAGCTTTATTAGAGCATTCATACTTCTTTATTCTTACCACATCATCCCCTTAACCATTATGAATGCTCTTTAGCCTTCCCTAACAGATTGGAATACGCTGAAAATATTAAGGAAGAGCAATGAACAACATTTTGGAATTTTTGGGGTGAGGATAGAAAAATTGATGGAAGGAAAAGAATGATAAGAGGATATGGTGATGTCCAAATTCAGAAAACTCTGTTTCAATTATGAGTTTCGACTTTTAGATATATAGACATCAAAAAAAAAAAAAAAAATTTCTTTTTTTTGATTTCAGTGTTCCAATTCATTTTGAATTCCTTAATCCTCCTTTCAACTACCTCATCAAACCTCATGGCCCCATTACAACCAAAAGCAAGTCCTAATTGATCTTTGGAAGAATTATCATTCAATTGTGAAATTTAGGAATTGGGGGAGTATAGTGAAAATTCTAAAATAACTTTACTGCACTATTCTTTCATGGAGTTATGCCAAGTCCTTTTCTTTATTGGATTGAACGTTTTTGACTTGTAGATGCACCCTCTTAGAATTTGATTTACATTTATTCTTTACAAAAAGGGGCATCTTGAGGGGAACCTTGTGTGCTTCATTTTCTTGTGAGTGAATTCCAAGGTGAGATTTTGAAGTTGAAGCTTTGGGAAGTAATATGATTCAAAGTTCAGGATAGAGTTTGATTATGGAGATCTATGTTGAGTTAACAGGTTAAGAACTGAATTTTCATGCTTGGATCAAGTGTTTAGCAAATTTCACATACCATACTTAATTTCATGATTCTAGGAGTGTTAGCTTAAATTTCTTAGCTTGATGTATTGAGCAACATTCCATGGTTATGACTTATTATCCATTTAAAATTGAAGATGTTATTTTTTTTTTTTTTAGATGTGTCCTTCACAAATGTGCAATTCCATAACATGAAAATGTTGATTGTTTTAAAGGTAGCCTTCCTTCCTTAAGCATTGCTAGGGACTAGCAATGTCTAAGTTGGGGGGTGTGATTGGGCTTGAGTTGTTACACATTTGTTCACTTAAATACACTTTTATACATGACATAATTGATATAAGACAGGTGTTTTGTGCAGAATTTATCCACATCTTTAGAATATGGAACATGTGTTGAATTGTGCCATAAAGAGAAGCAATTTGAGCTAAATTAAGAATGCAAAGAAGGAGATGCTGAAGCACATCTGTTGAAATGGATTTGTTGAGTAAAGTCATGGGAGCGGAAGAAGAATTTCCAGTTGCTGAACAAGTTGAATTCTGGAAGGAGGAGAACATTCGAATATAGTGCCAAAGCATTCGAATGCTGTCAAAAAGAGTTCAGAGAATTTCTGGAGGAAATGCATATTCAAATACAGCCAAGCAGTATTCGAATACGAGGATCGCTGGCAGAAAACAGACTCCACGTGATTTTACAGATTCGGGGGGGAGATGCAATCTGGAGGAGAGAGAAAGACTGGGGAATGATGGCATCACACGACCCACACCCATGAGAGGACAGAACATTCGGTTAGAAGAGAGAGAAGCGAGAGGAGAGAGAAGGAGAGCAGCGAGGGCAGCGAGAGAGGAACTTCCTCTTCTTCCTTCTTCTTCATTCTCTGGTTTTAGAGATTTTTTCTGTAATTTTCTGTTGTTTTCAATTCTGATTTTAATTTCAGATTATTGTAATTAGATTTGAATTCTACAGCACATTGTTAATTTCATTCTTGTAATTAGATTTCAATTGGAGTTAAAGAGAGAATTACATTTTTCAGCTTTGAAGTTCAAGTCTCTGTTCTTCATTTTTGTTCTTCATTTTCTTAAGATGATCGGCTAGTTCTTCTTGGGCTAAGGCAAGGATAATGACCTGTCCAATGATTTCCAAGATGCCGTTCTTAATGGATTAATTTTGAGTTCTTTGGTTATCAATCTTAGTTGTATCTTGTTACTCTTGAAATCAATGGTTCAATGTCCGATTAACATTTGTTTACATATTCTATCAATGAGTTCATAGAAGTTGCTGAATTCAGAACTCTTATTGCAAATATGTATGGAGTTGCTAGAGTTAGATCTTCTATAGTTTTCATGATAGCTTATGCACATCACTTGTTTGATCCATGGCTTGTATCATTTGAAATTAGTTTTCTCCAAACATTAGAGCAACTAGAATTGATGATCTATTCACTCTTGGTATTTTGAGATTGATTTGGATAGGCATTGGAATTGCCTTGCCCATCTTTTTAATATCAAGTTTTAGTTAAGTTTAGTTTTCATTTCAAAATCCATTACCAAATCATCAAAAATTCCAAACCAGATTTTCAATTATGTTTACCATTCATGTGAGCCATGTTTTGCCTCTTTAATCCATTTGATTCAAACATGATTTTGCTCCCTAGATCCCTGTGGATATGACCTGGTTCTCACCAGTTAATTGTGCTACAATGAAACCTTGCACTTGGGGGAGTTTGTCTTGATTTTCCTTTCTCAACACTTTAGAAATCTGAATTTGCATTTTTATTTACATTTGAGAGTGAGGTAATTGAGCAAAAACAAGCAACATGTTACAAAGATTCTAAGCAATTTCCCAAGAAAAAAAAATTGCATTTGTTTAGTAGTTGATTATTACATTTACAATATATTTTCGCTTCAAATTATGGAGACATTTGGTTATGCATTATTTTGCAAAATTATTTTGGGTGCAATGATATATTAAAAATTTTTATGTATTAAATTATGAAATGGTTTAAAAAAATTACTAGTATTGGCTCGATTATTATTTTCATGAGGATATCGATTCATGTACTTATTGTTATTTGGTTCTATTACTTTGATAATTCATAACTTTTAATTTCGAGGTACGTTGAATTGTCAAATTTACGATTTCCTAAATGTTACAGCTAGAGTTAAATTTTTGATATTGTAAATTTTGTTTGGGGTTCCATGAAACCTTAGGCCATGATATTTTGTATTTGGTCAAAATGTATTTCCTATGAATTCAAGGAACGTATTTTTATTTTATATATAGTGGTTTTGTGTGGAGATTGCTGGTCTGAATAGGTAGTTATATGAGTTGTTATGTGTAGCGGTTTTAAGTTTGTTGGTCAATTTTTTTTTTTTTTGCTGGTTTGCTTTATGTGGTGGGGTAGAGTTATTGTTTCTTGATGATTGAGCTACTAGCTGCATTTGTTAAGGTTGGTGTAGTTTTTCTTGTTTCCAATTGAGTTGTTGTTTGGTAGGGATGGATGCTGCTTATGATTTAGCTGTGGATTAGTGCTGAGGGTTGGTTTTCATTTTGTGATGTATGCTTATTATCATTTGCTATGTTGTTGCAATTTTAGTCTATCTTCCGTTGTGATTTTGTTTAGATTTATTTATTTTTGTTCTCCTTTGTGAGTTAGATTTGTGCCGATTGTGGATTATAGTTGTGAGCTTATTGTTTATTTGAGAGTATGTTTCTTTAATTTTGTAATTGTTTATATATTAATATAATCTTTGTTGCTTTTCAAAAATGGTTTTGTGTGAATAGTATGCATGAGCTTATAAAGGTTTACTTTTGTACAATTAATTTATTTTTAAAGTGCTCCAAACTATATAGTATTTGTAGAAGTATGTGGTTTGGATTTACTAATATTGTAAATTTCAAGGACAAAATTTTTGTAAGGAAGGTAGGATGTAATGACCCAGATTCAATTTAAATTATATTTTATTATTAAGTAATTTTAGTTTGTTATTTAAATTTGATAATTATTTTTTTTTTTGTTAATGTTGGATTGTATTTAAATGGTTGAATTTGGTAACCCTTAAGGATTTAAAATTTTAAGAAAAATATATAATTTTCTTAAACTCATAGGGGGTGGAGGCATAATTAATTAAATTTATTAGGGCTTCCTTGTTACTTGAGCAACTATATATATAGTGCTATATGCTTGCGTGTAAAACCCTAAAAAAAAAAAAAAAACTAGGAGGCTGCAACTGCAGCGATGGTAGCGGCAGCTGAGTTTTCTTCTTCGTTGTGCTGTCTTCTTTCTTTGTTGTGCTGCATTTCTTTCTTGTCGATCATGCTGTGCTTTCTTCTTTGTTGCGTCCTCTACTTTGCCGGACTAACTAAAATCCACTGTATAAATATATATATAAAATCTGCACATCTCGAGGTAAGGGGCGGGATCTTTTTATTGTTTGTGCAATATATAAATATGTAAATATATGCACACAATTCACATATATATATATATATATATATACAGTTAGGGTTTCAAGTCCATGTACATTTGTGATTATGTATATGGAAAATAGTCGAATTACCTAAGCAATTTTAGAACTTGGAAGGTTTATATATACATATATAAGGCATTAGGTAGAAGGGAGATAACTCGAAACTTTTATCTAGTTAAACAAGTGCATGTATATATAGTATTCAGTTCAAAGAGGTAGCCCAAAACAGCTTTCTATAGTTAAATTTATATATGCATGTGATTGTTTGCCTACGAGATTTACTAGTGTTTGATTTAATTGAGATGTATAAAGTGATTGAAAGTCATAATCCATGAACTCTTTAGTTGTTGGTGATTAAAAATTTAGGCTATTGCTTTAATTAACTAATTAAAGGTGTAGTAAATTCTTAAATCATTTATTTATTTATTTATTTATTTTTTGTTGTTATCATTGTGTGGTTTTATTTCACAATAATATAAAATGGTCCTGCTTGCAAATGTAGATGCTTTCATAAATTATCAACCGAGTGATGAGAATTTATTGATGAGAATTTATGGAAATTATAGAAACTCCTCTGATTCAAGTATTTAGTCTGTTGTTGTAATTAAGAATGTAATTTAGACGACTTTAAAAGAAGATGATAAGAACTTTAATTTTATAAGCAGTTCATAGATGGGATTGATTTTATGTTTTGTTTGGGTTAAGGGTACTAAAAATATTGGGTATATTTACCCAAGGGTTAAAAGTCTTGAAATCTGTGCGAGATGGTTATCGAGTCTACTAGGCTAGTAACCTATAAAACGAGTAGATACCTAATGGTGGCATATAATATTTCTAAAACTTTGACTTAGGAAGCAGACACCAGAGGATGGTGTAATTAATATTCCAAGGGTTTTGAGTTAAGAAACAAACAATGAAAGATGGTATATATTGGCTAGGTCCTATACCAAAGGACAACAAGCAACAATACGTGAGACCAATTTATTTTATTTTGATGTGTTATGTAGTGTTTATGTATGGTTAAATTGTAAAAGAAGATAAATGAATAAATAAATTTAATTTTTTACTTGCAGTTGTTGTAAGAGATTGTAATTTGTGCTGAGATATTTCACTTAGTAGCATGCTAAGGCATTTATTTAAATTTAAAATGTAAATTTATTTATTTTTATATTTTTTATATTTATTGCTTTATAGTATATGTGTATGGCTCTAATGTAGGATAGGAAATGTGATTAAATGGTTTAATGTATTCCTTTATTCGTGTACTCAGGTCATGTAATCCGGAGTGTGACATATATATTTAATTTTAATAATAAATAGCAGAAAATATATTCTCAAAATTTGTTTAAAATTTTAAGTTAAATTTAAATTAAAAAAGAATTAAATCAAATGAAAATGTTGTAAGATTAAAAACCTAAAATTGTTAGGTTTAATTTGATTTTTTTTTATTTTCATTATGTTTTGTTCACCTTGTTTTTTAACATCGAAGACAAAAATAAAGCATATACATAATTTATTTTTGTTTTCGAGTCGAGTTTTTTTTGGATGTGATAAAAAAAATTTGATTTATTTAATTTATAACAAAAATCTAATGATTATTTGATCAAACTCATACAAACTCTAGTGAAAAGTTCCAAATTTAAGTATGTAAGTAATAATCACATTAGAAATATACTTAGATAATTATGAAATAATAAATAAATAAAAAATTAACAAAATTTTTTTAATGGATTTCAACTGAAACCCCTTCTAAATGGATAAGGGGTTCAAAGTGCTTGAATTAATAAATGAAGAAAATAAATTGAAAATTAGATATACTTGAAGAGGTGTTAGTATAATTAATCCATTCCAAAATTTAATAATTAAATCATTAATTTATTTTAAAACTAAAATCAATTTTATTAATTTTAAATTAAATTACGTTTTTATGCTTACTTAATAACTTTTATAAAATTAAAGTATTTTATAACCTTTTTCCCATAATATATAGTAAAGTAAAATTTAATAATTTTTACTTTAACTATTGTTTTTTTTATCTAAAAATCATATTTTAGTATCTAAGTTTTTTTTTCTTTTTATAATAATTAAATATTTTGACTTTTAATTAGTTCATGATATTTTCTCAGACATCATTTTGTCTAAAATACATTTACCCTTAAGGTAAATATACATTTTTAGAAAATATAAAATATTTACTTTATACATTTTTAACAGGCCGTGTTCCACCACTAGGATAATATAAAATATTTATAATATTTTCAACTAATATAAAAAAAGTAAAAATATGAAATATTTATTTTTTTACTCATTTATATATAGTGGTCTAAAAATATTATTTAAAAAAATAAAATCAAATTAAGCTTTTTCTAAAAATAAAAATTTCATATTTTAACATAAAAATAAGTAAAAATACATTTTTGAATATATATTTAAGTGTAACTGCACGTTACCGTACTATGTATGGTGGAAACACTCCCTTCCTAATTTATATTTATGCTTCAAACTAAAAATGCTTGATCCCTTTAATGTAAAAAACAAAACATAATCTACTTGTAATTTAAATTAAATTAAAAAATAAAAAAATATTAAATTTAATTAAATAAAAGGCATACGTACTATATAAATTTATATATAGTGGTCTACAACTATTATTTAAAAAACTAAAGTCAAATTAAGTTTTTTCTCTAAAAATAAATATATTATATTTGAACATAAAAATTGAACAAAAATACATTTTTGAATTTATATTTAAAGGTAACTGTACGTTACCCTACTGTGTATGGTGGAATTACACTCCCCTCCTAATTTATCTTTTTACTTCAAACTAACAATGCTTGATCCCTTTTAATTTAAAAAACAAAACATAATCTACTTGTAATTTAAATTAAATTATAAAATTAATAGAAATATTAAATTTAATTAATTATATGACATACGTACTATATAAATTTATGTATAGTGGTCTATAAATATTATTTAAAAAAATAAAGTCAAATTATTTTTTTGAAAAAATAAAGATATTATATTTTAATGTAAAAATAAGTAAAAATACATTTTTATGTATCTAATTTTTATTGAAAAAATTCTCTTAATTAATTTTGACTCATAAAGAACAAATAATATCATTCATTTTTGTACTTTAGTCCAAAACACGATGTGATTTTGTGTGAATTTTTAAATTACAAGAAATCATTTTTTAGGTCAAACTTTAGTACTAATTACCCCATTTGTTTCGGGCTTTTTAACCCATATATCAATAATAATACAATTATTCACCAAAATAGGGTGAAGCGAAAGTATTTAACTTTAATATTTGTTAACTTCTAAAATAAATTAAAACTTAATAAAAATAAATTTCAAACAAAGCTGAAAAATATAGCAAAAGTATGAAAGAAACATGTTTTCATTTACATATAAACCCATACAAAACATGTTTTCAATTACATATACGAAATAAAAAAGCCCAATAAGAGTTTGAAAGAAAAAAAATATATATATATAGTGGATTACTCCATGCCACAAGGAGGCATCTTCCGCGTACAGCGTGGTCAGACTGGGTGTAATGGCATATCGCTAGCTACATCCACTGATGCTGTCGGTGCCTCCTCCAAACGTGGCTCCTCCACTGGTGCCTCATTAACACTTGCCTCCACCGCCGCCTCCAAACGTGGCTCCTCTGCTGGTGCCTCATCAACACGTGCCTCCACCGCCGCTACCGTTACTGCGTCGTCTACACATGGTTCTCCTATCAGTACCTCATGTATACATGGCTTCTCCATTGGTGCCTCATGTACACATGCCTCCTCTACAGGTACCTCATGTGCCTCAGCTGATGCCAGTGTGCTAGTAGGCAGATCTCTATCTAGGACCATAGGAATGTGGGACGATGAAGATGTGTCTGTCACTCGTACTCTACGTCGGGTGTGATACTTAGTTGGTGCCTGGGGGACTGTCACGAACTCTGATGCATGTGGTAGGGGAAGATCATTGCGTGGTTCAGGGCCATATGGAGTCAGATGCCCCCGCACTCGCCTTCTGGTAGGCTGTGGTCGGGGTGGACGCGATAGTCCGAGCTGAGATGAAGTGCCTGGTTGGGTAGTATCACTGGGTTCCTTTAATCGCTTGTCATGATCGATGGCTGCAATCACCAGTGCTGTTTGATGAATAATTTGCTGTAGCGCCAAAATGTAACCTGCCTGGTCCGCACCATTGACGGCTGCAGACGCGACTCGATGCACGTTAACAATAGTATTAACCTACAAATTACAAAGAAGCTATATTAGTTTAATTTAGAACAAAATGAACAAAACATGTCCAATTGAAATAATCGTAAATAGAATTCCATACCAAAATCGAAATGTTAGCTGCCACTGGCTGAGACCCAATAGGTGGCACATGTGAGGGTAGTGCAATGTGACTTCGGGTGATCTGACGGTACCATTGCAAGTATGGGTCGTCAAATGAGAGACGTGTGCTAAATGTCTGACCTTGGACCACCGTATCTCGTCGTCTGGCCCACTCTTCCACGTAGTGCTGGTGGTACTGTAACCAGTTGACCTCCCCTCGGCCACGCCTAGTCAACTCGTGTAAATGGACATCCGTGTCAAACTGCACTGGGATCACCTGACGGAGGCCGAACTGACCCATCACGCGTCCTGGTAGGTGGTACTCGACGACCTCGAAACATATCAATGGGCATGTTGAGCGCCACACCAGCTCTCCATCTCGGCAATATGCTGGAAGTGTGCTCAAAATAGACTCAGGGTATGGACACCAAGTCATCTGCTCTTCTCTCATAAGTGTGAGCTGATCTCTGCAATCCCTTAGGGGCCTCGCGAAGCTCACTACCAGAAGCCCCTTCTATCTGCAACCCCATGGATCCCCTGGAAGTCCAAATTGCTCCAATCCATCACTTGGTAAGGGAGCTGGTCGTCTAATGATTGGCCAAAATTGTGCCAGCCGCTCCCATATCCAAACCTATCATTAGAAATGGTAAATCATTTTCAAATTAAGATAACATAAGTCTAATAACATTGCAAAATGATAACGTATAAATATGGCTTTTTTTTATTTTACTTGAAGTATCTCAACAGGTCCTGCCATCTCTGTTGTGCGAGTGGTGGAAGTTGAGTACATCTCTCTATATAAGCATGCGAGAGCAGCTGCTCCCCAAGCTAGTCTCCCGCATGCATCCAAGTCCCGGAGCAGTGGTAAATAATGTAACTTCACCATATTTCCTGAGTGGTCTGACAGTAAGTGCGCCCCAATGATGATGAGAATAAGTGCCCCGGCATGGCATTGTATGTCCGCATCTGTGGCCTCATCTGGCAAATGTAGGAAATGCTCAGTCAACCAACTAATCTTTAGACGCCCTCTCTTGAAATCCTCTGGAGCTGGTGTTCTACCAAGTAGCTCCTGGCACAGTGCCTGTCGTCTCGCTAGTCCATACTGCACGTCTGTCCCAGAAATAGGGTCACCATCAACCTGCAAGCCAGATATAATAGTCACGTCCTGCAATGTGATAGTCGCCTCACCGACGGGCAAGTGGAAAGTATGTGTCTCCCGTCTCCATCGTTCCACCAACGAAGTGATAAGCGGCCAGTATAGGTGAATAGCTCCTAATCGATATATGCCATAAAACCCGGCCCTATGTAACTGCTACAACACACGGGGATCCTGAGGTGGATCCAATATCTGGCGAAGGGGGTTTGCGTAGTCCGAACCCGTAGAACCTCCTCGAACTGCACATCACACCAAAACTTAAATAATAAGTATTCTATACTTGGAGGAATTGAGCATAACTAAAATTCGACATTGAAATAACCGAAATCCACATACGTACCTTGACTGGGGCCTCCCAAATATCTGTCGAACGATGCTCGGCCTGGGAGTGAAGTACAGTAGGATCCAATGGCCCAGGATCCAACATATGGCGTCGATCTTCCATATCGCTGTACAAATCATATGAATGACAAAGATCTATGAATACCCTATTAAATCATAAATAAACTAATAAATAGCATCATGATGATCATGGCTAATATTTTACAAAAGAAGTAGAGAAATTACCACCAATAGCGTGAAATTCCAAAATATTCTTTCATTAATATAAAACTCATAAGTACACATGATCTTCCTAACTTACAACTTCTTTAATTTATTTACAATCAAACTTAAGGTAAGAACCTACTGGCTGATGATAATGTAGCCAGACAACAGAACAAGCGAGGTTAGACTTAACCAAATGGATGATATTACTACAAATAAAGTTCGAGTCGAGTTGGTCATGGTCTTTGCTCAGTTGAGCAAAGATACACGTGTGTGGGCCTTCGTATTTAGTTATTTCAAATAAACCATGCAAACTTCGCCTGCTTTTTCGAACTCGCCAATCGCACTGGCCTTCTTTCCTCTTGGGACACTTAGCTACCCAAGTTCTCCTATTTGGTTATATAGTTATTTAGAGCTGATTTGATTTGATAGCATACAACTTTATACACTAAATTAGATGCTTTTTGTCCTTGAAAAGTTGTCCAACACAAGGATCCTCCGTCTCTGGGTTCCATGTTCACCGGCAAAGTGAAGGGGCCCATGAAAGTGCATTGTCATCCAATTTAGTAGAGGTGAATATTTCTGACATCGGTTCATGCAGTCGTCTAACCGATCTTTCATAGTGTTTGTTGACAATCGGATCCCCAGTAACTACTTCCTCCATCATGTTTATGTGTTGCAGTTCTATGTTATCCTCATTAATCGGACTTCCATCACCATTGAACTCATCAGCCTGGTTAGTTATATAATCCCAAGACATGTCCATTTATTGCATGTACTCACGGACAGGGTCAGAATTAGGTTGAGGGGTGGTGCCCATCTGGTTGTCTGGATCATTGTATATGGAGGAGGGCATGACTTCGTTGTAATTGCCTATCAAATTTTCAATGTGAGCATCCTCGCCAGGGTTAATTTCCCCGCCAACTATCACATGATCAATTGATTGAAACTCCAAGAAAAGATCATAGTGATTGCGATTCAGGTTATGAACAACAGCAAACATTGCCTCCACTGTGTCATCGTCCACTATATCCAATGGTCTGTGAAATATTTTGCCCCCATTTCCAACAATTGGATATCTGCACACCACTCTCAAAATTGTCTTCTCTGGGTCCTTATTGACTGCATCGTACAGTTTTGCCAGCAACATTGCATAGGAAGACTGAGTACTAATCCTTATACAGCGGTTAAATGATTTATTATACCCCACGTTGTCATTTGAATTTATGATGTTCCCTTCCCAGAGACAAAATGGTGAAATTCTTAATTGAGACATCACGAACAACCAATGACCGACAAATTACGACCCTGAAAAAAAATAAGTATTAGGGACCAAAACTTCTATCTTTGTAAGGGTCGGAGTTGACTTATCTAAATTTAACTTATCTAACTAGGATTGGATTCGAGTTTTATCTAACTTAATTTAACTTAAATTAGTTTACTTAACTTATTTACTTATATTTTGAAATTATTTAGTTTATCTTACTAAGTAACTTAATTTAAAGTAAATTTACATGTTCGTTATAATTTTATAATCGTCCATGAAGTTATATAATCTATGTAACTCATCATAAGTTAAATAATTCATTATTTCTTATTTTTTCCTTTTTTGTTTTTTCTATATTAATCAAATTATGTAATTAAATTTAACTATATAATATAACATCAATAACTTCATTTAACTTTTATATAACAAATTGTATTTTTGCTAAGTAACTTAATCTAAAATAAATTTATAAATTTTTTGGATTCACTATTTCAAATTTATAAATAGAAATGCAAGATATTTTTAAAAAAAAATATATTTTACAATAAAAAATTATATTGAGTTATCATTACAATATTAAAGTAATAAAAATAATATTTTAATTAAATATATGTATTTGTTTTATGTATTTTAATAGAATTTAATATATATATATATATATATATATATCTTATTAATAACTCTTAAAATTAAATATCTAAATTAATTTATTTTATTTTCATATAAAGTTTATTTATTTAAAAGATACATATCTTCACAAAAAAAATGAAAAAAATGAGTTTTGTCATTGATGAGGTAAGAAAAAAAATAGTAGAGTTAAATGTGGAATTTTTATTTTTCTAAGTTTTTTTTTTTTTATAATTTTTTGATCTAAGTATGTTTTATAAATTTATATTTAAACTCTTTGTAGGTCAAATTATATTTTGATGTATAAGAATTTCTAATCTTTAATATTATATGTGGGTGGAACTAAAATCAAGCTACTTTAGTATTTTTCAATTAAAAAATTGCTATTTTAGTATTATTTTTTAAGTAAAAAAATGTCTATTATTAACGATTTGATATATATTCGTTTAATGGGTGAGGTGTGTACGATAGGTCTTATAAATATTCATATATCGGTACGTTTTATTAAAATTGATATAATATCTAAATTAATTTATTTTATTTTCACATAAATTTTATTTATTTAAAAAGATACAAAACTTGAAAAAAAATGAAAAAAAAAAGAGTTCAAATCAAACCAAACTATCGCCCGTAACACAAGAGCAGTGCAGCGAAAATAATAATTTAATATCTAAATTCAAATCAAACAACATCTCACCTGAAAATGAAGTAGGTTTGACGAAGGAAATGATAATTTCACACCAGAAGCATCAGATAACAAAATCAAAGTCCAAAATCAGATTCCAAAATTTCATTTCTTCATAGCCCAAATCAGAGTTCAACACAAAACATATATCTTCTCAATTAGTTAACCCAAGCCAACATACAGCCCAGCGCATTCACGGTTAAAGCAAATTACAAGAACCAAACCATAACCAAGAAATGAACTTCTGTTGAAGACTAGCCGCGTGCGCGCGCGTGTATATATATATATAGATAAGCATAGGCTTGAATGAGGCCTGAAAGATTAAAGAATACACTTACATTTTGTAGACGTTGGAGTGAGACTCTGAGAGATGAAGAAATAGCCTGGAGTAGCCTGCAATGGCGAGGGCTAGGCCGTTGGGGAGAGAGCGAGAGAGCGCGAGGGCTGTGCGAGCTCTGCGCGCTGTGCGAAATGACCGATGAAGAAGACGTGCTGGGGGTTCTGGGCTTTTAACAGAGTGTCGTCGAGTATGTGACGAGACCGCAGTGTCGTAATTTGTACTTACGACATGTGGTTTCTGCTCCTTGTTCCATTGTCTGAACTGTCGTCTACTCTGCCGGGTATTGACCAAGCTGTCGTCAATGGAGTTCACGGCTTCAACTGTGTCATCGACCCTAGTGACGACACACACCCGAATTCCGCAAATAGTTTTGAGGCACCCTATTTCGGTAAAATGTTTTATTATTATACAATATGTCAGCAAAAACCCCCATTACGCACATTTCCTAACATTCGATGTAAGATGTCTGTTCACCGCAACTCTTTAAACAAGACGCAAACTGAATGAAGCGGTCAAGCGATTTTTATTTTATTTTATTTTTTTTGAGCTAACCCAACTCACCACACACACATACACACCCTATCATTCCGACATGGGCGCCAAAAATGGGGTTGTTTTAAGCCAACTTTAAAGCAGAATGCCTTCAATTGAAAGGAAACCTATGGCATTCCGTTTTCTACCTCAGTGAAGTTGGAAACTTGGAAGGTCCTATCCCTTCCTTCAACGCTTTCTTTCCTCCATCATCAGTGAGGATCAGGGCTGCCTATAAATGGTGAACTAGGTATCTGTTTAGCTGTCTCTCAAATTTCTCTCTCATCTCTACCTCTGTCGCTACGTTTATTCATCACTGTGAATACATATTTTGTTTAGTACCCAAACTGCGTGCAAGTTGTTCGAGAAAATGTCCATGAGAAATTATTTTGGTTTTGGTTGGACTGACAGAGACAAAGTTTGGTTGTGAAGATTTTGAAGCTTCATATTTTGTTTAAAGTTTGATTGTGAATTTTTATGTATTTAGGTGCCATTTGGTTTGTGTTTTTATTTTTTGTTTTCTATTTTTGGTTTTATTTTTTGTTTTATCTATTTTATGTTTTGAAAATCACAGAACAAGGAAAATAGAAAACGTATTTGGTTTGATATTTATTTTTTGTATTTTAAGATTTTCCTTATTTTAGGTTGAAAATATTCGAAATGATTTTTTATCATTTTGTATTTCGTGTGTAAACTTATTTTCTATTTTCTAAAATAAAATTTAAAAATACAGGTGATAAAATACATTTTGAATTGTTTTCTTTGTTTTTAAAGTTGTAGAATGAAAAATGGGCACTTAATTTTTATTTTTTGGATCTGCTTGAACTGATTTTTGAATTAATGAGTTGAAGAACTTAAAACTACCATGTTGGTTTTAGCCTAGAGTAGTTAGAAAGTTTAGAGCTCGAGATTTAAAATGGAGGCCCGGTTATAATATCTTCGTTTCCCTTTTTATTTTTTGGGTCCAAGTTTCCATTTTTCATTTTTGCTAATATTTTATTTATTTCGCCATTAAAGTGTCATTGACACAGTGACATTTGAAGTCCTCGTACAAAGGCAAAGCAATCTGCATTGGCCTAATCCACTACACACCATCACCTACACTTGAATTTGTGGATTTTGGCGCACCCACGCATTTGAAAAAAACAATGTCAAAGGTCGTGAGCTGTTTTTAAGCACAAGTAATATGTATATTTAAAGTTTGATTATTTAGTTTTTACTTAGTTTGCAAAATTTGTGCTTCGACACATAGGCTATGATGAAGATAGAACTCTCCTTCTCAACTGTGAAGTTGACCACAAGTGCTGGCAGAATCAAACCTATGACTTACTCATGCCAACATTGAGAAGTCTCTTTTCCAAAATTTGACATTGCTTATAGAAATTTTCAATTTTGTGGTTGGTTCAGACCTTCTTAGGTTGAACTAGTTATAACAAAACTAAAAAATTATATTTTTTGATTTCATGTTATAACGCTAATGAGGATGAAACAATACTAAAATAAATCAAATACTTAATTTGAGGCTTTTTTTTGTCGGGTGATGCCCAAACATTGCTTCTGAATCTTGTTACTATGATGTCATGATTTTTTTAAATTTTAGGTTGACGCGTGATGCGGAAGTCAAAAAAAAAAAAAATTGAAATAATTGTTATTAGGATTTTATTTTATTAATATTAGATTTGATATTAGGATTTTACTTTATTTTATTAAAGATTTATTTTATTTTAGGGAAAATTTTATTTAGATTTATTTTAAGTAGGATTTGTTAGAATATTTGATTTTGTTTTATTTTTAGTAATCTTGAGCATGTATTAGCCTATTTAAAGATTTAAAATGATGAATATGAAAAATTGAGTTATTGAAACTTCTGTGGTTTGTTCTCCCTCGTCCTGTTTTCTTTCTTCTCTTTCTCCTAAACTTCTTCTATTTCTATTTCTCTCTCTTTACTTTACTCTCTATCGTCGTACATCAACTCGTTTTTGTGGATTTTTCTTTTCTTTTCTTTTTTCCTTTTTTTTTTTTTTTTGTGATGGAAGTATGGGATTGAATTTTTAGTAATAATTCATATGGTTCACTTTTCATATCCTTTTCCCTACAAATTAATGCTTTTGCACTGAAACTTTACCTCAAAGAATTAGATAATCAAGCAATTAGCTTTTTTTTTTTTTTTAATTTTCCCCCCTTTTATCTCTGTGTTGGAAATTTTAGGTCCGTATCATTTGTAGTTATAAATGATAATATCATGATATTGACTTATTTGTGGAGTAACACATAATGATATTTTTGCATAAGAGACCTGTGAAAAGCCTTTGTACTGGCTTTTCAGACATAGTGTTGTAGACGTAGGCTACATGTTTTGATTTTAGACTTCAATTGATCAATTACTAATTAGATTATATTAGTATGCTAGTCTTTTATATCTATTTTGCGATTCGACTGCCTTCTCACTTGGATCTCCTCCAACATCCTCAATAATAGTAGTATTCTTCAGCATTTCAGTTACTTGAACCGGAGTTTCAAAAAAAAAAAAAAAATGTTACTTGAAGCTGGTTAGAACGACTTTCAACCTTATTGCTGGTGCAAAGCACTGCTTGGATGCTGTTTGGTTTCCTCTTAATCTCTGCAATCCCATCATCTGTAAGGAATTTCAGCATATGGTATGTTAAGGGCACAACTTCCAATTCATGGAGCCATCTCCTCCCTACAACATTGTAGGTAGAAGGTGAATCCATCGTGATGAACTCCAATTCAGTAACAACAACGCAGCCCAAACTTGGAGGTTCACTCTTCCAATAGGCCACACAAGTGCAGAGTTGAATCCCACCAGTGGGTAACTCGCTTCTACGTGAACCTGTCATGTCAGCCACCAAATTGTAATGTCCTTCTAGTGTTGAAGAAGCCTTGCCTCCAAGGTCGAGATTTGTTTTACAGTGGACCTTTAACGACTCTTGAATATCGCTTTCCATTTCTTGAACGACTCTTGAATATCGTTTTCCACTTCTAGAATGACTCCAGAATGTCGCTTTCCACTTCTAGAACGACTCTTGAACGTTGCTTCAGTTGATCATCCTCCTTCTCTATGGTACCTCTGGATCTTGTGCCATTTATTCTTTGTTATGATCTATGAATTTATTTGGATATTTTATACATTTTAATTTAGTTGATTTTTTTTTTTAATTTCATCATGAAGGGTAAAATGGTAATTTTGCTTGAACTGAGCATTTTTGTCCTAAAATTTTTCTAAGTCTAGGAACTCCGTCTGCACGGGCATACATACGCAGGTTCGTGCAGACATATGTGTTTTTGGGTTTCCTGACAACTTTTTACTAGTTGATTTATTTATATATTGTGTGGGTGGATGACGATATGATCCAGGCATTTATTTTGGGTATTTTATACATTTTAATTCAGTTGATTTTGTTCAATTCTCATAGAAGGTAAAATGGTCATTTTGCCTGAACTCAGTATTTTTAGCCTAAATTTTTTCCCACTTTGGGAACCTTGTCTACATGGTCATACTTATGCAGGTTCTTATGAACACCCGTGTGTATGTTTGTGTTTCTAGATTTCTTGACAACTTTCCACCAATTAATTCATTTATATATTTATACATATGTACTATATGGGTGGATGATCCACCCACGCATGTTGCACACTCATCTATCCAGAGAGGTCGTCAGGTGGCAAAAGTGTTTGTCACTTCATCATGTACACATATATACCTTACATGCATGGGTGAGGGAAAATGGTTTTTGGCATTTCACTAAATTAGGTTTGAGCTCAGAGTTCAGAGAGAGTTTGATGAGATGAGCATTGAGAGATGTTGAAGAAGAATCAATGTGTGAATGTGTGTGTTCAATAGAGGAAAGAAAAAGAATGAGAATAAGAGGAAAGAAGAAGAGGAAAAGATAGAGAAGAGACCAATTTCTCAACATCATCATCTTGCATCCTAATTTCTACGTGTCTTGGCATCATCTTGGAATTTGAAGTAGGATTCCACGAACTAAATTTTGTTCTCTTTTAACATATGCATGCCAAATGTGGGTTGTTTACTTAGATGTGAAAAATTAGATATGTATACCATGTTTGTTGTTAATCCTGTTGTTTGATGTTTTAACAAGAAGTTTGTTGAAGTCTTGGATGTTTTGAAAACCTTTGTGACCAATGATTTTGCTTAAATTAAGAACTTTTAAGGTTTTTGTTATAAAATGATGAAACAGGGCATGTATTCCTAGAGAATTTAAAAATCTAACCATTAGCATTCATACGATCGTCCACATGGATACCTGAACCCAATCTTTTGGGCTGTTGTTCTTGCTTGTTCTACCTTAGCATGGAACCTCGTTCGAACTTGTATATGCATACGTATCCGTACAGATGTGCATACGGATGATTGTATTTCATCCTTCTTCTTGTTGATTGAATTGAAGTTTGAAGATGTGATATATTAATTAATCTGCATGCTGATTATGAAGGTTAATGTGAATGATGATTATACTCATATGTAGATAAGATGAAATGAATATATTAAATGAAATGAGATGTTGATTATAGTTATGAGTATTGATGTGAATGATGATTATACTCATATGTATATAAGATGAAATGAATATATTAAAATAAAATGAGACTTGATTATAGTTATGAGTTATATTGATTTTTTTTGGGGTTACGTTGATTATAGTTATGAGTTATATTGATTTTTTTTGGGGTTACGTTGATTATAGTTATGAGTTATATTGATTTTTTTTGGGGTTACGAAGTACAAAAATAGAGGTAACATACCCATAGGTGGAGAGTCGATATACCTGCATAGGGGTTGGTTACATAATAACAGTGTAGAAGTCTAAGGTTCAAATGTTTATCCTAGAACTATGTGAGGGATAGATTCTGAGCTATGTGCGAGAAATGTGTGAGGAATGTGCGAGTACATCCTAGAACTGTGTGTGAGGGATGGTATGTCACTCTCCAGCTGTGTGCAAGGTTGTTTATTTGGACTGGGTACTGTTTGAATTGGATACCGATGTTTGGATCTGTCTTGCAGAGTACCTAACCCAAAGGTTGTGATTTCTATGATTATAATGGAGATGAAATACTGAGATTATAAAGATGATATGATTATAAAATGCTGATATTTATTCATTTATGAATATATCTTGTTGAGATTATTAGTAGATGATAAGGCATGACACTGTTATTATTTGTGGGCGCATTTGTGTGGGTGCTCACTTTGTAGGTTTTGATAGGACCCTGCTTCATAGGCAGGCTGGACCTCCAGGTTGGGAGGCGTAGATGTCCATAGATGTCCCATTTCATTCGATCTTTGTTTATTATTTTGAGAGATGATGTCCCATTTCATTCGATCTTTGTATATTGTTTTGAGAGATTTATTTTGATGTGAGAGTTTGTGCATATTTAGATACTGTCTTAGATGGGGTTAAGGCTACGGAATCTTAATTTACTATTCTGGGATTGCGAGTTCAGTTTTATTTTATTTATCTTATTTTATTTTATTTATCTTGTAGTTATCTTGTTTTATTTTATTTATCTTGTAGTTCTGCTTTGATCAGGGCTTATTTGGCAACGTGATATTCATGTATTTTACCTATACTATGATTTAAGGGAAATTCATTCTTAGTAGTAGAACATATGCGTGGCAATGGTTTCTTTCCCACAAATGGCGCCAATTCTTCGGAGAAAAATTATCACCAGCATGTGAGTTGAACTGATGCTCTCTAAACCATGTTTGCAAACCTATAAAATAAAGATTGATCAGATAAAATTATTGACGGGTGCTAGCCAGATATGCTATGATAGTTAAGTCGATAGACTTACTTTTTGAATAATTTTAGCTGAAAGCTTGTGCGTATGTAGAAGCATACCTTTGCCTTAAGAGACCTACCCATTTTATAGTTGAGAATCTTTAAGATAACTTAATTCATTAAGGAGTCTAGTAGAATTTGGCAATTCAATTGCTGAGAGATTCTAGGAAGAGTTATTAGTAATCTTACCCAAGATAACGCCAAACCTTTCAAAAGGCGATCCCCTCAGATGCTTCGCAAAGACAACTTACAGTAAACCTTCTTGGCGCCATGTGTCAATAGATGACATTATCCTTTCCAATTAGAAAGTTCAGAGCTTGAGCTTGTATTCATGGAGGTTCATAGAATGAAAATGGAGGCACCATGTATAATATCTTTCATTATTCAACTTTTCAACCTTCATTTCTGTGAATGATTTATTTAACTTATTTTATTCTCCATTAAAAGTGCCATTAAGATTTTAAGTCCTTGAACAAAGGGAAAGCAATCTGCATTGGCTTAATCCACTACAAACCATCACCTACACTAGAATCCAAAGATTCTGGGGCACCCGCATGCACAAATATACATAAATATATATATATATATATACACAATTGTTGACGGCTGTGAGTTTTTTAAGCACAAACAATATGTAAATTTAAGTTTGATTATTTAGCTCTTGCTTATCTTGCAAAATTTGTGCTTTGGCATTTGTAGTCTGCGATGATGATGACATAATCAGGCTTGATTATAGGATAGCATTGATCATGGCTTGATTATAGGACAGCAAATCATATACTTGATTATAGGAGCACAGATTGTGCACCACTGATTGTATAGCTTGATTCTTGTATATTTTTCTTTTATGGTTCCTCTCTGTACCTATATAGGACACCAAACACATAATACAAGTACTGAATCCAATTCTTTATATGGTATCAGAGCCTGCCTAGTCTCTCACAAGCAATTTTTTTTTTTTTTTCCTCCAGACCTCGATATGTCTTCCTCTGTGAATAATTTTGGTCCTCACTAAATATCCAATCCAGAAAATGCCACATCTACCGCCCTACCTCTTACTGCTATAAACACGGCGTCTCAGCTCCCCTTAAAGTTAACAGCCCCGAATTACTCTTCCTGGCGTGCTCAGTTCACCTCTTTACTGATGGGCTGTGATCTTCTAGGTTATGTGGATGGTACCTTACCTTGTCCCTCTTGGACTACCTCTACTTCTGATGTGCTCGGATGCTAAGATGTCAAAGAAAGTTACTGACTTTTGGTATTCTCGCAGAAAGAAACCAACTCTTCACGTTTGATAAGCCAAAGGCGCCACAAACTTGTTCCGCTAGGGTGATTCGCCACACTCCGGAAAGATGAGAAGGGGAGTGATAAGAATCTGGGGGTTCAACTCGCCACTAACAATTTTCTCTTAAATTGCTAGATAAGAGATAGAAGGTTAAAAGTCACAAAACACTTCCCATTCATTCAAAAAAAAAAATGATCCCCTGATACAGCGAAACATCCCTATATATAGACCATTGCCACGTCTTTCTAAAAACCTATAATAATGCTTAACAGCTCATTTAACAATTACAACTCTTAACAACTAAGCAAACATAAATATAGCATTAAATTTGACCATCCCATGCTGCACGGTTAAGTGCATCCACATCTTAAATTAGTCAAATATTGATTTCCATGTGCTCATCTCGTTCACCCATACAAATTAGAACCATAGATTGTGCAGATCCACAAACAGCATTTAATTGCGCCTTGAAATTAGCCAATTCTGTCATTCCATCTTCGGGACCTTCCGAACATGCTACATTCATTCCAACAAGTGTTTTAAGTGTTGGTTGAATCATTTTAGCTCTTGCTCGGGTGACCGGACCAAGCGTAGAAACCTTCGGATCATCGGCTGCCTTATTCGCTTGATGATGCACATCATCCCCTCCGGGTTGGTTAGGATTTGTCCTCAAATCTGAATCTTTATAGTCATCAATATATGGGGTTAAATCCCGAACATTGAAAGTGTTCGATCCTTGGTATCCTTCGGGAAGCTCAACCTTGTAAGCGTTTTCGTTAATCTTACACAACACTTGGAATGGACCATCAGCTCTCGGCATAAGCTTCGATTTTCACAGGTTCGGAAACCGTTCCTTCTTCAAATGCACCCAAACCAAATCACCCGGATAAAAGACGACATGCTTCCGACCTTTGTTTGCTGCTTTCTCATCCGCTTCATTTTGGCGCTCAATACGTTCCTTAACTTGCTTATGCATGGTTTTAACTAGTTCAGCTTTCTTCTTTCCATCCAAATCGACACGCTCTTCGGCGGGTATTGGTGATAAATCAAGAGGTGTTATCGGGTTGAAACCATAGACGATTTCAAATGGAGTGAGTTTTGTAACCCGATGAACACTCCGATTGTATGCAAACTCGGCCATTGCCAATGCTTCATCCCAAGATTTCAGATTGTTACTAACGAGACTCCGAAGTAAAGTAGATAAGGTACGATTTACCACTTCGGTCTGACCATCGGTTTGTGGATGACAAGCTGTACTAAAAAGTAGTTTCGTCCCAAGCTTCTTCCAAAGCGTCTTCCAAAAATAGCTCAAGAACTTAGTATCCCGATCGGATACTATGGTCCTCGGAACCCCATGTAACTTGACGATCTCCTGAAAGAATAAATCAGCCACATAAGAAGCATCACCGGTTTTGTGACAGGGAATGAAGTGTGCCATCTTCGAGAATCGATCAACCACCACCATAATCGAATCTTTGCCTCGAGGTGTTCTTGGTAACCCCAAAATGAAGTCCATACTAAGATCCACCCAAGGTTGATCCGAAACCGGTAAAGGCATGTATAAACCTTGAGCTGCCTCTTTGCTCTTTGATTTTTTACAAATCGCACATCTCTCAATAACCCGATGTACGTCTTTAATCATACCAGGCCAATAAAAGTGTTCTTTGACCATTTCCAATGTCTTCTTTTCACCAAAGTGTCCTGCCAAACCACCACTATGAGCCTCTCGAACCAATAATTCTCGAATCGAACAATTCGGAATCACAAGCTTTCCCATCCGAAAGAGATATCCCTCATGGCGATAGAACCCCTTCACGGCCTCTTTCTCACACGCCGAATAGATAGGGGACAGTTTCGGATCCTCCAAGTATTGTTCTTTGATAAGTTTGAACCCGAGCAAGTTTGCACTCATCATCGATATAAGAGCATGTCTTCGAGAAAGAGCATCGGCAACAACATTCGAATCCCCTTTCTTGAATTTGATGACATATGGAAATATTTCCATAAATTCGACCCATTTTGCATGCCTTCGGTTCAGTTTTGCTTGCCCCTTCAAATACTTTAAAGACTCGTGATCGGTGTGTATCACAAACTCCTTCGGAAGTAAATAATGCTGCCACATTTCCAAGGCCCGAATCAAGGAATAGAACTCTTTGTCGTCGGTAGAATAGTTGAGTCGAGAGCCACCCAACTTCTCGCTGAAATAAGCAATCGGTCGCTTGTCTTGCATAAGGACAGCCCCTATGCCTACTTCGGATGCATCACATTCGATTTCAAAAGTCTTCGAAAAATCGGGAAGAGCTAATATTGGAGCCGAGCATAATTTCTCCTTCACCACCTCAAAACTCCTACGAGCAGCCTCATCAAACTTAAACACACCATTTAATTTAGTACACTTCGTTAGAGGAGCTAGCAAAGTGCTGAAGTTCTTCACAAAACGTCTATAAAAAGACGCCAAGCCATGAAAACTTCGAACCTCCGAAACACTAGTCGGCTCGGGCCACTCCTTGATTGCTTTCACTTTCTCCTCATCAACTTCGACACCCTTTTCCGAAACCACAAAACCCAAAAAGATGACTCGGTCTTGGCAAAAATCAGATTTCTTCAAGTTCCCAAAAAGCTTTTCTTGACGCAGAACATTGAGAACCAATCGTAGATGCTCCAAGTGCTCGGCAAAGGACTTGCTATAGATAAGTATGTCGTCGAAGTAAACGACAACAAACTGCCCAATGAACCTCCGTAAGACATAATTCATCAATCGCATAAAGGTACTAGGTGCGTTTGACAAGCCAAATGGCATAACCAGCCACTCGAACGGCCCATGCTTTGTCTTGAAAGCCGTCTTCCACTCATCGCCTTCCTTCATCCGAATTTGATGGTACCCACTCTTAAGGTCCACCTTCGAGAAATATTTAGAACCGTGCAACTCATCAAGCATATCATCAAGGCGTGGTATAGGATAGCGATACTTCACAGTAATTTTGTTGATAGCACGACTATCAACGCACATACGCATACTTCCATCTTTCTTCGGAACAAGTAATGCTGGAACCGAACAAGGGCTCATTGATTCCCGAACATACCCACGCTCTATCAATTCCGAAACCTGCCGATATAACTCTTTAGCTTCCTCGGGATTACAACGATATGCCGGCCTATTCGGTAGAACAGCCCCGGGAACGAGATCGATTTGATGCTCAATCCCACGAATCAGTGGAAGCCCATCAGGTAACTCCTCGGGAAAAACATCCCCGAACTCCTCCAAAAGCTGAACCACTTGTGGGGGAAGAGAGGACTTGTCGGCGAACATAATTTCGCGCATGAGTAACACAAAAATCTGCCCCTTAGCACCCAAGACCCGCTCAATTTCTCCACGACTAGCAACCAGATTTTCTTGTTTCGTTTTGCCCAAGATGTTATCCCGAATTTGCGCCGGTGTAAGTGGAGCAAGAATAAGTTTCCTCCCATCCTTCTCGAACGAATAAGTATTCTTGAACCCATCATGAACCACCTTCCGATCATATTGCCAAGGCCTACCCAAGAGTAAATGACTCGCACTCATGGGTACAACGTCACAAAGAACTTCATCGGTGTATCGGCTAATAGTGAAAGGAACCTTCACTTGCTCGGTGACCCTAATATCACCCATCTCGTTGAGCCATCGCAGTTTGTACGGGCTGGGGTGGTTTGTCTTCGCCAACCCCAATTTCTCCACCATCGTAGCGGATGCCACGTTCGTACAACTCCCTCCATCGATGATAACTCTGCACACCTTGTTATTAACTTTACACCGAGTGTGAAATATGTTCTCCCGTTGTTCGTTGGTATTGACAGGCTGTACATTGAGAACGCGCCGAATAACGAGAACCTCTCCGTCTTCAGCCATCTCCAAAGAATCCTCATCGGTCCCTTGAACTTCCTCCTCGATCTCAGCTTCTTCTTCGCTTTCAATTTCATATCCTCGAACAACCATAATCTTCCGATTCGGACATTCCGAAGCGATATGACCGTGCCCTTGACATCGGAAGCATTTCAAGTCTCGATGCCTCGGTTGAAACCTCGGAACCTCCTTATTTTTTGGTGCAGCCACGGGCGCTTTTCCCCTCTCAACCTGTCCGACCCGGGTGGTAGTCGGGACGATCTTTCCTACAGAAGTAGTAGTGCTTGTGTACTTCCCACCACTTGGCCGAGTGGTGACCTTTCGTTTTCTTTGACGCTCCACCTTCAATGCCAACTTAATCACATCCTCCAGGAATACGAACGGCTGCAGCTCCATTGTATCCGCTATTTCTTCGTTGAGACCCCGCAAGAACCGAGCGATGGTTTGCTCTTGCGGTTCTTGAAGTTTGCACCTCATCATAGCAATTTCAAACTCTTTAACATATTCCTCCACACTCATAGACCCTTGCCGAAGAGTTTGTAGGTGTAGGTACAACTCTTGGCGGTAGTATTCCGGCACGAAACGACGCTGCATAAGCCTTTTCATGAGTCTCCAAGTTCGAACGTCCCCCTCTCCATCCCGGCGCCTCTGCCTTTTCAAATTCTCCCACCACAGATGAGCATACTCGGTGAACTCAAGGGCCGCCAAGCGAATCTTCCTCTCCTTGGGTATGTCGTAGAACTCAAAGAGTTGTTCGACGCGTTGTTCCCACTCAAGGTAATTTTCGGGCGAGCTATTACCCTTGAATGGAGGCACCTTGACGCTCATGTTATGACCAGGATTGTTATAACGCCTTTGGTAATGCTGTGGTGCCGCTTCATATTCTTCCTCGAGATCTTCACCCAAGTCCTCGGCATGACCTTGGTGATTACGAGCATCTTGCTCATATGGTTGCCGCTGGGGTTGTTGGTTTTGGAGACGTATCTCCGCCATCTCCACCTGCATAGCCTCAATCTGACGCTCAAGCCGATGGATTTTTGCTTGGTCAAGTGTCAGGCCTTTCGGAATCCGAACTCCATCTTCGTCGGACTGGTGGGATTGGTTTGACTTCGTCGACATCCTGGCTCTGATACCAATATGATGTGCCCGGATGCTAAGATGTCAAAGAAAGTTACTGACTTTTGGTATTCTCGCAGAAAGAAACCAACTCTTCACGTTTGATAAGCCAAAGGCGCCACAAACTTGTTCCGCTAGGGTGATTCGCCACACTCCGGAAAGATGAGAAGGGGAGTGATAAGAATCTGGGGGTTCAACTCGCCACTAACAATTTTCTCTTAAATTGCTAGATAAGAGATAGAAGGTTAAAAGTCACAAAACACTTCCCATTCATTCAAAAAAAAAAATGATCCCCTGATACAGCGAAACATCCCTATATATAGACCATTGCCACGTCTTTCTAAAAACCTATAATAATGCTTAACAGCTCATTTAACAATTACAACTCTTAACAACTAAGCAAACATAAATATAGCATTAAATTTGACCATCCCATGCTGCACGGTTAAGTGCATCCACATCTTAAATTAGTCAAATATTGATTTCCATGTGCTCATCTCGTTCACCCATACAAATTAGAACCATAGATTGTGCAGATCCACAAACAGCATTTAATTGCGCCTTGAAATTAGCCAATTCTGTCATTCCATCTTCGGGACCTTCCGAACATGCTACATTCATTCCAACAAGTGTTTTAAGTGTTGGTTGAATCATTTTAGCTCTTGCTCGGGTGACCGGACCAAGCGTAGAAACCTTCGGATCATCGGCTGCCTTATTCGCTTGATGATGCACATCATCCCCTCCGGGTTGGTTAGGATTTGTCCTCAAATCTGAATCTTTATAGTCATCAATATATGGGGTTAAATCCCGAACATTGAAAGTGTTCGATCCTTGGTATCCTTCGGGAAGCTCAACCTTGTAAGCGTTTTCGTTAATCTTACACAACACTTGGAATGGACCATCAGCTCTCGGCATAAGCTTCGATTTTCACAGGTTCGGAAACCGTTCCTTCTTCAAATGCACCCAAACCAAATCACCCGGATAAAAGACGACATGCTTCCGACCTTTGTTTGCTGCTTTCTCATCCGCTTCATTTTGGCGCTCAATACGTTCCTTAACTTGCTTATGCATGGTTTTAACTAGTTCAGCTTTCTTCTTTCCATCCAAATCGACACGCTCTTCGGCGGGTATTGGTGATAAATCAAGAGGTGTTATCGGGTTGAAACCATAGACGATTTCAAATGGAGTGAGTTTTGTAACCCGATGAACACTCCGATTGTATGCAAACTCGGCCATTGCCAATGCTTCATCCCAAGATTTCAGATTGTTACTAACGAGACTCCGAAGTAAAGTAGATAAGGTACGATTTACCACTTCGGTCTGACCATCGGTTTGTGGATGACAAGCTGTACTAAAAAGTAGTTTCGTCCCAAGCTTCTTCCAAAGCGTCTTCCAAAAATAGCTCAAGAACTTAGTATCCCGATCGGATACTATGGTCCTCGGAACCCCATGTAACTTGACGATCTCCTGAAAGAATAAATCAGCCACATAAGAAGCATCACCGGTTTTGTGACAGGGAATGAAGTGTGCCATCTTCGAGAATCGATCAACCACCACCATAATCGAATCTTTGCCTCGAGGTGTTCTTGGTAACCCCAAAATGAAGTCCATACTAAGATCCACCCAAGGTTGATCCGAAACCGGTAAAGGCATGTATAAACCTTGAGCTGCCTCTTTGCTCTTTGATTTTTTACAAATCGCACATCTCTCAATAACCCGATGTACGTCTTTAATCATACCAGGCCAATAAAAGTGTTCTTTGACCATTTCCAATGTCTTCTTTTCACCAAAGTGTCCTGCCAAACCACCACTATGAGCCTCTCGAACCAATAATTCTCGAATCGAACAATTCGGAATCACAAGCTTTCCCATCCGAAAGAGATATCCCTCATGGCGATAGAACCCCTTCACGGCCTCTTTCTCACACGCCGAATAGATAGGGGACAGTTTCGGATCCTCCAAGTATTGTTCTTTGATAAGTTTGAACCCGAGCAAGTTTGCACTCATCATCGATATAAGAGCATGTCTTCGAGAAAGAGCATCGGCAACAACATTCGAATCCCCTTTCTTGAATTTGATGACATATGGAAATATTTCCATAAATTCGACCCATTTTGCATGCCTTCGGTTCAGTTTTGCTTGCCCCTTCAAATACTTTAAAGACTCGTGATCGGTGTGTATCACAAACTCCTTCGGAAGTAAATAATGCTGCCACATTTCCAAGGCCCGAATCAAGGAATAGAACTCTTTGTCGTCGGTAGAATAGTTGAGTCGAGAGCCACCCAACTTCTCGCTGAAATAAGCAATCGGTCGCTTGTCTTGCATAAGGACAGCCCCTATGCCTACTTCGGATGCATCACATTCGATTTCAAAAGTCTTCGAAAAATCGGGAAGAGCTAATATTGGAGCCGAGCATAATTTCTCCTTCACCACCTCAAAACTCCTACGAGCAGCCTCATCAAACTTAAACACACCATTTAATTTAGTACACTTCGTTAGAGGAGCTAGCAAAGTGCTGAAGTTCTTCACAAAACGTCTATAAAAAGACGCCAAGCCATGAAAACTTCGAACCTCCGAAACACTAGTCGGCTCGGGCCACTCCTTGATTGCTTTCACTTTCTCCTCATCAACTTCGACACCCTTTTCCGAAACCACAAAACCCAAAAAGATGACTCGGTCTTGGCAAAAATCAGATTTCTTCAAGTTCCCAAAAAGCTTTTCTTGACGCAGAACATTGAGAACCAATCGTAGATGCTCCAAGTGCTCGGCAAAGGACTTGCTATAGATAAGTATGTCGTCGAAGTAAACGACAACAAACTGCCCAATGAACCTCCGTAAGACATAATTCATCAATCGCATAAAGGTACTAGGTGCGTTTGACAAGCCAAATGGCATAACCAGCCACTCGAACGGCCCATGCTTTGTCTTGAAAGCCGTCTTCCACTCATCGCCTTCCTTCATCCGAATTTGATGGTACCCACTCTTAAGGTCCACCTTCGAGAAATATTTAGAACCGTGCAACTCATCAAGCATATCATCAAGGCGTGGTATAGGATAGCGATACTTCACAGTAATTTTGTTGATAGCACGACTATCAACGCACATACGCATACTTCCATCTTTCTTCGGAACAAGTAATGCTGGAACCGAACAAGGGCTCATTGATTCCCGAACATACCCACGCTCTATCAATTCCGAAACCTGCCGATATAACTCTTTAGCTTCCTCGGGATTACAACGATATGCCGGCCTATTCGGTAGAACAGCCCCGGGAACGAGATCGATTTGATGCTCAATCCCACGAATCAGTGGAAGCCCATCAGGTAACTCCTCGGGAAAAACATCCCCGAACTCCTCCAAAAGCTGAACCACTTGTGGGGGAAGAGAGGACTTGTCGGCGAACATAATTTCGCGCATGAGTAACACAAAAATCTGCCCCTTAGCACCCAAGACCCGCTCAATTTCTCCACGACTAGCAACCAGATTTTCTTGTTTCGTTTTGCCCAAGATGTTATCCCGAATTTGCGCCGGTGTAAGTGGAGCAAGAATAAGTTTCCTCCCATCCTTCTCGAACGAATAAGTATTCTTGAACCCATCATGAACCACCTTCCGATCATATTGCCAAGGCCTACCCAAGAGTAAATGACTCGCACTCATGGGTACAACGTCACAAAGAACTTCATCGGTGTATCGGCTAATAGTGAAAGGAACCTTCACTTGCTCGGTGACCCTAATATCACCCATCTCGTTGAGCCATCGCAGTTTGTACGGGCTGGGGTGGTTTGTCTTCGCCAACCCCAATTTCTCCACCATCGTAGCGGATGCCACGTTCGTACAACTCCCTCCATCGATGATAACTCTGCACACCTTGTTATTAACTTTACACCGAGTGTGAAATATGTTCTCCCGTTGTTCGTTGGTATTGACAGGCTGTACATTGAGAACGCGCCGAATAACGAGAACCTCTCCGTCTTCAGCCATCTCCAAAGAATCCTCATCGGTCCCTTGAACTTCCTCCTCGATCTCAGCTTCTTCTTCGCTTTCAATTTCATATCCTCGAACAACCATAATCTTCCGATTCGGACATTCCGAAGCGATATGACCGTGCCCTTGACATCGGAAGCATTTCAAGTCTCGATGCCTCGGTTGAAACCTCGGAACCTCCTTATTTTTTGGTGCAGCCACGGGCGCTTTTCCCCTCTCAACCTGTCCGACCCGGGTGGTAGTCGGGACGATCTTTCCTACAGAAGTAGTAGTGCTTGTGTACTTCCCACCACTTGGCCGAGTGGTGACCTTTCGTTTTCTTTGACGCTCCACCTTCAATGCCAACTTAATCACATCCTCCAGGAATACGAACGGCTGCAGCTCCATTGTATCCACTATTTCTTCGTTGAGACCCCGCAAGAACCGAGCGATGGTTTGCTCTTGCGGTTCTTGAAGTTTGCACCTCATCATAGCAATTTCAAACTCTTTAACATATTCCTCCACACTCATAGACCCTTGCCGAAGAGTTTGTAGGTGTAGGTACAACTCTTGGCGGTAGTATTCCGGCACGAAACGACGCTGCATAAGCCTTTTCATGAGTCTCCAAGTTCGAACGTCCCCCTCTCCATCCCGGCGCCTCTGCCTTTTCAAATTCTCCCACCACAGATGAGCATACTCGGTGAACTCAAGGGCCGCCAAGCGAATCTTCCTCTCCTTGGGTATGTCGTAGAACTCAAAGAGTTGTTCGACGCGTTGTTCCCACTCAAGGTAATTTTCGGGCGAGCTATTACCCTTGAATGGAGGCACCTTGACGCTCATGTTATGACCAGGATTGTTATAACGCCTTTGGTAATGCTGTGGTGCCGCTTCATATTCTTCCTCGAGATCTTCACCCAAGTCCTCGGCATGACCTTGGTGATTACGAGCATCTTGCTCATATGGTTGCCGCTGGGGTTGTTGGTTTTGGAGACGTATCTCCGCCATCTCCACCTGCATAGCCTCAATCTGACGCTCAAGCCGATGGATTTTTGCTTGGTCAAGTGTCAGGCCTTTCGGAATCCGAACTCCATCTTCGTCGGACTGGTGGGATTGGTTTGACTTCGTCGACATCCTGGCTCTGATACCAATATGATGTGCCCGGATGCTAAGATGTCAAAGAAAGTTACTGACTTTTGGTATTCTCGCAGAAAGAAACCAACTCTTCACGTTTGATAAGCCAAAGGCGCCACAAACTTGTTCCGCTAGGGTGATTCGCCACACTCCGGAAAGATGAGAAGGGGAGTGATAAGAATCTGGGGGTTCAACTCGCCACTAACAATTTTCTCTTAAATTGCTAGATAAGAGATAGAAGGTTAAAAGTCACAAAACACTTCCCATTCATTCAAAAAAAAAAATGATCCCCTGATACAGCGAAACATCCCTATATATAGACCATTGCCACGTCTTTCTAAAAACCTATAATAATGCTTAACAGCTCATTTAACAATTACAACTCTTAACAACTAAGCAAACATAAATATAGCATTAAATTTGACCATCCCATGCTGCACGGTTAAGTGCATCCACATCTTAAATTAGTCAAATATTGATTTCCATGTGCTCATCTCGTTCACCCATACAAATTAGAACCATAGATTGTGCAGATCCACAAACAGCATTTAATTGCGCCTTGAAATTAGCCAATTCTGTCATTCCATCTTCGGGACCTTCCGAACATGCTACATTCATTCCAACAAGTGTTTTAAGTGTTGGTTGAATCATTTTAGCTCTTGCTCGGGTGACCGGACCAAGCGTAGAAACCTTCGGATCATCGGCTGCCTTATTCGCTTGATGATGCACATCAACTTCCTTGTCCGGTACTACTGCTATCTCTATTTCTCCTGTGTATCTACATTGGTATCATTAGGACAAATTACTTCTCAATGTGATTTTTTCGTCTGTCTGAAAATGTCATGTCTCTTGTGGCTATGGTTGACACCTCCCGAGATGCCTGGAAGACCCTTGCTTGTCTGTTTGCAAACCGCTCACAGACCAGGGTTATGCAGTGGAAGGAAGCACTCACGTTAAGCCAACGTGGAGTCCATTCTGCCTCCGAGTCTCTGCAGTCCATTAAAGCCACGGCTGATGAACTTGCCCTCACTGACATACCTCTGACCAATGATGATCTTACCCTTCATGTCCTCAATGGACTTGGTGCTGAATTTCGTGACATTGTAGCACCGATTAGAGCTCGGGAGACATCTTTAACTTTTCAAGAACTTCATGATCTTCTAATTGGTCATGAAGCCTGTCTCAAGCGTCTGGAGACCTCCTCATCCACCTTAGTGGCCACTGCCAATTCCTCCTGCCACAAAGGTAATTCTTCTCCTAAGACCAACAACCACCGATACACCAACAAAAAATCCCAGCAGCGTACTAATCTCCCTGCACTCACCTGTCAACTTTGTGATCAATCCGGTCATACAGCCAAACAATGTTCAAAATATCGCACTTCTGATGCAGTAGCTAATTGCAGTACCACTGCTGATAAAGAGAAGAAGTGGCATATGGATTCCGCTGCCTCTCACAACGTAACATCTGATCTTTCTAACCTCACTATTCATTCTGAATATGATGGGCAGGATGAGGTTGTTATTGGATATGGAACAAGTTTGTCTGTTACTCATGTTGGCTTCATGTGTCTTCCCTCTCCTGCACGTTCTTTTATTCTTGATGATACTCTTTGCATGGCATCCATTAAAAAATATCCCATCTCTATTCATAGCTTCACCAAGACTAACTGAGTGTCTGTTGAATTTTTTGATTCCTATTTTCTTGTGAAGGATCTGATCACAGGGGCACAACTGCTTCGAGGTGACTGCATTGAGAGTGTCTATCCGCTCCCTGCACTGGCTGCCAATAAGCAAGCATTTTCGGCCTTAGTTGCTGGGACACGGGTATCTCTTGATGCGTGGCATAACTGTCTTGGCTATCTCTCCCTTAAAATTGTTCAACACCTCCTCAGTTGCAAGTCTTTCACTTTGTCCTCCAAGAAGCCTAGCAGCACCTGCATATCGTGTCATATCAACAAATCCCACAAACTTCCTTTCTCCAACACCTCTTTCAAGTCATTCACCACTTGAATACTTGTATGCTGATGTATGTGGCCCTGACCCGTTGTTGATATAAGTGGTTTTAAATATTATGTTTTATTTGTTGGTCATTTTACCATGTATTGCTGGTTATTTGCGCTTCATAACAAATCTGATGTTGTTAGCATTTTTCACCAACTTGTTCCCCTTCTTGAACGACAATTCAATCACAAAGTAAAGAACCTGTACTCTGATAATGGTGGGGATATCTTAAACTTAACTCATCTCACATGGAATTAGCCACCCTACTACTGCACCATGCACGCCCCAACAGAATGGTACTTCTGAAAGGCATCATTGAAATATTGTCAAGACTGGTTTGACCCTACTTCACCACGCAAACATGCCACTGTCTTACTGGGCTCAAGCCTTCAAAACTGCAGTTTATTTAATAAATAGACTTCCCACACCCGTCCTTAACCTGCAAAGCCCCCTTGGGAAACTTTTTCATCGACCTGCCAATTACCTAAAGCTCCGTGCATTCAGATGTCTCTGTTTTCCCTCAATAAAACCCTATAACCGTCACAAATTGCAGCCGAAATCCCTTGTGTTTTCATTGGCTACTTAGACTCTCAAAGTGCTTATCTTTGCCTTCACTTAGAAACCAACTGCACCTATACTTCCAGACATGTCACTTTTGCTGAAGATATATTGCCCTTTATGATATCTCCATCTGCTAAGCCTCCAGCATCTTCGAGTATGCCATGGCTCAGCATTGAGGTCCCACCTGTTCACCCCGTTGCTCTAGTGCAAGGTCCTGATGTGATGCTCCCCAGTAATGCTCCTCCTATGCAACATGCACCTCCTACTCAGCCTGTGTCACCCGAGGATAGTCTTACTTCATCATTCTTGGCAGGTACTGTAGCCTCTCCATCTGTTTCTTCTCCTTCTCAGACATCCCCACAACCAGAAAATATGCCACCAGTGCGCACTCACGAAATGACCACTTGTTCCATGAACAACATTTATCAACCTAAGAAACTATATCCTATCACTAAACATCCTGTTTCTCCTTCGGTTGAACCTACCTGCATTTCTCAAGCCATGAAGGATCCCAATTGGCGACATGCAATGTCTGATGAGTTCACTGCACTGGTTCAACATGGCACTTGGACCCCTGTTCCTCCTCATCGCTCTCAAAATCTTGTGGGCAATAAATGAGTTTTTAGGATCAAGCGCAATTCTGATGGCAGTATAGTGCGGTATAAGGCCCGGCTAGTGGCCAAAGGCTTCCACCAACGCCCTGGTTTTGATTATGGCAAAACATTCAGCCCGGTAGTTAAACCTACCACTGTCTGCTTGATCATCTCCCTGGCACTACAACAAAATTGGCCTCTCTTTCAGATTGATGTTAACAAGAAGTTCTTGCATGGGACACTCGATGAAGACGTTTTTATGAAACAGCCAGCAGGTTTTGTGGACTCCTCTCACCCGTACTTTGTGTGCAAACTCCGCAAATTGCTTTATGGGCTCAAGCAGGCGCATCGAATCTGGTACAAAGCTCTTCGCCAAAGTTTGCTGCACCTGGGGTTCCACAATACTACATCTGATTACTCTCTTTTTATTTATCATTCTGGGGGCATCGCGATCCATGTTTTAGTCTATGTCGATGACTAGATGATACTCACAGGGAATAATAGTGACCACCTGCACTGTATTATTCAGCAACTTGGTGCTGAATATTCTTTAAAAGAGCTGCAGCCTCTCCACTATTTCCTGGGAATCAAAGTTATCCCTACTACTGAGGGCCTCTTTCTAACACAGCAACGGTATGTCCGTGATCTTCTTGATCGTGCATGCAAGGAAGGAGCTAAAACAGTGTCTACCCCCGTCAATGAGTGTTAAATTGCACCTTGTAGATGGCTCTCCTCTTATTGACTGCACAAAATTTCGCCAAGTGATAGGTGCCTTACAATACCTCTCATTCACAAGACCTGATATCAGTTTTGCTGTCAATAAATTGGCACTATTCATGCATAGCCCGAGCTCTATTCACTGGCAGGCCATTGAGCGACTTCTACGCTACTTAAAGCACACTACTCACCATGGCATCCTACTTCGTCGCTTATCCCCTCTCCATCTTCGTGCCTTCTCGGATGCCGACTGGGCATGTAATTAAGATGGCAGGACATCAACCACTACTTATCTTCTATTCCACGGTTCCAACTTAATTTCGTGGCGAACTCAGAAACAGCAGGCAGTAGCCTGGTTCTCCACTGAAGCAGAAATTTGGGCTCTTGCTGCTGCTGCGTCAGAAACTGCATGGGTCCATCTCTCTTGCTTGAACTTGTGTCTCACTTTCAAAACCACCGTTGCTGCTTTGTGATAATGTGGGTGCCACTCATCTTAGTCTAAACCCCGTCATGCATTCTTGCGTGAAACACATTGCCGTTGATCTTCATTTTGTGCGGGATTATGTGGTTGCTCACGTTCCTACTCAAGGTCAACTTGCTGACCTGTTAATAAAGCCCCTATCTTGCTTTCGGTTTCAACTTTTATGTTCCAAGATTGGCTTGACTGATGGTACCCCATTCTTGCAGGGGCGTATAAACGCTATCACATAATCAGGCTTGATTATAGGATAGCATTGATCATGGCTTGATAATTGGATAGCAAATCGTATGCTTGATCATAGGATCACAGATTGTATAGCTTGATTCTTGTATATTTTCCTTTTATAGTTCCTCTCTGTACCTATATTTGGACACCAAACACATAATACACGTATTGTATCCAATTCTCTATAGATGACAGAATAGCTCCCTCTTCTGAATTGTGAAGTTGAGGTCAAATGCTGGCAAAATCAAACCTATGTCTCTTTCCCATATTTTAATATTGCTTAAAGAAAATTTCAATTTTGTGGTCATTTTTTTTATCTAAGGTTGAATAAGTTATAAAAAAATAGTAATAATGTTTTCTTTGTTTTATGTTATAATGAAGACAAAGATGAAGCAGTACTAAAATTAATCCCAACACTTTATCTGAAGCATTTTTTGTCGAGTGATGCCCAAACTTTGCTTCTGAATCTTGTTTTTGTGATGTAATGATCTTTGTAAATCATAAGCGTGACACATTTTTGTGGATTTTTTTTTTATTTTTGAATGTAAGTAGGGGATTGGATTTTTTTAATGACAATTCATATGGTTCTACTTTCATATCCTTTGCGCTAAAACCTAATGCTTTTACACTGAAACTTCACCTTGCATAATCAAGTCATCAAGCAATTTATTTTTTTTCAAAGGCTTTTTCTTTGTGCCGAAAATTTCAGCTCCGTAACAATTATAGTTATAAATGATAGTATCAACATTTTAATTTACTTGTGGAGTAAAATATGATGCCATTTTAGACCATAATATTGCAGATGTTGTGTATATTATTTGAATTTTGACTTGAGTTGATCAATTTCTAGCAAAGAGTCTGTTAGTATGCTAGTCTTTTATTTTTGTGGCACTGTCTTTCAATGGTAATCTTTTCAACCATTATAGTCAAATTTATAGCATTATGATTCCACATATATACTATTGTTAGTGCGAGAATAACAAATGGAATATATATATTTTCTAATCATATTCTGAAGGTGCTGTGCAAAGTTTGGATGCAAGTCTCAAAGTTGCTGAAGGCTGCTTTTGTGCTTCTGAAGCGTATGGATCATGGTTGCTGTTGCAGTGCTTACTTGAGAGGATGAGGTGCTGTCTAGAGTTTGGCTGCAGGCCTTTCGCCTTTTGGTGCTGAAAATGGAACGGATTGATCCTGTTGTCGTTGTTGTTGTTGTTTTTTTTTTTTTTTTTTGTGGGTAACCCGGAACTTATACCATTTAATTACAGTTCCTAATAAATCGTATAACTTATGGGTAAATTGGAAAGATATACACTGTCCTTCACGCACATCCCACTTAAGATTGATCTTGTTGTTTTAGGCTTACGTATGGTTTGGGAAGAAGTAAGCCAAGGTTATTTTAAGTAAGAAGCTAAATCTCCGTTTTGACGAAATTTTTAGTTTTTAATTTCCGTTTTCAATTTTTTAAGAAATTAAAAATTAAAAACAAATTTACTAAGGCCCCGTTTGGTAACCATTTCGTTTTCAATTTTTTATTTTTGTTTTCATTTTTTTTGAAAACTGAACATGAAAACGCGTATGGTAAATTTGTTTTCAGTTTTTAGTTTTCAAAAAAATGAAAAGTGTTTTCAAAATTTTTAAAAATTATGAAAATATAGAAAATGTGTTTTCTCAAGTTTTCATTTTCAGTTTTTAATTTCTTATACAACATTAGTTACAACCATTGATTACTATCATCAACTAGTTGTTACTAATATTAGGCCACCACTGTCACTACTTTCCATTCATCTCCAGTCACCACCAAATATATTATTATTTAATATATTAATTTTATATTAATATATTATATCAAATAATTATATTATATTAATAATATATAAAAAATATATATATTATTAATATATTAATAATAATATATATATATACAATATATATAATATATATATTAATATATTATATTAAATAATTATATATTAATATATAAAATTAATATATTATATATAAAATTATCAATATATTATTTTTATTTATGTAAAAATAGATTAAGTATAATTTAATTAATAATTAATTTTATCAATAATTAATTTAATAAATGAAATTATATATTAAATATATTAATTATATAAATTATATTAAATATATTAATTAACCAAATTATATTAATTATAATTGAATTTAATTTGTTAAATTAATATAAAATTATTTTATTAAATTATATTTAATTACTAATATAATAAATTATATTTAATATATTTTATTTTTATTAAATTGAATTATTTTTAATAAATATATAATTAAAATAACTATGTTTAATTAATTTTAATTAAATTAATTATATAATTAAATTTAATTAATTAAATTAATATAAAAATTTTAATATAAATTATAATATAAGTATATTATATTGAATATATTTTATTTTTATTTTTATTGAATCAAATTATTTTGAAAAAATAATATAATAAAAATAATTAAATTTAATTAATATAATTAATTAATTAAATCAAGTTAATTTAAGTAATTAAATTAAATTAAATCAAGTTAATTAAATTAATTACTTTAATTAACAGGAAATATATTTCATTAAATTGTTTTTAAAAGTAATTATAATAAATTATGTTTAATATATTTTATTTTTATGGAATTAAATTATTTTTAATGATTAATATAGTTAAAATAATTAAATTTATTGAATTTAATTAATTAACAACTGTAACTGCTAAAACTAACAATTATCATTACCAAACGTGTTTTCAAGTTTTTGTTTTCTTTTTCTACTATATAAATGAGAACAAAAAATTAAAAACTGAACACAAAAATTGAAAAACTGAACACAAAAACTGAACATAAAAACTGAAAACTGACAGTTTTATCAAACGGGCCCTAAACAAGTTTTTGTGTGCAGTTCTAAAAAAATAAAATTATTTTTAAAATTTTTAAAAATTATAAAAATATAAAAAAAGTATTTTCTCACTTTTTATTTTCAATTTTCATTTTCTTTTACAATCACTACCACCACTAGTCAACAATCACCCACCACCGCCACCTCTCATTGTCAGCTACCCATCACCATCTTTGCCCAATGCCAACTACCATCACTTCTACCCATTGTTCACTGCCGATGCCTATTGCCCAAATCAGACTGCCATTCGTCGACCACTACCTTTGTTGATACCCATCTCTAGGCGCTACCGTTCACCACGGTCACTAACCACATTTTTAATATCATAACTAATAATCAATAATTATTATCAACAAAAAGTTTTCAAGTTTTTGTTTTCTTTCTCTATTATGAAAATGAAAAAATAAAAATAAAAATTAAACACAAAAATTGAATTGAGCACAAAAATTAAAAGCTGATAACTTTGTCAAAAGAACAAGGTTTATTTAATACAAAACAAATTAAATAAAAGTGGAATAAAAGGATAGCTTTTAACATTTATTTATGCCTTTTGTTAATTAGTATCATAAGGGCAATAACTAAGAATTCATAAATAGAGCAAGTGCCGCCAAAATACTCACAAAGTATCCAAGCAATCGCCGACGTTGATTGTTGAAGACTCATTAATGGTTTTATGTGCGAGGATCATGACTCCACTTGTATTCAAAATACACGCATTTTTGGTTGGATTCGTACCAAAGATAAAAAAGTGGTGGGTCGTAGACTATTCATGCTCTAGAATCCTCACGAGTGATGAGTTTGACTTTTTCAACATTGGCTATTTTATTTTCATTTCCATGCCCAAAAGTCATTCTCTCTTATAATAGGCTGTAGAAATTATAAAAAGGAAGGAAATATATAAAAAGCATATCTCGTATTTATTTTTTTCTCACACATTGCTATCACTTTTCCACAGTTTCAACCTTCTAGCTAACCTTGTTAATAATTTTGCTTGTTATTTTGATTTGTTTCTTATTCAAATAAATAAAAGTCAAAAAGATTGTAATAACATTGGTCAGTACGGTTTGAAAATGATAACTTTTATAATTGAACCGAATAGTTTCAAAAATTAAAAATAATAACTAAATCGACCAAACAATATGTATTAACCAAACATTAACCAAACTGAATTATTTTGGTTTGATTACGGTCGGTTCAGTTAAATAGGCTTATTAATTTAAATATATTTTTTATAATCTAGTTATAGAGATAAAATAATAATTTTTTATTTTAAGTTCAACAAAAAGCATAATGTCATTGAAGTATTAAAATTTTAAATTTTAAATTACAAAAGCCAATATATGTTTCCATTAAACCATAACTAAGAAAATAAAATTATTAATGAAACTAAAAAAGAGCAGCTTGAATTGAAAAAAAAAAATATAACAAAAATAAGGGTGAAGACTGAAGTGGCAATGTATAATTGTGTATACTAAGGACATCAATAATATGCTATATATTTAATCATCCAAAATTCAAAAGACATGGTATTTCAAAAGTTAATTATATTTAATACTCTATATAATTATTTATTGAAACATAAGAATGAATACTTTAATAGTTCTCTTTGGAATTTTAAAAGTTATGAAATTTCAAAAGTTAAGTGTATTAAAATCAGTTAATTATATATATACACACATTAAATATTACGAATTTAATTCGGTTAATTTGGTTTTAAAAATTCAAAACCATATCCAAAATCGATAACCGTTATTTTTTAAAAAATTAACCGAACCAACCACTGCTAAAATAATAACCGGACCAAACTTCTTAGATTTGGTCGATACGGTTCAAAAACCAAAATTTGACCAAATTATGCACACCCCTAAATAACATAGCAGGGCAACTGCTCTAGCCTCTTGCATTGTCTTTTCTATGGTATTTATTTGTGTGGAATTGCATTCGACGCGAGGATGATCCAATTTGACCTCACATTAATTCATCTGTATCTTTGTTATCATCATTGCAACATATATATATATATATATATATATATATTAGTGAATAACCCGTGCTTACGATACTGCTTAACTAAAATTAAATATGCGCACATTTATGTACCTTTTTTCCTTTTCTACCTCAACAACGTAATGTCGAGAAGCTAAATTTTTGTCTTTCTCGGTGCAACTCTTCAGATATCATCATTAAGTTTAACTCAATAATCTATAAGAATATGAACTGACCCAAAGATTGGGAGAGAGTATAAGGGATAGTTTTGGTTTGTAAAAAATCTTAGCCATTCGTTGAAGAATAAAACTCAACTTAGCCTTTGAATTTTAGTTTGTAAGAGAGATATTTTTGAAATGTGTTTTATTTTTTTATATAGATATAGTCAACTTTGTTAATTTAAATTTAAAATTAGAATTTAGAAAAAAATTACTCTACAAAGACTAATTTTATTCAAATATTTGTAAAAATAAAAAAATAGAAGGATGAATATAAATTTTTAATTGGTTTTAAAAAAAATAGCTCTAATAAATAATAATATTATTATTAATCATATGTGTTTTATAAAATAAAATAAATATAGTCAAAATGACTAATTTAAATTTAAAATTAGAATTTACAAAATAACTACTTCTGACTCTAATTAATTTTTGATAGTTTTTTTTTTTTTTTTTTAGATTTTAAAAATACTAAGAGTTGCTGTTATAAGAAAAATAACTTATTACTATGTAAACTTTTTTATTTGTGTTTCTTAATTCAATTCCATTTTTTATTAACATTTGAGTAAATGAAATCTTTTAAGCAAGTAGGTCCCCTTTTCAGAACTTGTCAGTTTTTTTTTTTTTTTTTTTTTTTACGTTTATTAAAATTATATGTCACAATTTTAGTGCTTCTATAGGCAAAAAAAGTGAAATTGTAGTGCTTTAGTGATGTGGGACAAAGAAACAAAAGTTTTGAGGGGAAACTTTGGTTTGTAAAAGATCTCAGCTATTTGTTGAAGAATAAAACTCAATCTAAGCCGTTTAATGTTAATTTGTGAGAGGGACATTTTCAAAAATTGTCTTATTTTATTATATATATATGTGTGTGTCCAAAACATCATGGGCTTAGTATTCTACCTTGGAGGGTCCATGGCCATAAACGACCAACCCACTTCCGTTCGAGCCTACTCTATGTGACCTTCGCCAACATGAGTGAATACATGTCTCTGCATCTACCTTCGAGCCATGCCTTGAAATAATACACACTTCAATGTCTGCCCCCCTTTATAGGTGACTAACCTCCTAAATGTGAGTACTCGTTCTTGTGCAAGTTTTGGGTCTTTCAACCCTATAGTATATTAAATACCCTTATATTTTAATAAAAAACTAAAACCAAAATCAATATGCAATTTACATATCTCTGAGTTATCATATAATTTATCATTTTAGCTTCCAACTCTTAGCTCATCAACCAGTGAGAGTAAACATATGTCTCATTTCATTATATAAATAACCAATCATCCGTAATATGCATCAAAGGCAAGGGCGGACGCACATACAAGGCTGTCTCAGGCTGTAGCCTAGGTAACTTGGCCCATTTTTTTTTTAGTTCAAAAAATGTATTTTTTAAAATTTAGCTCATCCTAAATTTTTGTAACTATGTCTATTTTGACTTTAAACCTTATGTTCAGCCTAAATATTTATAGCGAAGCCATTTTATTTTTAGACCCTTTGTTCAGCCCAAGTGAAATTCAAATCCTAGTTCTTCCCATGATCAAGGCAATTAAGTAGATAGTTCAACATTTGAAATTAGACTAAGTGTTAGGAGGTTTTGTGCTCTAGTATTGTTCAGGCATGTGCATAGGTCGATGCCTAACCAGTTGTGCACACCATGCCAAAACTAAGCGCACAAGACAGCAGTAGGCCAAGGTGTGTGTAAGAGAAATACTCTTATGTGTGCATAGGTCACCTGGCAGCCCTGGTGTGCGCACGGGATTTTAATGGGTGTGTGCATGAGGTTTGAACCCTCATGCGCACAAAAGAGCCACCCACAACATAAATCATTATGCTCTACTTTGGTTTTTAAATTTCCTTCTCAATACTTAGGCTCAATATCAAAATATTTTCATGTAACATCATTTTGAACATAGTAGAAAACATCCTTAACAAGGCTCATTTACGTTATACGACACAGGGCACCTGTGGATGCTACATTATCAAAATATTCATCTTTCTCTCTATTTATAAAAATGTTGAGCATCTTTGTTAATTATAACCTAATAAACCTCAACCTATGTTTAACATAAACTAAACTATCACTTTAACAATATAATGACAACATGTGAAAAAATAGGACAAAACCCTACCTTAAACCATATAAGAAGAGGAGATTGAGATCAGTTAAAGGAAAAGAAAGAAGATGAGGAAGATAGAGATTGACAATTGCACCATCACCACAATGCTTCACTCTATTTGACATTAACAACGCTAAAACAAGCTACCAAAGTCCCATAAACTCCTTTAGCTCAGCTGTTAACCCAAAATTTCTTAGGAACAACCAAACTTACACATTCTCTCTATAACACTCTTTCAAACACACACACACAGCCACTCCTGCATCACTCTCCCTTTCGATTTGAAATGAAGAAAGAGAAAAAGAAAGGATATAATGTTAGCCTGAGAGGTGTAGGAATGAGTAGGATAAGTAAGGTGGTTGACCGAATACCATTGGATGAGTCTTGATCATAGGCTCTTCAAAAAATCGAGAAAAAAAGGCTAGTACAGGCATAAACCAAAAACTTAGGTGTGCATACGCAGAAGAAAATTCCTTGCGTACAACTCTCATTAAGACTACCCTGTGCGATGACAAAGCTAGGTTTTGAAAATTTTTTAGAAAGTTTTCTGCATAAAACTCACACTCCACATCAAGACCACCCCGTGTGCATGACAAAGCCAAGTTTTGAAAATTTTTAAGAAATTTTTTGTGTAAAACTCACAATCTACAACCCTCAATTCAACCTTAATGCCATATAATGTCATGCAAAATACAAGAATGCATATCATCAAGACCACCCTGTGCGCATGACAAAGCTAAGTTTTGAAAATTTTTGAGAAATTTTTTGTGTAAAACTCGCACTCAATAACCCCCAATTCAACCCTCATGCCATATAATGTCATGAAAAATACATGAATGCATCATGAAAACATAAACAAGGAATAAAAGAATTTGATTAAATGTCCAGGCCATGCCATTATAGTTTCGATGACCATTTTGTTTGTAAAAAATAGATAGATAACTACAAAAGTACATGGATAAAATAGTTACTAAAGTCCCATATTATAACTAATTAAAAAATCAAGCTTTAATTATTAAAAAATTAAAATCTAGTCATGAAATAAGATTTAGGATAAAATTCAAGAGGACAAAGTAAAATTTACCTTTCAATGTTAGACAAATAATAATAACAACAACAATACTAAAAATAAAATGGTAAATTACAATAAACTCCCTTAAATATTTAACAAAATACAATTAAATCTTACACTATTTAAATATTATAGTAACTCCCCTTATTTTAAGAATATTATTAATCACAACTAGCTACTAGTATTTTATTTGCTATTTAAGCAAAAATAGTGACATAACTAAATTATTTACATAACATAACTTATTTACCTATCTTAAAAAATGTAAATTGTTCAAAATGGATCTACAATTTTAGCTTCAACAATTTATAAAAGGGTAAATTACACTTAGATCCCTTGAACATTGGGCCAATTACATGGACTTCCCCCAACCTTTTAAACCTGACAATTACTTCCCCTAAAACCCTAATATTTGCCACACTTAACCCCATCCATTAGTTTTGTCTGTAACACTATTATGGTGTTATGATAAAAGACACAGATGCCCTTATTAACTTTGAAAGGCTATATTTACCCCATCTACCCCACCTTATTCAGCCTTCAATATAGTCAAACAAACCCTTCTCACTTTCACTCTGAACCGTTGAACGAACGATTCTTCTCTCTCACTCTAAAATCATTCATTTTAGTCTTAGACCCTCAAACTGTCTAGTATTTCTCAGTCCCAAAGAACGAGGACGATAAAGGAACCAAGAAGTCGAGAACTACATTTTCCTTAAAAAGGAATCACCCAACGAAGGTTCTATTTTTGTAGTTTATACTTTATTTGTTGTCGTCAGTAGATTTTTAGGGTTTTTTGCGTTAGGCTTTTTGTGTAAGAGATTTTTCTTCATTTACAAAATCTAAGGTTTTTTTGGTTCACGGTTTTCTTGAGTTAGGCTTTTTGGAGGATTTATTTGGGTGAAAATTTTGGCCATTTTTTGGGGTTTCCTATCAATTTTAGTGTTAGGGATTTTATAGTTAGTTTGATATGTTTGTTAGGGTTTTTTTAGGAGTGTTTGTTCTCATCTATGAATCTTGTATTGTTTATTATTTTAATTTTGGCTTTGTGATTAATTAGTAGACAGAATTGTTATTTGTTTAATTATAAACTATTTATTGTTTATTGTTAAATAGATTGTTGATTTGGGCAATTTAGAAATTAGTGTTTATTATCAAATTTTTGTTTTTCATTTATGAATCTTGTATTGTCTATTATTTTGATTTTGAATTTATGTTTAATTAGTAAACAAAATTGTTATTTATTTAATTATAACTATTTATTGTTTATTGTTAAACAGATTCTTGATTTGGGCAATTTAGAAATTGGTGTTTATTATCAAATTTCTGTTTCTAAATTTGCCCAAATGTGCTTCTCTTAAGATTGATAGTTAGTTTCATATGTCTGTTAGGGTTTTTGTTTATTTCTATTTACATCTTTGTATCATTATTGAATGTAATAAAATTGGTGTTTAGTTTGATGATGTGGGTGCCAATTTTAGATAGCAATCTCTTGAAACAATCATCTTGCAGTACACTAATCTGCTAAGGTTTTGGTTCCTTTGTAATTGTATAATTGGACTCTTACAGATGCTAAATTGATGGCTTGTCAATTTGTACTAAATGTGTCTGATTTGTTATTCTTACCTTAATTGATAGCTATTTAATTTGTAATAAATATCATAATATGGTATTTTGTTGCTGACCTATGCTCCTAAGTTGACCGCATTTATTATGAAAAAATATTTCCAAAGGAAACCAGACTCGTGCCATTTCATGGTCTGTTTGGTATAACGAATATCGATGCCTTCACCGGCTATTATTTTTCATAGTAAAAGTGGAGTTAACTTCCCAATTTGAACGACTATACTCTTACGTCTGCTGACATTATAGCTTTATAATTTGTAATTTCTTTTACCCTGCTGCTATATATTTGCTTAGGTCTAAAGATGCTAGGTTTCGATTGTATGATCTGACTATCTATTTCAAGGATAAGAAATTTGTAATTAGGGATTTTGATCCAAACATGCATTATCGCTTTAATTTAATTTTTGATATATGTTCCATTGATGTCATGGACTATTCGTCCAATATTGATGTCGATGTAAAGGTTTTTTACTAGTTAGGCAACAACAGATTTGAGATTTCTTTAGACCAAGAGCCGTTACAAATGTTTGACTTTGCTCAGAGTCCCTTCATCCAACTTTTTGTTGAGGTTGGTGATGCTACTGAAGTTGGTCCTTCCCAAGTTAGCTAGGTGGTTGACAATGAAACAGCTGACATACAAGTTAAAATAACTGCTCACATAGGGAGGTATGGCAAATCTGAGAATGAAATAACTGTGCCGCATCCAGTCAAGGGGAATATCAGGATGTTAGGGGGTTTGATGGTAAAGATGATGAAGTTTTTGCCATATTTGATGAAAAACAATTTGTTGGTCTATGGAGCATCGTTAGTAACAATAAAGACAGGACTTTTAGAAAAAATATACTTGGTGAAGAGGATAATGAGAGGAATTTTGATTTTGAACATCTCACTAATAAAGACAGTAGTAATGGGGATCAAGACCCACACATGGACAGCTACCAATCAAATGACAATTCTGGTGATAATGAATTTGATTGTGAGGAAAGTAGAAAAAAAATAAAACTAGGATGAATCTTTCAATAAAAGAAGAGTGAGAAAATTGTGTTCGAGAATGGGATGCGATTTAGGGATGTGTACTATTTTAATGAGGCATTCAGGGACTATGTGGTTCAAGAAGGTTTTATTCTTATGAGAGGAAAAAAATAGGGTCACAGCACACTATGCTGGTATGGGACATTTATGCGTCACCAATGTTTGACGGCCAGACGTACCAAATCAAGTCTCTAATTCTAAAACATGACTATTGTTTGGTTTCCAAAAATATGAAGCCAATTCTACCTGGATAGCAAAGAAACTGATGAAAAGGCTGCGAGAAAACTTTGCCCTTAAAATGGAGGCAATTAAATTTGAGTTGTTAAGAAAGTTTGGCATTGATGCTAGGTGGATACAAATTTATAGGATGAAAAGGAAAGCTTTAGAGGAGATTGAGGGGTCCTACTCTCAAAGTTACATGACGTTACCAGCCTACGCATCTGAAATTTGAAAGAGTAACCCCAGTAGTGTGGTGAAAATACAATTTGATAGATTACTAGGTCAAGTGAATCCATTTTTCAAAAGGTTCTTTATGTCATTAGAGGGACAGGTATCTGGATTTTTGAAAGGATGTTGACCATTCATAGGGCTTGATAGTTGCCACTTAAAGGGACCATTTGGGGAGGGGGGTTTACTTGCAGCTGTTGGATCGGATACTGATGAAGGAATTTTTCTAGTTGTATATGGCATAGTCGAGTCTGAGACAAAGGACAGTTGTATTTTTTTTAGAGCATTTAGCACTTCATTTGGTGTTGTTCAATGGACATTTATGTCTGATGGCCAAAAGGTAATGGCTGAGTTGTTGAATTTTAATTTCAAAACAATTGCTATTTTATTGACTATGTTACTGACTATGTTTAGTTGTTCTATTCTATAGGGGATTGAACTTGCCATTCAAGTGGATTTCGCTGCAACGACACAAAGAAGGTGTGGGAGGCACTTGTACAAGGATTTCAGCAAAAGTCATCCAGGTATTTAGTATATTGATTTATTTTTTATTTTCAAAACTGTTAGCCCTGTGTTATTTTCAAAATTGTTAATCCTATACTGTTTATCTACTCAATGTTGTGAACACTAGGCTGTAATTAATCGTGCAACTTGACAACCTTAGAAAAGAGACACTGTTTTAATGTTTTTAACATCGTGTTATTGTTAACACTATGCTGGTACTGAGATTTAATTTCTGTTTCACTTAAGATTTGATCAATTATTTTGGGAAACTATTTCCAAAGGAAACTAGACTCGTGCCGTTTCATGATCTATTTGATATAACAAATTTGGATGCCTTCACCGGCTACTCTTTCCTGTAAACAGTTGATGATTTCTTACAATTGATGATTTTCTGTTGCTAACTCCAATATATGTCTTATGTTGAGTTTGAACATTCTTGCTTAATTTGTGTAATAATTCTTATATTTTCAAAGGTATACAGTTGAGGGTCTTGTTTTGGGCTGTTGCATAAGCATATAATCTTGGGGAGTTTAACAGAGTTATGGAAAAGATGAGTGTTAAGGCTAAAATTGTAAATTGGTAAATCTATGGTCAAAGAAAGTGTTCTGTAATATCTAATAGTGTAGGCTAAGGCACTAGAGTCTTGAGTCAAGAAAAAATGAAAAGGTCTCAGGAAAGCTGTGTTTGCATACTACTGGAAGTCTTGAAGAAGCCAAACAAGGTTCGGAATTGATTTACGCAGGAAGACCGCAAGAAGGCCATAGTTTGGCGTAGAAAAATCCCAAGAGCTGAAATTGGAGATTAAGCCATGCCGGAAGCCCGCTCTGATTCGTGGGATGGCCGCGGGAAGCCCGCGGGTGCGCCCTTCCTGCGAGGTGCATTATTTCAACTAGTTCTAGTCTGTTTCGAGCCCTAGCTGCCCCAGTTTGTCTATATATATCCTCTGAGCGTCTTTAGTGTTAAGTACACACACATAGAGAGAATACAGATGAGATTGGAAGCCTAAAAGTTCAATTATTCTCTTAATTACTTAGCCAACATGTTTCGTGTTCAAGCTGAAGGAGTTCGAGTTCGAGGTTTATGAACGCCAAGGATTTAGCATGCTGTAGATTCAGCACGCTGTGGATTTAGCAAAGCTATTGAGGAGTTAGTATCGTGCCTTCGAGGAGTCAAAGGTCTTTCATTAAAAGAGTTGGTGAATCAAGGATTCGAGCAAACATCAACAGAGTATAGAGTCAAGGAGTCGATCTATCAAGAGTTTAAGTTTGTAACCAACGTTTATTTTAGTGAAAGTTTTATTTGAGGTCTCCCTGTGTGGGTTTCCTCGTTTTGTTTATTTCGCCTTCTATTTTTCTGTGAGTGTGCATGATTGTTTGAGATCCTTATCAGCAAATTACGAAATTTCAATTGGTATCAGAGCAGGTGCGTTTTTGATAACAAAATATGATCTTGGTATTTACTGATGGATCCTCCTAGAGAAGGCGGTTTGAGTACTAGACCCCCATGTTTGATGGCACCAACTATGCCTATTGGTTTACATGAGAGCACACTTGATCTCGTTGAATGTCAATGTTTGGCTATCTATAGAAAAAGGTTGGGTAAAACCAACTCATTCTGTTGATAACATAGCGGTAGAAAAACTTATGGATATGTGGACTGGGGCAGAGCAGGAAAAGGCAGAATGGAACTACGAAGCCCTAAGCTCTATTTTCTGTGCAGTCTTCGCTGATGAGTTTAGAAGAATTTCAAGCTGTGAGATTGCTAAGGAGGCTTGGAAAATTCTCGAATTGACTCACGAAGAGAATTCTACTATTAAGAAGTCCAAGCTGCAGAAAATAACCTCGGAGTTTGAGTGCTTGAAGATGTTTGAAGATGTCTGAAGATGAATCTTTTGATAGTTTTTATGCGAAGTTGAGCGATATTGTCAACACCAACTTCAACCTTGGAGAACAAATTCCAAGCCGAAAGATTGTAAGTAAGATTCTTCGCTCCCTACCGATGTCTTTTTAAGCAAAAGTTACAGCCATTGAGGAGGCCAAGGATGTGGATACAATGAGGGCAGAAGACTTGGTTGGCTTTCTACAGATATATGAGGCCAATATGATAAAACCTAAGAAAATGAAGGAAGTTGCGCTGAAATTTGTTAAGGAAGATGTGTCCTCCTCAAGTAATGATGAGTCAATCCCTTCTCTTGAAGAAATTGCTATTTATACTAAGAAAATTATGAAATTCGTCAAAAAGAAAAATAGCAATCAAAGAAAAACAAAGAAGAATGAGAAAGTAGAGAAATCTTCAGAGAAGAAGAAGAAAGAGAACAAGTCTAAGGGCGTGAAGTGTTACGAGTGCCAGGGTTATGGTCACATAGCTCAAGACTGTGGAAATAAGAAGAGCAAGAAGAAGGTTCTCAATGCAACCCTTGATGATTCAGATGATTAGTTGAGTACCTTCTCATCTTTAGAAGATTTTTCAGAGAATTATACTGCATTCATGGTTAGAGCAAGTGCCCCCTCAAATTCAGTAGACTCATCCTCCTCTACGCATAAGGAAGAAGAATCCTTAGAAAGTGAAGTTGAAGAAAATTCAGATGAGTAAGTAGATGTTGAAGAGGCGTATGAACAGCTATATCAAGATTGCCGCAAACTCCATAAGCAAAATGAAAAATTGACTGTGAAGAACAAAGTGTTGAAAAAGGAGAGAGACAGTTTGAAAATTGCTCTAGAAGAATTGTAAGGAAAATATGACTGTCTTGAAGCAAGCAAGAAAACTCAAGATGAATTGATAACAGCCTTCAAGACTAAATTGGATCAAAAAGATAATGAATTGAAAGATGCTCAGGCAAAGCTGCAAACCGTGCAATCCAGGATGAATACTGCATCTTCCAACTTGATCACATACTTGGGATGCAAAAGAGCCCATGTGACAAAAGAGACCTTGGCTACATTGGCACACAGGCGGTCAACCTTGAAGCTAAAGCTAACCCAAGTGAGTATGAAAAACCTAAGCTGATTCGATTTTAATCCTCAAAGACAACTGCTCCAAAAATGTTTAAAGCTCCCCAACCCAAGAAAGGTAATCATTCAAGAGCTTATTTTCAGAAACCCAAAGGTACATCCCCTAACTTGCAACGTAAATTTGTTCCTATATGTTTTCATTGTGGTATAACTGGTCATATCAGACCGTATTGTCACAAATTATATGGGCTTCCCCTAACCTATGTTAACATTAGGAATTCTTTGAGATCTAATTTTCAAGTGTCAAATAGGTTTAATCCATTGAGGTTTCAAAAGTCATATCTTGATTTTAGACCTTAAATGATTTGGCTAGTGAGGAAAAACATAAAGAAAAAATTTTCAAAACCCATTGGTCCAAAACCTGACAATCCCAAGATTCAAAATATTTTTTCAGAAATAAGAACTGTTTGGGTTAGAAAGAGTGATCTCTATGTCACTTACACCCCTACGAGTGTTGAAGGGGTGAACCTTAACATGTAGAGGCAAATTTTTTTTCATGAACTAGGTTATGCGTCATTGTTATATTCTTACCTAGTTCTATGAATTCATGTAGATTAGATACTTTTTATTTTATTTTTTTTTGGTGCAATGTTATTATTTGTGATATTCTTACATGTTCTATTACTTCATTCACACTTCAAAATCACAGGATTAAAATTGTTGATCTACATAGTGGTCATAAATTTGAATTACTTGATGAACTAAATCCAATGTTTTGTTGTTCCTTGTCATGATAGTGGTGTGCTGAATTGTAATTGTACGAAGTATAGTACATCATGAGAAATATTTTCCATAACTTAATTAGTTTAATAAATTCTCCTTTTTAGACTATTGGTTGCTTTTGAGTTTAAATAAAAAAAATAAAATATCACTTGGAAAGGGCTACCAGTGGGATAGAGTGCAGCTAGCCTGTTGACGTGTGGGTTATCAAAATAAACACCCTCTGGGTTTGACGATACATGAAGAAAGCTACCTACCTATAAGTGTGTGAAAGTCGCCAAGTAAAAATATTAAAAAACAAATATTGGCGGATGAAAATTAAAAGATTGGTGTTTAGTTGAAAATAATAAATTGAAGAGAAACTAGTCGAAGAGCTAATACTACATATCTTACTCAATTCAATTCAAAGTCTAAAAGAAGCAATTTTAAAATTCATGCGAGTAAGTGAAGAGTATTAATCATGTTGCACTTAAACTTCATTTAACACACCGCACAGGCATTTGACCATTGGTATGACATGTGTGAACAACTTATGACATAAATAGTAGGGTGATTCTTAGAATTCTTATTTGTTACTATTTATGTATGGTCAAAATTTTGAAACTGTGTTTCGTTTTGTGTTTGAGAAAATAGAACTTGGAATGAATCGATCAAGAATACACATTATGCCTTATTATTGTTTTTTTTTTTTTTTTTTTTTTTTGTCAATTCATGTCAAAAAGGGAGAGAATGTTTGAAAAGGAAATAATGCTTGAAAAGAATCTTGTTTATTAAGGGGGAGAATAATTAACTTTTTGATAGTTAATATGTGTCGATTAATTAAGGGGGAGAATATTTTATTTCATTGTTCATTTTTGTTAATTTTTAATTATTTATTTATTACACATGATGCCTTGATCGTTTTGTTTAAGTGTGCAACAAATAGGTTTATTAATCAAAACATATTGATCATTGCGAAATGTTTACTGAGGTCTTAATGTAGATTGATTTCATTTGTAATTTCATTTATTGAGTTTTGACATAGAATTGCCAAAGGGAGAGATTGTTAAGGCTAAAATTGTAAATTGACAAATCCATAGTCAAAGAAAGTGTTTTGTAATATCTAGACTTAGTGTAGGCTAAGGCACTAGAGTCTTGAGTCAAGAAGAAGTGAAAAGGGCTTAGGAAAGCTGTGTTTGCATACTACTGGAAGTCCTGAAGAAGCCAAACAAGGTTCAGAATTGATTTACGCAGGAAGGCCGCACTTTGGCGCAGGAAAATCCCAAGAGCTGAAATTGGAGATTAAGCCGTGCAGGAAGCCCGCTCTGATTCGCAGGATGGCCGTGGGAAGCCAGCGGGTGCACCCTTCCCGTGAAGTGCATTATTTCAGCCAGTTCTAGTCTGTTTCGAGCCCTAGCCGTCCTAGTTTGTCTATATATATCCTCTGAGCGTCTTCAAGGTTGAGTACACACACATAGAGAGAATATAAATGAGATTGAAAGCCTGAAAGTTTAATTATTCTCTTAATTACTTAGCCAACATGTTTCGTGTTCAATCCGAAGGAGTTCGGGTTCGAGATTTGTGAACGCTGTCGATTTAGCAAAGCTACTGAGGAGTTAGTATCGTGCCTTCGAGGAGTCAAAGGGCTTTCAGTAAAGGAGTAGGTGGATTGAGGATTCGAGCAAACGTCAACAGAGTATAGAGTCGAGGAGTTGATCTATCGAGAGTTTGAGTTTGTAACCAATGTTTATTTTAGTGAAAGTTTCATTTGAGGCCTCCCTGTGTGGGTTTCCTCATTTTGTTTATTTCGCCTTCTATTTTTCTGTGAGCGTGAGTGATTGTTTGAGATCCTTATCAGCAAATTACGAAATTTCAATGAGAAATGTCTCCGCGGTTGCCCATTAATGGTGCATGGATATTCTATTGCACCTTTGGGCTTGTCATAATTTTAGCCCTATAGCTAAGAGTGTTCATGTTACGAATAACCTTACTGAGTCCTTTAATCAGTGGATTGCTGAGCTAAGGTCTAAACTGGTACTGACATTAATTGATGGTTTGAGAAACAAGCTTATGGCCAGGATTCATATCAAGTTTCTGAAGGCTCCTAGATTGAATGAACCACTGACGAAGGAAGCTAGAAAAAGAATGGATAAGATTATTCAAAGAAGCAAAACATACTCAGTCTTGTATGCTGGTACTGACAAATACAAGGTTACAAAGAGTCAAACTAGACATGTCGTGTATTTGGGTAGGAAGACCCTGCTCGTTTGGAGCATGAGATGTAAGTGGTATGCCTTGTAGGTATACGATAGTATCTATATTGTACAAAGGCTAGACTTGGAGGAATATTATGACAGGGCATTTAGTAAGCAGGCTTACTTGAACTTCTACTCTGCTATTATCCATCCACTATAGATGAGTCAATGTGGACTGCTAAAGTGATAGGAGATCCCATCCATCCTCCTTAATTTAAAAAGCTAACTAGAAGACCGAAAAAATATAGAATGATGGAGGATTATAAAGCAGAGCGTTGTATAAGTTCACAACGGAAGTGGCACAGTATAGCTTGTAAAACATATGGTCGTCTTGGACACAATAAGAGAACTTGTCAAAGAGTACCTGTGAGAGCAAGTACATAACATAATTACGTTCAATGTTGAAACACAATTTTATGTTAGTCTTTCATTTAATGTGAATTTTTTCTTATATTTTGCAGTAGAAGAAGACTGGAGGTCAAAGACCTACACTTGTGGCTGCCATTGCTGAAGTGTCTACTGCGGTTGGTGGCTAAGGTGGTTCTGCTGCTACCATTGCTAAAGAGTACGACAAAAGTGGTTTTGTCATTGGTGGAGGAGGTGCTGGAGAAGCTGGAGCTCTTGCAAAAGTTGGGAATTCTGGCCAAAGTGGTTCTGTTACTGGTGGATGAGGTGCTGGAGCTGCTGGAGAAGTTAGTGCTGCTGCAAATGTTAGGAATTCTAGCACTGCTACATAGAAGCTTGTTTGGAACAATTTTTTTTAATTAACATTATATATAATTAACTAAAGGGGATATGGTCATATGAGTTGGGGATATGAATTGGGATATGAACTATATATATATATTTTGTGGATAGGATGTGGGTATAGTGGTACATTGGGCACAGTATTAGGGTTGAAAGTGAGGCCAACTCAAGTTTTTAGTATGTTGGCCACTGGCACTTGGTGTTGATTAGTATAGTTTTTGGTATACTGGTTAGTGTAGAGTTGAGTACAGTGATGGGTATACTTTTGGGTATAGTTTTTTTGTAGGATGGTCTACTCTACTTCTCTGTGTTGATTGTAGAATAGTACTGAACTTGATTATATTGTTAATATACCAATGCAAAGCAAGCATTTTTTTTGAAAGACTTCTTGTGAATTTCTTTTGACTGACTTCATTTTCGGCTGAATTTGTTGTTGGTAGTGAAGGCTTTAGGTTTTTTTTTATTATTTATTATTATTTTTTTAAAGTTTGATGGCTTTAGGTTTTAAATGCATAGATGTAGTTTTCATCTGGTGTAGCAATTTTTGTGCACAGGTAGTATCAATATAAAGCATGAATGTGTTTTCGTTTTCAAACAAAATTTTTACCTAGACATACATTGTGCACAGGCAGTGCCAATACAAAGAAGCCTTAGATTTTGGGTTTTCAAACAAGATTTTCTGTAGTGATCAATTTAAACAAGTACCATATGGGTGACCAATTTAAATAAGCAACAGCTAGGAAATGGTTGAGTTGTGTTTCAAACAAGCATTTATTTTTACAAATTGGGTGATCAAATTTTCACCAACTTATGGCCAGAATCTATCCCCATTTTGTCAAATTTTTTGTTATTTTAACTATCTTCATTTTAACAAATTTTGTCAAGACATATTATGCCTTATGTACCCACTATCTTCATATTTCATCCAAATATAAAATAGTAGCAACATAAATCAGTATCAACAAACAAATACAAAAAATTAGAAAAACAACTTCATAAATTAACTTGTTGAACTTGTTCATACATGAAAATACGTAATTTGCTAGTAAAGATCCCAATCAATCAACCATAATCACAAAATAACAAAAGGCAAGATAAATAGAACGAGGAAACCTATAAAGTGAAACCTTAAACAAAACTTCCACTAAAATCAAACGTTGGTTACAAACTCAAACTCTCGATAGATCGACTCCTCGACTCTATACTCTTGTTGACGTTTGCTCAAATCCTCGATTCACCAACTCCTTTAGCAAAAGCCCTTCGACTCCTTGAAGGCACAACACTGAATCCTCGACAACCTCAAGTGCTGAATCCTCAGCTCTTCCAAGATTCGAACTCCTTTGAATCACCCAGATGCTAGAATGCTTGGCTAAGCAATTGAGAGAACGTTCTAACTTTTCTGGCTCACAAACTGTTATATATTCTCTCTATATCTGACCCAGAAAATGTCCAGAGGATATATATAGACAAAACTGAGGCGGCTAGGGTTCGAAATAGGCTGAAAGCTGTTCCTCGCGGGAAGGGCGCACTCGTGGTCTTCCTGCAACCTTTTCTCATCCTTCTTGCGGCCTTCCTGCGACTCAGAGCAGACATCCTACATGGCCAATTCTTCAAAATCAGGTCTCGGCATTTTCCCACGCCTACCTGCGGCCTTCCCACGGGTTCCTGCGTAATTTGAATTCTGGCTCAATTCTTTAGGACTTCTAGTAGTATGCAAACACAGCTTTCCTAAGGCCGTTTCACTTCTTCTTGACTCAAGACTCTAGTGCCTTAGCCTACACTAAGTCTAGATATTACAAAACACTTTCTTTAACCATGGATTTGCCAATTTATAATTTTAGCCTTAACAATCTCCCCCTTTGGCAATTCCATACCAAACTCAATAAATGAAATTACAAATGAAATCAATCTACATTAAGACCTCAGTAAACATTTTGCAATGATCAATATGCTTTGATTATTAAACCTATTTGCTGCACACTTAAACAAAATGATCAAGGCATTATGTGTAATAAATAAATAATTGAAAATTAACAAAAAATGAAAAATGAAACAAAATATTCTCCCCCATAATTAATCGACACATATTAACTATCAAAAAGTTAATTATTCTCCCCCTTAATAAGCAAAATTCTTTTCAAGCATTCTCCCCCTTAACTATATCTCCCCTTTAGTTAACTAATTTCAAAAAATTCTCTTTTAAAAAATTCTTCCCATAAACTATTCTCCCCCTTTTTGACATGAATTGACAAAAAATAAGGTATAACGTGTATTCTTGATTGATTCATTCCAAGTTCTGTTTTACCAAACACAAAACGAAACACAGTTTCAAAATTTTGACCACACATAAACAGTAACAAATAAAATTCCAAGAATCACCCTACTATTTATGTCATAAGTTGTTTACACATGTAATACCAATGGTCAAATGCTTGTGCAATGTGTGAAATGAAGTTTAAGTGCAACATGATTAATACTCTTCATATACTCATATGAATTTTAAAATTGCTCCTTTTAGACTTTGAATTGAAATAAGTAAGATATGTAGTGTTAGCTCTTCGACTAGTTTCTCCTCAATTCATTGTTTTCAACTAAACACTAAGATATGTATCTATTGAATTGACATCCACCAAATTTTTTTTTTTTACTTGGTAGCTTTCACACACTTATGGGTAGGTAGCATTCTTTATGTATGGTCAAACCCAAAGGCTGGTTATTTTGATAATCCACACGTCAATAGGCTAACTGCACTCTATCCCATTAGTAGCCATTTCCAAGTATTTTTTTTATGTAAACTCAAGAGCAACCAATAGTCCAAAAAGGAGAATTTATTAAAACAATTGAGTAGTGGAAAAGATTTCTCATGATGTACTATACTTCGTACAATTATAATTGGCACACCACTACCATGATAAGGAACAACAAAACATAAGATTCAGGTTTATCAAGCAATTCAAATTTATGACCACTATGTATATCAACAATTTTAATCTTGTGATTTTAAAGTGTGTATGAGGTAATAGATCATGCAAGAGTATCACAAAGAATAATATTGCACCAAAAAATAATATTTTCATTATCTTAAAAAAATTAAAAAGTATCTAATTTACAAGATTACATAGAACTAGGTAAGAACATAACAATGACGCATAGCCTAGTTCATAAAAACAATTTCCTCTACATATCAAGACTCATCCTTTCAACACTCTTAGGGGTGTGAGTGACATATAGACCACTCTTCCTAACCCAAGCAGTTCTCATTTTTGGAAAAATATTTTGAGTCTTTGGATTGTTGGGTTTAGGACCAATGGGCTTTGAAAAATTTTTCTTTTTATTTTTTCTCACTGGCCAAGTCATGTAAGGTCTAGAATCAAAATATGACTTTTGAAATCTTAATGGATTAAACCTATTTGATGCATGAAAATTATGTTTCAAGGAATTCCTAGTGTCAACATAAGAGAGGGGAAGCCCATATAATTTGTGACAATGTGGTCTTATGTGACCTGGTATACCATAATGAAAACATATAGGAACAAACTTAGGTTTCAAGTTAAGGGGCGTACCCTTGGATTTCTAAAAATAGGCTATTGACTAATTACCTATCTTGGGTTGAGGAGCTTTAACTATTTTTGGAGCAGTTGTCTTTGAGGATTGAAACCGAATCAGCTTAGGTTTTTCTTGCTCACTTAGGGTAGCTTTAGCTTCAAGATTGACCACCTGTGTGCCAGTGTACCCAAGTTATTTCTTGTCATGTGGGCTCATTTGCATCCCCAGTATGTCATCAAGTTGGGAAGATGCAATATTCATCTTGGATTGCACAGTTTGCAGCTTTATCTGGGCATCTTTCAATTCATTATCCTTTTGATCCAGTTTAGTCTTAAAGGTTGTTATCAATTCATCTTGAGTTTTCTTACTTGCTTCAAGACTGTCATATTTTCCTTGCAATTCTTCCAGGGCAATTTTCAAATTGTCTGTCTCCATTTTCAACACTTTGTTCTTCACAATCAATTTTTCATTTTGCTTGTGGAATTTGCGACAGTCCTAGTATAGCTGTTCATCGCCTCTTCAACATCTACTTGCTCATCTGAATTTTCTTCAACTTCACTTTCGGAGGATTCTTTTTTCTTATGCGTAGAAGATGATGACTCTATTGAATTTGATGGGGCACTTGCTCTAACCATGAATGCAGTATAATTCTCTGGAAAATCTTCTGAAGGAGATGAGGTACTCGACGGATCATCTGAATCATCAAGGGTTGCATTGAGAACCTTCTTCTTTCTTTTTTTGTTTCCACAGTCTTGAGCTATGTGACCTCAACCCTGGCAATCGTAACACTTCACGCCCTTAGACTTATTCTCCTTCTTCTTCTTCTCTGAAAATTTCTCTACTTTAATTTTCTCATTCTTTTTCGTCTTTCCTTGCTTGCTATCCTTCTTTATAAAGAAATTTTTAATTTTTTTGGTATAAATAGTAATTTCTTCAGGGGAGGGGATTGACTCATCTTACTTGAGGAGGACACATCTTCCTTAACAGTTTTTAGGGCAACTCCTCTAGATTTTGGTTTAATCATGTTAGCTTCATAAGTCTACAAAGAGCCAACTAAATCTTCTACCTGCATCGAATGAACATCCCTTTCTTCTTCAATAACTGTAACTTTTGCTTGAAATGACATAGGTAGGGATTGGAGAATCTTACTTACAATCTTTCGATTAGGAATTGATTCTCCAAGATTGAAACTGGTGTTGACAATATCACTGAGCTTCGCATAAAAACCATCAAAAAGTTCGTCTTCAGACATCTTCAAGTTTTCAAACTCGGAGGTTATTCTCTGGAGCTTGTACTTCTTCATTGTAGAGTTTTCTTCATGAGTTAATTTGAGAATCTTCCAAGCTTCTTTCGCAATCTCACAACTTGAAATTCACCTAAACTCATCGGCGGAGATTGCACAGAAAATAGAGGTCAAGGCATGTAGTTCCATTCTGCCTTTTCGTGCTCTGTCCTGGTCCACATATCCATAGGTTTTTCAACCGCGACATTATCAATTGAATGAGTTGGTTTTACCCAACCATTTTCTATGGATAGCTAAACATTAGCATTCAGCGAGATCAAATGCGCTTTTATGCGAACTTTCCAATAGGCATAGTTGGTGTCGTCAAACTACGGAGGTCTAGTACTCAAACTACCTTCTCTAGGGGGATCCATCAGCAAGTAACAAGATCACGTTTTATTCTAAAAAATGAACTCACTTTGATACCAATTGAAAATACGTAATTTGTTGGTAAAGATCCCAATCAATCAACTGCAATCACAAAAATAACAAAAGGCAAGATAAACAAAATAAGGAAACCCACAAAGGGAAAACTTAAACAAAACTTTCACTAAAATCAAATGTTGGTTACAAACTCAAACTCTCGATAGATCGACTCCTCAACTCTATGCTCTTGTTGACGTTTGCTCGAATCTTCGATTCACCAACTCCTTTAGCGAAAGCCCTTCGACTCCTCGAAGGCATAACACCGAATCCTCAGCAACCTCAAGTGCTGAATCCTCAGCTCTTCCAAGATTCGAACTCCTTCGAATCAGCCAGACGCTAGAATGCTTGGTTAAGTAATTGAGAGAATATTCTGACTTTTCTGGCTCACAAACTGTTATATATTATCTCTATATCTGACCCTTAAGATGTCCAGACGATATATATATACAAAACTGAGGCGGCTAGGGTTCGAAATAGGCTGAAAGCTGTGCCTCGCCGGAAGGATGCACCCCCGGTCTTCCCGCAGCCTTCCTACGTCCTTTCTGTGGCCTTCCTGCAACTCAAAGCGGGCATCCCACACGGCCAATTCTTCAAAATTAGGTCTCAGCATTTTCCTGTGTCTACTCGCGGCCTTCCTACGAGCTTCCTGCGTAATTTGAATTCTGGCTCTGTTTGGCTTCTTCAAGATTTCCAATAGTATGCAAACACAACTTTCCTGAGGCCTTTTCATTTCTTCTTGACTCAAGACTTTAGTGCCTTAGCCTACACTAAGTTCTTTGACCATGGATTTGCCAATTTACAATTTTAGCCTTAACAATACATAAAATACCAAAAGCAAAAACATGTCTATTTTAGTATATCAGTAATATATTACATGTCTATTTTAATAATATCATAAGTAAAAGCATTACAATAATCCAACTTCCTAACAAAATTGGTAATAAAATAAATTTTAGAATCAGTTGGTTTGCCTCCAAATCTCTTAGCCTTTTGCTAATCACTCTAACGTCTTTCTTGACTTCAATGTCCTCGAAGTTGCTAGATTCAAATTCTCCATCGACTTTTCTTACCTCAAATGTGAATGGCTGGACCACTAAGAAAAAAGTTGTATTGTTTGTTAGCGCATCTGTAATAAACCTTCCCAAGATTTTCATTAGACTGAGAGATTCCCACAACTACTTTTCTTCCACATTTACAGTACCGACTACGAAACATGTCTGGGATATTACTTGTTCCTATGCTCCTAGAGGACATTACTTCTCTACAACATCAAAATTGTTCAACTCACATTATCAACTTAAATTCATCAAACATAATAACCATTGAACTCAAATTAACTATTTAAATATCACTAACTGCTAAAAAATTATCATATTACATTAACTGTTAAAATATAAAGAAGAATGAAGTAGAATATTAATCCTTAAATATTCTCTATTAATTCTCTCTATATTCATTAATAATTAATGCATCATTGAATTAAATATATAACTACTAAAATCCTCTCACATGCAATCTTATGTTTGAATCATTGGCGAGAAGTTAAATATGATTTTCTTGTTTTTTATATTGCTGAGCTAAACCCAATTTTTTTTCCCTAAACAAGAGGTTAGAAGCTAAAAATGCGAACAAATTCAGGATAAATGAAAAGTATCCATTACCTAATGGATAGGAAAGAGACCTTCTAAACCTTTGGTATAAGTTTCAATCCTATTATACGCAATTTAGTTACATACTTGTGTTGTTAGATTTCCGTGTATTCAAGGTAGTTGTTAAAAATTTATCAAATTACATATGATTCAATGCCACATTAACTATTATTCAAACAGATTGCATGCAACAAAAATTCCGCATACATAAAATTTTCAAATCAAAAATTCATCAAACTATTAAAATGTGTAACACATAGAGCACAGATTTGCAGATAAATTTCCAAATAAATTTTCAATTAAATTTTTCATCAAACAACTTAGCTGTATCACATATAGAGCTACGGAAATTTCGCATTACCATTTAATCAAACAGATTGCATGCAAATGGCAATTGAAAATGTTACAATTCAAAACAAATAGGGAGGGAAACATCACAGATCAAAGAAAATGTATAAATTAGCAGAAAAAAAAAAAAAAAACAAGAAGAATAGAAAACAAAGTGAGGAATAACCGAATGGGGGAAAAAATCAAAATGGGGATAGACATTAACTATTTGGGTAACCAAAAGGGAAGGACAATGAAAAAAAAAAAAACAAAGTTGCAAAAAAATATACCTACTAAAGAAGAAGAAACCAAAATGGGAAAAACTAATTGGGAAGAACAACAAACGTAAAAAAATGGAATACAAACTTACAAGACAACGTACACTTCGATAAGGTTGGAGTAAGAGCAAGATCAGTGCACCATCTATCTTCAACCTCAAAATCGGCTTACTGTTCGTTCGTTCGTTTGTTCGTTTAGTCCTTCACTAGGGCTTCAAATGGTTGAATGGCTTTACATGTAAAAAAAAAAATGAACTTTGGCCGTTTTGGTCTTTTTGCATCTACATAAAGGGTAAAAGTGGGCATAATTTTGCAATTTCTTGCTAATGTCACCTTATTTCGTTTGATTCCTAACCTTAGTGTAACGGATGTGGTTAAGTATGACAAATATTAGGGTTTAAGGGAGGTAATTGTCAGATTTAAAAGGTTTGAGGAGGTCTGTGTAATTGGCCTAATATTTAAGGAATCTAAGTGTAATTTACCCTTTATAAAACAATTTTTAAACAATTTTTGAACCACTTACGTGTTTATAAAATAATATATTTTGTATATATTTCAATGATAGTTTAGTTTGATTGGCTATTGAAGTTCTGTATTAATCTTAATATTTATAAAATGAAGAATATTATCGATATTTAATCAAATATTTATAAGAGGCTATTGTAATTTACCAGGAATTAAAAAAGAGAATAAATATGTACATGTAATAAAGACAAAATTGAATGAGTTGTTTTTATTTTGATCGTCAGTAATTTCGTTTGATTTACTGCCTGTGAAGTATATCTGTGCGTCAAAGAAAAACAAAATCAATCAAAGCGACTTCATAGCACTAATCTCTACTGAGTCAATACGGCGTGATATGCGTAGTCCTAGTCTCATAACTCGCCAAACAAGACTTCGAGTTGACTCGGAACACCTTAACGAGATCACCGCACATGCGCCTCACGTTCGCCGTGCAATCGCTCTGCATGACGAGCAGAACCTTGGTCAAGCCGTTGCTGTTCATCGCCGCCTCCTGAGCCGTCCGATCGGGGCATAGGTAGCAAACTTTCCAGAGCACCGCAACGCCATGCTCCGTCGCCGTCCTCGACACCTTCATCAACCTCTTCACAATCGCCATCACGCAGTTCGCCTCTTCGCCTATCGCAGCGCGTCCCTCCGCGCACGTCGACACCGTCTCTAGAATCTTCAGAGCCTTTTCGTTCAGCGAAGCATCCGTTTCTGCACCGGAGAGGATTTTCCCTACAGTTCGCACGATTCCGAACCGGACGAGTTCCTTATTGACCGGCCTAGAGGTTGATACAGAGATCAGGCACGATAATCCGGCCTCAACCTCCGTCGGATCGCTCCCGGAGCTGGTTAATCGGTACAATTCGTGCAATAAGTCTTGCTTTTCTGTGATTGCGCGTTGAGAATCGGAATCTATTGCGATCGATTCCAAAACTCTGGCTGATTCGACTCTCGAATGCGAACTGCCTCTTTGAAGAAGCGATTCGAATGGAGACAAACAATCTCGATTGCCTTTGAATATAAGCCTGTGCAGTTGTTCTTTGACTCTATTTTGAGATAAAACAAAATCCAAAACGGTCACAACCAACTCCAAGACTTCGATTCCATCGACATTGCTCAGAACTCCAACGATCGTCGGAATGAAGCCATCGATGCTCGCTAGAAACTCGCGGTTTTCCTCGACGCACCTGGCGAAATCGGCGATCTGCGAGAGAGAATCCAAGCAATCTCCGGTGTCGAGATGCTTAATTGCATCGAGCACCTGTTGCTTTGAGATCGTAGGAGAAGAAGTCGCGGAGTTGGGGGAGCGGAGGGGAAGAGGGTGGGAATTGGAGTCGGAGTCGGAATGGGACCAGAGGTGGATGAGGCGACGGAGAGTGAGGTTGGGGACGAAGTCGGTGGAGGGGAGGACCTGCATGGTGGCGGGGCAGGTGTTGTGGCCGGTGTCGAGCCAAGCCTGGATGCTGGAGCGGTCGTAGGTGACGCCGGTGGAGAGACTCACTGGAGACTTCATCACATCCATGGATATTGGGCACCGGAAGAAACTTGGCACGGTGACGTATAGCTCACTCTTCTTTCTCACCATCTTCGTTGTTGTCTACACTGCTAAACTTTTAGAGAGAGACAAATTCTAGGGAGACACAGTCGGGGGGAACTCTGAGAGACAAAATGAGGGGACGCGCGCGTTTTTGAAGACGAAGAGGGAGTCAAAGGGAGGAGTGACGTGGCAATGGTCAACGATTAAGAGTCCCACACTCTCCTTTCTTCTAACAAGAAATTCGTGTGAAATTTGCTGCCTATTGATAGTGCCAACTTTTGGTAAATAAGAAAACCAAAAAAAGTAAGTTGTTTTGTATTGATGGGTACTTGGCGTATTTTTAAAAAATATAAAAAATTGATAAAAATTAAAAAAAATTTGTTAAAAGTTAATAAAAGTAAGATAAAGTTAATAAAAATTAAAAAATAGAAAAAAATTGGTAAAAATTAAAATTTTTTGGTATAAAGAAATTAAAGATTTTGTTGTATAGAATTTTTTTTTCTTTTTTTTGTTTTCTTTTTTTTTTTTTGGGGGGGGGGGGAACTCACCCTTGGAATAGAGGGAGTGAAAGGTTGAAGCGTAGATAAGCGGGCACTTTAGACCAATGAATTCTGTTGCTGTTCAGCCAAAAAGCAGTAATCACGGGTGTGCCTACCTCTAATTTCTTAAGAGGGGAAGGTAATATTTTAAAATAATTGTTTCTTTATTAAATAAACTAGGTAACTGCTTCAATCCTTCAAAAATAATAAAAATAATTGGTAAAGAAATTAAGAACTTCAAAAGAAAACAACTTTTGAATTTAAATAACAGCACTAGTAATTCGAGTTTCCTCGTAACTATTGAAAGATTTACTTGGTCATTAACTTTAGGAGTTCAGAAATTAGTCGAGATACGTACAATCTAGTTTGAACACCTTTGGTTAACGCGAGTGGTTAAGGAATTAAAGATAATTAAAGGATTTCAAAAATTTAATTAGAATTAATTTTGAGAAATACTCCAAATAAGTGTTTTTCTTTAATATTGTTGTATAAATTAAATAATTATTTTTATCGATAAAGGTACGATGGGTAATTATAATAATTTTTATTTTTCATTTTATATATTTTCCTTGATTAAATTTAATTTTTTTTGGTAAGTTTTAAGTATATTACTTAATTTAAAAAATTTTTAAATAAAAAATTCATGTACAAGTAAAAAAGGTAAACTTATTTGAAAAACTCAACTTGTTTTCTTTTCATTTTTTTTTTATTTGAAGTATTTTTTTACAATTTTTAAAATTAATAACATGCATAAAAGTCATTAAATAAAAAAAGAAATTTAATTTTAATTAAAAATTATATAAAATGAAAAAATTATTCGAAAGAAGATATAATTTATTTGAAATAAGTTCATCAACGTCAAACGGAACTAAAATTATTTATATTATTTTTATGAATAAAATTATGTATATTAATTTGCTCAAAGTAGTAACATATAAAATTAAAAAGGAGAGAAATTTTCACCATCTATATATGTAACCTCATGGGAGGATCGAGACTTGAGAGAGCGCGTTCTCACAGGGGATGTTTGGCTCATCAAAAGAAATTTAAAAATCTAATCTTCACTAACTTTTTTTTTTTCTCTCTTCACTTTTTTCACTAACCACAAAACTATTTTTTACCAAATTTTATAAAATTTTATTCAAAAATTTTTTTAAATTTTCTCTAACCTTTATCAACTTTTTTCTAAAATTTTTTAACTTTTATTAACTTTTATCAATTATTTCTAATTTTCTCTAACTTTTACAAATTTTTTTTGCCAATTTTGGTACGAAGTTATACTTTTTTTTGTGCACCCGTATGCCACCTTACTTTTTCAGGGAATAAGAAAGTAGGAGCCACGCATAAATATAACCCTTCTAGAGGTGAGCGATTGAATTACTAATCTTCTAAAGTGGACCGAAAAAATCTAAACTTATTTCCTGTTCAATCATATATCTAATTCTATCTTATATTTTACCATTTAAATATAAAAAATAATTCTATATAAAAAATTAATATCATATTATATTCAATCACATATATTGTTCTATAGTATTGCTTATATATCATCAGTCAATCTCTCCAATCAAATATAGGGTTTGTTTGGAGTAAGAAAAAATGAGATAAATTGAGATAAATTGTGGTTTGGAGAGAGTTCGTAATGCGTGCAGTGAGAGAAAAAAATTGATGTGATATAAAGTTAACAAAGATTTATAGAGATTTTCAGAGATTTTCAGCAAAATACTGCACGCCAAACGCAGCCATAGTTAATGGTTGGATTGGTCAGCCAAATTATTTTTAGAAAACTTAATGAAACATCCCTATTTTGGTAACAAATTTCAATGAGTAATGTTGTATTATCTAAAAATTTACTTAAATTATTTAATAGAATAAAGTGACATATTTGTAAAGATCATTTTAGAATAATAAATCATTAAAAGTATGTCTGGACTGAGAATTTGATAAAGAAAAAAGAAATGGAAGAGAAAAGAAAAAGAAGAAGGTAGGAAAAAGAAAAAGAAAATATAAAATCTCGTTCACATTTTCTTATTTAAATAAATTAAAAAATCGAGTAAAATACAAAAATTACTCTACAATTTATATTCAGTATCATTTTAATCTCTTACGCTTTAATTGTACTAGCCAAAACAGTAATTTGGTTCTTCTATCAGCCTCTGTTAATACCCAACTATTTAACTAAGGGCAATTTTATCATTTTATATTCTTCTTCTCCAAACACCATCTATCAACCCTAGACGGCTACCTCCATCGTCACTGATAGCACTGCGTTGTTCTCTCCCAGAAAACGGCCCATCAAATCAACAATCTTGGATGATTTTGTGTGTGTGTGTGTAAAACTATCTCAAGATGCTTCTACTTCAATTATTCCTATACATATATTCACCATTTCCCTGTGTGTGTAAGTGGTGAAAAAAAAAATTCAAGAACAAAACCAATTTCTCATCTTCATCTCAAAACTCTCTCTCTCTCTCTCTCTCTCTTTCTAGAAGCTTCTTCAAATCCACGACTTTAGTAAAAGAACACCCATGAGTTCCAATATACCACCGAATTGATGCTCAAAGAGAATCAAAAGTGATGTAGAAAATGCAAGCTTGTTTTAAGAAAGTTAAGAGTTCTCAGTTCATGTCTATGTTTATGGATCAAATTCAAACTCCCCAAATCTTAGATTGTATTTTTAGGGTTTTAGGCCCTGAATAGAAGATGCAAATGGTGATATATGGTATTGGTAGCATTAAATCATATGAACCCCTCGATTGTGATAAGGTTTCCTAATTTAGATAGCCTAATTTTGGTTAGAGTTAGTCAATCAATCACTCTATAATTTTAATTAATGTTCTTTCCATTGATTTCTATTAATTTTTCTTTGATTTTGTATTTCCATTATTAGTTAGGGTTTTGGTTATATATACATGTAGATGCCATATGGCAGGAGGAGAAGAAATAGTTTATTGCTTTTAGAGCTTTTGGAGGTTGATCCCCTCGAATTGATCACTCTTCTTCTTTAATTTAGTTGTAATACTATTTGATAGAACTGTGATTCTATCATTTGATATCAGAACCTGGTTGTCTCACGCTTATCATTATGATGAGATCCAATGCTAAATGTGTCTAGCTACTCAATAACCAAGGTACATTACTACAGAAGCATGGGGAAAGTATTGAGAAACTTCAATCAGAGGTTTCAAACATCAACAAGAAGCTTGATATGATTATTGGAATGCTTTCACACCCAGTCAAAGACTCAATGTGTGCCACATCAAACCCTTCTATTGTGTTGGTAGATCCATCATCAGCATGTTAAGACAATCGTAGAAAGGGGCCATATAACAGACTAGACTACTCATTCTGAGGAACCCAACCATCGTGAGAATGAAAGATTTGGGTTGGAACGGGGTGTTCTAGTAGATGAAAATAGAGTTTCCGCGATGGGAAGAAATGGATCCAATTAGTTGGGTCTTACATGCAGAATGTTACTTTCGATTCCATCATACACCAGAGACTATGAAAGTAGAAATTGCCTCTATTAATCTTGACGATGTTGTCATTTAGTGGTATGATTGGTTTGAATCTAGCTGAGGTGTTCCTACATGGGAAGAATTTGCAGATGGATTGATGGCCCGGTTTGGACCAATAGAGTACGAGAATGTTCATCGAGAGCTTGCAAAAATTCACCAAACTCAACTGTATTAGAGTATCAAAGCAGATTTGAGCATTTGGCGAATCGAGCTAAAGATTGGTCTGAACATTAACTTATGGCAACTTTTGTAGAAGGGTTGAACCTAAAGATACGCCATGAAGTCAAGATATACTGACCTCGCATAATGATAGCACCTATTTTGTTCACTCGTTTGCAGGAAAAGCGGATAAGGGCTACTAGTTGGCAAACTATCAAAACTTATTCGCTTAAATTGGGTGGATCATCTATAGGCAAGCCAGTGCAGGTGGAAACTCCGAATTGTAGTGCACCTGTGAAGAGGTTGTTGGAACAAGAATTAAAGGATCGGGCAGCAAAAGGCCTTTGTTGGCATTGCGATGAAAGTTGGAATAAAAAACATTGATGCAAACATAAAAGGTTGTTGATGATTGAACTAGTTGGTGAACCTAATGATGATTATGATATTGCTTCTCAACCTTAAGGGCAAGGTTATTCTTAAGGGTGGGGGAATAGTAAGGTTTCCTAATTTATTTTTGGTAAGTAGGTTTCCTAATTTAGACAGCCTAATTTTGGTTGGAGTCAGTCAATCAATCACTTAGTAATTTTAATTAATTTCATTTCCATTGATTTCTATTGATTTTCCTTTGATTTTGTATTTCAATTATTAGTTAGGGTTTTGGTTATATATTCATGTAGATGCCGTATGGCAGGAAAAGAAGAAATAATATATTGCTTTCAGAGCTTTTGGAGGTTAATCCCCTCGAATCGATCACTCTTTTTCTTTAATATAGTTTACAGTTTTATCAGATTGTAGCTAGTCCTTGCAATTTTGATGAAGAAAAAGTCCAGTAGGATTTGAGACATCGAGGTGTTTGATCCAATTCTTTTTATGACAGAGACTCGGGTTTTGAAACTCTTGGTTGTTTTATTCTTTTAATTAATGAACAAGTTGATGACAAGTTTGCAACTATATAAATTAGAAGACATAGAGCATCAACTGTGGCTACCAACAAGTTCGATGGGTCGATTATTAGGAGAGGACAAAGCAGTGCTGGTAGTGGCGATAGAAGTGGCCATCTAGGGCTGACAGATGGTGTTTGGAGAAGAAAATTGCAAAATGATAAAATTGCTCTCGGTTTTACAGTTGGGAATTAATGGAGGCTGATAAAAGAACTAAATTGCTACTTGACCAAAACTGTCGGAATTTAACCGTTATAATTGAAATGTTAGTGATTAAAATGACACTGAGTGTAAATTATAGGATGATTTTTGTACTTTACCCTACTTTTTAATTTATTCAAATAAGTATATGAGTTTGGGATTTTATATTTCATTTTTCTCTTTCCCACCTTCCTTTTCTTTTTTCTTCCATTTTCTTTTTCTTTACCAAATTCTCACTCCAAGCACACTCTTAGTGATTTATTATTCCAAAATGATCTTTATAAATATGTAATATTATTTTATTAAACAATTTAAGTCAATTTTTCGACCATGGAGGCAGATGCTCGGTATTTTATATATTATATTTTATTTGTACCCCCTTTATTTTGTTTAATTAATTCTGCGTTGGAATTATTAAATTGCTAAGTTGGAAATTTTAGAATTTTAATTAATTTGGGATTGTTTGACAATTAATTTGACTTAGGGGTCTATGCTGTAATTTGGGTAACTTGTTTGTACCTTTCAAAAAAAAAAAAAAACAAAAGTAACTTGTTTGTAAGTCTGTGTGAGCATATCCACAGTAATGTATAGTCGCTTGGTGACTTGCCACGTGTAATTGAATTTCAAGTGTATCAAGTTTGGCTTTATGTCTAGACTACTAAAAGTGCGTTTGACACCTCAAAAAAATTTTAAAAATTTAAAAAATTTTTAAAAATTTTTAAATTTCTTTAATCAAATTTTATCACCTATCATTTTTACATCACATTAATCTTAATTTTTAAGTTTTTTTGAGTTTTTTTACCTCCAAACACCCCCTAACTCGCCTTGTGATGATCAAATTCATGTGGTTATATATAAGGCTTGAAAGTGGGTTTTCGGTGGAATGTGTGGCTGACTGGAAGGAAGAATAGAATGGAAAAAAAAAAATAAAAATAAAGTTTGACCTTGCTGGGTTACTGCCTTATCATGTGAGAAAGAAGAACAGTAAAGAAGAAAGATTTCAATTTGAGTAAATCTTTTGGGTGTAAAAGCTTTAAAGAGTAGGGATTTTTCTATTCAGTTGTTCTTAAATTATCAGATAAAAATGATAGAACAGATCTAATTTCAAGTAGATAATGTTGTGTTATTGTGTAGAATTGTAAATAATGAATTAAGGAAATAATTTGAGCATGGTAATGTAGAGGAAAATTAAATGACGAATTTAGAGAAAAAGTTGTTGGCAGGTATAGAATAAAAAAGTTAATAAATTATAGTTTAGCTATTTATTAAATTAATTAGATCGAGGAAAATTAGGGAAATAAATTACATTTAATTTATTGCGATAAGTGATGTTAATTGTGTAATATTTTGAAAAAGTGTAGGCCTATTTCAACTCTACAAATAACTTTTTACACTTTTTTTTACTTCTTTTATTAAGTAAAATTTCAAAGAGATGGAGATATTTACACTTTTTTATCAACTTCTCCCATTTTACAATAACTTTAATAAAAAAAAAAAAAGTTATGTCAAGTGAAAGAAATTAATAAATGAGTGTATTTATCACTTCTCTTTTCAAACTATATTTTTTTATTAATTATTCTTATGTCTAATTTGAAATGACATAATTTTTCTTGAAAAGTAATTTGAAATGACATAATTACCATTTATAAAGAAAATATTTACAAATTTGAACAAATACACTTATTACAAGAGAATAGAAAAAATTATTTGTAAAAGCTAAAATAATTTATATTTATATTTATATATTTAACAACCATATAAAAATAAATTTTATTTTATTTTATTTCATAGTTCAATTAAATAAGAAATTAATTTTTTTCATTTCTTTTATTTGCAAACTTTAATCATTTTGACTCTTATTATCATTCTCAAGTCATTTAATAAGGTTCTATAAAATCCTTTCAATTCCCATAATCAACTAATATATTTTAAAAGTAATGTAATTAAATCAAATGTAAGTGTGGTAAATGTTAAAATAAATAATTTAAGAAATATTTATAAAAATAATTAAATAAATATCAAGATGGTAAAAAATGACAAAATCAAGTTTGTAAATAAACTAAAATTAAATAATTTATTATATTTTTTTATTAAGTTATAAAATAAATTTAAAATTTATTTTTATATGGCTGCTAAAATTATAAATGAAAATTAAATTTATTTTATAAATTTCAAAATACGTTCTTTTACATAAAACCTTCAGTTATAAAAATCAAACTAGTTGTAAATTTAAATTTTTGATTGTCTTTTATCACTATTAATTTTTCTCGCCAATCTTAAATTTAAAATAGAATCTTTGGTTTTGTCTTTTCTTGCAATTTATGTACCAAAAAAAAAAAAAAAAAACTAAAAAAATATCTAACTAGGAAAATTAATGAATTTTTAAACATACAAACAAATTTATCAAATAAACTATAAGTATCCTTCTTTTAAAAGCTTAATTTGAATATTTTTCAATAACAAATATTTTTTTTAAATTTATAATTTGAGATTTTTATCATAGTAAGGTAATTAATATCATAAGTGAATTTATAATTAATATCATAAGTGAATTTAGATTAGAACTGATTGTCTACTTATCAAAATATCTAAGAAAAAAATAGTAGGTTGCTTTCGTATATATTTAAAATTAATTCTATTATAAAATAAAGGTAATTATGACTCTATAATTATGTATTAGATTAAGTTTTTGTATAAGAGTTTATAAGACATTATAAGTATATATGCAAAACATTTATGAAATGAAAGATGAGTAATTGTGTAATTTTAATTAATAAAAAAGTAAAATAGAGTGCAAAAGACTATTTGTAGAGTGTAAACAAGCACAACCTTTGAAAAATTTTTGCTAATTTATTTAAATTACGTCATTATTTGGTAAATTTTGTTAATTAACTATATGACTTGGGATGATTTATTTGGTATTTATTTAAGTTGTAGGTTATTGATTTGATACAAATTCAAAATTTGAATAGTGATAAGACTGGAATGGGAATAAAATATATGTTTAGGATTGATATGGTTATAAATTCAAGAATTTATATTTATCTTACTTTATTAAGGTAAATTACTAAGATTTGAATTGGATGTTATATTGAGATTTGATTTTATAGTGAGATTTATACTCATCGGTTGAAAATTTTGAAACATACGTAGGCTAGTAACATACAAGATGATATTGATACTTATGTGTAGCATTTTCTCCTCAGTATGTGAGGAGGCAAATATCTATGATGGTATATTGTCACGCCCTGGGTTTCACAACCCGAGTATGTGAACAGAAGAACACATATTACCACATTAAATAACTTTCCCTATCCTATATCAGAGCCATACACACATATTATGGAGCTAATGAAAGAAAAATAGATAAAATTCATACTTTAAATTTAAATAAATGCCTTAGTCAAAATTAATTAGGCAACAAAGCTGCAAAACTAATCCAAACAATCTCTCAAAATTAAACAATTAACTATTACCTCACAAACGGAGGTTTATTAAAATCCACTAAAAATAATCCTCTAAAATCTAAAATAATTACATAAAATAAATAAAGTTTCCTATCCTATTTTCAGAAGGCCCAGCACTTGACTCAAATTCATTACCTGCATCACAAGCTGTAAAGGGTTTAGCACTAATACCACGTGTGCTCGGAACCCTAATAATATTATAAATGCAGTAATGTCCTAGCATGCCACTAAGTGAAACAATTATGCACAAATAGCAATTTCAAACAAGAACTTCGATTTATTCATCAATTTATCTTTTCATTACCATTAATTGCCTTGTAGCACCACATAACACATCAAAGAAAACAAATTGATTTCTAGGTACTGCTGCTTGGTTGTCCCGCAGAAACAGGATCCAACCAATATACATCATCCTTCGATGTCTGCTTGGTTGTCTCGTAGAAACAAGACCCAACTAATATACACCATCCTTCGGTGTCTGCTTCCTAGACCGAAGTCTTAGGAATATGATATGCCACCCTTAGGCATCTACTCGTTCGTAGGTTACTAGCCTACTGGAATTGATAACCAACCCCGCGCGGGTTTCGGGACTTTCGACTCTTGGGTACGTATACCCGATATTTTCAGTACCCTAAATCCAAACAAAACGCATCCACTTTCATTTTAAACAAACATCAAATAAATTCTTTATTTAAATTCATTATTTATTAAATCCTTATGAATTCATCATAATATTTTAAATAATCCGTAAACCTCAACACGTAAATAATAATAACCATAATTACCGAAGAATCACAGCACAACAAATTACCAAATATGTTTCTTACAATTAATGCAAAAGCTTTCAAAACAAACTAACATGTAAAGACAAAATTCACAAAAAGACAAACTATCATATAAGGACAAAAGTCAAAGTTTCTTTGCTTTATTCATTTAATGGCCTTGCTGGACACCTAATTTCCACACCTTTAACATATATATGTATATAAAGTAATAATATGTATACCATCCAATCGTGGAAGACTTCAAATATATATAATAGAAATTTTTGTCTTCTAATAGCCAAGTAAATCTAGGAACTCAATACAATTCACGTTTACCAACTAAAAATAAATAAATAAATAAATAAATAAATAAGTAAATAAATAACAAGTGAACCTCATATTTCAATCAATCACGTCATGAGTTTAAAGTAAAAAAAATCTGATCAATCATATGTTCACAATAATAAAAATCTGATGAGTCTAATATATATATATATCATTATATTCATATCACCGAATCCAATATGAGGACTAATCAATTAATACACATATATGTATTGTTAATTACAATACAGACTCACAGGTCATTCGCCTAGAAAATAAATATATATTTATACATATATATATGTATCACTTTTAAAAGTTCCGCCCCTTACCTCAAATTAAATCTGCAGAAAGAACACCCAAGTCGTAACGAAACTCAAAACTCAATCAGCAAATCAGACTAAGATCACCGCGGCCATCAAGAAGTTGATAATCTCCACAGCATTCACATTAGATTTTTTTTTTTCTCCTCTGCCGCCACTACCTCTTATCTTTTCTTTTCTCTCTCTCTTTCTCTCTCGCTTTTTCTTAATCCTTTTCCTTTACTGCTGAAGAACATATGTTATATATATATATGCGTATACCTCGACTAGCTATTAGTTGGTAGAATCCTAACGGAAAAAGATTAGAATCCAAATCAAACTAGACTTCCAATTCTATGTACCTATTGTTAGTTGGTAGAATCTTAATGAAAAATTGACTAGAATCCAAATCAAACTAGACTTCTAACTTCATCCATCCACAATAAAAATTGAATCTAATTTATGTCTCCAAAAATTTAAATCAATAAAAATTTTATTTTTACCAAATTAAATATTAATTAACAATTAATCAAAGCATTAAAATTTTGAGTCATCATATATATCTCCAACTGGAGACAAATACCAAAAGATGGTGTGGTATGATTGAGTTGTCGTCCCGAACTAGTGAGGTAGAATATTCAAGACCCTATGGATTTTGACACACAGTCGTGATTGATAGTGGATATTGATTATCATTTTGAAATATATAATTGTGTAATTATCATTGTTTCATGATAGTAGTATATTAGTATATTGTTATATGTTCTGTTGTATAGTAAGCACACGTGGTTTAGTACTTACCATACAACTGATGTTGTAAGTCTGAGTATCATAGAGCCCGAGTCATCTGTGAGATCCGCTAGGTCAAGGTGACTATATTTCTTAGATTATCTTGAGAGTAAAATTGCTTTTATATATCTTTTTTTGGGTTTGGGTTATTTGGATTAGTTAGAGTCCAATTTGTATATGAAACTATGTTGCCTAACTAGTAGCTAAAATTATTCAATTTTATCCTTAATATTTTATTATATACACAAGGTTTTGCTTCTGATTGTTATATTTAGCTCTGATATTGGGTTATAATTGGTGATTTTGTATTATTCCATGCATTTAAATCTCGTCCCCTGATTGTGGGAATTCAGGGTGTGATAGAGATATTGAAAATTTTTAAGAATGCATAGTTGTTGGTGAGGAGAGAGAGAATGTGCGTGAGAGAGAATCATCCATCAAAAGAGAAAGAAAGCCGCAATGTGTGTGAAAATCAAATTGACAAAAAAATATGTAGATCTTTTCAAGGACGTGTAGATTTTTGAGAGAGAGAGAAAATCATCCATTAAAAGAGAAAAAAATCGTTAGGGATGTAAATGGATAAAGTACCTATTAAATTAATGATTATCTTTATCAAATCCGTTTATTTTATTTATTTATTTATTTATTTATTTTCTGCATTGGATACGATAAGAATGAAATATTCTTATAATTCTCTATTAATATGGTATGCTGTTTTTTCCATTCATTCCCTTATAGATTAGTCATGATCTTTCAAACTTTATCTATTACCATTTCAAACTTAATTTATTTTTTGGTTAGAATCTCAAACTCATCCCGTTCCAAACTTACAAAATCTATCCTAAATCTAATTAGGCATAGCTGGTCAGATTATGTGAAATTCATTTTGACAAACTTGTTAAATATCTTATTTGAAATAAAAAATAAAAAGAATTAGTAATACTACATTTAATTTTTTTTTTGGTACTTTACATTTAAATTTTATATAAATACTCAAAAAAAAAATTATTTATAACAATAACCTACAAATAATACTATACTTAGAAACTCATCGTATAAGTATAAATTTCAAAGTTTTAAGTTTTCGTAAACTAATAAGATAAGTTATTATAATTATCTTAAACGTATGGAAATGATGTCAATTAAGTTTTACACACATATATAAAATATACGTATGAAAAATATTAATATATATACACCTCTTTAATCAGTACCTTTATTTATTTATTATTTATTTATTTATTTATTTTGGCAAAACACAAAGGCGTCAAAGCAAAAACTTCACGGATGGATAAAATTTCAGGAAAATTGGCAGTCAAAGGTGTGTGAATTTCACGTTTAAATTGGAATCCGACTCATTCCCATTTCTAAATTCTTCACGGTAACATCACTTTGGTACGTTTATTGGGGTTGGCCTTCCTACCTTTAAGCTGTCTTCTTTTCCCATCTCACCGTTCTCACGTGCGTTGGGTTTTTCCTTTAAGTTGCCTTCTTTTTGCATCTCACGTGGTGTTTGGTTTGAAAGAGAGAGGGAGGAAACTGACTAAGTTTTTGTACAATTTTAACTTGAAAATTAATTAAAATATATAAACAATCATAAAGGCTCTGTTTGAAATAGTAAACTTGATAGGAGTTAATTTCATTTGATAAAAAATCTGACTAATTCTTATATTTAAAATTAAAATAAAATTTTATATTTTATAAATTAGATTTGATTTCATTTCATAACCTAAATTTTGAAATTTTTATATCATTTAAAATTCAATTCAAGACAATATAATTTGATGAAAATTCATTATTTTCTCAACTCATTTAAATAAATAGATAAACTTATCCTCATATATTATATTTATCATCATTTTTTATTTCTTATTAACATGATTAAACTTGTTATTTCTCTTAAATCAACACAATTCAATTCTTAAATTTAAAATATGCTCTGAATATAAAATTTTATTTATCAAATCAAATCAAGTCAAATCTTTATTTTAAAATTAAATCAATTTTAAGAAAAAAATATTTTCTAATAGAGTGAAAGTGATTCAATAACAAGAAATTAAAAGGTGTGTTAGGGTGATAAAAAGTAAGATAAGTTGTGAGTTCGTAACTCATGTAATAAGACAAAAAATAAATAATTTGTAGAAATTTTTAAAAATTTATAGCCAATCAAAGGGAAATCAAAGGGAAGCTTAGATGATCCAAACACAAACTATACACGTATGGACGATGCATGAGCATGAGTTAATTATCCTATTGGTGAGTTGGCAGTGAATTCGTCAAACTCTTTTTATTTTTTATTTTTGAAACTGAATTCGTCAAACTTGAGAGACGAAAACTAAAGAATCGCAAACGTGTGGTTGTGGTGTGTGTGACCAGCCTAAAATGTGATGCCACTAAAAAGGCAAAGGAAATGCAAACACGCTTCTGAGGGAGAGCGCATTAATTGTTGTTTTCTCTGACTTAGAAGCCATTAGTTCCATACATGTCCCTTGTAATTCTGAAATATAAGTGTGAATTTAAAGTAAGAAGCATAATTGGGTAAGAAAAAGAAAATTGGTTCCAAGTTATAATATCTATATATAACAAGAAAATTCGAGAGGATATTTCAAACTGTTGAAATTGTTCACTAGTTTTAATTATTATTTTTTCATTTTGAATTTTTTTTTGTTACTCATCTTTTTCCTCTTTCGATAGCCTCTCATTAATTTTTTAACAAAATAACTTGATTGATCCTTAATCTCTCAATTACATATTTAATTATTTAATAAAACTACATTTGAACTATTTGTTGGGCTGATTATATTTTCATGCCTTCATGCACAGATAATTCTTAGTAAAAGTATGTGGACTAATTAGAAGTCTTGTTAATTACTAATATGTTTATATTTTGATAATATGTTTATATTTTGATTTATTGAGTGTATTAGTTATGTAGGGTACTTAATTTTTGTAAGGCATTACCTATATTTTCTAAAAAAAATAATTGTAGAAAAGATAATTAACAAATAAAAAAATCAAGCTTCTTTTTTAATAAAAGGTCAAATAAAGTAAAAAAAAAAAAAACAAACTAAAATAAAATTTTACTTTTCTTTCCTAACTGTTTATCAAAATTTCATTTATAGTAATAAACCATCATAATCAACAAAAACTTATATATTGCAAATTCTATAGGCGCGAAAGAAAGTGATTAGACATATAGTCACTGTAAAAGTTAAAATTCAACAAATGATAATAGTATCAAGTTAATCACATATAAATATATATAAGTGTGCAGAGTAAAAATATATTTCATGCGTACTTGTTATACCGTCAAATTTTCTCTCTCGATCAAAAAACCTTAGAATAGAACTAGAAAACAATTAAAGAAAGAGGTTGGGAGGGGATTCCTAGCCAAAATCTCTCTAACGATCTAGTTAGTTGAAAACTAGAGAATAATTGCCGAAAGAAAGAATTTTGGTAGTCAGTAGAGAGCTAGTTTTGTAATTGATATCTCTTCACTATATAGGGAAGGAAAAACTAGAGTTAATGGGTCACAAATTTGACTGTCCACTAACCTTTCCATTTTTCTAACAATTATCCTAATGGTTTGCGATGCATTTAATGTGCGTGGAATACTTTGCAGAATAATATATGAGATGTGACAATTTTTAATAGAATAACTGTAACATCACATCCCCTACAATTACAATAATGAACTAGCTTATTTGAATTGTTACCATGTATATAGAATTGAACTAGATCCATACTCCTTCATTTTGGATGCAAAGTTTTTAAATTTAGAAAAATTGCTGACAAATTGAGATCGGAATTAATGAGATTAGAAAGATTTATGGTCAAGATTGTCCTATGTGTCTAATCTATTCTCAGTACCAACAATAAGTTATCTTATTGTAGGAAGATTAAGACATCTCTTAATTAAATTTAATAAAAAATGCTAAAGAATGGTCACGAAATTTAATTATTTTATTAGATGAAGTCTTTCTTGGGTTTAAATGAATGCTTTTTTTTTTCTTCTTCTTCTTACGTGTGAAAGAAGAAGATGACTAGTAATACCTACTTTTCTTGATTGTTATTTAGCATAAATATCATCTTTGAATTGGTCTACAGATAACTTGAAGCTGAAGCAGTATTCGTGAGACTTCGTCCACGCTGGTTGGGTTGAACTAGCGGTCTCATTCACACGGACGTGGCCACAATCTTAATGGGAAGGGTTGAAATCTCTAAAGAAATTATGCTAAATAATGAGAATTATTATTTTCATTAAATTGAAGAATGATAAATATAAGGTGGCTTATTACTAAATTAATTCACTTATTAATAGTAAAGGAGATACTTAGGTGGCATTTGATTTACGTTTGTGTTTTCTATTTTCTGTTTTTGTTTTGTGTTAAAAATCTCAAAATAAAGAAACAGAAAATGGTTTATTTTCTTTATTTTGAGATTTTTCTTATTTTTTGTTAAAAATTCTCAAAATGATTTTTTATTATTTTTTATTTCATGTGTAAATTTATTTTCAGTTTTTAAAAATAAATTTTGAAAACACAAGTAACCAAATGAATTTTAAGTTGTTTTCCTTGTTTTTAAAAGTACAGAATGAAAAATGACATAAAACAGAAAATAAAAAATAAAAACATAAAACGAAAAATAAAAAACAAATCAAATGACCCCTTAACTTTCACAAAATATAAATATAAAACAGGTTAAAAAATTACCATTTATACTATTCAACTTTCGACTATATCTTATTAATTTTCAGTCTTGTCTTTTTCTAGTAATAATTAAGGATATAAGTTTTAATAAATAGAATAATAACTCTTCGGGGTTCTAGGAGGCTTCAATGAAAAATTAAGAGTTGAGATTTATTTATATTTAATCCAGTAGTTCCAATTTAATTTAATTAAAATAATTTTTGAAATAAGAATAAATTTAAAATATTCTGATTGGACTACAATCAATGCAAATGTGAAGAGTTACATGTCATTAAAGTGTAAATAAATCACAACTCTTAATTGTTTTACTGTAGCCCTTGTAATAAAATTTTTCACTACAACCTTCTGAAACCCAGTTCTTCCTGAGCCTTCATTAGAAAATTTATTGTTAAATGGCCACATGGCTATTTAATGGAATATTTGCTAACAGAAAGTTTAACCGTCTGCTTTGTTTAATTTAACATAAAATGTTTTGAAAAAAAATATTTTTACTCATCTTTCAAAAAGTATTATGAAAAAATGTAAGCAAAAGTATTTTCTCCAAAAATATTGTGTATTGAAACAAACAGAGCCTTCAATAAATTAAAATCTTAACTACACCTTTAATTGCTACAATTAAAAAATGTGGACCTGAAATGAATTGGTGAAAAACTCATAGACGTAAATCGTAATTTACGTAAAATATTTAAATTTTATACAGTCTAATTAAATTGATGAACATGAAACTCCCAGAGTTTCATGTCTTGAAAGTCTTCAATAATGGAATAAACACAAAATTTTCATACAATTTCCTCTTACACAAGTGAAGAGTTTACCAGAAAATCGGCTGCTACTTTATGGTGAAACCTTGTTTTGACTATTCATGGCAGGAATGGTGGCTACATACTAAACATTAAGGCAAGAAGATTAAGTACAACACTTCATAAACTAGTTGACATGCCTTAAAACTTTTTGCCAATTACTGACGCAATTTGGGAATATTTGAAAGGTGCTACTGATAGTTCGTCTATAGTACATTGGGATCGTTTAACATTCTCTAATTTTTTATAAATTTTTATAAAATTTAATTTTTTTTATACGATACGAATTACGAGACTATTATTTTTATAAATCTATACTAGTTTATACACCTGCAAACACGCGTAATTGTACTTGAATGTTGAAACTTCAATCTCATTTACATTTCTCATGGCCTGTGTATTAGAATTTTCTTATATTGAGCTTCCATTAATTGTTTATTTTGTTTTATTAAAACGAGCTGGACTGGTATGATTATGAGACATTTAGAATGGGCCTGTTGTGATCATTTTATGGGCTCATGCACACCTATTATAATGCAATTGTGGTTGGACGGTAAGTGTGGGCCTATTGGGTCTAATGGTCTCTTTATGGGAGGGTCCATTGGACTGCATATATATGTGTGTTGGCTAGGTCCCCTCTCCACTCTAAGGGTTTTTTTTGGATTGCTTGACCCATAGATAGCCGTCATAGTTATTCCTGGAGAAGGAGGGGAAGACCTAACCCTAATAGCTTCAGTTTTGTTCGTCGTCTCAAAGGCAATATACAATCAAAAGAATGGCTCAAACAGGTATGTTTCCGCATAATTAAATTCCAAAATGATGTTCTAAATTCATATTCATGCTATTTTCTCTTACATTTGGTATCAGAGCTATATGGATGTGAGTTTAGGACTCTTATGTAAATATATTCTGCACTTAGGGTTTACATCAGATCTGTTATTGATTGTTTGAAATTAAAAAAAAAATATATATATATATATATTATTTCTATCTTGTGATGTGAATGTACTGTTCGCAAAATTTTCGGCTTTTTCTGAAATTTCGCCGCACCGTTTCCTTACACGTTGCATTACTGTTTTAGATATATATATATATATATAGCATACACTCTGTGTTGCAATTCGAGATATATGTGTATTCGTATCAAACTGGAACATAAAGGCTGCACTTTACATGCTTAATATTCAGTTATAAAAAAAAAAAAAAAAATTCCGTTTCTGTCTTTAGATGTTAATAGTGCTGAACGAAATTTTTTTTTCTCGTTTTCTTCGAAATCTCGCCTCAATTTTCTGGTTCCAGCATTCTGGAACTTCAAACAAGTTGCACGTTTTATTGGAAGTCCACGCAAGGATTTTGCTGGGCACGGTTTTCTTATATGTTTGCACTAAAATTATGAAATGAATTTTTTTTTTATTTCTTGAATGTTATAAAAAAAAATTAATTTTAGTGTGTATTGTAATTTTTTTTTTTTGTTTTTATGTGTGCCAGATGGAGCTATAAAATAAAATATTTATTTATTCAAATAGCTCGAATTGTATTTTTCTAATATAATGGAAATGTTTATTTAGCCTCTCTAATTTTATTTCTCAAAGTTATAGCTTTATGTTTTAAATTATTAAATAAATTAGGAAGACTAATTTAGGTTTCCACAAACTATACCTATTTAATTTGAGAACGGGACAACCATTGATATATTTGTGATCTTGAAAGGTACATTTTGATTTGTACCTATCTTGTTTGAGATCACGTGCATACATGATGTATTAAAGTATGCATAATGTTAATTTGGGCAATTTACATTATTAATTAGTACCGATGTTGAAAGTTTGGATTGACATGGGTGTTTACTACCAAAGTGGTACACTCATTGAGATCTAAGTTTTCTTCTTTTGTTACGGTATTTTCTCAGACATTAATGCATATAATTACCTGCCCAAAGGGGGTTATTCTATGTTTTAATGTGGAGAGACATTATGAAGCGTTTGGTTAGAAAATACTTGAGTTTAAAAGGTTAGTCTGCCCAAAGGGGACTACTTTTGAAAACTTGGGTGCTTTCATTTAGTAGCTTCATGGATGGAGGTCCAATAGTATGTTACACTCTTTGCCCAAAGGAGAGACTGTAATGATGCAACTGGATTCCCTTGATAATACTTATATTGTCAAAGCATATTTATTTTATGTTTATTGCCCAATTTATGATTTATTAATATTTGGTTGTTTCTACAGTCTCTTTTGCAGTTAATAGTAGCAATACTACTATTGAACTCTTGACTGGTTCCAATTATAAGAAGTGGAAACAAGATATTGAATTTGCTCTAGGTATAGTTGATGTTGATCTGGCACTGAGAGAGAAAGAACCACCTAAGCTTACCACTACTAGTATTGTTGATGAGAAGGAGTATTATGCCAAATGGGATAGATCAAATCGTTTGAGCCTCATTGCTATTAAAAGATCTATTTCTGAGCACCTTATGAGTGGCTTGCCCGAGACTAGCAATGCCAAGGAGTTCTTTGATGCTGTGGGAGCTAGATACCATGTATCCAGTAAGGCTGAGGCTGGATCTCTGATGAGTGAGCTTACGAGCATGAAGTATGATAGTCAATCTGGGGTTAGGGAATACATTCTCAAACTTGTCTTTATCCAGTCCAAACTTAAAAGTCTCGATGTTCCAATCCCTAATGACTTTATTGTTCACCAAGCTCTCAATTCTTTACCCTCTAACACTACTAGAAATTGGCTAATCGGCGAGTGAAAAATTCGGGCGACCGCTTTTGGCGGTCGCTATAATGTTATTAGCGACCGCTTTTTAAGCGGTCGCTATATTGGACGTCGCTAATCAAGTGCGCAAAAGAAAAGGCGACGAAAAAATTCGGGCGACCGCTTATGGCGGTCGCTAATATCTTTTAGACAACAGCATTAGCGACCGCTTTAGGCGGTCGCTAATACTCTAATTAAATCGGGCAGAACGCCTCTCTTTTTTTTTCCTCTTTCCCTCCCTCTTTTTCCTTTCCCTCCCCCGCGCTCTCTCCTCTTTCCCCCGGCCCCTTTCTCCTCCCTGCCCTCCTCCCTTTGCCGCCGCTGCCATAGCCGGACGCCGGCGCCGCCGCCGCCGCCACCCGTAAGTTCTCCCTCTCTAGCTCTCTCTCTCTCTCTCTCTTTTGCTTTCTCTTGTTCTTTGTTTCTCTCTCTCTCTCTTCCTCTCTCTCACTAATAATTTTTTTTTTGTGTATTAGAGTTATTTGGAGGCCTCACTACCACACCACCAGGTTTGATTTTTTTTTTTAGTTTGAATTATTTTTTTTATTTTCTGATTTTTTTGTTTATTATTGGATGAATGTAAATAATTTTTTTTTTATTTTTGTGGTTGGGGTTTGCTGATTCATCTATGCATGCATGTATATATTATTGTGTGTTTTTTTTTTTATTTTACTTACTCATTAATTTGTTAGTTTCATATATATGCTGTTAATGTTGGATGTTGGTTGTTTGATTGGAATGTTTTTTTTTTAATTGTTGGTTGTGAAATGTAATATTAATTATTGAAATGTTATTGTTGAATTTTTTTTTTACTATGTAATGTAATTTTTTTATGTTTTTTTTTCAATTTTTGTATGTTGCTGTTTTTTTATTTTTCTGTTTTTTTTTTAATTTTTTTATGTATTAGCGACCGCTAGAAGCGGTCGCTAATTGTCTGACGTTTTTAACTCAAGCCGTCGCAGGCACGGTCGCAAAAACTTTAGCGACCGCCTTTGGGGTCGCTAATACTTTTTAGCGACGACCCAAATGCGACTTGCTTGACGCGGTCGCTAAGCCGTCGCTAATACTTTTAGCGACCGCTATTTTACCTTTAGCGACCGCTTGTGGCGGTCGCTAATACCCCTCTTTCTACTAGTGTAATTTCAGTCAAATTAAAACAGCTTACAATACCCAAAACCAAAATTGGACCATCAATGATCTTATAGCCAAGTGTGTCTTAGAGGAAGAGAAGCTAAAGAAAGAAAAGAGTGAGAGTGCCCTTATTGTTTCTAATATCAAATTTTATCCTGGGAAGGGTCATGGGAGTTATGGGAACCACTGGAAACCTAGGCTCAATACTTCTTATAGAGTTCAGGATAACAACAGGCATGGTGGTGGTCAGACTTACAATGTAAGGGGTCTAAAGGGAATGAAAGATGTCAAGTGTTTCTTCTGCAAGAAGAAAGGTCATAAGAGAGAGACGTGTGTCAAATTCAAGTCTTGGTTAGATAAAAAGAAGAAGGAATGAGGTAATCCGCTTTCTTTTGTTTGTTTTGAATCCAATTTAGTTAATGTTCCATCAAATTCTTGGTGGCTTGACAGTGGTGCAACTGTTCATGTTGCTATTTCTTTACAGGGGTTCACAAACCAAAGGAAGCCAAATGAGAGTGAGTCCAAGCTTAAAGTTGCAAATGACGTGGGAGTTACAGTCGAGTCTATTGGAGTAGTAGTTTTAAATTTAGATTCTGGTTTTCAACTAGTTTTAAAAAATGTTTTTATGTACCGTCTTTTAGACGGAATTTAATTTCTATTTCTGTTTTGGACAAAATTGGATATTCTCCTCATTTTGGCAATGGTAGAGTTGATTTGTTACATAATTCTCAAATTATTGGCCATAGTGTGTTGTGTGATGGTTTATACAGGTTGTCTTTGTCTCATATTGATGTGTATGCCTCCCTCCATGTTGAACATACTGTGTCTAAAAGATCTCGCACCAAGGAGAGGTCTTACTTGTTATGGCATAAGCGTCTAGGTCACATCTCTAAGGAAAGAGTTGAGAGATTAATAAAAGATGACATTCTTATTCCTCTTGACTTTAAAGATCTAGACACATGTGTTGATTGTATTAGGGGTAAGCTAACCAAGACTAAGAAGACAGGAGCCACACGTAGTCTGGGTCTTTTAGAAATTGTGCATACTGACATTAGTGGACCTTATACTACTACCTTTTGTGGCAACAAATATATGATCACCTTTATTGATGACTTTTCTCGTTATGGCTATGTTTACCTCATAAAAGAAAAATCTGATGCTCTTGAAAAGTTTAAGATTTTTAAAATAGAGGTAGAAAAGCAATTAGGAAAGGTCATTAAAATTGTTAGGTCTGACCGTGGTGGTGAATACTATGGTAAACATGATGTTTCTGGACAGCAAATAGGTCCGTTTGCCAAGTATTTACAAGATTGTGGGATTATTGCCCAATACACTATGCCTGGTAGTCCTGAACAAAATGGTGTGGCCGAAAGGCGTAACCGCACCTTGAACGATATGATGAGAAGTATGATGAGCCAAAGTAACTTACCTATGTACCTCTGGGGTGAAGCCATTAGAACTGCCTTATATATTCTAAACAGAGTCCCCTCTAAATCTGTCCCTAAAACACCTTTTGAGTTATGGACTGGTAGAAAGCCTAGCCTTAACCATTTACGAGTCTGGGGTTGTCCTGCTGAAGTGAGAATTTATAACCCATCAGAGAAAAAGACTGACCCTAAAACCACTCGTTACTACTTCATCAGGTATCCAGATCATTCTAAAGGATACAGGTTCTATTACCCAGCACCAGGTGCTATGATTGTTGAGTCAATGACAGCTAAGTTCTTGGAGCTTGACACTGCTAATGTTGGCGGCATTCATCCAGTGGACATACGTAGCAGGGACGAGGTGGTTTCTGTACCTTTGCCTGTTATGAATGATAGTGCTGTTCTAGTACCTATAGAGAGAAATGATCACGAGGAACAACAAGAGATTGCTAATCCTCCTGCACCAGTTAATATTCTTCAGTCTCTTGAGCTTGATCTAGAGATGCCTATGAGGAGATCCACGAGGGAGCGAAGACCTGCTATTTCTGATGAGTATATTGTGTATCTTGGTGAAAGTGACTATGATGTGGGACCAGTGATTGATCCAGTGACATATAGTGATGCTGTTGCAAGTTCTCAATCTGACATGTGGGTGAATGCAATGAAAGATGAGATGCATTCCATGTCACATAATGAAATATGGGAGCTTGTTGATCTTCCAGAAGGATGTAGGCCCATTGGATGTAAATGGGTGTTCAAAACCAAGAAAGATGCTAAAGGGCAGGTTGAGCGGTTCAAAGCAAGGTTGGTTGCTAGGGGGTTCATTCAGAAGGAATGAATTGACTATAATGAAACATTCTCTCCAGTTTCATCTAAGGATTCTTTCCGGATCATCATGGCACTAGTGGCCCATTATGATTTAGAGCTTCACCAGATGGATGTCAAAACAGCTTTTCTGAATGGTGGTCTGAGTGAAGAAATCTACATGGCACAACCTGAAGGTTTCAAAGAAGTTGGTAAAGAACATATGGTGTGTAAACTGAAGAAATCTATTTATGGTTTAAAACAAGTTTCTCGTCAGTGGTACCTAAAATTTGATGAAGTCGTCACCTCTCTGGGATTTGTCGAGAACAAGGTAGATCAATGCATATATCTTAAGGTTAGTGGGAGCAAATTTATATTTCTTGTTCTTTATGTTGATGACATTCTGTTGGCAAGTAGTGATCTGAAGCTTTTATATGAGACTAAGTCATTATTGTCTAACACTTTTGACATGAAAGACCTTGGTGAGGCATCTTTTATTTTGGGTATTGAGATACATCGTGATAGGTCTCGTGGCATATTGGGACTTTCTCAAAAGGCATATATAACCCGTGTACTTCAAAGATTTAATATGCAGAATTGCAGACCTGGGGATGTGCCTGTTGCAAAAGGTGACAAGTTTAGCAAAAATGGATGTCCTAAAAATGACCTTGAGAAGGAACAAATGAGTAATGTTCCTTATGCAAGTGCAATTGGTAGTTTGATGTATGCTTAAGTATGCACTAGACCTGACATAGCTTTTGCAGTGAGTGTTCTTGGCAGATATCTTGTAAACCCTGGTGTTGAGCATTGGGTGGCAGCCAAGAAAGTTATGAGGTATTTGCAGAAGACAAAAGATTACATGCTAGTGTATAGGAAAGCTGGTGACCTTGAGGTGGTTGGTTATTCAGACTCAGACTTTGCTGGATGTGTGGATGATTTGAAGTCTACTTCAGGGTATATCTTTATGTTACCTGGAGGAGCTATTTCTTGGAAGAGTGTAAAACAAACTCTTACAGCGTCCTCAACTATGCATGCTGAGTTTGTTGCATGTTATGGGGCTGCAATGCAGGCAATTTGGCTGCGTAATTTCACTTCAGAGCTTAAGGTAGTAGACTCTATTTCTAGACCATTGAGAATTTTTTGTGATAATAGTGCTGCTGTTTTCTTTTCAAAGAATAATAAGAGCTCTAGTGGGCCTAAACACATAGAGATAAAGTATCTTAGTGTCAGAGATTTAGTGAAGAAAGGTGATATCGTCATTGAGCACATTGACACAGAGGAGACGATAGCTGATCCTTTGACAAAGGCACTAAGACCAGTGATTTTTTAAAAGGCATGTTGATAACATGGGGATTATTGGATCTTTTGATGTACTTGGTTAGTAGGAGTTTCTTTCCTACATCCATTGATTCTTATTTATTTGGATTTTATGGATTTTGTTGACATTTATTTCAATTATATATTTATCAAGAATGTTAATGATTATCTTTTGGTGTTTTGTTATTTTATTATAACAATGAAAATGTTTATGCATATTATGATCGCTTAAGATTTGGTGTTTATCTTAAGCATATGGTTTTTTAAGTGTATGTCTTATTAATGACACTATGTGGAATCCCGAGATATTTTGTTAAAGATATACTGACTCATATTTGAAGTCTATGGAATTCTCATATTAATAAAGAGAATTCATTTTGAGGACTGACAATGAAAATAGCATTTGATATGATCACTTTTAGAAGCTATTTTCATGCCACACTACCACAATTAAATCCATGTCGATGGAGTTATTTGACATTTGTAATCATGAGTAACCTTATACACATAAAGTATAATGATTGCCTTGGTTCGATGTCGATAACTTTGTTGGACCGGACTTGTTTAAGGTGGATTGTCTCATATTTTTTTTAAGTGGCCACATAAAGTTTTTTTTTTTGTATTTCAGCCTGAGAGTCATTTTATACAAATTTTTTTGGAAACATTAAACTACAATTAATGTTCGCTCAAGTGGGAGAATGTTAGAATTTTCTTATATTGAGCTTCCATTAATTGTTTATTTTGTTTTATTAAAACGGGCTGGACTGGTATGATTATGAGACATTTAGAATGGGCCATTGTTGTGATCATTTTATGGGCTCATGCACACCTATTATAATGTAATTGTGGTTGGACGGTAAGTGTGAGTCTATTGGGTCTAATGGTCTCTTTATGGGAGGGTCCATTGGACTGCATATATATGTGTGTTGGCTAGGTCCCCTCTCCACTCTAAGGGTTTTTTTTGGATTGCTTGACTCATAGATAGCCGTCATAGTTATTCCTGGAGAAGGAGGGGAAGACCTAACCCTAATAGCTTCAGTTTTGTTCGTCGTCTCAAAGGCAATATACAATCAAAAGAATGGCTCAAACAGATATGTTTCCGCATAATTAAATTCCAAAATGATGTTCTAAATTCATATTCATGCTATTTTCTCTTACACTGTGAAGTCCCAAGGATAAGAATTATCTCCAAACCAGCAAGCGTCATCAGTTCTGAAATATTTTGGGAGGCCTTCGCGATTTTAGAGATTGAATTAAGAGTTATATTTTTTTAACACTTGTCCAACAATGTTTGTCGGTGAGACTTGGATAGTTTGGCAAAAAGTAGCTTGGAAGAAAGAGGATGATACCTAACAAGGGCTTAGAGTACTAGAGAGGAAAAGTCAATGACCTAGGGATTGACCTTTCATGCCAAAGAATCTTCACCAATAAAGGTAAAAAATTTTCAATTTTTAACCATTTTTTTCAAATTTTCTTCAACTTTCTTTATTAAAATGTGAAACGAATTTTTATTAATTTTTACTTTTTTTTTAATTTTTTTAATTTTATGAATTTTTACAAATTTTTACTAAATATTTAAACAACTACTAAAATATTATGTGTCGGTCTATAATGTAAAGTTATATTTTTTAGAAATTTTTGATAGTGCCAAACGGCCCCTCAATTTATGAAAATTTTTTGTCAAATTTAATGCACATAATTTTAGAGAAAAATGAAAACACATGTCCAACAAACAATATTGATTTTCATATATATAGTCATTGCTCATCAAGAATTTAATACGTAGTCGTCTTTATTGACAAACCAAAGTTTATAGATGAACGTTGAAAAGATTATAACCATCTATGTAAGTTAAAACCCCAGAAAACTTCAGAATATATACATGTATATAATATTGCAATAAATGTGGCTGTGGGTTCAATAATTTGGAGAGAGGTTAATCTAATTAATACAAAAAATTTTAACGGATAAAGGCCTCGTTTGGAATAAAAACAAACTCTAAAAAACTTTACAAATTTCTAACAATCCCTTTACTTATCATTTTCCCGTCATCACTAATTTTAAAAAATTTCAATATTTCGCTAGAAAAATAAAAAAATCTTAAACTAGGTTAACTGAATGTGTAAATTTTTTGTACAATCATATCTTTCGTGTCGAAAACTTTCAAACGAGTACCATTGTCGCTATTTTTTGTGAATTTTTTTGAATTTAAGGGAACAGATTTGAAAAATCGTTCCCACGGTTTGTGACTTTTCAGAAAAAAAAAGACACCAAAATTAACTCCAAACTACATTTTATCTCAATTTATCTTATTTTTTCTTACTCCAAACAACACCAAAGTACCTAGTGAGTTTTTAAAATCGCGACGAGCGATGACGTCCCATGTTCCATACCTCCGCTCCTATTCATAACAACCTTATTATTTACTTGCATAGTTTGGCAAAAAGTAGTTGGGCTACTTTTAATACGTCTACTTTTTTTTATTATAATTTTTTTTGTTGGATAAATTTTAGGGTAATTGAAAAATTTTTTAAATAGAAAAATTTACATATAGATTAAAAAAAAAAAACTTTTTCTTATACTCGTATGTGAGTTTTTGTATATTAAAGTATCCCTTTTTATTTTTTATTTTTATATTTATTTTATAAATGCTAACAACAGCCCAACAAGTTATGAAAATTAAATTTTAGTTAAAAAAAAAGGCAAAATAGAAGTACCCTAGGTAGTTTCAAATATGAGGATCTCATCCATATTTTCGAAGCACATTATATGTAATAACTTAATTTAGAAATAGGGATAAACATTTCGATCCACCCTCATAATGACAACTATTTTTAAAATTAATGAGTAATAGGACAGCCTTCTAGATAAAAATGCATTATTTATCAAATTTGGATCAGCAAGTATACAGTATCTATTTCGATTATGCACTCTAATTACTTAATCATTATCTAATTATTTGTTCAATTACTCAATTATAGGCACTCGCTATTATTTATAGGCACTCGCTATTATTTCTTGATACATAATATAAATTTTATCCTTGTTTGTTATTGATGTACAAAACATTTAGGGACAACGTGTGAATACATACATATATCACACATTACACATTGATTTTTTATTTAATAGATCCCATATTTTAAAGATAATGTTAATGTCATGGATAAGGGAAGCAAATAATTGGATCCTACGCAACAATTGATTTAAAGTTGTGTTTAGAATGATAAAAAATAAGATAACTTATAAATTCGTAATTTGTGTAATAAGATAAAAAATAAATAATTTTTAAAATTTTTTAACGTTTTTAATCATTTTTATTATCCGAAACGGAGCCTAAATTACTCGTTTGATACTCACTTCCTTCGGTTATATTTTTTTATTATAAGTATGGGTACGAGAAGGATAAACTAGCTGCACTTTCACCCATTGAATGTCATCCCTATCTAAAATAAATAAAAAAAAAATGACGGTCACAGATTTGAGCCCAGTAAACCATAAGCTAAGATATTAAGGTCAGACCACTAAATCAACCCACTTGCTCCTCATTCATATTATTTTCAATAAATAATTGTTTAAAAGGATGGATACACTACTATTTCTTGATAATTTCTTTAGCAATGTTATAATTACCAAAAAAAAAAAAAAAAATTCTTTAGCAATGTTTCATCTTCAATGAGTCATGTCTGAGTCATTAAATTTATCAAGTAAAAAGAAATTAACAAAAAAGAAAAGAATTAATTACCCTCTTTGGTAGGTCAAGAATTAATTACACATTCATTATTATATGAGCTCTTTTTTTTTTTTTTTTATTACAAACACATATTCATTTCTTCTTGGTTTAATAATCTAGACAATCATAATAAAGGAACTTTTATTTGTTACATTTTCATTTCCTTTTTGCATTTCTTCTTTTTCTTTAAAATTTAAGATCTATACACGATACAAAAATGTTAGGTACCACTTAATGAATGACTTCTACTATTTATTTTTTAATTCTTATAAGTTCTCGCACAATGAAAATCGAGTATGAACATCTAAATACGCTTATAAGCATCATCTACCACTTAATATGATACTTCTTTAAAAATGTATTTGGAAGTCTATGTATGCTTAATGATTAGTCAATTTAGCAAGTTTAGAAGTATGTAAAACAAGAGTTAAATTTAAAAATTGATCAACATGGTATGTAATATATGGTACTTAAAATTTACGTATTTTGGTATTTAATTTTATATTTCAGAATATTTTATTATTTTGAACCTAAATTGTAGTCCTAAAATTGATGACCCATTTTATTTTCTGGGTAGAGTGGTGGTTGGCCATGTGGCTCAAAACCCATTTCTTTTGTTTGCGTTTTTTATTTTCCTCTTCCATTTTCCTTCCTTCTTTTCTCTCTTCTTCTTCATTTCCTCTATTTATTTATTTATTTATTTTTATTTTTTCCTTCTTTAGCCAAGGAAAAACAAAGAAGGGAGAAGGAGAGAAAGAGAAGGGGAAAGAGATATGGAGAGGAGAGAAAGAAGAGAGAAAGAAGGAAGTGATTTTTAGTGGTTTTGCGTGTACAATAATTTTATGCAATAGATTTTCAGAGACTGTGATTGTGGGAAAAATCTTGGAGCTTCAAAGTTTGGAGCCCCAGTGGGTGATCTCTTTTGTTTAATACTGACGTAACTAGAACCACTATTAGTTGTTTAAATGTTCAAATTTTAAGAACCCATCACGATAGTATATGAGTATATATGTATATATATGTATGCATGTCTATGCATGTGTTTAGATGAAGCATTTTTGTTTCTTGATGAAATTTGTAAATTGAGGGTTAATAACCACGTTTTGTTGCATATTTAAGCGATTTAGAGGCTTGAGTTTTTTATTTGGGATGGTTGAGTTTTGCTTCTACATTTAAAACAAGCCCAATTTTTTCTGAGGGTCGAATGACCAGTCGAGAGGTTAGGAAGTAGCTTGGCCAATAATTTCCCCATCACCAAAACAACTAGCACAGTCCAAGAAATAGCCCCAGGTGCTTGTATAGTCATAGTACTGCAAGGAGCAATTTTGAACCGTAGGAGAAATTATCCAAAGGACCAAAAAGTTGGGGAGGTTTTGCCTGTATTTGATTATTTATTTATTTATTTTTTTTTGTTCTTTTGAGCATCGGGTATTATTTATTTGGGCATTACACTTTTCTTCGACTATCATGAGAATATTTTGACTTCATTCATGTTCTTAGAGATTATGAATGATATATATTTGTTTATCATAAGCTTTCGATTATATCGCATTCGGAGTGGTTATATCATCAGATTTTGATTTGTTTAGCGGGTGAGCCATTTTGATTACTACTTGAGATTTTTGTGTGCCAATGGCACAATCGCTGTGGGGATGGAGGCCTATTTTTATGAAAAAGATTAAATAAAATTTTAAATTATCGAATAATCCTCAGTAACTGGCTTGTTATTAGTCATTTGGTGATGGAATATTAATCTTGAGACTTGTTATATCGAATTAAAGACCAATTATCATGCCCTGAATTCTAACAACCTAGGAACTTAATCTACACACAAGCAATCATACATAACCATCAGTAACAATCTAATATCATAGCTAATCACAACTAAAGAAGACTAAGTATATAATGAAATATTAACAGTATAATTGCATAACTCTAGCTACTAGTTGGACAATAAGGCTCCACATATAAACTGGACTCCTCCTAATCCAAATTACCCAAATCCAAAATAAAATGTACAATACAATTGAAAAGTATTATCAACCATGCCCAGTGGATCTCATGGACTACTCAAACTCCGCAGTACTCAGACCTGCAATATCAGCTTTAAGAAAGTGAGCACTACGTCATAAGTGCACATTATATAACAAAACATGTTATGTATCAAAATTTATAAGATTTTAGGTACTCTACCTAACTAGTCCATAGTCATCAGTTACACCATTCCTCAGTGGCTGCTTTTAGGTTTAAACCATGGAGATATGCCATTATAGGCATCTGTCTTTTCACATACAGCTAAGAAGATTATGCTATGCACGAGCATTAATGCCGTCTTGTAAGTTACTAGCTTACTGGGATGATAACCAAATCCCTTGCGCGGGTATAGGAACTTCCTAACAATGAGTATGTATACTTGTTATTTCAATACCAAATATCAAAATCAAATACCATTATTCAACTTATCATAATTCGATTGAATTATAAGATATTCCAAAAATTCATAACTAAATTACTAAATCATTAAACAACACATTTCAACCCATAATCAATATTGTTAACTATATAAGACACATAATAGACAACTACGATATTAATAACAATAAAATACATATACCATAAACCAGGATAACAATAAAATAGAAAAGATTCAACATTACAAAAAGTGAGGATGTTATCTGTATAGGTCCGGTCTCAAACCTATTGTGCACAGGAGGACACGTAACATGCCATGCGCACATGAGGTAACACCTGGTGTGCACCACAAATATCAATCCAGAATTCCAAATTCTAGAATTTAGGTCAGCTCATTTCTAAGATTTGATTTCATTCTCCCAATTAATTTAGCACATATCTTCACGTTCATAGTTTCTTTTCTCGCTAATTCAAATATTTCATACAAGGAATTTAACATAGATTAAACTTACAATTAAATTGGAACAGTATATATATGTATAATTTCATGAAATTCCCTACCTCGAGTTCACTATGACAAAGAATAGAAAGTAAATTTAGCAAAAACCAATCCAAGTAGCTCATTTTATACTGAATTAAACCAAGTTCAATCACAATACTGTAACTGTAACTCTTACTTTCTCCACTTCAGAAAATAGTGAAACCAAATCAACACTAAAACATACATATATATACACATGTATGGTGAATCACTACCAAGAAGGAGGTAGAAGATAAGTAACTTTTGATTACACTTGAAAAGTGTAATTACAAACTCCACATTTTGATACTCATTAATGCATTTAAATAGTTTATTTTGAAGTTTTATCATTATTTTGTTACTTATAGTAATTATTTTCTTAATTGCAGGGAAAAATGCAAAACAAGTGAGATTAGCAGCGATGAATGTGGCTGCCAAAGAGAGAAATTTTTGGCGCCATTACCGGGGGGCCAAATTTTAGTTTTTCGGTTGTTTTCATTTTTAAGTTAATTTCTTTTTCTGAAAAAAAAAAATTTATCTTTTCAAACATTTTAGCTTCAAATTAGTATTCTGTGGTCCCGACCATCTACCTTCTGGTCCGAACCACAATAACTTTTTTCTGACTATTTTCCTAACTTATGAACAATTGGATTCGAAGGGAAGACGGTAGATTACAGCGTCCTGATTCCTTAGCTGTCCCTTTAGAATTTGAACCTCATTTCGAAGGAAATCAAAGTCCTAGACTTCTTATTCCACCTTTAGAAATGGTTGAAGAACAAGCTGTCGCTGCTAGGCGTTCCATGCGAGATCTCTTACAACCAAATAGGCATACACCTGAGTCTTGTATAGTTTGGCTAGACAATCAAAGACCTTTCCATTTTAAACCTGGCATGGTACAATTGTTGCCTTCCTTCTATGGTTTGGATTCTAAAAATCCATATGATCATTTGATTCAATTTAGGAACATTTGTGTCACTATCAATGATTAGGGTTGTCCCATAAACTTAGTGTTTCTAAAGCTTTTCCCATTCTCTTTACACGATAAGGCTACTAGATGGTTTGAATTTCTACCATCTAATTCCATTCGCACATGGGATGAAATACAAACCAAATTTCTTAAGAAATTTTTTCCTCCTAATAGAACTGACGCTATACAGCATCAAATACTGAACTTTGCTCCACAACATGGTGAAACTTTCTATCAAAGTTGGGAGAGGTTTAAAAATCTCGTGCATTCTTGCCCTCACCATGGATTTGAAGTTTGACGTCTAGCCAGCATCTTCTATAGCTCATTAACGTTAGACTTAAAACAATTTGTGAAAACAATGTGCAATGGGCAGTTTTATGATAAAACCCTTGAAGAAGCTTTTGAATATTTTGAATTCTTAGCTGAAAATGCCCAAACATGGGATATCATTGGAACCCAAAGTTCTCGAACAACTAGTGTTACCCCAGTTAGAGGTATGCATCAATTAAGTGAAGCTGATGACCTTAAGGCAAAGTTAGCAACACTCTCTCAAGAAATAGAAACTTTAAAAACCAAAAAGGACCCACAACCCGTAAGAGAGCTAGTGGCAAATGTCTATTGCGCAATATGTGAAAACCATTCCCATGGAATAAATGATTGCCCTAACCTCCCTATTTGTAGAGAAGTTGCTCAGAGCCAACAAATTAGTAAACTCCCAATGCATGCCATAAACCAATACAAAATCTAGGAGGAAATCCCTATTCTGAGACTTACAATCCGGCTGTGAGAAATCACCTCAATTTTAGTTGGAGAAATGAGGGATCTTAAATTCCACACCCTTATCACGCACCTCATCTTCCAGTTTCTCAAGCCCCGATGCCTAATCCAGGAATGTCTCAGAATATAGGACCATCCCATGCTCCTTACATTCCTCCAAACAAGAGATCCACAGGAGAAACACTTCAACAATTCATGAATAGTCAGCATACACGTTGGATTCAAAATGATAGAAATATGGATGAAATCAAGAGCCAATTGACTCTTTTGACGCAAACACTAGTTACACAACCAAAGGGTCAATTTCCGGCTCAACCTCGTCCAAATCCAGTAGTCCAAGCTAAACAGGTTGAAGGTTCTTCTAATATTCAAGGGAATGTAGAACAAGTCCAAAACATCACAACACTTAGGAGCGGGAAAATTGTAGATAAAACTATTCCTCCTAGGAAGGATGAAAAGAATGAAGAGTTGAAACCTAAATGTGTGATGGATGATAGTAAGAAGGCAGGAAAAGAACCAATCATAGTTGAGGAGTCCACAACAGAAGAACAAGAGAAAACGGAAAAGGAGAAGGAAAAGGAAGAGGGAAAAGAAGAAGAACCCATGATAATACCTAGGGAATATGTTCCCAAAGCACTCTTCCCTCAGAGATTTTTGAAAGCTAGGAAAGAAGCCCAAGCAGCTGAATTGCTAGAGGTATTCAAACAAATGAAAATTAATATACCTCTCCTTGATGCAATTAAGCAATTCTCTTCTTATGCCAAATTCCTCAAGGAATTATGCACTGTGAAAAGGGGTTTAAATGTAAAAGAAAAAGCATTCCTCACTGAGCAAGCAAGTTCCATAGTACAATGTTGTACTCCCCCTAAATATAAAGACCATGGATGTCCTACGATATCTTGTTATATAGGGAAGTATTATATTAGTAGAGCACTGCTTGACCTAGGAGCGAGTGTGAATTGCTCCCTTACTCAGTGTACGAGCAATTGGGCTTAGGTGAGTTGAAGCCTACCCGTGTGACTTTGGAACTTGCAGATAGATCAATTAAAGTCCCACGAGGTATAATTGAAGATATACTGGTACAAGTGAAAATTTTTATTTTCTAGTGGATTTTATAATCCTAGATACTCAACCACTTACCAGTTTATCTGCGCTTAATCAGACACCAGTGATTTTAGGACAACCATTCTTAGCAACATCAAATGCTTTAATTAACTGTAGGAATGGATCCATGAAAATGACTTTTGGTAACATTGAGTTTGAAATGAATATCTTTCATGTTACCAAACAACCAAAAGAGGTGCCTGATATACAGGAGGTAGATGTAGTAGAATCTATAGTCCAGGATTACGTGGACCATGAATTTGTCAAGGATCCTTTAGAGAAAGCTATTCACTTTAGTGAGGAGAATTTGAATTCCATGATATCAAACCAAAAGGTAGTTTGCATTGATTTTTTAGGTGTCGAGGGGATACTAGAAAACACTCAACCACATTCCATGTTCACATATGCAAATAATCTTGGGCCATATTTGTGGTTCAAAGATCACTACAAAATCCATGCATTGTCTAGTGTTCTCTACACTAGAAGCATGCTCATTTTTTATACCTCCTAGACTCAAGGAGAATATTTTATTTCTAAAGCCATTTGGTAAGGCTTGGGAGAGATTAGGAGTTGGCTGGTATGTTTTTGCATTAACCCTTGTTAGTTTAGTGTTCTTTATTTTTTGCTTTATTGTTAGTTTAGCTTTTCTTCCATTTTTATTTTTATTTTGTCTTTCTACTAACTCTTTTCTTCTTGTTTTATTTTTCTTTTATTTTTATCTTCTTTTAATTCTAACATATTGCTTGTATAGTTCTTTTGTTTTTCTTCAAATAAGGAGGCTCTTAAGGTAATATCATTCCTCTCCCTTTTATTTAGTTTTGCACTTCTAATTGGTACTTTACATATATAATTGTTATTGTTGGGGGTGCTGTAGAATCTAAGTTTGGGGAATGTATTGGGTGATGCCTTAGGTGGTTTGAATAATGGGTGCATGCTTGGTTTAATTTGTGCTTTGTTCTTATTTGTATCGTTTGTGGTTATTGTTTCATGCTCAACATCATGCTCACTATTGCACACTATAGACCCACATATGCATCATGGTTCTCACATTGAGGACAATGTGAATTTTAAGTTGGGGGGTAGGGTACGCATGATGATCTTTTGTGCCAAAATTGTAAAATTTTAAACTTTCTGAGCATCTTTAGGCCTAAATACATGAATTTAGCACATTTGTACTTACATGTCAGCCCTTTTTGGTTTGGTTGATTGTGGAATAGAGTAAGAGAGTGATGAATGAGTTTTGTTCAAGCTTTAATAGGAAACTTAGTTCAAGTTGATTGTATAATGACCTTGTGCATTTTTTAGTATCATAGAGAAGAGTTTATGTGCTTAGGAGTGGATTTTGTTTAATATTGGTTAATTGAGCATTCTTGGACTTGGTGGAGACTTATACCCCTTAATGGTGAGCTTTTGAGCCTATTATTCTTTTCTTGAGGGGTTGCACATAATCACAGCTCTTTTGTTCGTCAGTTTGATTTTCAATGCACCAATTGCATCACACACACTTGCATTAGTTTCACTCGGCATATTATGAGTTGTTGCAAGCTTTTAACATGATGCTAGGCCATCTTTGCTATTGTTGGGCCTCTTTATCCTTTCTTGGTTATGAATTACCCTAGGAACCAACTTGAAGCCTTTTTAATAAAGTGTGTGATAAACATATATATATTTTTCTTTGGTTCCCACCTCATATATTGTCCTTTAACCTTATTCACACACTTTAAGCCTTACCTTTACATGTCTCGGGTTGTAAAAGTGCCTCAATGTCAATGATGTGAATGGGGGTTGGGAATGGAAATGTTTTAGAGCATATTGAGAGGAAATATTGGGTGGAGAATCTAGCTGATGTATTTTCATTATTTCAAAAAACAAAAAGAAAAAAAAATGAAAAAAAAAAGAAAACAAAAAAAAAAGAGAAAACAAAAAAAGTAGAAAAGAAAAAAAAATTTGTCATTTCTTTTTGCTTGTGTAATTTTGGGACTTGTGCATTGTATTGTGATTATTGAAAATGTCCCATGAGTCGTTTCTTAGTTTGTGAATAAGCTTCTTGTTGGGCTTGGAAAGGAAATGGGTAATTTGGAACTTGTGCGCACTTGAGCATCTTTATCCCAAGACATGTGTTTTGATTTTCATATCATCCATTGTTAACCATTACTCGTGGCCAAGTTACAACCAAAACGAAGACCTAGTGGATTCTAAGCAAGCAACTCTTGTATTGTGCATGTAGTGGTCTTATGTAGGTTGTGTGGTGTGATCTCTTACACATGCATTGGAACATGGTTATGAGCAGTCCACTTTGAATTTAATTTCAGTTCACTCACTTATTTGTGGGGTTATGTGCAACTAGGATAGCATCATATGCTAATAGGTGTATGTGAACCCTTGATGAGTGAATTCCTTTCTATGAGTGGGTCCTTGTGAGTATTTGAAGTCAAAACCTAGTTCCGTTTATGCTCTTGCAACCTTGTTGAATGAATGAAACAATTTTGCACACATGCTCTTTCCACTTTGATAGTCCATGCATTTATGCTTAGCACTTGGGAATTACACATGATATTTGGGTTTTGTGACTTGTTGGGCTTGAGCTTGATTCATTTTTGATCTTGATCACTTTTTGACACATTGAGACCATGCCATAGATGTTTGTGGGTAGCATCACTGCAAACCCTCACGAGACCTTACTCATCCACTAGGGGGAACCTAAGGGTTTAAAGGGCTTGCTACACATAGCTAAGTGTAGCCGTGTTTCCAACGAAAAGAGAAATAGGATGGTAGTTGCATTTCATTTTAATAAAGGCCATTGCTAAGGACTAGCAACGCTCAAGTTGGGGGGTGTGATTACACTTGAAAAATGTAATTACAAACTCCACATTTTGATACTCAATGCATTTAAGTAGTTTATTTTGAAGTTTTATCATTATTTTATTACTTATAGTAATTATTTTCTTAATTGTAGGGAAAATGGCAAAATAACTGAGATTAGCAGTGATGAAAGTAATTGCCGAGGAGAGAAAAATGGTCCGAAATTCAAGATGGTTGAAGTGGTGTGCAGCTGAAGTTCCAACTTGACACCTTGTCAGTATTTTGACCATATCTTTTCACTCACAATCCGGATTGGCCTGATTCTTTTTAGGTTGGAAAGAAGACTCAAAGGGCTACAACTTTCGTGTTTTAGCTGAGCCTGAATCCATCTTCTTCGAGGTCAAAATCGCATTGGAAGTTAAGGATAGAAAGCTGTCAGAAATAGCAAACGAGAAGCAGAACTTGAAGAGCAAAGTTTCTGTGGTCCGGACCCCCTGCCAGACGGTCCGGACCACAGTGTATTATGCACGCGTGACTTAATTCCGTCTTTTAAGGTTTTCTTTGCAACTTCTATATAACCTCTGCTACATGGCCGATCTAAGGGGAGCCCTAATTTAGTTTTACATACTTTAGAGAGCCTTAGTTTAGTTTTTCATTCTTTTTTAGAGTTTTAGATAGTTTTGGGAATTTTTCATTGTTCGTGTAATGCTTTTATGGATTTTCGAAGCCTTCGTAGTTTTCTTTACAACCATAGTCGTTCAATACTCCGTTTCAGCATTGATTTCAGAGTACGTTTACTTTTGTTCTTCATTTTAATAATATTGTTTCTTCATCTTATTCTTTAGATCCGTTAAATGTGTCTTTGATGAATGTTTTCGTTTCGTTTACAAGCATGCTAGCGTAGAAACCCTAGTCCTTGATTCAACGAATCGAGGAAGGGTAGTTTACTTTAATCTATGAGATGTATGTAAACCCTTCACATAGTTGCGAAAACTCATGCGTAGGGGTCTACAACTTTTAAACGTTTGCATAAACCCTTCGCATGGTTTGCGAAAACACATGCGTAGGGGTCTACGATGTTTAAACCTAGTTCAGTATCTTTCAGAAACATTCGAAAACAAAAACCTTTGACTATATTCTCTGTAATCACTGGTAAAGATTTTCGATTAAAATTTTTTCAATAATTTTGAAGAACTAAAAATTCATATTTTGAATCCAATTTTGAATTGGTTTATTTCAGAAACATTCGAAAACGAAAACCTTTGACTATATTCTCTGTAATCACTGGTAAAGGTTTTCAATTAAAACTTTCTTAATAATTTTGGATAAACTAGAAAAATTGGATTTGAATCCGAATTCGAATAGGATAGTTTGAGAACCCTTCGAAAACAGAAGTTTTTGACTATATTCTCTGTAATCATTAGTAAAAACTTTTGATTAAAACTTTCTCAATAATTTTCAAACAAATCCTAGGTTTTAACGCAAGTATTACAACACATCCCATAGTGAAGACGTAAGCTACCCGAAATTGAAAGTCGGATCAAGAACTTCTTAAATATATTTCTTGTTAATTGAATTGCTTTCGTTTGAATTAATTGAAGTATTTACATTGCAATTTTTTAGATTAGATTATTTTAATGCACATTTAAATTAGGAAAAATTCCTTTCGCTAATATTTAATTTTCTTGAAATTCAAAACCACAATTGCTGAAATTCTTTTAAATAGTTTGCATATTGTTTTTAGTTTAAGTTCTAAATTTACAAAAACTTTCAAATTTAGTTTAGGTGATTTTCAAACTTAGAAATCGAATTATAACCTAGAAACTGAACAACTTAGGCTCACTGTGAATTCGACCTCAGATTCACCAAGTTAAAACTACACCGTACACCCTTACACTTGGGGGTTAATTTAGATGCACTATTTAGAAGCAGTCAACTTTCAGCTCAAAATCTATGGGTTCCCCAAAAAACTGACCTTCAGGTTCTCCATTGGACTCTTTTTTTACTATGATGTTACCATGGCTACTCTCTATCATGCCTGTAGTATTACCCTCCATAGTCTAGGAATTTTCTTCCTTATGTTCCTTTGAAATTTTCAAGGCCTGTCTAACCTTTTCAATTATTTGGTTAAAGGAGTCATTCTTAAGTTGCCCCCAAGTTTCGTAGTTGTTCTCCTTATACCATGCTGTGAGGTTTTTTTAGATAATTAAGAAGAATATATTGTCTACTCCATTAAAGGAGCATATTTTCGATACATTCTTCTTTTTTGGGTTTTAGTAAGGGATTGATAATAACCCTCTACTTGGAACTTTTTCTACTTAGCCTTCTTCCATGTATTGATTTGGTTTATTTGAGGTTCGATCATGCACTTGGGACTAGGCTCATCAACTTCTTCTTGTTCTCTTTTAACATGCCTCCGGTTCCTATTATCTGGTGACAAAGGGAAAATGACTTTCTCCTTCTTTTTTCTTAGCATGATTTTATTTGGATAGTGCATGTTTTCTTTATATGAGATAGAAAAGTCTTTCCTCTTAGGGTAAGTTTTGTTATATAGATCTTTCCTCAATGAGCAAAATATACAAAGATCAACTCCTTCAAATATTATTTGGGCTCTATTAAAATTCTGCAAGTTTCTTAAGTTATTTGTATTGAAGCAATGACCTTGATCACCACTTTCTATTATCAGAATGTTCCATTGGATGGCCTTTTGATCAAGAACTTCTCTAGCACATTTCAGAAAATACATGAACTTATCACTTCTAGGCCTATTGAACTTCTTATTACTAACACAATCCAATTATTCCTTTTTTGGAAAATGTCTTGCACAGCTTTTCTAACCCCTCTCATGTTAACAGTCACCATGTTAACGTCCATTAATGGAAATAGGTTTATATCGATTGCTATAGTTTCTTTGTCCTTTGAGTAATAATTTAAGGCACCTTTCTAGATCATGTCCTGCACATGGTTACGGAATGTAATACAATTGTTAGTAGAATGTTTGAATGATTTATTCCACTTACTACTCTTTCCATTTTCTCTCATTTTTTGGTGTTATCTTATGGCCAAGAATCAAGCATAAGTAGTCAGCACTTAGTAACTTATCAAACAAGACATCATCTATTTCCAAATTAAAGAAATATTGTCTATGTTATAATGAATTCTTTTGGTTGTTTGGATTTTTTGATGGAATGTTTATTGGGTTTTTCACTTTTCTCATCATGTCACATGTCATAGGATTTTTCTCTATGATTTATGCCATGTTGATTTCAATCTTATTGCTAAAATCATGGTAATATGTTCCTAAGACTAATCTTTTTTCAATGCTAGTTCTCTCTTAATATCATCTTGTATCGAGATGCTTTGGAGGAGAGTTTGAACATTTTTTAAAATCCCATGCCCTCGAATTTCTTCCTAATATCGAATTTTAAACCATTTTGTGCCAGTTTTACGACTTTTATCTCAGGCATATAGATAGGGCATCTACTCTTTGTCCTCTTAAATCGATCTACATAATGTTCTAAAGATTCTCTTAGCCTTTGTTTGAATCTTGACAAATCAACTATAGACACTTTTGGCTCTATTTGAAAGAATCAAGAATAGATCTTTTCCTTCATTTCTTGCCATGTGTAAATAAAATTAGCTGGCAAGTTAATATACCGTGAAAATGCAATCTTTGTTGGAGAATATGGAAACAATCTCATCTTATAGTCATAATTGTTTCCCAACTTTTGACATTATAAGTGCATCTCCGAATGTTTTTAATAGTAGACAGATTTTCTTCCCTATGAAACAAATTGAACTTAGGCATTTTAAAATCTTAAGGGAAAGCATAATTGTCTAAATAAGGAAGGTATGGTTTTCAAAACATTGTTGTTTCCAATCTTCTGACCCTTTTTTGATTTCTATGAAAAACTGGATCATTATTATTAACATGTTCATCACTCATGTTGTACGATTTATCACCACACACATGTGGGTACTAATTAATTTGTGGATAAGGTGGTCCTAGTTGATTATTTATCATTCGAGGGTCATTTCCTCCCCCACTCCTATTCTCGAATAGCATATTGTCTATATTTAGGAAATTTTTATCATTGTAGGCTGTAGTCTACCCCCAGCAAAAGGTGACACATGCCTAACTATTGGTATTCCCCAATTGGTATGAAAATAAGAAGGAATCATGTTGTGTGTGAATGGCAAATCCACAGGAAGTATTAGTGCATAACTCGACTCTATGAACTTCCTTGTGTTCATCAACACATTATGCAATTTCCTTTAGGGGATAAGTGAGTTGAATTCTAGTTCAATAAAGATGCCCTTATCTTTTCAAATTGAGGCATGAATGATTCTTTTTTTTTTTTTGGTAATTAGACATGAATGATTCTTGAATTTGGTTAAGTACTTATTCAAGATTGTCACAAGCATCATCCTATCTTCCACTCATGAGTGCTTTTTCTTTGGAAGTATTTACCCTTTTAGCCACAACCTCCACATTTTCTAGGGGTTAACTGCTTTGTCCTTCTTCCATTGGCCCTTGAGGTTCAAGGAAAAAAACCAAATTTAAGCAGATTTTGCACCTGTGAATCAATAACTTCCAGCTTATCTACCATATTGTCTTGCAATTTATGAAATTTTATAATATTTAGGTGAAGTAAGAGGTCCTATCTGGTGTGCCAAAAGATTGTTTGCTTAAAAATGCAAAAGTAATGCTCTTTCGCTTTTGAAACACAAAATGTAGTTGTTTGTATGGCTTGATACAATCAGGGTGATTATGATCGCATGGTTTGGATACTGTATTTCAAGATTTCTTTAGAGACTCAGTTATACTACTTTAATCAATTTGGTTTGTTAGGCTCTAATTAGGACCAAAGGTCTTGCACTAATTGAAGTAGAACTTGACAATTGCTAAGGAATAAAGTAAAGTCAATTTGGTTTGCAGTCTCTAATTAGTGGACCAAAGATCTCGCATTAATTAAAGTAGAACTTTCCAAATCCATTAATCTTTAACGAAGTAGAATGAAAAGGAAAACTATTAATCTTAACGATCTCACACCAATTGAAGTAGAAAAAGAAAATTTCATTAAATATCCGAGAAAGGACAATAGTTATCGAATCAAATATCTCACACTAATTAAAGTAAAATATCCAAAAAGTAGACCATATATCTCACACTTGAAGCAGAAAAGGTAGTAGGCTAAGTTAAAGCTACTTTTAGAAAGAAAAAAATAAAAGCCATGGAAGTGTTTGATTGTTGTCCTTTTTTTTTTTATCGAGCCCCTTTTATAGGCGACTAGAGGCAGTTGCTTTAACCCTTTACGCTTTCTTTTCAGCACTTGATTGTGGCACTTAATTCTTGCTCTTTAGATTTGAATTTCCTGTCTAAATATGAATGGATAGTTATTATGGGTTGTGTAACTGCTCTTCCTTTAATCATAAGACAAAATAGAGGCTCACCATGTGTCTCCACCTTATTTTTAATATTACTCTCACATGAGTTCTATTTTTTTTTTTTATGTAAACAGTATGCATATTAAATATTCTAACCTCAACATCAATCTTGTGGAGTACCAAATATCAATCACTGTCGTATTGAGACTGTTACGCGCTTTTGTAATTGATCTGGTATATGGTCTATGGGTAAGTGATTGGTTGGCCCGAGAAGTAGGGATTTACTTCTTGTTCTTCTCTGTTTCGGATATACACGAACTTAAGGAGATTGACTAGTAATAACATATTGATTTTGTAACATTCTGAATTTTTATTATATTGTTAATTTAATTTTTATTTTATTTTATGCCTATAAATTTTAATTGTGTTAATTAAGTGTTATTTTAAATTTTTATTAACTTTAATTGAAGTAATTTGCATGTCATATAGTACTTTTAAAATTTATTTAGTCTGGATTTAAATTAAATAGTAAATTATGGAATGATATATGTATATATGTATGTGGGGTAGCATAGTGATGCGTGTGTATAGGTGGAAAGTATAATGATGATAGGTGTGTGTGTAAAAGCTAATGAGGCCACCTAGAGGCTTTAAAAATATATGTATATATATATTTGAAATGAGGACCACAAGCTTAGGCAGTGGTGTCTCTAGGCCACTTGCTTATATATGTATATACGAGTATATAAGGGGATAAGAAGACAGAGGAACAGTAAGAAAGAAAATAATAGTGAAAAAGATGAAAGTTTAAGGAACATTGGACCAAACTTTTAAGGTATGCCATTTTATTTTGTTGATTTATGAAAAAATAATTTTACGAAAGTTTAAATAAATTAAAGATGTTAAAAATGCAATGGTGATATTTTATTCACTAGATGTGTATTATAAATTGATTTGGGTTAAATTTTAATGCTTTAGTGTTTGATGTGTATAATTTATTTTGGTTAAAATTTAGACCCAAGGATAATTGACAACCACCATTTCCATAATTTGATTTTCTCAGAACAAAAAAGGTACTTAGTCACTAAATATAGGGTATCTAATGTGTATTTAATGTAAATTTAAGTTGATGGGAGTCTATTTTATTAATACTAATGATTAATTAGTTAAGGAGATAAATATTTGTTTAAAAATTAGATAAAATTTTTAGTGATAGGAAAATTATTAACCTAAACCTCCTGAGCCAAATGCAACAATTAAAGTGATTAGACAATAGTATGTAGATACGTATTGATGAGCCATAGTTTATATACACAAAATTTAATGCGGATCAAGGGAGAAAAATTAGCAGGAAAGGTTACTGGACCCTTCAGGTAGGAGATTTATTATTATAGTTGTAACCCAGTATTTTGTATGAAGGCATGATAAGAATATATAATTTCATTGCATGATTGTTGTGTCACTATTGGAGAACGTAAAATGATATGGTTGGGCTTTATGAGATTTGAAGAATTACCCTTAGATATTCTGATATTTGCTGGTAGTTGTGTGAGCATTAATGCTGATTGTATTTTTGAGAGTTCATGCCATCAAGCTAAGGCAATAGAGCTATAAAGGCAGTGTAGGGATATAAGGATAGGAAGGGGTTATTATTAATATCATAATGATTTCATACACTTCACATGAAGAATATGTTGAGATGCTATAAAGGTGGTAAGGTAGTATAGGATAGAAAAGAAGTAGTTTTGCATGAGCATTCCACTGTTTATTTATTTAATTTGTACTGTTATCGTCTTTTTATATAAAACAACAGTTATTTTAAGCACGTAGTATCTATTTTTATGTGGAAATACTTGTTGATATTATTTGAATATTTTTCTTACTGGGCTTAAAAGCTCACCCTGTTTCATAAGTTTTTATATAGAAAGGCTATTTCGTAGCAAGAATTGAAACTAATAGATATTAATAGTCGACAAGTTATTGACAAGTTTGTAAATTAACGATTAGTTGTTAGCTTAAGGCCTGGTATATGTGTAATATATATAAACAATTAGATTAGGGAGGAACTTATGTAGTAAGTTCGGTTATCATACTCTGGTTCTTCTGTTTAAACCCAAGGTGTGACAGATTTATTTCAAGGGAAATCAGAAATCTCTAGAGTTAGTCAACTACTAACAAAAGGATATTATATATATATATTTACTATTTATTTTTGTCAACCGATTATATATAAATAGAACAAAGTTAATTGGAGCTAAACCACTTCCTCTACAAATTAGGAATAAATTCCCCACAACTCTTCTAAACAATCTGTAAACAACTTATCCTAATTCAAACCAAATATCTCCCTACGTCTTTTACGAAGACTTATTCAACTCATGTAATTCACATATATCCTGAAGTGGCTATGCACGCGACATTCTACCCACCTAGAGAACACCCTTGTCCTCAAGTGTAATTTCGAGAACTCATTATGCATATCATTTATGATTTTCCAACTCCATGTGTGCATCATTATCTTTCTCATCAGGCCAACTTCCTTCAATGAAAAATGATATTTAACATTGATGACTAGGACCAAACTTTTCATTGCAATTAAAACACAAACCTTTATCTCTTCGGTCTTCTAATTCTGGTTGAGTTAACCTCTTGATTTGATAATGTGCTTTGACTCTTGCTAGGCACCCCATTTTCACTTGATTTCTGCTTTTTCATCTCCATAGTGTGGACACTTACTTTGTTACGATACTCATACAATCTTGTTAGTCCGATTGCTACGAATAAGGTCATCAATTTGCAAGCTTGAACATCAGTTTCAATACTATTGTTTAACCTGTTAATAAAGTAACCCACTTGTTGAGATAGACTTAATTTTCTTGCCCATACCAATAATTTCTCAAACTGAGTTTTGTAATCTTTTATCGAATCAATTCATTGTAATTTTGTTAGATCACCAAAAAAAATCTTGATATTGAGCAGGTCTAAACTTGCAATGAAGTCCCTATTTAAAGAACTCTCATGTAATGATAGGTGCATCTTCTTTGAGCAATTGATACCACAATTGAGCATCACCTTCCATAAGAATCTAATGGCACCTTCTCCTTCTCAAGTGTTTGGTATAATTCAAAGAATTAGTCTGCTCTACAAATCCAATTTGTTGGGTCCTTGGTCCAATTGAAACGTGGGAAGTCAAGCCTTACCAACTTAGGCAAATATTGACTTATGGATTGTTCACAGTTGGTGCCTCCATTACTCAGAGTTCGACCATCCATCAAATGATTCTAGTTGTGTGGACACTTTCCACGGTCTCGTGTTTAGTTCATGGTTGGTAAAAAACTTAATATGGAGAAATCTTCAAAACCAAACACACAAGCAAAAATAAATGAGGTACAAAATTTAACGAGGAAAACTCTAGAAACTACTATAAAATTAAAACTTATAGGAATTTACAGTACATGACTCAACTTAACACCTATCTTAATCTAAGTACCTCTTGCTTGCTAGAACCTACAATAAGTTTTCTGTCGTGCAATTGATCCCGTTCTTAAGCCTAAACAACTCCTTCTAGAGCCCAAAGATGTTCTTGATTTTCTGATCTCGAATCAAAGATCACTTGCTGTTTTGATCCACACTTTTTATTATCTATTGCACATCACGCTTCTTGTTTTTCAAAAGTGATAATTAGGTCTGGTTGAATATGTGATATTTATATCCGCTTCTAAGATCAAAACAAGATCAGAACAGAATATGCCAAAAATTCATAGGCGACTTCAACCCTGCTCAAGCGCCGGCCACGCCGACTTTGGTTTAATATAACTTTCCAATTCAATTTCATACTGAGAAACAACTTAATCAACAAAAGACTTAATACAAAAATTTGCAGACTTTTGATACTCAAAAACTCGTAGTTGTTATACACCTAAGAATTTAAACATACTATTTCTCCCTTGACAATTGCGTGACAAAAACCAAACAAAATACAAAAACATAACCTTATACTTAAATCTGAGCATTTGAATCCCCTTTAATACATGACCCAAACAATATTTGTAATCTCTCCCTTGACCATTGATATGCTTTCAAATCCCTAAAATAGATCACATTCTAACAACAGCATCCAAAATTATCAGTACCCAAAAACCTATAAGGCATATGTTAAAGGGATAATGATAGCCAAAAATAAAATAATCATAGATATTGGAGGCCAAAACTTCATTCCATTGAATTTCATTAACTTAAACTAACAAAAACATATGTCTCCCCACTTTTTTGACTGGCAATATTTAAGCTACCTCATGACAAATTAAGTTCCAAAACAAACTTAATAACCACCACATAAACTGCAGTAACCACAGATCAACAATGGACTAAACAACTTAGTAAATCAACCTAAAGTGAATAAACATAGCAGACCCAAATTAATAAAGGACCAATCAACAAAGGACTCCATTTTTTATCCAAACTGCAATATGATGCCATGAATAGCAATTTAAAACTAGCTATGAACAACAATGGACCAAAACACCGACACAGACAAACTATATCAACCAATAAAGTAGTACCTGAGCAACCCTATCAGCTAACATAGATAACACAAATCGCAAATTCGAAAGCCAAATGTCCAACAAAAACAAAGCAACAAAAGAGATTCGTAACTTGCAAGCCTAAATACCCCAACATCAATGCAAGCCTAGCCAAATCAATACGACATATATTAGGAACCCAGAATCCAAGAATGAAGAGAGATTAAAGCCTACAACTTAAACTAAACCAAATAAAGATCAAATCATACCTAAGGTTCACGGAAGGGCCTAATGGAGATTGAAATAGATGGAAAAAGGAATAAAACCTTACCAATATGAACCTTAGGACCAAAAGAAGATCAAATGAGAAAAAGAGATAGGCTTGGGGTGCACCAAATGAACTCAAAAGCAACACTGGTTGAAGTTGCCTCAGATAGAAAAAGAACAAAGTAAGAGAGATAGTGTAAAAATAATTTTAAAATACCACATTAGATGGAGTGCTCGAGCATTGATCAGATGCAAACAAACAGATGAGGGGCCACTTAAACCAATTTAGCGAGCTTCAGGCATCGAATCCAACAACCCTGCTGCTCGAATAGGATTTGGGCCGGGTTGCTTGAATCAGCTTTGAGTTGAAAAATCGAACCCAACAAAGTTTGAATCACCTCTACGCGATAAAACCAAAACATAGGGAGTATGAACTGCCTTCAAGCAGTGCTTGAATCAAGTTCAAGCACCATAATGAGAAAACTATCCAAAACCTATGAAAATAAAGGTTTTTTTAACCTTGAAAATGACTTCAACTAGGTAAACTAAAAAATGACCTATGAAAGACCTTTTCAAAAAGATATTATAGGCCTCGTAACTCTTTACAGATTAAAAGTTATGCCCACAATAAGATTTACCAATAGAAACTTCAAAACCAAACACTTAGGTGGCATTTGGTTTGCGTTTCTATTTTTTATTTTCTATTTTTGTTTTTTATTTTTTGTTTTGAGCTCATTTGCCATTTTACGCTTTTGAAAACAAAGAAAACAACTCAAAACGCATTTGGCCACTTGTGTTTTCAAAAATTTATTTTAGAAAATAGAAAATAGATTAACACATAAAATTAAAAATGGTAAAAAGTCATTTTAAGCATTTCTAACCCAAAATACGGAAAATATCAAAACAAAAAAAACAGAACATTTTCTGTTTCCTTGTTTTGGGACTTTTAAAACACATAAAATAGAAAGCAGAAAATAGAAAAGTAAACCAAATGCCACCTCAACATCTCAAATACAAACATTGAAACCTTCAAAATCAAGCAATCTTGAAGGCTAAGTTAATAAGTCTTCCCAAGTAAACGTTTATAGGAATATCCACTAAAATAATTGAAAAAATAAAAATTAAAAACAAACAAATATAGAGACATAAAATAAACTATCTTATAGACCCAGAGAAATAAAAACTAATTGACAAATATGCACAATCGAACTTGTATAATCTCTTTGCAATTATGAATACGAAGATTAATGAATGTCATCAATAGAAAACAAATACCTGTGCAGTGGGTGTGGAACTCATGACAAAATGTTTCAAGAGCTTAACACTATCAAGAGTGTAAAGGAAAAATAGAATTTCCTATCACCCGCACCATTGTCGAGAAGCAACTCTATAAGCTTGAAAATGTCCCACAAATTCACATATTCCCATATTTTTTTTTAAACAAACGAGACATGCCTTTTTGTAAGTTTGCAATGTTTAACATAACCTCCCTTTGTCTACTATGAATTTGGTGTCTTTTTACACATAGTTAAGGGTAGGTAACCTTCTCGGTTTTACCTAAAATGACTTTTCTCACTTGATTTGCAATGGTGCCAATAACTTCACTCTAGCCCTTGTAGTAGCCTTTCCAACAAGTCCGACTGAATAACATATTATTCCAAGCATATAATTAAAGAGCACGTAGACATGGCACTGGATCAAGTGCAAACTATAAGTAATATACACATGATAGTTCGAGAAGTACTAAGATCTGAAGAAGTGTTTAAGGAGACACCCCAAAGGTATGACAACACTTATCAAGTCAATATCGAAAAAATATATGCAAGAATGAGAGATAAATGCAAACAAGTATTAATTCTTCAACATCATAAGATGAACATAATAACATGCCCCTCCTTTTTTTACGTATATTAAAAATAATGTGCCACTTCGTGAAAAGTACTGAGATTATTATGCCTAAAGTTGAGATTAACCTCGGTTACAGTTTTCTACCAGGAATTGGCAAAATAAATAAATAAATAATAAAACATAAAAATAATATAAAATAAAATAACACATGGTTATTGACTCAAAAAACACATTCCAGGGGATTTCCTTGGAAACTCAAACCTTTGAAGATTAAGAGGTTTAATAAAACGATTAGCTTCTACCACTTCAAACTTAGAAACCCAAGTACATCTACTCTTATGAAAATTCTGATCATAATTTTTAGAAACATAAAATAGCGTTCCCCTAATCGTATGATAACTTTGATCAAATTTAAAAACATGATTTATAGGAGTACAGGAATGAGTTCTCTTATTTGTCCTATTTTGGTTTTTATAGAGAATCATGTCAAATCAAGGCAAATCAATTTCCTGATTTGTTGAGAATCACATCAAATCAAGGCAAATCAGTTTCCTGATTCTTAGGAAATCTTAGCTGTATATTTTGCAATTACAGGGATCCTACTTGTTTCCTAAAATTCAGGATTGTATAGCTGTATATTTCTGCTACATAGCTTTATTTGTTCTTCACTCAAAGAGGTAGTCTCAGTAGTATATGATTTGGCTGGGGCACGACTCAGGTCATTTTGTTTATTGTTTTTCCATTCCACAGGTTTCCAATTAGCAAGTTTTCCATGTAGTTTCCAGCAGGTTTCATGAGTATGTCGTGGTTTTTTATAAAAATCACACCAAACCTTTGGTTTGTCATCTTGGTGGCGCTGGGTATTAGGGGCACGATAAGTAGCAGCAGTAATCCCCATTAATGCTAAATTTTTCACTGGTCCTACAGTGATTTTCTTGCCAAGCATGACATTTCTCCTGTTTTCTTCACGTCGAACTTTAGAAAAAACTTCGCCAAAGGAAGGAAGAGGTTGAAGACCTAAAATCCTACCTCGTACTTCATCAAAATCAACATTGAGACTAGCCAAAAAATTGGAAAATCCATGAGTTTTCCTCCTTCTTCTTAAAGTAATTGCAATCATCTGTGTTCTTCCACTCATAGTCATCATTGAATAAGTCAAGATCCTACCATAAACCTTTGAGAATATTGAAATATTTAGTGACAGAATTCTCACCTTGACAGACTTCCCCCAGTTTGAGTTGTAGCTCATATATTTGGGACTGATTACCAAGGTCTGAATACATCAAAGTGACATTATCCTAAAGGGCTTTGGCAGTAGGATAACTCATGTAGTTTGCACTTATTTCCTCTTCCATAGAATTCACTAACTAGGCCATTATCATGGAGTTTTTCAGCATCCCAAACAGCATGACCAGCATCAATTTGTTCTGGCTCTACAATGTCACCAGTTAAATACCCGATTTTCCCTCTCCCTCTAATATACATTCGAACGGACTGGGCCCACCTGAGAAAATTGTTCCCATTGAGACAAATAGTGGTGATTTGGACAGAATGAGAGAGTGATTCAGTTGGAAGTTTAGAGGAATTGAGATTATCACCATTGGTAGAGCCAGTGATAAGGATTGAGTTAGAGATTTTTGACATGGTAATGAGTAGGGAATAAAATTGGTGAGATGAGCTCATAGAAACAAAAAAACAAAGGTAAGGAGAATGTTTAGAAAAAAAAGAACAGAGGCCAATTATGTCGACTCTAATACCATGAAGGTTGGGAAGAAAATGATCTTTTTTATTCCTATTTTACTGCAGAAAAACAGAAAATACTTCCCCTTTTATAGATACAATACAGCCTATAAAAGAAAAAAAGAAATAAAGCTAAAGCTATATAGCAGAAATATACAGCTATACAATCCTGAATTTTAGGAAACAAGTAGGATCCCTATAATTGCAAAATATACAGCTAAGATTTCCTAAGAATCAGGAAATTGATTTGCCTTGATTTGATGTGATTCTCAACAAATCAGGAAACTAATTTGCCTTGATTTGACATGATTCTCTACAGTTTTTTTTTTTTTTTTTTTTTTTTGGGTTTATAGAGATATTATAAGATTTCTTTCTAATTTTTTTATCTCTCGACTCAAATGTTCAGTCTCATTCAAAGGAGTTTGAAACTGATTTGATAGATATTCTTTTGATTATTTTGAAAATAAGACTTTTCAAACCTTCCATCAATATAACTCTTAGATAAACCATAAAGCTTATGACAGTTAGGTCGGATATGGCCATTTAAACTCAATAGTGACAAATAGGAATAAATCTCCTATGAGTGGGCAAAGGCTCTCAAAAATTTTCATTGAATGAAAGCCTTAATTCTTTTTCATCCTATTATTAAAAAAAATACTTTTGAACTTTGCACTAAAGGGTAGAGACTTGCCTTTTGTAACAGGAGTACTCACTGTTACTTTTCCATTTGAGCTTCTTCTCTTATGCAAGCTTATTTTCCAAAAATTTTGAACTTGATGAGACGAACTCAAGCTCCACTTTCTTCTTTGTCTTTCCATCATATCCCAACCCATCGATTTTCTTGGAGGGTCTTTGAATGATTAAAATTTTATCCAATTGTTTAAACCCTACATCAAATTTGGAAAAAGACAATTTAGCAGTATTTAAATTAATTTTAAGGGACTTAAACTTACTCTTGAGCTTATCATTCTCTATCACTGCTTCTCTTTCTATAATTTGACTTTCTTCAAGCTTGTTGAATTTCTTACTTCCATCTCAGAATTCCTCTTAAGGAGTTTTTCTATCTTATCATTTTATTTATTCTTTTCCTTTTCTGCCAGCTTTATTTTCACATTCAACTTCTCTTTTTGCTTCAATAATGTGTGATATTGTTTGTATAATTTATTGTACATTTCTTTAAGATTTGGCTCCTCCTCATCTAAATCTTTAGCTTCACTTATTTCAACATCACTTTCGGTGTTTCCATTCTTCAAGCTTTCTGCAGTTCTAACAAATGCCATGAAATTTTCTTGTTCAATTTCTTAGTCTGAAGCTAATGACTCTTCACTATCACTCTTATCTCAAGTAACTTTAAGTACCTTTCCTTTCCTCTTCAATCTTGTTGGACATTTTTTAGCCATATATCCAGAACCCTAATGACCGACCCTGAAATGTGTTCGGGTTCTACTTCTCAAGTGCAAGAGGGTGGTCGTAGTCTTACTAGGTGAGAACCGAGGTCATCTCCACAGGGAGGGCTGTGTTAAAAGACACTAGACTTGTTCTCTTAATTAGTAGGTGAGCCTAAGCTAATCTAAACTAATTTTTGAATTACAAAGTGATTTGAATATGGCTGGGTTGAGAATGGTGGAGCGAAGCAAATTGTGATATTAAACTAGAATGCAAATATTGAAAATAAACTAACTAAAATGATCTTGGCTTCGAACCAAATCCAGTAGTGGGTAGTGGTTTACTCAAACGCATTTATAACTCAACCTAACAAACGCACATGCATTGCTAGGTCGGAAGATATTTCATTAAAAACTAATTTATGGAATTTAGAGTAAGCGGAGGCTTTTGAAATTGGTTTCAGACTCACCGGGACATTGAATCGAACACCTAGTGTGCATGAGCATCAACTCATAACTAGACTTCAATTATAACACAGGTGAATCGGTTTCTTAAGAAAACCTCATGTTTTGGTTTTATGAAAATAAGGATCGAATCACCGGGCCATTGAACCAACCACTTGGTTTGCACGAGTGGCCAATCGTAACCAAGCTTTAGTTTTAACACGGGTGACTGATTTTGTAAGAAAACCTAATTTGGGTCTTGGAAAATCAGATTCTAACTCACCGGGACATTAAACCGAACACTTGGTGTGCACAAGTGAAAACTTGTAACCAAGCTACGGTTGTGACACGGGTGAGTAGGTTTCAAGAGAACCCTAGCTTACTACGAAATTCCAATTAAAAGTCTAAAATATATTTTGTTAAATAAAACTCGTTTACATTTGAGTTCACCAACTACTTCACCACTTTCAATGGCTTGAAGCCAAGAACAAACCCTAGCCTAACATTGCGAAAGCATTAACAAAGCCTTTCGAAAAGAAAATAACCTTCATCAAGCACTCAAACACGAAAACGAAGTATATAGAAATAAGCTAAAGCAATTTCGAAAGCAAATCAAACACTAACAATGACTACGAAGTACTACGAAGTGAAAATAAAGAACAAAGATTAAGAAAATAATAAACTTTTGATTAAAACGAAGTAACGAATGAAACTTACCAATTAATCTTAATGCGAAGATGAAAAAATAAAGCTTCCGTCAATCCAACACGAGATGAAAACATCTAACCCTAATCTAAACTAAACTAAGAGAAAGAGAAGAAGCGCGTAGGGTTTCGAACCCTTGTACATCAGAAATTTACCCTTTTATATCATTACATAACTCAAGGGTAAAAGTGTAATTTCATAATTCAAAATTTAACTTAAAAGTGTGCTGGACAAGTCATCATGGGCGCCCAAGGTACAAGTGTTTGATGAAGTCCTCAAAGAGTTAGCCAAAAAACAGCAGTCAGAACTCCCTCTCTGTGGGCGCCCATCTGATGAAGAATGGGGCGCCCAAGGGTCCTCAGGGGCGCCCATGGGTGTAGGTGGGGCGCCCATGCTTGTGGTGGGGCGCCCATGGGTCTAGGTAGGGCGCCCATCTACAACTACAGTGAACAGTTTTTCTTTGACAGCTTTCTGTCCCTGACTTCCGATGCGATTTTGACATTGAAGATGACAGATTCAGGCTTTGGATAAACCAGCAAAGTTGTAGGGCTTCGAGTCTTCTTTCCAACTCAAAAAGAATGGAACCATTTCGAGTTGTGACGAAAAAGTTATGGCTGGAAAACTGATAGGGTGTTGAGCTGGAACTTCAACCGCACACCACTTCAACTATTTTGAACTTCAAACCACTTCCTTCTCCTTGGCACCCATGGTAGCCGATCTTATGCCTTGGGATGGCTCCTCCTCACATGCAACCTTGGTGTTGTTTGGGCCAAAAACACCATATTATATCACCTGAAATATACACACACCAAGAATGCATGGAAATGAGATAATCACACTAACACATCGCCAATAATAACTGTAAATTCATAATTAGCATGCTCAATATATATATAATTGTACAATAATGCATGCTAATCACCTAACAATCAAAACACTTTGTAGCTTTCATTAGTTTTGAATTCTTTTTCTTCTCAATTCCTTTTACAGAATTTTTCTTTTCAAAATTATTTTTGTTCTTTGAAGAACTATTTTCTTTCTTATTTTTCTCAAAATTCTATTTGCTTAACTTGTTTGATTTTTATTTTTGAAAAGCTTTTTAAATTTTTTTAGCAAGAATAACCAATTCATTTATGTCTTTATTTGAGTTGTCATCATAACCTTTATGTTTTTCAAAGAGTGGAGATTAGACTCCAATGTTTAAAGAGAGCCAACCAATTCCTCCTCCCTTATTGATTCAATATCTCTAGTGTCTTCAGTAGCAGTAACCTTAGGTTAAAATCCATTTGGAATAGATCTCAAAATTTTATTGACAATATCAAAAGAAATAATAATAATAATAATACTTAAGTTAAAATGAGAATTGACATTATTACTTAGCATAGAATTGAACAAAAGTTTCATGCTCTTCCATTTTCAGATTTTCAAAAAAAGATTTTAATTTATAGAGTTTAGACTTCTTGACAGTGCTAGTGCCTTCATAAGTCAATTAAAGTATGTGCCAAGCCTCTTTTACAATATCACAAGTCAAGATTTTTCGAAATTCATCTGTAGTGACGTAATTGAATATAAAATTCATTTCCTTCTTGTTCCATCCACTACTTTCAAGTTCACTTTTATCCCATTCAGAAACGAGTTTAGGGATGGTCGTACTCTTATCAATAGAGACCTTAACAGGACGAGTCCAACCCCTCTCAACAGAGTCTCAAACTCTATCATCAATAAACTGAAATTGAGCCCTCGTCTTTACTTTCCAATACACACAATTGGTTCCGTCAAATAAATGAGGCCTAGTAAATAATCCAACTTCTCTAGAATTCTTCATATTTTTTTTTATATACAAATCTCACCAAAAAGCTAAATTTAAAAAAAAAAAAGAAAAAAAAAAGAACATCAAAGGTGACTCGCTTTTATACCAATTGAAAACCCTAACATGGAGAAATTCCAAAAAACAAACACACACAAATGAAAGTAAATGAGGCACAAGATTTAACGAGGGAAATCTTGGAAAATCACTTTCTAGAGAAAAACCCCAAGACTATAAGGCAACTATCTCTGAAAACCAATCCACTATAAAATTAAGGGTAATTGCACCTAAACCCCCAAAACATTTGGGTAATCCACATTTAAAATTTATAAACACTTCCTTTATTTTGAAAACTTAGTAAACCTGACTGCCATTAGTGTTCTGTTAGGGTTTCAGTTAAAATATGACGTCAACCAAATTTTTTCAATATACCAAATTTGCCCTTCAATGAACTAAAATAGAGATACACATTTAATTAACACCAAGGTCTCTTTATCTCTCTAGAACTCATCAATCTCATTCAAGAGAACTCTAGCTCAATGAACCTAGCGGCTCCTTCAGTTGTAGAAACTGAATCAGAGGGGAAGTTGACATTTTTGTCCATTCTATTATTGAATGTCTCATATTCTCATTCGTTGCAGTTTCAGACAACTATGGAGTAGAGAGAAATTACGAAGAAGGCATTTACATAGCACAACCTACAAGGTTTAACTATGGATCAACTAAGGCACTCACTGGAAATGGTATGTGTGCTATTGTATGGTAACACCTTCGCTACTCGCTCCATATGTATATATTTTTATGTTAAAAGTTTGTCTTCTTGTCAATTATCTTTATTAATTTACCGAACCCTATGATTTGATTCTTGATTCATCCTTGTTGTATCTGATTTTGATTGATGTTTTATGCTCACTGTGAGTTCAGATCTAAATGCTTTAATTCATCTTGTATCCAGTTGGCCCGATTGACTTTACCGCCAGAAACTGAATCAAAGAAGTTACGGTGGAAGACCCGATGAAGCTATTGAGGGTGTCTCAACCAAAAAAGGTGAAGTCCAAGCTTAAGCAAATCACGAAGCATTGTATATTGTTTGGAGAGTTCGTTCGAATTTGCTCCGAAGGTTGCTTGAATGCAGAGCAGGGGTTAGAGTTTGCAAAGATGCTCAACGAATCTGGGAGACATTACTGGGTTGAGCGTCGTTTTGCTCACTATTAATGCCATTTTGGCTAAGCTTTTCAGCCAGATTTTTGCTAAAAAAGGCATTCAGGATTTCTTCAATTGATGAGATGAGCTCCTATTGTCGTTGCTGAATTTGGGAAATTGAAGTGTCGAAAAACCAAATTAAGAAATTGAAGTGGGTATTAAATGAATTAAAAACTATAGAAAAAATCAGAAAAATAAATTGAAATGGGTTTTGATTGATTGTTATCGTAAAAGGAGAAAAAGAAATTGAAGTGGGTTTTGATTGATTATTATTGATGAATACCCTTTGAGAATTACAACTCAAATACCTTGATCTCTTTCTAGTCTTAAATTTGCATTTTTTTTTTACGAATTTTCAACTTTTATTGATGTAATGTCCCAAGAATTCTAAACCTTACTTTGAATATATTTATTTTTGAATTTAGTCAATTTAAATTTTGTTGAGACATTAATTAAATATTTATTTTATTGTGGGTATAAGAATTTAATAACTAAATAATTTTATTTTTATTATAAAATATGATTTAATTTTAATTAAATAAAATATTAAATTTTTCTTAACTAAGCGTGCGCTATGCTAATATATATGTCTACATGGACTAGAATTCAAATTCTAATTAAATTTTTAATCGGATAGTTAATAATATGTTTATATATATTTTGGGGATTTTGTTATATATAATATTATATATATTTATACTTTATAAATCCAATTTGGATTCATAACCTGCTATGTAGATATATATATGTATATATATAACTTTAGTGTTGTTTCGGTAGAAAGTGAAAAAAAAAAAAGTATGCAGCCAGATTAAATGGTCTTATAAATGGATTGGCAAATGTGCGACCCGGCCAATTCTGTTAGGATTCTAAGTCTACTGGTAGTCTGTTGTGGGTGTGTATGAACATATATGTGTGTGTGTATATATATGTAACGTAAGGAATTGGCAGAGTTAAAGTTAAAAAAATAATAAAAAAAGGAAGAGAGATGAGAAACGAAGCCATCCAGCGGTTGGAACTTAGAGAACGTGAAAAGCAAGTTCAGTTTTTTTTGTGGTTGTGACTGGCAGCATGCTATGAAGGTAAATTGGGTGTTCTTTTCACAACAAATTCAGATTTAATTTCAGGTAAGGGTAGAGTAAAATAAAAATTAATTATGTGTGGTTTAATTTTTGTGAATTTTTTTTATTATTTGGTTTATTATTACATGATAAATTATGTGATGGTGGCTGTCTTGTGCATTATAAAAGTATGTATAAATTAATTTTGATTTTGAGGAATTAAAATTTAGTTAATGCAAAAATTTTAAATTTTAAAATTTGTATGTTATTATGGAACCTTGTATAAGGAAAAAAAATATTTTTAAAGTATGTATGGGATTTGAATAAATAAATAATCATTTATTCATTGATTTTACGATTTTGGTTTTGGGTTGTAAGAGGTACTGGGATAAGTAGTTGGTGCTGAAAACTCCGTTAGTGAAAGATCAGGGACCCGCACGAGGTTAGATTATTACATCCAGTAGGCTAGCAACCTACGAAGCATTAATGAGTTGATATTTTGGTATCCTATGGCTGATGCATAGGTTGACCAGGTAGCAGTACCTAACCTAATAATTAATAATATAGTTTGTTAAAATAATTTATTTTATTTAACGTTGTGTTCAAAATATTTAAATTTAAATATTTTTAATGTGTGAGGTACGTTGACATAACATGTTAGAAATTTATGCTAAGACACCGGTGTATGATTTAATTAATTTTTATTTTTCTCCAAGAACTAGTTGACTATTTTAATATACATTAGTATATTGTGCTTATGCCCCTACAGCTTTAGATGTAGGTACAAGTGTTGCACCAAATGATGGTCGTAATGGGATCGTTTAGGCAGAGTTGATATTTCGAGTAGCTCGTTAATTTTATTTTAAGAAGAGAACTGCACAAAATTTTTTAGTTTAGTTTTTTCCTTTTGATTAGATTTTGATTATTATATATGTTTCGGTTTGGGAGACTAGAGATGATTTATTTATTTATTTTTTACCTAAGCTTGGAGGTTTTTAATTCATTATTATTAAATATAATTGGCTCTGATTATTTTAGATTGATAGTTTTGGTGATCTACGGTTGTTTTTTCACGCTCCCAGGTTTGTTGAAAATTCGAAGCGTGACAATTGGTATGTTTTTCCTGTAATTTTAATTGGGTCTCATGAATTTTGTTTGATTTGTTTGAAGAGCTTTTTTATTGATATGTTTCTCCCGTAATTTTAATTAGATCTAATTAATTGGGTTTCAACCATAATTATCAGAATTAGGAATTGGACACTGCTAATAATTTAACTCTCATTGCATTACTTCGATAATTTGATTTATAGTAATTTATTTTATTTAAATAAAATATATAATTCTATTAAAAATATTAAATTAATTGAATTTAATAAAATATATTTAAATCTTATTTGATTAACTAATTTAATAAAATATATTTAAATTAATTGATTTCATGTCATAAAATATTTATTTTTTATAATAATTTGTTTAAATAAAATATATTAATAATTAACATAATTTAATAATAAATTATTATTAGATTTAATAAAATTAATATAATATAATAAAATATTTAAATAAAATAAACCATTTTAAGAATAATTTTAATAGTTTTTTTATTTTTAATAAAACAAATATTTTAATTTAAAGATTTTCCTTTTCATTTTAAAAAATATGTAATTATTATTAATTTTAATGTTACTAAAATAAATTATCTTAATACGTAATTATTATTTATTAATCAATAATTTTAATTTAATAAAATAAATCATTTTAATCATAAATTATTATTTTAACTTTAATAAAATAAAAACAGGGGGGAGAGAGAGAGAGAGAGAGGAGTAATGAATTAATCTTGGGAGAAAAAAAGAAACGATGGGATAGGGGCATAATTGTCTTTTCACTAAAATTTTAACAAAATGAGCAGCAAATCTGATGGAGGGGGTCAGGGTTACAAACTATTCAAAATAAAGGAGATATCTATAAATTTAAATATTGAGAGGGTGTAAATGTAATTACCCAGATGTTTAGGGGTCTAGATGTAATTTACCTTAAAATTAAATATTATAAGAGTTTACTGTACATGACTTAACTTAATATCTGTCTTAGTCTATGTACCTTCTATTTACTAGAACCCGCAATGAATTTTCTCTCATGCGATTGATTCTATTCTTAAATCCGAATGACACCTAAAGCTTAAAAATGTTCTTGATTTTCTAATCTCAATTCAAAGATCACTTATTGTTTTTTTTATCTACACTTTTTATTACCTCTTGCACAATTTGTTTCTTGTTTTCAAAAGTAATAATTAGGTCAGATAGAATATGTGATATTTATATCCGTTCCCAATATAAAAATTGGATCAGAATAGAATATGCCAAAAATCAACTGGCGGCTCGAACTCCGCTCAACCGCAAGCCACATCAACTTTAGTTTAATAGAATTTTCCAATTTAATCTTCACACTAATGAACAACTTGATCAATACAAGACTCAATACGAAAATTTATAAGATTTTAATAGTCAAAAACTCATAATTGTCGCACACCTAAAAATTTAAACCATACAGTTAGACTATCAAACCTGCCATTCATGACCACAAACATTTCTTTCATCTTAGGGAGGATCTTCTGCTGCCTACTAGCTAGAATATTTACCTCTAACTCCAAGTAGCCCATTTGCTAATCCTCCATACCTGACTCTGATACCAAACTGTTAAGTGCTTGTGTAATTGATTAGTATATAGTTTATGGGTAAGTGATTGATTAACTCGAAAAGTAGAGATTTGATTTTTGTTCTTCCCTATTTTGTATATACATGAACTTAGAGAGATTGATTAGTAATAAAATATTAATTTATTTCGAAGGAAATCAGAAACCTCCAAAGTTAGTCAACTACTAACAAAGGGATATATATTCACTACTAATTATTGTCAACCAATTACATATAAATAGAACAAAGTTAACTGAAAGTAAACCACTTTCTCTATGAACGAGTAATAAATTTCCACAATTCTCCTAAATAATCTATGAACAACTTATCCTAATTTAAACCAAATATCTTCCTAACGTCTTTTAAGAAAACTTATTCAACTCGTGTCACTACTAACATATAACATATATCCTGAAGTGGCTACACACGTGACAGAGACATACTTAAATGTTTATATAATATTTATAGGAGCAAAATTATAACAAACCAATTTTAAAATATATTACCAAATACACATGGAAAGTTTTTTTAATTTTAAAGGGCAACAACAATTTCCAATTATGCAATTTCAAGAATTCAATGATCACTTGTTGAGTTTTTTCTTTGCCTAGTATGTTTATATTCAATTAGTTTTTCCATCACGTAGTTTGTTTAAATTCAATTAGTTCTTTGGTTGTATTCTAAAAATGAAAGACCCATCACCATACATATTCAATTTATCCGTATATGACTTTTTTCAATATAAATGCATCAACTCTGACAAATATTTAACTACTTGGAGGACTTAATCTGGCAAAAAAAAAAGTTGTTTGAAACGAAAAAGGATATTTTGCATCCCTTTTGGTGACAAATTGTTAATGTGGTGGCTCTTATCCACATCAATTTTCTCACAAAAGCAGAGGTGCCTTGTGAGGTTATAAATAAAGGGTTCTTTTCTTTGGAAAAAAACACACCAGTCAAAGCTTTGGGTAGCGAGCTTGTACTCTAGTTAAATTCCTCTTTTCGAGATGGGAGTTAAAGTTTGCTTGGGGAATTACTTTGTAGAGTGTATTAGGGCATTGTCTAAGAGGAAAGATTGTATGATTGTAATAATTTTTTACATAGTGGATTTTCTTCTCTGAGTGCCCGTGGACGTAAGCAAATTGCTGAACCACGTAAATCTTGTGTCTTCTATTGTGTGTATTTTTTCTTGTGTTTGTGTTTGCCATTATTCACCAGGGGTTCCACCAAAAAGTGATCCAGCGTTTCTACAACAATAATTGGTATCAGAGCTCAGGTTGCCTTAGTGTTTGCGGTGTGGATATGTACGAGCCTAAGGAAGTTCTGTCTAGGAGATTAGGGTTTAAGTGGGACCAGTGTGACCCCTCCAATCTTTACTGAGAACTTACTTAGTAGGGTTCTATTCACAGAATTTTGGTAGTAAAGTGGATTTGCACAAGTCTAAGAAGGTTTTGTCTAGGAGATTGGGTTTTAAGTGGGACTAGTGTGACCCTTTCAATCTTTCTTGGGAACTTACTTAGTGGGTACTATTCACTTCTATGGTAAGAAACTCAACAAGGCAAAATGTCAGGAAGCTCTTCGTCTATGAAGTTCAAAGTTAACAAGTTCAATAAAACAAGGAATTTTGGATTGTGGTAGAGAAGGGTAAAGGATCTATTGGTGCAACAAGGAATGGCGAAGGCATTGGCAACGACGAAGCCTGAAAAGATAGAAGAAACAGATTGGCTTGAACTTCAGAAAAGGGCTGTAGCTACAATCAAATTGTGTTTAGATGATGATGTAATGCAGTATGTTATTGAGGAGGAATCACCAACAGAGGTATGGAAGAAACTCGAAGTAAGGTACATGTCTAAATCTCTTACGAACAAGCTCTATCTTAAGTGAAAGTTATATCGCTTGAAGATGGAGGAAGGCTCAGACCTGAAACAGCACATCAACGCGTTCAATCAAATCATTGTGGATTTGAAGAGGGTAGAAGTCATGTTCGAAGACAAAGACAAGGCTCTCATGTTACTGCACTTGCTACCAGATTCGTCGGTGTATGAAAATTTGATCACAACCCTTACATACAATAAAGAGACTCTTGTACATGAGGAGATCACAACAGCCTTGTTAAACTTTTAACAGATGCGGAAGCAAAGTGATGGGAATCCTCAGGGAAATGGTCTAATTGTGAAGGACAAGCAAGATAGAGGAAGGAGTAGACAAAGGGAATCGATTGAAAATAAAAATTCTCGATCCAAGTCAAGGAAGATGAAAAATCCTCAATGCTTCAAGTGCGGCAAAAAGGGCCACTACAAGCAGGATTAACCAAAGTGAGGCAAAGATAAAGGCAGTGAGAATAAAGACACTTCAAAGTCTGCAAATGTTGTAGAGAATGACTCAGATGATGGCGACATGCTTTCACTTTCATCTGGTTCAGATCATCTCACAGATTCTTGGTTGCTAGATTCGGCGTGTTCTTTTCACATGATACCAAATAAGGCATGGTTTGACACCTACAAGTTACTGGATTCTGATTTAGTTCTAGTGGGTAACAATGTTTCATGCAAAGTTTTTAGAATTGGGAATATCAAAATCTATATATTTGATGGTCTGGTACGAATCTTATGTGATGTAAGACATATTCCTGATATTAGAAAGAATCTTATTTCATTGGATGCCTTAGATTCGAACGGATTCAGTTTTAAATCTGAAAGCAAGGCATGAAGGTTTCAAAAGGGGTGATGGTGGTGATAAAAGGGCAATAAGTTTCTGGGAATATCTACAGACTATTAGGGAGTACAGCTATAGGTAGAGTTGCCGTGGTAAAGTCTAATTTTAACAACACAGTCTTGTGGCATATGCGGCTAGGGCATGTGGGGGAACGTGGCATGTTGGAACTACACAGGCAAAATTTGCTTAATGGGATGAAGACTTGCAAGCTTAATTTTTGCCAGTATTGTGTTCTTGGAAAGTAGACCAAGGTATAGTTCAAGATAACTACGCACAAGACAGAGGACATTCTTGATTATGTTCATTCAGATCTCCAGGGGCCAGTGAGAGTTGCATCATGATAAGGACATTAGTATTTCGTCACATTCATTGACGACTTTTCCAGGAAAGTTTGGGTTTACTTCATGCAGTATAAGTCAAACGTGTTTACCAAGTTTAAAGTATGGAAAGTTGAAGTAGAGAACCAAACTGAAAGAAAGATAAAGTGTTTGAGGAGAAATAACGGCACTGAGTACAAAGAAAAGGAGTTCATGCAATTTTGTGAGTAGTAAGGAATAAAAAGACACTTCACAGTATGCAAAACACCACAGTAGAATGGTGTAGTCGAAAGGATGAACTGAACAATTGCTAAAAGGGCAAGATGTCTCAGGTTGAACGCCGGGCTAACAAAGAACTTCTGGGTAGATGCGGTTAATATGGCTTGCTTCTTAAGTAATAGATCACCAAGGGTAACACTAGAAGGGAAGGTTGCAGAGGAAGTGTGGACAGGGAAGAAGGTTGACTACTCTGGGTTGAGAGTCTTCGGTTGTCCCGCATACATGCATGTTTCTAGTGATGAGCAGTCTAAGCTTGACCCAAAGTCGCAACAATGTATCTTTCTTGGGTATGAGAAAGGGATCAAAGGGTCTAAGCTCTGGGATCCTAAGGTAAACAATGTGGTGATCAGCAGGGACGTGGCATTTGATGAAAAGTCTATGTTGAAGAGTACTCAGTCATAAGAAAAGTAGAAGCCAGAAAGCAAAGATTTTAGCAAACAAATGGTACAGGTGGAGATAAAGAATCAGGTTAAAGACACCTCTACTCAGAGCTTAGAGGCTTCTAGTTTAGAGGAGCAAACTTCCAGTTTAAGGGAGCAACAGCACCAGAGTTTAGCTTCAGGGCAAACTAAGCGCACTATTAAACCATCGACTAGGTATGGCTTTGAAAATTTAGTTTCTTATACACTTGTTACTAGTAGTAAAGATCCAGTTACTTTTCAAGAGGCTGTCAGTAGCTAAGAGAAGAGCAAATGGATGCAGGCTGTGGTGGAGGAGATAGAGTTTGTGCATAAGAACAAAACATGGGAGTTGGTGGAGCTTCCAGAGAGAAAGCAAGCGATAAGGTGCAAATGGGTGTATAAACGCAAGGAAGCTACGTCAGAAAAAGAAGGTGAAAGATTCAAGGCTCGCCTGGTAGCGAAAGGTTACTCACAAAGGAATGGGATTAACTATGATGAGATCTTTTCTCCAGTGATTAGATACACTTCTATCAGGGTGATGTTGGCCTTGGTAGCTCATTTTGACATGAAGTTGGAACAAATGGACGTTAAGACGGCGTTTCTTCATGGTGACATTGAAGAAGATCTTTACATGGAGCAGCCGAAGGGATTTTCACAACTTGGGAAGGAATAGTTAGTCTATAAATTGAAGAAGTCATTATATGGGCTAAAACAGTCTCCACGGCAGTGCTACAAGAAGTTTGACTCCTTTATAATCAGAATTGGCTGCATACGATGTAAGTATGACTGTTGCATTTATGTGAAATGCCTTGATGATGGTTCCTTCATATATCTCTTATTATATGTGGATGATATGTTAATTTCTACAAAGAATATCCTTGAGGTCAACAAATTAAAAGCTTTGTTGAGTAAAGAATTTGAAATGAAGGATTTGAACGCAGACAAGAATATTCTTGGAATGGAGATTCGCAGGGACAGAGGCTCAGGGAGATTGCAGTTATCTCAGGGAGCTTATGTGGAGAAGGTGTTGAAGAGTTTTAGCACAGATAAAGCAAAACTGGTGAGCACATCATTGGCGAGTCATTTTAGACTGTTTACAAGTCAGTGCCCTAAATCCAAAGATGAGATCAGGGATATGGAGTTAGTTCCATATGCCAATGCAGTTGGGTGCCTTATGTATGCGATGGTTTGTACCAGACCAGATTTGGCACATGCAGTTAGCATGGTGAGCAAGTTTATGGCTAATCCAAGGAGATAGCATTGGAGTTCAGTTAAGTGGATCTTTAGATACTTGTGGGGTACCACGAGGTATGGCATTATGTTCAGCAGACAGCAAGAAAAGCCTTCAGTTGTAGGATTTATAGATGCAGACTATGCAGGAGATTTGGATAACAAGAGGTCGACTACTCAGTATGTCTTCACTTTGGCAGGAGGGGCTATTTGTTGGAGGTTCGTGGTTCAGTCTCTTGTTGCTCTTTCTACAACTGAAGTAGAATATATGGCAGTGGCCAAGGCTGCCAAGGAAGCATTGTGGGATGCTGGGCTAGTTAAGGAGATGGGTCTACAGCAAGGTAGAGTTGAGCTTCACTGTGATAGTCAGAGTGCCATTCATTTGGCGAAGAACCAGGTGTATTATGCGAGAACCAAGCACATAGGTGTAAGGTTTCACAAGATCCAAGAGCTGGTGTCTTCAAATAAATTGGTGCTAGAGAAAGTTCACACTTCTGACAACACTGCAAACATGTTGACAAAGTCCCTCATGGCAGATAAGTTCAAGCATTGCTTGGACTTGATTTATGTCTCTAGTTGCTATATGGAAGACAGCCCCAGCCTATGGGATTCATGGTAGAGTTACCAGTGTTTAATTTCCTAAAGGGTTAGCAGTCACCAAGGTGGAGATTGTTAAGGTGGTGGCTCTTGTCCCACATCAGTTTTCTCACAAAAGCGGAGGTGTCTTGTGAGGTTATAAATAAAGGGTTCTTTCTTTAGAAAAGACACACCAGTCAAAAGTTTTGGATAGCGAGCTTGTACTCTAGTCAAATTCCTCTTTTTGAGGTGAGAATTAAAGTTTGCTTAGGGAATTGCTTTGTGGGGTGTATTGGGGTATTGGGTGATAGGAAAGATTGTGTGATTGTAATAATTTTTTACATAGTGGATTTTCTTCTTTGAATCCCCGTGGACATAGGCAAATTACCGAACCACGTAAATCTTGTGTCTTCTACTGTGTGTGTTTTTTCTTGTGTTCGCGTTTACCATTATTCAACAAGGACGCTGTTAGAAAGTGATCCAGGGTTTCTGTAACAACACAAATGATCACGTTAATTTTTATTTGTCTGAAATGAATATCGTGAAAAATTAGTTATGCAATCGAATCGGAAATTTGTGGATGAGTGGCAGCTTATTCACTTAGTTACTAATTTTTTAATGATGTACTAATACCATAGATTGCACTCTTTCCCTCCAAACTCTCTCAAAGGAATTTGCCAAGAAAGTGAAAGAATAACCAAGGAAATATGAAGTTCAAGAAGCATGGTTCTAAATAGAGAGTTGGATTTGGATATATATGTATAGAGAGAGAGAGAGACAGAGAGAGAGAGAGAGAGAGGGCGACAACATCCCCAATCAAATGCCTGCAATGACCTCCTCAAAGAAACGAGTTTCCATTGGACTCTTAATATAGTAACACGTACAATGGGCTATTCACCAGCCTCAACATGCCATTAATTTCAAAATGGGCCCACAGAAACCCACCTAAACTTGGAACAATCCCCTCTTCCTCCTCCCACTTTTTTCCCAATTTCTCTTGGCGTTTTCCATTTTCTTGCCGCCTCACCTTTTATCACACAAAACATCTTCCTGTCCCATTCTGAAGCGAAGCCAATGCACAATCAAGAGCAGCCTATTTGACTTTCATTTTCGGAGTAACTTTAATTTGTTTTTTTTTTTTTTTTAATCTTAAACTTGAGTTCTCGTATATTTAAATATTCTTTATAATTTTTTTAATGAACGTAAATTATACACTTAAAAATTATCAACAACAACATATAAAAAATGAATAAAAAATTATATAAGACCCATAAAAAAAAAATTTAAAATCGAAAAACCCAATTTCTTGTTACCAAATTAACTAATAAGCCCACCATGTTAAATTTCTACATTTTCTTTGGACACAAGCTACCCAACCTACCATTTTTCTCCTCTCATTTATATATATATATACACACACCATATACTATAACATCTCTCTGTCTCTCTCTCTCGATCTCGAAATGGTTAAAGGACCTCTAGCCCTTGCGTGTTTGGCTTTGGTGGTTCTCTCTCTTCCTGCTCATGCGCAAGGCAGAAGAGACAACCAGCCCTTAAAGGTTGAGCCCAGGCCTCCCAATACTCCTCCTACTGATCTTTCCGGGTTCTTGCCAAAAGGAACGCCAATCCCACCTTCAGGTCCCTCTCAGAGGCACAATGAAATCGGCACATGAAGCTTGCAACCACAGCCAAGAAGATGTACAAATAATGTTCAGCAGATGAAAGAAAGTGATCATATATATATGTATGGTTCTTCTTCTGCTCATAAATAAGTCAATGAGGATGGATCCATGGATATTGCACGTGACTTGGGTGGGTATATAAAAATTGTTTCTCATAGCATTCTGAAGAGCCACGGTTAAACACACACACACACACACGCACATACATACATATATATATATATATAATCTCCATATATTTAAAATTATTTAATATTTTCGTCAGCCAATTAATGCATGCCCCAAATGGATATTTTGAAGATGATTAACTATTTAATTAACAAAAAGAACTTTTCAACAATGTGGTTTAGTATTTTGGGAAATTCACTAAGGCATGCATTTGGGTGTTCATCTAGTTTAGATTGATGATACAGTTAACAGACTTAATTATCTTGCATTCTGATCGTAAATGTATAATGTATTGCAGAGTTGGTGGATCTCGTGTGTTCTCTCTCTCTCTGTCTCTGTTGATTTGATAAGCTGAATTCCAAGTTTATAAATATAGTGATTTTATGTACAAGGTGCAACGTGCATATGTAATTCTTAATGTGGATGATCGGTGATTGAAATGCAAGGTCTCAGAAATGTTGAATTTGATCCTTTCATATCAGATAAATTGTAGAATAAAACAAGATAACGACAACCAACAAGTAGCCAAACTAATATATATATGTGTGCGTGTGTGTGTATAAAAATCCAATCCCAACTACTAGCTACTATTTTTTTGAAGAAAAAGGACCAAGTATGTGCAGCCAAATAATTAGTATTTACAAAATGATAAATTCGCATATATATATATATATATATATATATATATATGTATAATATATTGCTTCCTTAAGGCTCCATTTGGGAACCCTTATAGCTTCTTAGGTAACATTTACATTATATTTTTATTTTCTATTTTTTATTTTTATTTTCTATTTTCTATTTTTTGTTTTAAAATTCAAGTTTTAAAAATATTAAAAATACATTTGATTTGATATTTTTTATTTTTTTATTTAATAATTCTCCTTATTTTGAATTAAAAATGTTCAAAATGATTTTTGATTATTTTGCATTCTATATATAAACTCATTTTTTGTTTTTTTAAAATTAATTTTGAAAACACGAGTAACTAAATATGTTTTAAGTTATTTTCTTTCTTTTTAAAAAGGCAAAAGAAAAACTGACCCAAAATACATATACCTAATAGCATATTACTGCTCAACTTTTTGTTTTTTTTTTTTTAATGATTAAATTTACAGTCTAACCATTTAAACCTTTTTTAAATTATGAACGGCAAAATATCATAGTAAAAATTTAAAAAACTAACTACTAAGAAATTAATTTATTTTTCTTTTAAAAAAAGTTGACTTTTTAGTAATTAACTAATAATTAATTAAAAAAAATAATTTTTTTTCTCTCCCAGAGTTAGTAAGCCTAAGGCAGAACCAGAACTTAATATCATCCCAGTATGACAGCCTGTTTACAAGGGAACAGTTGAAAGCAGTTATCTGAAATTTCAGTGAGCATAAATTGACCTTTTAATTGGCTCTTTGCCGGCCATTTCCTTAATTTCAAATCATGCTACCAAATTCAAAACTAACATCCAGTCTGATTACAAAGAGAGTCTCTAATTTATTTATTTTACTAGGTTGTGACATCAAAATCCATGTTAGGCGAATGGAAAATGGTATTTCTAAAAGGCAAGCACAAGGTCAAAGGTCGTTAAAAAAATAATTGAAATTTGGTTATTAGAGGAGGGAAATTCAAGTGGGGTTTGGTGAAAACTAGGGAAGAAATTCCCTTGCTGAGATCAATGTAAGTAATTAGTTTGAAGAACTTTTGAGTGTGCTTCTGCGTTATCAGTTGACTTCATCAACAGATGGGTTGTAATCCCCTTCCAGGGAATCGATTGAATTGGGTTTGATCATCAATATATAATATTACGTATAACGAAAAACCACTTATCAAAGAACTGCCTACCTCTCAAATTAATACTAATGAATATTAACAAGGCCGGAACTAGAAATTTTTATTTGGATGAGCACTAATTATAAGATATATAAATAATTAGTGGGATACTGTAGGAGGAACAACCAAAAAAAATAGATTATTGGAAAGAAGGAGAGAGAGAAAAATGTCAAAATAGGGTTAAATATTTTTTAATTATATTTATTAGATTAAGTACAATTATATTGATATTACTGAGTTGAAATTTATTTTTTATTAGGTGGACACGATTGGTATTAGACTAAATTTTTTTTTTTTTTTTTAGATGGGCACAACTGATATTGAATTAAACATTTTTTTCTTTTTTTTTTTGGATGGACACAATTAAGCACCAAACACTATATATATATATTAAAAAAAAAAACATAATTTTTTTTTTTTTTTTGGGTGGGCACTGAGCCAAGCTTGGCTCCGTCTCTGAATATTTACATAATAACGTTGCGTACAATTGATCAGCTCCAGGCATCGATTGCAATTCAAGGGAGTTTTGCGTAGTCATCTGTCATTTTTATTAGAACCAAATCAAGTTATGTCGACTTTCTTTAAATTTGCAGCGGTTTTAGCACTTTCTATGCTTTTTTGTTCATAAGTATATGTATTTCTTTCGCTTTCTACCTGAAATTTGCAATTTTCTATGTCCACATCCATGTTGATTATATAGCGGGCTACAATCCAACATACTTTCCATTCCAAGATGATGACACACGTACCTCAGCCTTTGCGTGTGTTACCGTACTTGTAATAAATTGTTGCAAAAATTATAAGAATTTAATTATAATGTAAATTCACATTTTAACTTAGATCGTTTTATGTATTTATCTACTTTTTTTTTTTTTAAGTTAAAAAGTATAGTAGGACTCTCGCGTTACCATACTAATTTTTAACCATATCCAGAATGAATTTGAGCAAGTGACTAAAGATGAAGCATTGTTATTGCAATAATTAATGGTGTTTATTTTATTGGTGCCCTGTGATTCACTTAGACTTCTGTGGAAAATTTTTCAGTTGTTAATTTAAAATTCCTGCCAATTGCTTCAGTTTAACATGGTTGATTTCAATTGACTTTTGGCGTCTGCTTGATAATAATAATTAGCTTGCCAATAGAAGAGAATTAATTAAAGGTGCGTTTGGTGTACAAAAATTTGGTGAAAATTTTTAAAAATTTCTAAAAACTTCTATTACATTTTCACACATTCTTATATTTTCAAAGTTCAAAAAAAATTCAATACCTTTAAAATAAAGTTGATAACTAGAATTCGGTTAATTAAATAGCAAAATTTTGTTTGCCATTCTTATCATTGACTCCCAAAATATCAAATGATATCCACTTCAACTATTTTTTGAGTCGTAGAAACCGTTCCGACGGATTTTATAAACCGTTCCGAAAGATGCGCGTGGTTAACTGCCGTCCAAACGATTTCTACAATCTGTTTGGATGGATTGTAATGCAAAGAAATCATGACTACCTAAAACTTTGAATCTGTCTAAACAGAAATCCAATCTGTCAGAATAGAAATTTTACTGTTCATTTTCAAAAAATATGGTTTGAGATGTGTGTACCAAACACAAAAAATTTTTTCAAATTACATTTTATCTCACTTTTTATCACTCTAAACACACCTTAAGGCTCTTAAATTAGTGTTAGGAAGTTAACCCTTGGACCGAAATGAAACGGCGACTCAAACGGCATATGGTTTGAATTTGTCAGAAGTGATTAAACCACAATATAATTTACCTAATTCCCTAGTTTGTGTGTGTGTGTGTGTATCTATATCTATCTATAATATTAAAAGAATGTATTTTGTTTCTCCTTCTTTTCTTCACTCCACTTTTACTTGACATATCTATTTAATTTCCATTCTATTTTTTTCTTTTTTTACAGATTTTTGAATTATTTTTAAATTATTTCATTTCCCCTTCTTCTCTTCTCTTTTTTCATTAACAAAATTTTTGTTTCCTTATCCCACATTGTTAAAATACTAAAACTTCACCATTTATTTTGCATATAAAACTATGAGAATTGTTACTTACAATTTTAATAGACGTGAACGAACTTGTGGATCTTAAAAAAAGACTCACTTGCTTGAGTTACAAAAAAAATTCACTTACTTAAAAATTAATATAGTTACAAAATTTACATATTTCAAATACATTATAAATTAAATTTAAAAATGCAAAAAAAAATGCTTAAATAAGGTTATTTTTTCTGATGACAACTCTTAGTATTTTTAAAAGTCAAAAATACCAAAAGTATTGTAATATTAATTAGGCTTGGGAATAGTTTTTTTTTTTTAACTTTAATTTTAATTTTAAATTGGTCATATTGACAATATTTTATTTATTTCAAAAAAATATATGATTAATAATAATATTTTTTTATTTTAGTTATTTTTATAACACCAATCAAAAAATTAATATTAAATCTTATGTGACTCTCTCTATACTCATCATTTTATTTTATTTTTTTTATTTTTACAAATCTTTGAATAAAATTAGTTTTGAAAGTAATTTTTTTCTAAATTCTAATTTTAAATTTAAATTAGTCAGATTGATCATAGTATTTTTTTATAAAACACAACATAGTATTAATAATGATATTTTTAATTTAAGCTATTTTTATAAAATCAATCAAAAAAATTATTACTAAATCCTACGTGGCATTCAATATTCACCATTCAACTTTTTTATTTTTAAATATTTTTAAATAAAATATTATTTTCTCATGTTTTACACTTTTTGTTCTTATTCACAAAAACTTTATTTTCTTTTGTCTCACGTAAGTGGATAATCAAACCTCTACTTTCTTTCTTTTGTTTATAGAACTATTGTAGTTGTTACATGCAATTTTCATCCATGTAAAGTGAACCCTTGTACTCTTTAAATAGAACTCGCCTATTGGCTCACTGTAGTTGTAAAATTTATTTAAAAAATTAATTCTATATGGAAAAGAATTTAAAAATTATTAAATATTAATAAATTTTAAAAAATATAACTTCTTTTACAATAACAGCTCATATTATTTAAGCATTTGATTAATTTTTTTAGAAAAATTTTTAATTTTAAATTTAAATTGATCAAGTCGATAATTTTTAACCAATTAATAATGCTATCAATATTTGAGTTATCTTTATAAATCTATATTATCTATATATTCATGTATCAAAGATGTATAATTCTTTCTTTTTTCTCATTAAATTGAATTGTATGTGCTCTCTCTCTATTTTCTTAATTTACTTTTCATTCTTTTAGAAATTTTTGAATGAAATACTCTCTTTCTTTTATTTTTCAGTACTTTTTTCCCCTTTTTATTTCCTTTTGTCTCGTATCAATATATGACCATAACTGTCACGCCCCGGATTTTCATAACCGAATGCCCAGGGGTGACTTGGAATTTATTTGTTAGGTATAAAAATAAGATGATAATAACACGCTGTCACACCCCAGAGTTTTCCTCCAAATTGGGGTTGACCCATAAGAAAAATTTAAGATAGTCAAAATCCTATGATTATCCCAAACAATATTTATAAGTCATTGGACTGAACCATTTGATGGGATTTCAACTACAGGGCACAAAATAAAGATAGAAAAAAATATTACAGAGCCATCTAAGTGTCCCAACCACGCGATTAACATTACATACCAAATAAAAGTAAATTAGGTCTATGCTTAATAATTACAATCATCCAACAATTATTACAGACCAAAAATAAAGTCCTCCAGCTCTGTGCAGGAAAGAAGAAAAAAAAAGATAACTCTTCTGATGGAATATTTAAGAGAAATTAATCTCTTTCCAGCTCATCTTCTATATTCCTGTGCTTAATATCCTGAAAAAAATATTTCCACAAGGGGTGAGCTACTAAAGCCCAGTAATCAGAATCTCCTAGGTGCCTATATGCAGTGGTTGTAATACTACACTGTATTAAGTGAATGTGTTTAGGTGGCATACTATTTATGCAACAATTAATTCAATAGATCTCAACTGAATAATGTAAATTATACTTACAACGGTTCGATGAAACCATCACCGTAACTACTATTTTACTTACATGTAAAATAGTTAAATACTGATGTGTATACCATAATGAAGTCTGTGTCGCAGTGGTAGGGATCTCAGATTTAGATCTTCAAGGTCTCGGGATCAAACCCCGTAGTGATACAGGTTTCATACATATATATATATATATATATATATAAAATATTAATCGAGATGAATTAAATATAATTAAATAATTCCAACACATCATTCATACATAACAAGAGAGGTTGCTAGTCACAGTAAAATTTTGTAAAGGAGTTTAATCTAAATCCTCCTAAGACAATCATACTCCTATCCTCCTCTACCCCCAGCCTTGGGAACCAGTGACTTTACGGGCTTAGTATCCAATGCATACCGACGGTGTCACCTACCAAAAATCTAGCCGTCGCGACCGGCTACCTGACTGGCCAGGTCAGAAGGGAGCATCTCCCAAATAAAATGCATGTTCCCATCTTCATCTAAAAGGCCATTTCTACCCACCCATCACCCCATTGCCAAAAATAACTTTAGCACCGAGTGCCTTAATTTCTTCTCACCCTTTTACATTCCAAGGGTACTTTGTATGGAAATCAGACATTTTTAATAACAACCGACAATGTTCCCGGGTGATGAATCAAAAGTGGGATTATTCAGTCACAAGCAGTATATTTTTTTTTTAAGCACTTTATCTAAATCCATAATTTAATAGCAATTCTCAATAAATCAAAGATTTAACATAGTCATCAATATCATTATCACAAAGGTAAGTACTATATGTAAATTAACAAGTAGCAAGTAAAAAAATTTAGAATACAATTAGTATTTTAGTTAATTGTTTTGACAAGTTTACCGTACCAAATTTGATAAGAATAAAATTATTCCTAATGGTATATTAATTAGGCCGAGGTTGGTAGCTTAGTGGGTGGGCGACCCTAATTGCGAATTAAAGTCACAAGTTCGAACCTCATTGGCTGCAAATCTCAGTTTTTGCTTCTTTTACCTTTTATTTTATTATTTTATGGAATATAAAGAAAATAAATAGCTCTTTGACTTATATTTAATTTTTAGCAAAATTGATAAGTTTTATTTTATTCAAAATAATCTAAATAAATTTCCAATCATCATCTTATTTATAACAAAACCCTTATCATAGGTTTTTGGCTTCAAGATATCCACAATTGTCCACAGAATTATTCCAATGTTTAGGAAGGTATTAAATGAGTTTCATCAAATTCACTTAATCATAAAAATATAGTTATATAACTTGTTATGTTGACAAAACAATGCCTAAAAAATAAATCAAATTCATTTAAGAAAGACCAAATGAGAAAAGAACAAGTCCATTGTTTCTTTTGGGCATTTTATCAAATACTAGCATTTTAGTTTGAATAAGTCATCCAACTATCCATGATGAAACTGATTATCTAAGTCAATTATCATCAATATTAGAGTGTCAAATAATACATAATATCTAGTTTAAAATAATTTCATATCAATCGAAATTATTAACTTGACAATAACTAACAGAAGGAAATTGGAAATTTAAATAAATCTTTAAACATAATATTCTAAACAAATCCAAACAAGCATCAATTAAAGCTAAGCAGAATAGCAGCTTGAAAGAAAATTCATATAAAATAGAGCAGAACTCTAATATCTATGAACTTTATATCTGTAGAAACTAGACTTCAAGACCTACAACTTTCATGTTTTACACTTTTTAAAATTCTAAGGTGTAAAGGTACAAAAACAGTTTTGAATTCAGTTTGTTCAGAAAATACAGTTTTACACGTGCTCAGTATTTTGGGCATAACTTTTGACTCACAGATCAGATTGATGCAATTCTTTTTGGGTTGAAAAGAAAACTGAAAGGGCTACAACTTTTATGTTTTAGCCGAAGCCTAATTCCACCGTTTTCGAGGTCAGAAGCACATAAGAAGTTACAAATAGAGAGCTGTTAGCATACTGAGTTACACCAGTCAAAATTTTGGCTTCCCTACCCCCAATATACGGATATTTATTTTTATCACAATCAAGTTTCATACTTCAAACCAGAAAATGCATCAAATATATTTTAGGAGGTTCATCATCCTACCTCAATGAAGATATTAATGACCAAGTCTGAGAAGGAAAAATGAGTTAGCTTTGAACACCACCCAAATTGAAAAATTCCAAGCCTTTCCTTTTCCTCCAAGCAACACCAAATCTTCAGCCTCACTAATTAATAATTTATTATTATTTCTCTCTTATTTTCTTCTCTTTGAAGACACACAATTTATAGGGAGTGTAGAGAAAATTATTAGTGGAGAAAAAAATCAACTAAGGTAAGATCATGCCTATACAATTGGTAGCATGATCCAAGAATCATGCTTACTTTTTGACTATCTAACCATATCATTTAAGAAAAGCATTGGGAAAGATGTATAGAGGTGGCATGATCCGGGAATCATGCTCGCTTTTTGACAAATTAAACAAAATTATTTAAAAGATGCTTTAAGTGTTTAAATCATGCTAGGTAAGTAATTTGGAAGAATGCTTTAAAGTCATCAATGTAGGGTCTTCTTTTTGACTAATAAGCCACCTAATTTTGAAAGATGGTGAGAGTGTATGGAAGATGAAAAATGAAGTTGTCGGGAAATAATTTAGAGCAACTATTCATGAGTCAACTCATTGAGTGATAAAGTGAGTTGAAGTGAGTTGAGGTGAGTCAAAGAAAAGGGTTGACCCATGGGTTAATGAGCTTGGTTTGAACCAAATAAGTAATTGGGCTAGGAAGTGTTTGGATAAAAATTTAGAAATTCTACATTAAACTCCCACATAGAGTGAAATTAAATCCGAAAATCTTTCCAACCAATTCTAAAAATTTTCAAATCCTCAATTTTCTAGATTTTTATTATAACAAGTATCACCACCACACTTAAGCAATTTAATTAAAAAAAATTCAGGTTATTACAATAACTACATTTTTCTTTTGTTTGTATAGCCCCAAGAGTTGTATTATCTGATTATAAGTACTTGAAATGAGTTAATGAGATTCTAAAATAGACCCACTTGCATAGTAGTTCACTATTGTTGTAAAATTTACATATTTTTAAAAACATATTTGAAAATAAATTTAAAAATGCAAAAAAAATTAATTAATTAATTAATAGGATTGAAAATTATTTAAAACTAATTGAATATTAGTTAAATTTAACAAAATTTTAACTCTTTTCATAATAACAACTTTTAGTATATTTTAAATTTAAAATAAAAAATACCTACTATATATTAATTAGGCTTGGAAGTGCCTAAAAATTAATTAGGCTGAAGAGTAAATTTTTTTTTTTAAATTTAATTTTAAAGTTAAGTTAGCTATGTTGATCATTATTAATCAATATTTGAATTATTTTTATAAATTATAACATACAATTGATAAAAATAATATTTTTAGCTCGAGTAATTTTTATCAAATCTATAACAATACCCATCGTGGCACTGCTCCCACTAGAGCACACTTAACTTTAAAGTTCCCACTGAATCCAGTGCACCTACGGCTTTAAAATACATTGTACTTTATATATGTCAAACGTTACATATATATTACTTCCTTCTTTTACCCAAATGATGTGGGACAAAAGGTGTTGATTCTTTGTTTCACCTCCTCCTTCACTCTCCCGTAAGTAGAGTCCCTTACAGGCAAATCTCTCACAATTTTCCCCCCAATAGAGCACACGAACTCTCCTGTAGGCAAAGTCCCCCACAGGTAACTCCCCCACACGTGGTGCCCACACATGCCCTCACATTTTTGGCTAGGTATTGGCTCTAATGTTAGAAACAGACACTAATGGATGGTGTAAATTAGTTAGGTCTTGTAACTAGGGGACAATCAAGTAGTAGTACTTGAAACCAAATTATTTTATTTTGATGTGTTATGTAGTGTTAATGCGTGATTAAATTGTAAAAGAAGATAAATAAATAAATAAATTTAATTTCTTATTTAAGGTTGTTGTATGAGATTGTCATTTATGCTAAGAAATTTCACTTACTAGCGTCGTAGGGTATTATTGTATTTATATTATTAGGGTTTCAGTACATGTGGTATTAGTGCTCATTTCCTTACAGCTTGTAATGAAAGTAATGATTTTGAGTTACATGCTGGACCTAGTAAAGATGAAAATTAGAATTTTATTAATTTTATTTAATTACATTGGATTTTAGAAAATTGTTTAAGAGGATTGTAATAAATCTCTGTTTGTGAGATGAATATTAGTTGTTTATATTTAGTTTTTAGGAGATTATTTGGGCCTAGTTTTTGAGGCTTGTTGTTTTGTTTTGAAGCTTTGTTGCCTCATTAATTTTGACTGAGGCATTTATTAAACTTAAAACATTAATTTATTTATTTTATATTTTATTTATTTTGTTACTCCATAGCATGTGTGTATGGATCTGATGTGGAATAAGAAAAGTAGTTAAATAATTTAAGATGTTTTCTTCTATTCACGTACTCAGGTCATGGAATCAAAGGCGTGACAAAATCAATCAAAAACTTATTTTAATACAATTAAGATTAATAGTATTCTAATTGAAGATAATTTTACAAAATGAATAAAGAATTAAAAAATAAAAATATATATTAAAATTAACAAATAGGTTAAAATAAATAAAAAATTAAGTTGATTAGGTAAATTTGTGATTTAATATATATTTTAAAACGATTTATAAATTTTAGAATTGGGTCAGATCGAGATTTGATTGTATTTATATAAAAATCTAACTTTGATCAACTCTATCAGCTCACTAAAATTAATACAAATAAAAAATGTAAATATAAAAAATAACTTAATAATTATTTTATAAAATTATACAACTTTATTGAAATATTTTATAATATAGTTAAAAATTATGTTTTCTTATGAAAAATAATGTAGAATTTTATACATTACAAGAGTCAAAACTAGTGTATATATATATGTATATCATATATCAACTTTTTTGGAAATAGAACTTGACCTTGTATGATTTGGGTGATTCTTGCAACACCTCTTTCATTTTATATTTTTTATAAATATGCATCAAATTTCTGATAACACTACCGTTTCAAACAATCCTAATAGCACCCCTCTTATAAAATTTCTTGGCATTCTATGGCAAACGTTGAAATTTTTAATTTCCCAGTCAAAAAAATCAACTATTCTATGATCATGTGGACGCGATTGTCTTGACTAAATGTTTCAGGAATATAGTCTAATTAATATTAATATAATATTGCCAGTAACCGTTCAACTCAGCAATTGCAGTGGGCTTCTAGAAAGGATGGGAAATGCGGGCTTGGTTTTCTTTTTGAAAGGTAGAGGATTGAAAATTAAGCCCACATTTCCTATTCTTTCTAGAAGCTCACTGTAATTACTGGGTAGTCGAGGATTGTTGTTAATTCGATGGTCTAAAAAATTAATCGAGATGTACGTAAGTTAATCTGAACACTTTCAGTTAAAAAAAAAAAAAAAAAAGTAATAGAGTGTGCTTGTTTTATCAATCCATGACAATACCAGAGAGAGAATCACCCTTAAATTTTTGCGAGGCAAATCACTTCCGCCGACAGAACATTTGATAGAGTTAAAAAGCTACGTTCATTGTTAATGTTAATTATTGTATTAGATTCGTAATTGGCGATCAAAATAGAGTTCTAAATTGAGTAAATTTAGAGGTATATAAATAGACTATTTTTTGACCTTTGGTTGTGCCGAAAGAGAGTTTGAAGATCGTGGGTACTCGCTGGAACTACAGAACGTACCCACAAGTACTGACCTAGTAATTTTCTGAACTATCTTTCGAAAGTCTTAACTGTTTAACATTTCGTGCCTGTATATTTTAAAATGTCTTTAATATTCAAAGAACAAGATATTCAAGAGATCTAAGTTTTCTCTCACTCTTATCCAACAACACTCTAATTTTTTTTGTGCATTGTTGATCTAAAGGAGTCTACATTTGCATATTGATTACACTCTGAAGTTTAATCATTTAATACCTAAATAACTTTAGTAATTTAATTTAATTCTAATTAACATTTTATTAACATTTTAAGTATTATTAGTTTTTAACTTTGTTTCATTAATTTTAGACTTAATTATAAGTTTTATTATTATTATTATTATTATTATCATTAGTGGTGGTAGTAGTAGTATTCTATTTTATTATTGTTTATTTAATTTTATTATTTGTAAATTAGTACTAATATTTCAGGTAAAGAAGAAATCATTAAGATAAGCCTAAAAGCAAAGCTAAAGCACAGAACTTAGACCAGGTGTCCGGACGGGAGGTGTTCAAATGCCCAATTTGCATTCAGACAGCGGCGTTCAGGCGCCATCGAGCCATCCAAATGCAAGATCTGCAGCAACCCAGGATTGTATAAATGCGATTTCAAACTGCGGAGGATCAAAATAAATTTAGGACAAATTTTAAAACTCAAATTAAAACAAGGCAATGTCCAAATTTTGCAAAGGATTATCAAAAATCCTTACACATATATATGTATGCATATATATATATACAAGAATAGGAAAAGCAACAGAAGGAAAAGAGAGGATTTTAGGGGTTGGCATTCAACACATACGTTAAAAAATTTGAGGATCTTAAGGTGTTGAAATTCAGTTTTCATATTCGACTATCAAAAATGGTGGGCAAAGTTCGACCATCCAGAGGTGGGAGTGAAACCCGACCATCTAGAGATGGTAAGCAGAGTTGGCCATTCGGAGATAGTGAGCAAACCTCGCTACCTAGAGATGGTTGGGAGTGAAACCCGATCATCTAGAGATGGAGGGTAGATCAACCAATTACAAGCATCTAGCAGAGGGACAGAGCAAGCAAGGTAGGGCATTGCACTAGAAAACTCGACCATTCAGAGTTGTGCGAAAAACCCAACTAGCTAAAGATGGTGAGCAGAGCTTAACTATCCAGAGGTGCGAGTAAAACCTGATTGTCCAAAGATGGGAGCAGAGCCAACCATCTGTAGATGGTTAGGAGTGAAACCTAACCGTTCGGAGATGGAACGTAAATCAATGAATTACAAACATCTGGCAGGAGGAGAAAGCAAACAAGGCTGAGGGTTGCACCAAGAAAACTCGACCATTTGAGTTGCAAAAAAAACCCATTGACTGCACTTGAAAATTGTAATTACAAGTCTCAAATTAAGTCATAAAAACATGCATTCATCGATTAATTAGTAGAGATTTTATTGACTTTGAGTTCTAATGGTTTATATTTTTAAAATGCGGAGAAATGATAGAAAATGGTGACATTATCGAGGATGAAAAGGAAAAAAAGAATGAAAATTTCTACTTTATTCAAGCCTTGACACATAGACATTCAACCTGGATAGTAGAAAAGCAGCTATGGAAGAAACTGAAGAAATTAGCAAAGGAATCAAAATTTTGGCTTTACCGTCTAGACACCATTTTCCAATAGCTAAATAGTTTGACACCTAGAAAATTTTTAAGTTTTAAGTTTGGATTTTTGTTCTTGCCATCCAGATGCAGCAGTCTAGAGTCAATCCGTGTTTTCTATTTCAATTTAGGGTTTTGATGTATATATAGGGTTTATTACTCAGACTTGAAAAACAGCTGTTCATATATAGTTTTTCTCAATTTTCTTAGGGTTTCAATATAGTTCTTTCATTTGTTTTTGAGATTTGATAGATTGGGTTCAAGAACTATTCAACAAATGCATTCAAGTTTTGAATAAAAGTCCAAGTTTCTTTAATGTTTTCTATTCCCATTATTTTAGTTTCTTTTATTTATTGCTTCTATTTGTGTTTGATAATGATAGGCTAGGCTGTTATCCTTGATTTAACCCATCGATGATGGGTAGGTTTTTGTTTGATGTTTGAATGTCATGTAAAGCCTTACATGTAAGATTAAACTTGCATGTTAGGGTTTATATTTTCTGAAATTGTTTATTTCCTTTAGAAAAACTTTTGAAAACGTATAATATCGATCATATTTCCTAGAAGTCTCTGGTGCTATTATATGATTAAAATATTCACACATTTTTGAAATCGAATAAATTAGTTTTGGACCAAAGATGAAATAATAGAATATTTTTCTAGTTTTCCTTTCCTAAACATGAATTCAAATTGTGCTTTGGAAAATTTCATTTTAATGATAATATTTTCCAGTTTACTATTCCTCACTACAACAGGTCACATTTTCTCCGACCAAAAGTTTGGTCGCCAAACCTAAAAAATTGGTCGGCAAAGATTTTACCGACCAAAAAATATTGGTTGGCATTTTGTCGGGGAAGATTTGTAGGCGAAGGAATTGCTGACCAAAATTGTGTTTGGTCGCCAAAAATTACAATTTCTGCGACTAGGAGTCGATCGCCAAATCTTGGATAAAGCCCGATCAATTGGTCGGCAAAACACTGGACTTTCACCGACTAAGTGGTCGGCAATTCACTAGACTTTCAATTATAGGCCTTCTGAGGCCAGTTGGTCTGCAATTGTCTATGGAAAATACAAAAATATTTTTATAGTACTTTTTTTGTTTCCTGAAATTTTTTCCTATGCATAATTTAACTTGCTGTGATATTGCATACAACCATTCAGCATAATAACATAAATTAACTAATAAATAAAACAAACCATCGACTATCAAATTAATAAAACATGTGTCTTCAAAACCCGCATACAATTTCAACAAGGCAGTTCAATATCTTTGAAAAATAATACTTCAACAATAATCTACACACATGTATGTGCACTAGTTCTTAACTAGATGAAACAACATAGCTCCAAAGATGAAAAAAAAAATGAGAACCATCAAGTCAACAACCATTGCTTGAATACATAAGAGAAATCCATCTCAAAGCATCAGCAACCATCCACATGAGTTTGCTCTCCTCAAGATCCAAAATAGGCAATGCCCTGAAATCACGAGATAAACAATAATCATTCTGCATTGGTCGGGAAAGGTAATTTCTTTAGTCGGTAAAAGTTCACAAATGGAAATAAGAGATTTTGCCTATTGTCGACTAAGTGGTCGGTAAAGTCCTTATAATTACCGACTAAATTGTATTTGGTCGACAAAGCTGCGCTTTTTTGTAGTGCCTAAACGAGAGTTTTAAATTGAGATAATAATGGCATTCAATTAGATAACAAATAACCTACCCAGATTTGTATGTTCAATCAAGGTTTCATAAAATTATTCTTATTTAAGTTCATTAGTATTGCTTAATTATTTTGATTTAGTTATACTGTTTACTTTAATTCAATTAGTATAGTATATCAAGTTTACTAGGATTTAATTTTTAAATATTTAATTTCTATTTAGTAATTTAAGTGTTTACTTTAATTATTGTTAAATTTTTAGAATCAAATATCAAACACTTGATATCTGAATTCAATTTACTTTTCTGCATTTGGAAATTTAGAATAGCTTAACTTAGAAAACCTAGATATCAGAAACATTAGCTTCCCTAAGAATTCGATACCTGGTCTCATTAGGATTAAACTACACTGCACCCTCTTACACTTAGGAGGTAATTTAATTATTTTTTTTTTTTTTTTTTTTTTGAGAAATTCATCCAAGTACCTAGATATGGTGGCCAGAGCTTAACCATCTAAAGATGGGAGTGAAACCTGGCCGTCTAAAGATTGGAAGCAGAGTTGGCCATCCGGAGATGGTTGGGAGTGAAACTCAACCATTTGGATATGAACAGTAGATCGATGAAGCGCAAATATCTGGCAGGACGAGAGAACAAACAAGGTTGGGCGTAGTACTAGGAAAACTAGGCCATCTGGAGTTGTGGGAAAAACTTGACTACCCAGCGATGGTAGGCAGATGTTTCCAATGTATTTAATATTGGCTCGACCCAAAGTGCAAGGTGTCTATTGAAGCACAATAACCGGTGAGAACGAGATCGTGTCCACAGAGAGCCTTAAACAAAAATCAGTAAACAAACAATTTTTGGAAAAGTCGTAGACAAAATTTAGCCTCACAATAAATGGTAGAAATTGAATTAGTTTTTAGAATTGGTTGATTGAATAAAATCATTTTAGAAAGCAAATTAAAGAAAGTCTTGGATCCAAAACAAGCTCATAGTGATTTACATAAAATTTCAAGAAATCAATTACTTATTTTACACCTCAAAAAGGGTAAATCGAAAGATATTTCTTATATAAAACCAATTTGGAACATTCTAAATCTGATTTGAATAAGAATTTAAGGACAAATTTTGATTAAGAATTCAAATCGAACAACTTATATGCATAATCTATAGATTTTACATATGAATTTTAAAACTAGCAATCACCATACAAATTCAATAGAGATGCATGATAATTCTAAGTAGAAATTCATAGGCAAAAAAATCATAAACCATACAAATTCAGAATTCAATTAAAATCTCAACCCAAAATTAAGAATAGATTGAAATCAAACATAGATTGATCATTAAACATATGAAATTTCAACATTAAACTCATTACTTTGGAATTTATATAAATCAACTACAAGACTTGCCTTGAATCCAAGATCTTAAGAATAAGATCTGCTCACGCATAATGAAGTTGAGATTACTTGAAAATGAAAAAAAAGAAATTCATAATTTGAAACTTAGATACAAAATTCAAAAGACAATGTGAATTGATCTACTTTCTCTCTCTGCAAAGAAAATCTCAAAACTGAAATGTCTGTAAAGTATCTTCTTCCAAACGACCTCACTCGTCTATATATAATATAATACAAGAAAGTACTCAATTGCCCTTTTTTCCAAAAGCTGAATTACAGAATTCTCGCATCGCACATTGGTTCGAACAAATATTCGAACAAGCTAATGGTTCGAACAAAGGTTCGAACCAGTTTCCAAGACTTAGTCATTTTTGTTCCAGTTAGATCTTGCTTGGCTTCTGTTGATCGAACCAATGTTAGAACAAAGGCTAGTTCGAACATTCCACACTTAGAATTTTTTTCGCCTCTAAGTGTTGTTGCCCTTCTGTTGATAGAACAAAGGTTCAAACCAGATGTGGTTCAAACAAGGGTTCGAACAACTTTTCCTTAGGTTTGAACAACTTTTCTTTAGTCAATTTCTTCACATCTTTGTCTACAACTACTTTTGTTGTTCTAACCATGTTTGAACCACTGTCCTCCACACTTCACCAATTCTGATGCTATTTCATCTATTGTGCCTTCTATGGTCAGAATAAGGGTTTGAACGGACTGTGTTCGAACCATTTTCTTGATTTTCTCTATTCTGGTCCAACTCTTGTTATTTTCGTCCCGAACACCTGTAATTTACAAGAAATTCTCATTAACGCATTTAAACACATTTTCTTATCTTTTAAATATATAAATCCACCCAATAACCCACAATTTAAGGTTTATGATTGTACTCCTCATAGTACAATCAGCAGATCGATGAATTGCACACATCTGTCAAGGGAAAAGATCAAATAAGATCGATTGCCACACTAAGAAAATCAACTATCTAAAATTGTAGGAAAAACCCAATTGCCAAAGACGGTGGGCAAATCTTGATCATTTGGAAATGGGAAAGAAATCTAATAGTTTGAAGATAATGAGCCTAGTCAGGCATCTGGAGATAGTTGGGAACGAAACCCGACCATCTGGCGATGAAGGACAGATCAACAAATTGCAAACATTTGGCAAGTAAAGAGAGTAAACAAAGTTAGGTATTGCACTAAGAAAACTCAACCGTATGGAGTTGCAAAATAACCCAACCGCCCATTAAAGAGACCGTTCAAAGATGGAGGGCAGATTAACAAATTACCATTATTTGACAACAGGACAAAATAAACAAAGTTGAGCATTGCCCTAAGAGAATTCGAACGTCCAGAGTTACGGGAAAAACCTAACCGCCCAGAGGTGGACCTCAACTGTCTAGAGGTGTGAGTGAAAACCTGACCATCTAAAAGTGGTGAGTAGAGCTGGCATGCCGGAAATTGTTAGGAGTGCAACCCAACCGTCTGGAGATGGAGAATAGATCGACAAATTGCAAACATCTGGCAGATGGAGAGAGCAAATATGATCAGGCCTTGCACTAAGAAACTCAACTATCTAAAGTTGTAAGAAAAACCCAACCACCAGAGATGGCGGATAGATCTGGACCGTCTAAAGATGGTTGGGTTCATGACTTCTGATTATCCCAAGATGGTGAGTAGATAGATGAATTGCAAATATCTAGTAGGGGGAGAGAATGAACTAGGTTTAGCGTCGCACTAAGAGAACTTGACCATTCAAAGTTGTGAGAAAAACTCAATCGTCCAAAGATGGTTGGTGTTTACAAAACCCGACATCCAAATGTAGTGGTCGAAGCTCGACTAGTTAAAGATGGTTGGGTTCACAACACCCCACTTCCTAGAGATAGTGAGCAAATCGATGAATTACAAAATCTAACAAAAGGAGAAAGTGAACAAAATTGGGCATTCCACTAAGAAAACTCAACCATCTAGAGTTGTGGGAAAAACTCAGCCATCCAGAGATGGTTGGTGTTCCTAAAACCCAACTATTCTGAGATGATAGGCAGAGGTCGACTATCCTGACATGGTTGGGTTCATGACACCAAACTACCCAGATATAGTAAGCAAGTCAACAAATTTCAAGCATTTGGTAAGGGAAGAGAACAAACAAATTGGGTTTTGCACTAAGAAAACTCGATCAACTAAATTGTAGGAAAAACTCGGCCTTCCAGAGATGGTTCATGTTCACAAAACCCGACCATTCAAAGATGGTAGATAGAGCTCGATGTCCAAATGTGGTTGGGTTCACGACACCCGACTGCCCAGGGAACCGGAGATGATGAGCAAATCGACTTGCAAACATCTAACAGGGAAAGAGAGTGAACAAGGCTAGGTTCACAAAACTTAACCACCAGAAGACGATGGACAAAGCTCAACCACTCGAAGACAGTTAGGTTCATAAGATCTGACTACCCCAGAGATGGTGAGCAAGTTGACGAATTACAAATATCTAGGCAGGGGAGGTAGTGAACAAGGTTGGGTGTTACACTAAGAAAACTCAACCATCCGTAGTTGTGAGAAACACTCGACCATCTGAAGATGTTTGGTGTTCATGAAACTTGACCGCCCAGAGATTATTAGGTTCATGACACCTGACCGGCTAGAGACAGTAAGCAGACCGATGAATTGCAAACATTTGACACAGAGAGTGTAATAAAAAAATGGAGATTAGAGTTACACAAATAAAAAAGCAAAAGATGTTAAGAATTATTTAAAAAGAACTAAGATCAGAGAAATGGAAAAGGTAGATAATAGAAGTAGAAAAGGAAAATCAAGAATAGGAGTAAGAGAGTTGTCTAAGGAAAAACCATTACAAAATACATGCAAACTTTGCTCGAGGAAGGAAAGTAAAAAAGTACCCTCAGCACAACTGTTGATCTACACAAATGAGTAGTCCAGCTTCATCCTTCAACCAGCACAATCTCAACCATTCAGAAGTATCAGCCTAATAGTCTAAATAAAGTAAGGGTGAGTGGAGGTAGGCAGGAGTATTTATGGGGAACCTGAAGGGTTGGTAAAAGGAAGCTTCCAGAGAAAGCTTATGTGTATACTAATAGCACATAAGAGAGACAAACAGCTAAGCGGGTCAAATCAGGTGGATAACAGGGCAAACTAAGGCATGAGTTACTTGGGAAGTGGGTCATTAAGTGGGCTCAATCAGATTACGCTTAATGAATCCTGGCTAAGAGAGTAGCTTTTAGATTGAAAGGGCATGGTTTAGTGTGTGTGAGCTATATCATCCTTGGGCCAACTCAATCCAGCTCATGCATTAGTTAAAATCCAACTCAGTAATGCTGTTACTAGTAGAAGTTAGTGGTCATTTATTATAGTTAAACTAATCATGGTTAAGATTAACCATGGTTAGAAGTTAGTTAATATTAACTACTCTAAATACAATTGTAATGGAGAATTCAACAGTTAGTGAAGAATTTTTCAGTGAATTCATTCTCTTTAGGAGGCACAAGTCCTCAAACTCTTCCACACTTGTTCATCACTTTACTCTTCCACCGCCATAGGTAGAAGAAAAGGAAAGCTTAAGAGAGCCTTACTCTAGAGAAAGAGTGAACAAGGTTGGACGTTGTACTAAGAAAACTTGACCATCCAGAGCTGTGGGAGAAACTCGACCGTCCGGGTGTTCACGAAACCTGACTGCCCAAAAATGGTGCACAGAGCTCGACCATCCAAAAATGGCTAGGCTCATGACACTTGACCTTCTAGAGATGGTGAACAGATCGACAAACTGTAAACATCTATCAGGGGGAAAGAGAGTGAATAAGGTTTGGTGTTGCACCAAGAAAACTCGACTATTAGGAGTTGTGGAAAAAAACTCAACCATCTGGAGAAGTTTGCTGTACTCGAAACCTGACCGCCTAGATATGGTGGGTAGAGCTCAACTGTCCAAAGAGGTTAAGAGTTTGTAACCTATTTTGTGAGATAGTGAATGATTTAAGATTTTTTTTCAAGTTTAGATTTTCCTCGTAAATCTTGTGTCTTTTTATTTTTCTGCCTTTAAATTATTGCTTTAATATTTGTGTGGTTGATTATTTAGATTATCTAGCATACCTAAAATTTTTTGCTTGGTATCAAAGCGAGGTCGTCTTGTTTTAAGAGATGAGATCTAGGGTTTGCTAGATGGATCAGCCAGGTGAAAGTGGCTCAAGTATTTGTTTGGTGGTAAATCTACTTCTACTTCCACCTCCAATTTATAATCAAAAGGTCCATTAGAAAACTAAAGATCTTGATGATTCTAAGAGCAAGTTAGATATTAAACACGGCACAACTCTTTAAAGATTGCTACAAGTTGAACACGAAGAATGATAAACTTAGTGTAAGAAATAAACTGATGAAAAAGGAGATGGATTCTTTAAAGAAAATTATCGAAGATCTTAAAGCAAAGAATCACAATTTTGAAATCCAAGTTATGGAAGAAACTGGTAGCAAGTATATAAGTGTGAGGCAGAGTCTCATCCTGCAAGCTAGCTTTTGAAGATGAGATAGGCCCAAGACCACCCAGTAAGTAGTATCAGAGCCTAGTTTACTATCAATCTCAACCCACCAAGAGGAATGGGTTATTGCTACCTCCAACCCAAGGCCCAATATATGAAAGAGGAAATTTTTGGGGTGTCCCACATTGGTTGTGGAAGGGGCTAGTGGTCTGTATATAAGTGTGAAGGAAAATCTTACCCTACGAGATAGCTTTTGATGATGAGATAGTCCCAAGACCACCCAACAGAATGAACTCAATGAAAATTTAAGAGTTCTATCTAAAAATATCTATGAAGTTTTATGTGCACAAATAAGGCTATTTGATAGAAAAAAGCTTAGGTTATGAAAAGATAAAATAGAAGCTTCAAATGAAAAGATTAAAAATCAAAGACTTCAAATGTGCCAGTGCCCCCTATATAACAAACTCAAAGGAAAATGTGTATTTTAGCAAGCATAAGCCTAATCACTCAAAGTAAGTACCAAAAAAAGGCTCATCTCATAGTTTTTATCAAAGGCTTAAAGTTAAGTATCAAGGCATACACTCTCAATTCTGTTTTAATTTTATCCCTACTTGCCATCATTATGGGATTAATGGTCACATTCGACCTAATTGCCACAAATTGTATGAGTTGTCTCTATCTTATATTGATTCACAAAATTTCATAAGACCTAATTTTCATGGGTCAAATAGGTATAACCCATTGAGATCAAAAAATTCTTTCTACAACACTAAGCCTCATAACACTAGGCAATAAGAAAAAATGAAAATAATTTTTTTTCAAAACTCATCGGACCTAAACCTACAAACCCTAAGATATAAAATGTTTTTTCTGAAATAAAAGCAATTTGAGTTAGAAAGAATGACTTACATGTCACTCACACTTTTAAGGATACTGAAGGAGTGAGGCTTGATGAGTATAGACAAAGTTTTTCATAGACTAGGCTTCGCATAATTGGTATATTTTGTCCTAGTTCTATGAGATCATGTAGATTAGATTTTTTTAATTTTTTTCTTGATTAGTTCATTTTTAAAAAAAACAAAAAGCTTTTTGTGGACGTTATAACACTTTATGTTTATGTTTGGTTATTCTATGAGCTTATCTATGCTAATAGAACATGTATAAAAATGTGTAATCACAATACCATTCATGACTTAAACTATGGGTTTTAGTGATGACTAGTGTCGTGTTGTTCTTTGTCATAATTGTGATTTTCTGTTTTTCTAAAACTAGAAGAATTTAGCTTAAAGAGTATTCACACTGCACAACTGAGTTTAACTTTATTCTTTTTTTGGACCTATGGTTACTCTTTGAGATATTTCATGCAAGGTTTATTGGAAGGGCTATCAATGGAATAAAGTGAGGCTACCTTATTGACATGTCGATTTTTAAAATGGCAACCCTCTGGGTAGTGATGATATAGGGAAAAGGTTACTTATCTATAAATGTGTGAAAGCCACCAAACTGAATTGCAAAGTTCAAAAATGCACGAGGCTACCTAAAAAAAGGCTTGGAGGTGAACTATTGTGGCTAATGAAAAATTAAGCACAGTTGAAAATTTCAAGTTGAGAGAAATAGTCATAAATTGTTGAATTTTAATTTACTCTCAGTAGCAATTCATAGTCCATTTGAAAAATCTGTTTAAGCTGCTTGAGCGTATGCCTAGATATTCTAATGTTAAACTTGATCTTATGAACACATATTATCAGCATTTGATCACTTCTATACCTTATGTGAACAACTCATGACATGAAAGTTTTTATTTCTATAAATTCTTTGATTCATGACATGTAGTGTGATAATTTTTTTTAGTATAATATTTTTAAGCTATATCCTTAACCATAGCATGTTCAAAAATAGACTAAGGTACTTGTGTTAAAGCATTCATTTTCTAGATTTTTAGTCTTAGTTTTTACATAATTTTTATTCCCATGTCCCTTATTGATTTCATATCAATTTATTTCCCATTCCTTATTGTCTTGTACTTAAGATTTGTCAAGTCCATGACAAAAAGAGGAAGAAGTATAGTATGATGGAGAGAAATAAAGATTTTTTTAATTTTTTCTTAAATATTTTTGTGCTTTTATAAGATATTTTTGTTTGAAAGGTATGCAGTTAATAGGTATATTCAAGACACATATCATGTGAAAGAAAAAATACAACATCAATTGAGAGAGCTACATTAAGGGGGAGTCATAACATATGTAATTTTGAATGTAATTTTAATTTTGTTGATTTTGAACATGGAATTACTAAAAGAGGAAATTGTTAGATATTCTATGATATTGGCAATTCATGATCAAAATAGAGTTTTAAATCATGTAAATTTAGATGTAGGTTAAGACGTTATAGTGAGAGATGGGCATGAGGCGGGTAGGAGACGAGTATACTTATTTCTGTACTCGATCTTTGAACCTAAATCAATCTCCATGCCTTACTCGATCCCTACCAAAGATTTATTTTTACCCCCTATCTCCGTCCTAAACGGGAAACGGGGATTCTCGTAGGAATCGGGTACTCGAAATTAAAAAATACAAAAATTTTAAATTCTAAATTAGTTTATTTTTTTATTTTCTACTTTTTGGTTTTGTTTTCTATTTTCTGTTTTGAGCTTATTTTTCATTTTGTACTTTTGAAAATAAGAAAAAAAACTTTGGTTATTTGTGTTTTCAAATTTTGTTTTCGAAAATTGAAAATGAGTTTACACATAAAATAAAAAATGGTAAAAAGTCGTTTTGAAAGTTTTAATAAAAAACAAAAAAAATCTCAAAATAAAGAAAATAGAGCATTTTCTGCTTTCTCGTTTTAAGATTTTTAACACATAAAACAAAAACAGAAAATAGAAAACAAAAAAGTAAATCAAATACCACCTTAAAATTTCGTTTGAGATCAATTTTGTTATGAAATCAAGTCAAGCTCGAACATAATTTGTCGCTCGTTTGGTTTTGAGCTCAAGTATAAATTTATATAAAATAATCAAACTACTTCATTTCAAGCCGATAAGCCTAAATTTATATAAAATAATTGAACTACTCCAGCTCAACTTAATTAATACTCATTTGAGATTAGCTCTGAAGCTTAACAATCCAAACCTCAACAGATATTCAAGATTGTTAAGGTTTTCAAATAAAGTATGAAAAACCTACTACTCATCTGAACTCTGTCTCATTCACATCCAGTGACAAATTAAACTATCCTATCTTACCGCCTCCCCAATTAATCAAATTAAACAAGTTAACTTACTAATACTTTAAAAGTAAAAAAATAAATAAATAAATAAATACCAATAGTCTAAAAATAAATAATACTCCTTAAAAAAACAAAAAAACAAAACAAAACAATACAATACAATACAAAGCACATAGATATAAAACGAATATATAAAAATACACTAATTGTATTTATAAATTATTTCGTAGCGATACCTATTATTTATGCATCATAATAACATAATAAAAAGAATATTTAAATTGTAATCAGGGCGAACTATGATTAAGATGACCAAAATCACGACTCACTTTGTACCCACTTTGAATTTCATTACATAAATTCCATACACAAGCCATAAGAATTAAAATAAAACGAGCATTAAAAAAAAAAAAAAAAAACAAAAACAAAACAAAAAAACAGAACAGAACGGATATTTTGCAAATTCTCCGGGGAAAATTAAGTATTCGTAACTTATCCCATGCCGGATGCGCTGCACTTTTTGGGATGCACTATCCGAAGGCATTGTCACATCCCATCTAATTTTGCTAGTCCAGACGTCACCAGAAAGTCTTCACCCCCCCCCCCCCCCAAAAAAAAAAAAAACAAAAAAAAAAAAAAGGCCTGCGAGATCACAAACGGACTCGCTGCATCTATGCTATTATAAGGCAAACATAAGGTATGGTGAAAATAAAAATTCATGAAGTCTTTCGTTTAGCGAAACTTTTTTTTTTTTCTATGGTATTCTAAAAATACCTTATAAATACCTATAATTTTAATAAGATGAAAAAGTAAATTTTTATAACAAGTAATTAAATAATTCCATCTATTTATATTTTTATCTTCCTTAAATACCTTTTAACTCCCTACTAATTTTATAATTTTTTTTATTTTCTTTAAATGCTCCTTAATTAGATATTATTTATTTAAATAACCTTAACTACTTATTACTTACTATTTGAATTACTTTTGATATTTTTTTAATAAATTTATTTTAATTAATATAAAATCTAATAAAAATCGTACAAACGGTGTGCACCCATTTTCAGTGACCAATGAAAGAAACCACATTCACATTCTGCCTCCGCATGCATACCCCCCCCCCCCAAAAAAAAAAAAATAAACAAATGCAACATCACACCGCTTTTTGGGAGAAGAATAGCTTCGTACGATGGCAGAAAACTTCCCTGCCAAGATTTTAGTAACTGGTGATTTATATACAGTACAATACAACATATAGACAAAAGGTGGGTGGCAAATTATCCAACCTACCCTAAATGAGGAAGAAAAAAGAGGGAGCAAACACCCAGCAAATTAAATTGAGCTAATATAAAATTATGAAATGGGAGGGAAAGGGGGATAAATAATATATATATATATATATATATATTAAGAAAAGAAAAAAAAAAATAAGGGGTGCTTGCTTCTAAAGTTGTGTCTATTTGCTTCTAACCTAAGAAAGCTTCAGTTGATAAATTATGTTGCTAAATTTGGGAATACGGTGAGACAGCTTCTGACCGTCACACAGCCTGGCCGGAGACTGACGACATATCTGACCCACGGACGTTGTACTTTTCATGAACCTTTTCACGGTTCTCAGACCACCATGTCTGTGCTTGGTGCTCGCCAAACCTCCTCCTACTGCAGATGCAAACTAACAATATCAGACAGCAACACAGCATAAAAATCCATAGAGTGGATGTTTTATATGGAAACAGAAAACTATGGGCCTGGTTATTCAGCACCACAGGCATACAACCAATGCACATCAGCACCGAGGCACCACATGCATACAACCGATGCACATCAGCACCAATTGCCTCGGTCCAAAGATTGCACAAAACTTTTATTTAGATCGACAAAAATTAATCAAAAATTAGATTTTTGTTTTGCACCATCTACCATAAAACTTAACAATGTTTAAAGAATATGAATAACAAAGTGGCAACAGTACAACTGTTTAAACATCGACTGAGAATTTATATTTTTAAAACAGATGTCTCTGATACTTGATCAGTCGATTACCGTTATGATTATATGCACGATGAATGGAAAAGAGTTGCAAAAACATTTCAGTTACCTGAATCGCACTCGTTTGAGATCTCTAGTTCCATCCTGGAGGGCCATGAGTGTAATGTAGACTCCAGGCTCATACTGTTCAATCCATTCAGCCTCAACTTTACTAGCATTACCAGCCAATGCTGAATTCCCAGATCTTGTATTGTCACTATCTTGGATAGATCCAGATTCCATGCGGTCAGAAGCCTCTGACTGACTAACCTCTCCATTACCATTCGGAAGTCTGGCATCTGGGTGGTCATCCCTCCCACCACCAGTGTTCAGAAGCCCCTGGCTATGATGGTATGTATTTGTTTCACTGCCTAAAGGTGGGTCCCTAGCCAATTCACCGGGGCTCCGCATTCCATTTTCTGTAGCAGGGTCAGTTCCCAAGCGGGCCGCAAAGTCAGAAACGTATATTGAGTCGGAATGGCGAACCTCATTTGAATCAGGATAGTAAATGCCGTTTGGCTCCAAACCATTTGGTTGGCAAATTTCCCTGATGATATTGGCATCATAGACCCCAGCAGGCAGTCTGTCAGCCATCTCTTTGAGCTGGGATAGCAGGAAATAACGAATTAGGTCCACATCCATGCATCCTCAACTATAACAATGAAACTTATTCAGAAAGAACATTTGTAAAGAAAGTACGGGCGTAACTAGCAGCACAAACTTGAAGTAATTTCAAAAGAGGGATTTGTTTCATAATCCTACATGAAACACACAAATTTCTCCAGATGCTATGCTCTCGTACTTAAGGGACATTTTGAGAGTGAAAAACTATAGCTTCATTAAAGAACAACCCAAACCAAAAATAGATTATGCACTGAAAGGACTGCCAGAGGGGGGAAATATTTAAGACTATTATGACTCCTATACAACCCTGCAATTATATGACAGCCACAAATATTCCTTTTGTTAATTTTCTACCTTACATAAGTCATACAATTTCCAACAAAATCCCATGCAAGGGAAAGGAAAGACATAGAACCCAGAAACAAACCTGTGCCGTGAGTGATTTTATCACTTCTTTCGCAGCTCTGGATTTAGAAGATTCTTCTGCAGCAACTGCCATAGCTTCCTGAGCTCTCTTTGTTGATCTTTGAAGCTCCAATTCTTGAAGTTCATGCTGATTTCGGAGGCTTGAAACCTGTGTCATATCCATGACCAACAAGATAACAAGCACACTTTGAATAGTCACTTTTTATTGAAAAAAAAAAGGGTAAAAAAGTAAAACAATACCTGCACACGTAGTTTGTGAACTTCTTGATTCAAAAGTTCATTCGCTTTCTTCAAACTATCAGCAATACTTTTGGAGAAGGAAAATCCACTTGTGGTAGGAATGGGTGTTGCAGAACGTGGTGGGCTGGGTTTCCTAGAGAAAGGTGACACAGACCTGGAATTAACACCAGATGGTGTAAGAACTGGTTTGGGAACTGTTCGACGCAGATCAACAGCAGCAGAGATGATCACATCATTCAGCTGTAACAAAGAAAGGGGTTGAGAGGGACGACCTAAAGAGAACATATCAGCTTTCTTCCCTTGCTTGGCTGCTTTGTTATCTAATTGCTTAATTAAATCAATATTAGAAGGCATTGCTGACTTCAACAATCTTAACTCGGCCTTGTCAATCCTGTCCTTGTTCTCACCTGAAAGGCGTGGTATTGAATTCCTCCTGTTATTAGCAGCAGCTTCTGCCACCTTGCTCAGTTTGGCAAAACAGGAATCACAGACCCGATAAGGTTTGCTAGGACTAGGAGCTAGTGCTGCTCTTAATGCTTTTCTTGAGCTACATGAATGGCAGTGCACAAGTCCACAATTGTAGCAGTTGTGCCTCTTCCGGGTAAACCCAAAAGCTTGTCTACAAGCTGAGCACTGAGACTGCTCAGCCCCAGAAACCCATTTGTGAAGACATATAGCTGCAGTGTATTTTGAACCACAAGAAATAAATTTAACATGCTTATCCTTCAAAGTTTCTACCAATGTTGGTGTTTTCCGATCTTCAATATCTCCATGGCCCAGCCTTCCATTAGCTCCCTTTCCCCATGTATAGACCTCATTCCTGGATGATAATACAGCAACATGATATGCACCACAAGCAACCTCTTCAACAGATTCCCCAACAAGCTTATCTTCCACCAAGCAAGGTACCTTTCCATCAGATTGGGGATTGCCTAGCTGACCATAACCAATGCTTCCCATCGTGAAGACATGCCCAGAAGTGGTTAAGCCAACAGTTAAACTATGCCCACAAGCAACTTTGTGGAAATTGTAATCAATAAGTGCTGGCACACATGTAGGTTCAAGCCGAGGTTCCTTGTCTCCATGTCCAAGACGATTTTTATCTCCATCCCCCCATGTAAATAATTTTCCAGATGAAAAACTTGCACTAGACTGTGACACAATAACCTCCACAATGGCAGCAGTATGCCACACCCCACATGCCACAGCAATTGTTCTCAACCCTGACAGAGATTCCACCTCCCTTGGATATGAAACATTCTCCCTGTCTCCATGGCCCAAGACACCAAAAGTTCCATTACCGAATGTAAAGAGCTGACCCATTGATGTTACCAAGGCAGTGTGCCATGGACCACATGTTACCAAAGCAACTTGAAGTCCTTCAAGAGGGCCAGAAATTCTCCTTGGTATCCAATGACTCACATCAGTGCCATGACCAAGCAGCCCAGCATTATGTGTGCCATCTCCCCACGTATAAAGTTCACCAGCCATCGTGACAGCACAAGTATGAAACTCTCCACATGCAACAAAATCAACATTACAAAATGCTAAGGATTCAACGAAACAAGGTTGAGTAACATCTTTACTAACGCCATGACCAAGCCTTCCCCCAGATTCTTCACCCCAGGTGAAAACTTCACCTTGCCTAGTGACAAGGGCAGCATGCCGGACTCCACAGTCTATGTGATGTACATCCAGAACTACATTGGATTCTAATGGCCTTGGAAGAAGAACATCAGCTCTTGTACTCAAAGAACTGAAATTTTTATCAGCTCCAACCTTGACAAGATTATCACATATAACCTCACCCCATATGTACACATCCCCTAAAGCATCACAGTCATCGGGAGCAGAACCATGACTAGAAGTGCTGTGGGCACTGGATACACTAATTCTAAAAGCATCTGAACCAGATCCTTTCACTTGCATATTTGGTTGGTCCGAAGCTACATACGACCTTTCAAAATGCGCAGAATTTTCAGGCCAACAACTCTTGGGACAAATGTCTCCGTTGGAACTAACAGAAATCTCTGGAGAGCCAATGTCTCGTGTAGCACTAACAGAACTGTCACTTGGACTATTTGATGTCAAGTCTCTATTATCCTGAAACAATTGATTGAACCTTTGACATCAGACACAATAGGCTGCTGATGGTATAGCAAGAAGCAATGGTCACAATAATAAGATCATGCACTTGTTACAAATTTAAGTATATTAATTTATAACATATACTGGTCAAATATATATATATATATATATATATTAATTTATAACAAAATAATCTAATCCAACACAAATAGAAAGGTGGATCCTTAAGCCTTTCGGTTAAAAGTGCAAGGAATAATACAATTAATTCCCCCAACTTCTGTTGACAAATCACAATGAGTCTGACCAGCACAGGCATCTGCATAGACTATTACTGCCCCCCACCCCCAAGAGCAGTGGAGGATGAAAATGTTAAAAAATAAAACCAACACAGAGATGTGAGTTGTCCAACACATGATGCAACAAAGATATGTAAATTTTAACTCCATTAATGCAAAACTACCTGAGTGGAACAAAGCATGCCTACAGGTTGAATTGATTTATCGCTTATGTCACCCATCAGTTTAATATCCATGATTTGTACAATGTATATTTTAAAATGAGAACATTACGATGATTAAACATAAGAAACAGTGAAAAGCTTTCAATAATTTAAATCATTAGCCAAAGTGCCTCTTCCACATACCCCAGAAGTCAATTAATTAAAACAAAAACACAAGACAGGATAGGCAAGTTGTCGAAGACTACTTCAGCGAGGAGACAAAAAAAGGGTTGGAAAACATAAGTTTTACAAGGGAATACACATGATGTAATAACATTTTTAGAATTCATTGGCATAACTCATTTGATTGTGATGGTTGAAGAGGTTTAACCATTTTGACCTTTAGACTCTATGCATCAAATCAAGATGAATAAAGAGGATATCTAAGAAAGCCATACATTTCGATAAGCCCTGCAAATAGGCATCCACAAAAATATTAATTTAAAGGCCAAAGTAAAATAACCAGGGATTTATACAAATCCCCAAAAATAAATACATTTTCTAGTTCAGCAGTCAGCAGCTGCAAACAAAGATAATTATGCATGTTCATATACAGGCCATACAGCAGAAACAAGAAACAATATGAAAATTGATAAAATAACGTTTCAGGAAGTAGGCTTACGTCAAAATAGAGGTCTCCATCACTCCATCCATCAATTTTTGATCGCCCACCTTGGCCAGAGGATATTAGTGTCTTGAGGCCAGCAATCCACACCTCCACCTCGACTTTGTCCTTGCAGATCTATAAGAGCAACATATTGCATTTACAATACAAGCGGAAAGCAATTAAGAAAAAAGGAATTGATCATGCTATCATGAACAAAAACTTAGCATTCAACACCAACCAGATCAAGGGATCTTTCTCCGTTGTTGTCCTTGTATATGAGAGAGAAGGATAAGTAATCCTTTTCAGGACGCAAATACCGTTGGAAAACAGCCTGGTAGTACAATTTAAAAAATAAATATGAGAGAGCTTTGGTCAGACAACTTGTGTAGCCAAGAAAATGAAAGTTAACTGTCCAGAAGATGCCACAAAATCATTTATACTCCAAACATCTAGCAAAGCAGAGGAATAATAACGGATAGAAGAAGACAAATCTCACAGTTCTTTGTCCAGGAATTATTCTTGACACTGAAGCTAACTTCAAACTTCTCTCACCACTACCAGAAATCCAGATCAAGGATGATTCATCCTGTGAGTTGTGTAGAGGTGAGTATCTAACATACAAAATAAATTAAGCACGTATAAATATGTACGCATTTATTATAATCTGACTAATTAGAACATATGCCATAACAGTGGAAAATCCCACAAAGTGTTTCTTTTTTAAAGTAAATATTATTTATTAGGGAAAAGGGTAGGAATGACTCAAGTCCACAACCTTCATAGGGTGAGGGTGCCTTTTCCACTTAAGCTAGCCCATCTTGTCCCCACAATGTAAGTGTTTATGGTAAGACGCATGAATAATCACATTAGAGCATAAAAGGATGGTCCTTCATCATATCAATGCCACAACCAGTGGCGGACCCAAGATTTTGGGTAAGAGGAGGCCAATGTAAAAAATTTTGCAGTAAGTGGAGAGTAAAGTAAAATTTTATAAATTTTGGGAGGGCCAAACACTATATTATGTGAAAAAAGTCTTAAAATTTATGAGGGTATTAAAGGATTTTCAAAACTTAGGGAGGGCCAAACACTATATTATATGAAAAAAATAAAAAAATCCTAAAATATATGGGGGCATTAAAGATTTTCAAAACTTGGGGGGGCTGTGGCCCCACTTGTCCCCCCTTGGGACCACCTCTGGCCACAACAATAGGATGTGTACTGACTCTTAAAATGAACATTGAACAAGAGAACACATGGTTAAAATCTAGAGTTAAAATCTAACCTAGTAGAATTAAAATCACTTCCTCCCAACTACATCCACCTACTGGAGTTAAAATCTTGCCATTAAAAGAAATAAAATACAGCTTTGTTGGAAAGACTCATAATAATAATAATAATCACTCTTATTGATAGATTTATCATCTTCTCGTGGATTTCAAATAAATTTAATTCCATCAACAAAAGGATAAATAATAAGAATATGGCCTAGAAGTATTTTGAACTGATTTTACAACAACAAATTGCTCCAATGGATTTTGACAAACTATATGTCCATTACAACATATTTTGTACAATAACCGACTATACACAATTAAACGTGTCTTTGCATAACACCATCAACCGATTTGAAAAGCATGCTGCCAAGGTACTATCTCTTTGACCTTCACAACTATATTTTATGGTTCAGATGGTACATTTTGTTTTTATTGTATGGCTTTATTCTATTAAAATTTCGGATTTTTCCAGTTTCTCCCTCTACGTGTCTCATTCCTAGACTTTGGCCCATTATTTGCATATGTTTAATATATCTTATCAAGTATTGGTCTCATTTAGTACCTTCTACTGTATCCCGTCAAGTTGTATCTTTGAGTCAGTTTATAATTCATCAAACACCGGCCAATAAAAAAGAATCGACTAAAAGAAAAATATGTATGAATTAGAATATAATATAACAAAAAAAAAAAACATAGCATAAAACCTAATATTACGCAACAAATCAACATATTTAGAATTGCCCTTCTTAATTTAAAGAGTTTACATAGAACATCAAGCTTTCACAATCGGTGCTAAAAAAAATAAACTAAACAACAAAAAGCCAAAGCACCATGCACAATGCACATTCTCATTGTTTCATTCATCAAGATTGTTAAGCATTGTTACCGCCACCACCATGAAGAGTAAAGAAAAGAAACTCTGAAGTTTTCAAACTCTCCACTTTGAATTGTCAGTTAATGTGAAACCCCCACACCAAGATGCAAGGGGAAAAGGTAGGCATTAAAACTTACACTAGAAAGTCTAAATGGACAAAATTTTGGCTTTCCCTTCCGGCCATATTTAAGCAATTGAGTACCCTTCTTTAGAGCATTTAATGCCTGCAAATGAGAGAAGATTTTTTTTTAACAAATCAAACTGTTTCCACACAAAGATTGAACATGAAAAAATTGAAATATATACGTATCATATATATTATATTATATATATATATATGAGAACAACAATCAAATAAAGTCTTAAACAGCTGCAGTAACTGTTCACAAATTTCCTAAAAAATGCAACTCTGTACGGTGAACTCCACCTTTTTCTAAGTCTTAGTTTTTCATGCGGCAACCTCGTGCACACTCCATTTTAGTTCTGTTATCCATATGTGTGAACGCTCCCTTCTAGTTCTATCATCCATATGTGTGGAAACGCACTAAATATGTCATATTGAAACATTTGCACAGGTACACAACTAAGATTTCGACAGACAGGAACAAAGTAATCCAGGCAATACCATCGAATTTACTACTCAAGCATCTGTAGGTATTCTTCTGGTTATGCAAAGAATGTCAAAATAAGCATGCCCCTAGGTCCAAAGTCGGGCACAAGAGCTATCATCCATTTTACCTTTCAAAAAAAATAAAATACAAAAGAAGCTATCATCCATTTAGTAATTGCCATATTTACATAATCTTTCTGCATGAGCCGCATGACTAATGCACTCTGTATTTCTTCTTTGCAGTTCTCGTATGAATACTAGATTTCTTGTCAGAGAGAAAAATAAAAGGATCATTCTTCCCCACAGGTTCACACCAAAAAAACCAAAAACATTACAGAAAATAAACAAATTTGAATTTGAAAAGACAAGACAGGGCTCTTCTCAATGTTGATAACCGATATCAAAATGTACTTAATAATGCGAACAGAAAAACGCAACCCAACGTTCCTTATTTTATTCAAGCAATGTAGCAAAATCCAAAATCAAATATAAATTAAATGAGTATCAAAAATCAATCGATCAACGTCCGTAGAAACGTGAAATTGAAGCCGAACAGTTGAAACTTCAACAAAAAAAAAGTCCCATTTTTATTCCACCTTTACCATCAACAGAATATACACACGCACAAACGTACATGTGCATTTACAACATACCTGCTCGATGTCACGGTCGGCATTACCATAGCTAACAAGATCTGCCATTCCATGTGAGATATTTACTTGAACACCACCCGCTGCGATTGGCCTCAGGCGTTCCGGTCATCGTCAATGACGACCAAACTCTCTTCCGTACACTACCATCAACCTTCTTCACATCGCACCGAACTCCCACTGTTGCTCCCTCCGTCTCCGTCTCCCTCTCCTCTCTCTCATCCAACACAGCCCGCCTCCAAGCCTAAAATTCACAGATCTACGTCTCCCCTCCGAACTCCAGACAGCATTGCCCCCTCCGAAACCCTTGCACCACCATTCGAAAACCAGAGGCTGCACTGTTGTAGGCACCAGTGGATGGCTTGAAGTAGCAGAAAGTGATTACGGAGTGAAAAAGGGCGTTCCGGCCAATGGAGAAAACCAACAGCGATTACGGCGGAGACTGGCGGCACCGGCGAGAAGAAGGCAAGAACACGACGACGAAGAAGAGGAAGTGAGAGAGAATCTAGCAGGGCGATGAGAGAGAGAACAAAAAGAATCGGATTTAAGTTACCGGTTGCGTCCGCGCAAGTACACAGTCAAAGGTGGACAAGGGACGAAAGAAACAAAAGCTTGAATTCGCCTGCTAACAAAAAGAAACGAGAAGACATTTCCAAGGAAAAGCTGGTCTCTAATTATTACTATTATTTTTTAATTAAATTAATATATATATATATATATATAATACAGGTATAATTTCTAGAAGTTAATAATGCCATGAGCTCGCGTTCTTGTGACTGGGCGAAGAGGAAAGACGGATGTAAGGACCAGTGGTGTTTTGGTAATTTGGGGAGTTGTTTTAGAAATGTCGGATTATTTGCAAATTTATTTTTAAATTTGGAGTATGATAATAACACAATCTCGTAATTGAGTCTTGCCAGTCAAAATTTGACAATATTAATCGATATTTATTAAAATTTTATTTATATTTGAGTAAGTATTCGACCAAACAATTAAGACTTGATTTTTGTTAAGCTCTGTATGATAACATTTATATTTATTTTTTTAAGCTTGTAAATTTTTAAAAATTGATAATAAAAAAGTATTTATTAAATTTATTTTTTTATTTTTTATTTTTAAAAAAATAAAAACTTTAACAAAAATATAAAAAAATAACTTTTTTTCTATTATAAATATTTTATCAATTTTAAAATTTTGTTATTTTTGTTGCATCAGATAAAATAAGCTATTCTATTCAAATACTTTATAAAATCAATAAATAATATAATTAAATAATTTAAATTAATGTGAAATATATTTTATTAAATTAGACTAATATTTTATAAAAATAATTAGATTAAATTTTTATTGAAATAAAAATTAATTACTATAAACAAAATTGAATTTTTAAACTTTCAAAAAAAATCAATAGAAAATATAAACAGAAAAACGATAGTGTAACCAAACTAACCCTTATTAACTCATTGCAAATTTGGCATTATACTTTATAAAATCAACAAATAATATAATTAAATAATTTAAATTAATGTGAAATATATTTTATTAAATTAGACTAATATATTATAAAATTGTATGGGTGCTATTTGATAGTAAACTAGTAAAATCATGCCTTTTAAAAATAAAAAAAAATAACATTTTGTTAGAATAAATTTATAAAATAAATAAAAACTTTCGAATTTATCACTTTTAATAAAAACACTTCTAATATTTATCACTTTTAGTAAAAACACTTTTAATGTTTATTATAAAATTGTCATTCGCACGCAACTTATTCAAAAAAAAAAAAAAAAATAGTATCACTCAAACAATTTGTTGGACGTACTTTTATTTAATAATTTGAAATTACTGGGTTTGTAAATATATTTATCAATGATTTGACCTTGTTAAAATATAAAAATAAAAATTATGAACTTTTAAAATTTCTAAGGAAAATATTACATTGAATAATTACGCTCCCTCATTTTGCTAAATAATAATGCTGACCAATTAAGTTAAAGTATTGTTATATTTTTCATTGCGCAAGACGCATGTTAAAATTCTATTGGTGCTATTTGATATAGTAAACTAATAATAATTCATGCATACGGTATTATGAACAAAATTAGTATTAAATCTTTGGATAAAAAATTCAAATTAAACAAATTATGATAATCTATTGGTTTTAATTTTTTTTTTTCAAAATTTTAAACCTTAGTAATTAGTATATGCGTTTTGGTCCATCTTCAATTAATTTTTCATAAGCACCATAAAAGAAAATACAAATTATAGGGTTTCAAGGGAGTTGTAATGGAAAAATCCACAAAATGAGTTACAGTACATGAATGAGCAGTCATAATTGGATTGTATTTAATCTGGTGGTTCTAATTTAATTTAATTAAAATTAATTTCAAAATAAAAATAAAAGTAAAAAAATCTGATTAAAATACAATTAATACAGAATATAAAAAATCATATCACATTAAATATAATCAAATCATTACTATCATTTTTTCACTGCATCCCCCTAAAACTTGAAATTGTGGTGCTTTAATTTAGAAAGTTCAACTTTCTAGAAATCATAATTAAGCAGAATTTAAGTTGGTAGTATTGATTTACATATGATCTCCACCCTTTAAATATGGTGAGATTTACAATATTCAAACTGTTTTATAGAATAGATGGTAGTCAGATCCACTAAAATAAGAATTAAGCTGAAAATTAAAAATATAAAATATTCTCAATCATTGAATGAAAAAAAATATTTAACCATTGAATCTTAATTTATGAAAGGGACATTTTCAAAAACTATTCTGTTTTTTATTATTAAAGTTGTGTTATGGACGATAACTACTATTGTTTCCACTTTTTTAAACTTTGGACCAAAGTCAGGCTAAGAAAAATATATCTTTCATCAGGTTTATATTTAATTCCTAAACTCGCTCATGTAAAATTATTCATATTTTTAAAGAAAATTAAATCTATATTTTTTATAAAAATAATTTTTAAAATTATAAAAATAAGCAGTTTGATAATAAAATAGATATACTTATAAAAATTTTGATATCAATTCTTAATTTTCTAAGAAAATACAAGTAAAATAATATCAAAATACATAAAATATATTAAGAAATATGTTTAAATTTTATGACAGGATGGCCCGGGGCTATAAGCTTAAAATGTGGATTTTCAGTCACAAAAGTCAAAATTCATAACAAATTTGAATTATTAACTATTGACTGTTAACTAAAATTGCAATAATTTATCTTAAAATTTTCATTTCAATTGGAATTTGATTATTCACCATATACGAGGATTTCCACTAAACATCCACGACCTAAAAAAAATAAGGCAAACCAGTCCTAAAATGTTCATCGCTAGGCGGGTCATGATAGTAATGTATCAAAACCTCAAACAAAAGTATAGGGCCACACAGGGGTGCATGCCCAAATGTGGGAGTGATGATAGGCCGATAGTGATATGGGATGGCATAAATAAATATTAAGCAAGCTACTATTGACAGGGGTGGATTTAAGATTTTGATTAAGGGGGCACAAAGCACTTAAAAAAATGATAACAAGCTATGTCAAAATTAAAAGTAAGGCAGAAAAAACGTTACTTTTAGGAAAACAAAAAATTATTCTTATACATGAAATCGGTGAACGTATTTTTCACGGTTCAATAACTTAACTAACCCTTTTAAGAGCATTTGAGGTTTATTAATGATATCTTCATTACCAAAAAATTATTATTATTAATTATATTGGTTGTAGAATTTATTACATTATATGTTATATTTATTGATATTATGATTAAAAGTATTCAATAGTATAATGAAAAAATGCACTTTATTTTGTAAAAGACACTTGGGTTTGATTCTTGTAAATTACTTTTATGTTAAAAAATTTTTGAATTAATTTTAATTTTTTATAAGACAAAAACACCCTAATTAAAAAATTTTTGAATCAAAATTTTGCTCCTTATATATTCTAGGACGCACCTAGTGTTTCCTATGAAGAGAAAAATAATTTCAAAAAAACAACAGAGTAATATTGTAAAGTGTTCTTTCAACTACTTAGCCAAAAAATATTGAGTGTACTTGATTTAAAGAGTTTGAATCTTGAAAACTGAGGAATCAGTAGTTGTTGTTCTTCAAGGAGTCGAAAAGGGCTTTCACTTGGGAGTTGGTGAATCAAGGAGTCAAGCAAAAAGGTTCAACAATATAGAGTCGAGGAGTTGATCTATTACAACATTGTAATTTTTGTAACCAACGTTTTTATAGTGAGAGCTTTTTGAAATTTTTTCCTAGATAGTGTTTTCCTTATTATATCTGCGTGCCTTCATATATTTTAGTTATTTATGGATTGTTTAGATCATCTAGCATATTTCAAAAATTTCAATACGAGTACCAAATTAGAAATAAGTGTGTGTGGATGATAGCAGTACCAGATAGATGACCCTCTAAAAATTATTCACTTTGCACCTAACTCAACTCAAAGTTGTAACAATGTTATGATTTTGTATCCCCACACAAATAGAATAAATTTAATTACTTTAATAGGAGTTAATGTAATTTAAACAAGACTACAACAATTCCAAATTCAAAGTGCATACAAATCCAAAAGGACACAGCCTCAAGCAAAAAACAATGCAATACAAATTAGAGAAGACATAACCTTAAACAAAAGGCAGTTCATAATCTACTGCAAGAGGACACATCCTCAAACAAAAGATTGTTCGTCAATTAATCCAAGAGGACACAACTGTTGGAAAAATAATCAATTGTGCGCCAAATATGTTATTTGTGTGTTATAGGCTATCATAAAGGTTAAGCCCATTTAAAGTGATCTAATAAAGTTTTAAGGTTTTGGGCTTTATAACATCTCATTTTGTATAGGCCTTTAATGTGTAGATACCTAAACCCATATTTCTATTTTATGATGGGCCGAATAGAAGTAGGGTTTTTACAGTTATTATAAATGGTCCCCTTGTCATACGAAAAGGGTTTTCTGATCAATCTGACATCCCATCATCAGAGAGAATTAGGAAAAAAAACCTACGTATTGGCTTGAAAGATCAAGAACCACGTGATTGCAACCATGGATTCAGGTATACTTCCGCATTAATTTATTTTATTGATGATTCGATATGAATTAAATATTCAACAAGTGGTATCAGAACTTACTCATGTTGAATCATTGAGAAATTTTTTTTTATGGATTAAGATTTGATGGCTAAGGTTTAAAATTTTGGGGATTAATTTTTGTTTTCAAAATTCTGAAAAAATTTTTTTTTTGGGTTATTTGATGTTCTTTTATGTAATTGGTATTTTTTTTTCTATTCGTACGCATATATATATATTCGTATGCGTATATATATTTGATCCGTACATACACATATATATCCGTCAATATACCTGTCGCAGATGAGATTTTTCATCTCTCTAATGGTGCCATTAAAGGCTTCACGTTGATCCCTTTATGTAATTACTCAAAAGAACCTCACGTTGATTCCTTGACCAAACAGCAGCACATTGATTTGTTCTTAAAAAAAAAAAAAGGAAAAAAAACAGGGATTCAATTGATTTGAATTGAATCCTTCATGATGGTGCCATCTCGGTTTTGAAGCTTTAAAGGCTTTGGGCAATTTTGCCTTACAGCAACCAACCTACAAATTTTGTTTTGCATAGCTTTAATTAAAATCAAGTCTCTCTCTCTCCATTACACGTCGTTTGCGGCCAAACAAAGACGCATCAAATTGCTCAATTCCTATCCAAATAGTTAGTCGATTTTTATTAAATTTGTTGCCGACAATTCGAATCTGTTGATTTTCGTGAACATGAATAATTTAGAGTTATCTCACAATGGATTCAGAGAAAGAGAAAGATGGCACGAATTGGAATATTTGTTGGGTAAATTTACGGATCTGATTTAAAAAAAAAAATATTCATTTGTTTCGTTTGGAGGGTTTTATACCCATGCCCACTAGTATTCCAGAATTGACTATTGAGATTGAATTGAATTAATTTAATTTAATTTCTAGGTATTCTATAATTGATGTATAGAATTGACTACTGTAATGCTGTCTAAAATTATGTTCAATTGATTTCTTTCTGTACATTTTTTTTATTAATAATTTATAAATAACGGCGGCTTGCTATTATATATAAATATATATATACATATATATATTTGGGATTACATTAATCAGGAATTGATTTAAGGAATCAATTAAATTCTAATTTTGGTATTATTAATTTTTGGGTATATAATATTCAACAATAAATTAATTGAATTACCATGTTGCCAAAGCAACCTCTCTTGTGGAAGTTATTTTATTTCGAATATTAGAAGGTTGTGTGTATGTATTTATTCACGCGGGTATTGGCCGGCCCAAAGGAAGGCCAATATTTGGCAGAATTACATATACACCTGTGGTGGTAAACATGTGACAATTATTAGGTTTCTATGTGAATAGTAAGTCAATCCAAAGATTGGCTTAATATTTGACAGGAATTATTATCAATGTTTGATCACTACAACAAGATTACCACTTACAATTAATATTACTGTCCAAAGACTTGATATTAATGTTGTGCTGGGTATCTTGAGATGGGGTTTACCATTATTTGAATTTATTGATTATTGATTATGTTTATTAATGTGAGCATAGTTTTCTTTGGTTGTTTTGTTCTCAATACAACTAATATGTCTGCTACTACCATATCTGCCAATATAAATTCTATTCCTATGCTGAATGGGACAAATTTCAAGGATTGGAAAGAGAACATATTAATTGTTCTTGGCTGCATGGATCTAGACCTTGCGCTTAGGATTGAGCAACAGCTTCTCTTACAGCTGAAAGTTCACTTGATGACAAGAGAAACTTTGAGAAGTGGGAACGCTCAAACCGCATGAGTCTTATGATCATTAAGCGCGGCATTCCAGAAGCCTTTAGGGGCCCAGTATCTGAAGGGATAACTAATGCCAATGATTTCCTTGCCGAGATTGAAAAGCATTTTGTTAAAAACGATAAAGCTAAAACAAGTACGCTTTTACAAGGCTTGATTTCAATGAAGTATAAAGGCAAAGGAAACATAAGGGAGTACATCATGGAGATGTCCAATATTACTTCTAAACTTAAGAGATTAAAGCTTGAGCTATCTGATGACTTGCTCGTGCATTTGGTATTAGTCTCGCTTCCTGCACAATTCAGTCACTTTAAGGTTAGTTACAACTGCCAGAAAGAGAAATGAGCTCATTTCTTATTGTGTGCAAGAAGAAGAAAGGTTGAAGCAAGATAGAACTGAAAGTGCTCACTTGGCAAGCACCTCTAAAGACAAGGGCAAGAAAAGAAAGAAAGAACAAGAAGCTGCAACTAAAGGTTCAGTACAAAAGAAACAGCAGTAGAAAAATTGATAGTTGCTTCTTTTGTAACAAAACTGGACATCTCAAGAAGGATTGTGTCAAATATCACGCTTAGCGTGCAAAGAAAGGTACAATTCTTACTTTGGTCTGTTCTGAGGTTAATTTAGCTTCAGTACCTAGAAAGGTACAATTCTTACTCACATAAGTGTTTCTATGCAGGGTTGCCTGAGCTACCGAAAGCCAAATGATAGTGAAAGATATATCTTTGTGGGAGACGGCAAGTCGGTGGAAGTTGATACAATAGGCACTTTTAGGTTATTATTAGGAATTGGTTATTATTTGGATTTGAAAGACACTTTTATTGTACCGTCTTTTAGGCGGAATTTGATTTTTGTTTCTTTGTTGAACAAATCTGGAAATTATTGTTCATTTGGAAACAATCAGTTTAGTCTTTCCTTGAATTCAAATGTTATTGGTATTGGTTCATTATCTGCATATGATAGCCTATACTTGCTTGATACTATTGCATCATATAATGAAACCTTGCATGTGCAATCACGTGGTACTAAACGCAAATTAAATAAAGAAAATTCAGCGTCATTATAGCACAAGTGGTTAGGTCATATCTCAAAAGATAGAATTGGAGACTTATGTCTAATGACATTTTGGATTCCCTTGATCTTTTAGACTTTGATGTCTGCATTAATTGCATTAAAGGAAAATAGACCAAAACTAAGAGATTAGGTGTCAACAGAATTTCAGACGTCTTAGAATTGATACATACGGATATTTGTGGTCCATTCCCTACGGCTTCTTGGAATGGTCAACAATATTTTATATCATTCATAAACGATTACTCACGCTATGGGTACCCATATCTCATTCATGAGAAGTCTCAGTTACTGGACGTGTTCAAGGCTTTTAAAGCTGAAGTTGAGAATCAACTCAACAAAAGGATTAAGAGCGTCAGATCTGATCGTGGTGGTGAGTACCACAGTAGATATGACGGTTCAGGAGAACAACATCCAGGACCATTTGCTCAATTCTTAGAGGAGTGTGGAATCGTCCCACAGTACACCATGCCAGGATCCCCTAGCATGAATGGTGTAGCTGAGAGACGAAACAAAACCCTAAAAGATATGGTAAGGAGTATGATTAGTCATTCTACCTTACTAGAATCACTCTGGGGAGAAGCACTTAAGACTGCAGCTTACATTTTTAATAGAGTACCCACTAAAGCAGCTGCCAAAACACCTTATGAACTTTGGACAGGCAAAAAGCCTAGTTTGAAGCATTTTCACATTTGGGGATGTCCAGCTGAGGGAAGGCCTTATAGGCCACATGAAAATAAATTGGACTCCAAAACAATGAGCAGTTACTTTATTGGTTACTCTGAGCGATCAAGGAGTTACAAATTTTATGATCCCACACTTAGGTCAATTTTTGAAACGGGAACTGTAACATTTTTTGAGGATGTTGATTTTTGGGGGAGAAATAAGGTTAGAGACATTGCCTTTGAGGAGGAATCGGTTTCAATTCCTACTATCCTTTATGATAATGTGCAGGCTTCTATACCTGTCATTGATCAAGAAGGAAATCAGGAACCTCAACAAGATAATGTTGAACAACCCCCTATCCGGAATGAGGTAATTATTTCAGAAGAACAAAATCAACAACCTCAAGAACTAAGGAGATCCACGAGAGAAAGGAGAAGTGCTATTCCAGATGATTATGTAATATTTCTTCAAGAACGTGAGGAAGATATTGGAATGGTGGAAGATGATCCAATCAACTTTCATCAGGCCATACAGGGTTCTAACTCTCAACAGTGGATTGATGCCATGAATGAGGAGTATAAGTCTATACAAGACAATAAAGTTTGGGATCTTGTCCCATTACCAGAAGGTACGAAACCCATTGGTTACAAATGGATATTTAAAACCAAAAAGGATTCGAATGGTAATGTGGAAAGATATAAGGCTCGTCTTATAGCAAAAGGCTTTACCCAAAAGGAAGGCATTGACTTCAAAGAGACTTTCTCTCCAGTATCTACGAAAGACTCTTTCAGAATCATTATGGCACTTGTTGCACATTTTGATCTTGAGTTACATCAGATGGATGTTAAGATGGCATTTCTTAATAGTGACATTAATGAAACGATCTATATGGTGCAACCAAAAAATGTGTCAGGAGACTCAAAGAATATGGTTTGCAAATTAAAGAAATCCATCTATGGACTCAAACAAGCTTCCCGTCAATGGTACCACAAATTTCACCAAGTAATTATCTCGTTTGGTTTTGAGGTAAATGCTGTGGATGATTGTGTGTATCACAAGTTCAATGGGAGTAAGTATATTTTATTGGTTTTATATGTTGATGACATATTGCGTGCCACAAATGATACAGGCATGTTACATGAAACCAAGAGATTTCTATCAAAGAATTTTGAGAAGAAAGATCTTGGTGATGCATCTTTTGTATTAGGGATTCAGATACATCGAGATCGTTCTCGGGGTATTCTTGGATTATCACAAAAAGCTTATATCGATAAGGTACTTAAAAGGTTTGGGATGCAGGATTGTAAACCAGGTGACACCCCTGTCGCTAAGGGAGACAAATTTAGTCTCAATCAGTGCCTTAAGCACGACCTTGAAGTTAAGGAGATGCAGAAGATTCCCTACGCGTCAGCTGTTGGGAGCCTAATGTATGCTCAAGTTTGCACACATCTAGACATAGCATTCATTGTTGGAATGTTAGGCAGATATTTAAGCAATCCTGAGATGGATCATTGGAAAGCAGCGAAACGAGTTTTGAGGTATTTACAGAGAATAAAGGATTACATGGTCACTTATAAGAAATCAGATCAGTTAGAGATCATTGGGTTTTCTGATTCCGATTTTGCTAGATGCCAAGATAGTAGAAGATCCACATCAGGTTACATTTATCTGCTGGCTAGAGGAGCTATGTCCTGGAGGAGTGCCAAGCAGACATTCATAGCTTCTTCCACTATGGCAGCAGAGCTCATAGCTTGTTATGAGGCATCTAATCATGGAATATGGATGCGGAATTTTGTCACTGGGCTGCGAATTTTGGATAGTGTTGAAAGACCATTAAAGTTATTTTGTGATAATAAATCAGCTGTGCTATATTCCAACAACAATAGGAGCTCTTCGAAGTCTAAACACATAGACATCAAGTTCCTAGTTGTTAAGGAGAGAATTCAGAGTGGTCAGGTGTCTATAGAGCATATTGGCACAAACTCCATGATTGCGGATTCGCTCACTAAAGGCTTACCACCTAAGGTCTTTCATGAGCACGTAGCTCATATGGGTGTTGTATCATTTGATGATATGTTAGTTTAGTGGGAGTTTATATTTGGATACTTTTCAGTTGTAGACACATTTTATGGATTTATATTCTGCAAAATAAGATATTTGGTTTATTTGCACTCTGAATGTATTTTTTGTGATCTCACTAAAAATAAAGTAGGACCAGTTGGAAATAGGCATGTTTAGATCACATTACATGTTATTTCCATGCTACACATCCATACTTGATCTATGTCGTTGATTGTATTGATATATGTGACTATTGATGGGTTTAGTTATGATACATATAACGAAAGCTGCTTTAATCCTATATTGATATAATTGATGGACCAAATTGCATAGAGATGTTTGATAATGATAGCAAATTTTGAGCTGTTAAGGTTACTTTTATAATGCACAAATTAACATATCTGGCCCAAGTGGAAGATTGTTAGAAAAATAATCAATTGTGAGCCAAATATGTTATTTGTGTGTTATAGGCTATCATAAAGGTTAAGCCCGTTTAAAGTGATCTAATAAAGTTTTAAGGTTTTTGGCTTTATAACATCTCATTTTGTATGGGCCTTTAATGTATAGATACCTAAGCCCATATTTCTATTTTATGATGGGCCGAATAGAAGTAGGGTTTCTACAGTTATTATAAACAGGTTATGGTTCCCTTGTCATACGAAAAGGTTTTCTGATCAATCTGACATCCCATCATCAGAGAGAATTAGGAAAAGAAACCTACGTATTGGCTTGGAAGATCAAGAACCATGTGATTGCAACCATGGATTCAGGTACGCTTCCGCATTAATTTATTTTCTTGATGATTCGATATGAATTAAATATTCAACAACAACCTTAAAGAAAAAAACTACATCAAAATCTATTCAGAAGGACACAACCTCAACTTTGTTCTAACAATGCTCAAAATAGAGGCTGGTAGCTAATGAAACAAAATTGCAAAAAGAAAATAGAAGCCAATTTTTAAATCAAAAACAATAGCAAAAAGAAAATAGAAGCATTTAAATTAACTTCTTACATATAACAAAAGTATTAATAGAAGTTAAAAAAAATGCAACAAAAATTAAACAGAACACAGAAACTGTAGCACAAAAAAAAAAAAAACAAAAAAAAAATTATAACATATGTGTTAAATTCCTGCATATGGTCTTAATGAAAATATTAATAGACGCTAAAATAAGCTACAATAAAAAGCAACAAAAGCAAAAAGAAAAAAAAAAAGTTAACATAAGCAATTAGCCACAGCAATAAGCTTTAATTACAATAAGCGTAAATAGAAAACAAAAACAATATGCCTTACATTCCAAAATAGAAGCTGCAGGAAGTTAACAATCCAAAATTCCAAAATATCATCCTACAATAATATACCATTGAGTCCAGTACACTTCAAATTAATAGCAGAATTTCAAAACTTAAAAACAAGACTGCCACCTAATGAATTAAAGTAAGTTACCAATATACCTTAAACGTCTACAAGACTACTAGCTGATGCATTTCCCCTATAGTGCTACATCTCTATTGTGTGCAAAAAAGGTTAAACAATGTGGCATATTTATAAAATAGAAAGCAATTGTCAAACATGAGTAAATACAAATAAGAAGACATGTAATGAAGAAGCTCCAACAATGCTCAAATTTCCCTTATGAGACCTGTGGTTTCTTAGGTAAGTAAAACTGTTAGGGTAAGTCCTTTTGTTATGACAGAACTCCTTACAAGTTGAACACTTAAGTGTGCTTGACCTCTAACTTTGGCTACTAGGACTTTGCTCATTTGAGTCATTCATTCTATTTTTTTAAGACTTCTCTATTGTCGTCTAACAATAAGAGGCATATTGGGGCATATTGAACAACAGGCCACGTGGTCTCACCAACCATGGGATTAATGTTTTTAGCATAAGTTACTAAGTATGTAGCCTTAGAAAAGTAAGGATGACAATATTTCTTAGGGCCATACTTTATGTAACCTATTATTGCCGTTGCATGCTTGTATGGAATTTCATTCATTGCCCAATCTCTATAAATGTATACTTGATCTTGTAAATTGACAATAAAATATCTTCTCCTTTCCCTTACTTCAAACATTGTACATTTAGGAACATATAGGTCAAACACCTCCTACAGTCTCTTTTTGTAGTCTCTAGCCTATACCTAATTATAGGAGTTACTTGTGTGGTCTATGTTTGTCCTTTCTTAGCCCTTTTATGAATTCTTATCATGACTTTCCTTTGGATGTGCTTTAACATTGTTAGCATAAACTGTGTTATGTGTTTACCCAACCAAGAATAAAATTTTCAGTCATATTGTTGATACAAAAGTACTCTTCACCCTTTCAACAAACAAATGAGTTTACTAATGATTTACAGGTATTTTTATCATCCATTCCTATGTTTTATGAAAATTTTGTTCCATTTTATTCATTTTAGTATTGAAACCAACCTCATTAATTACCTTACATCCCCTTAAATGAGACTCCTCTGCTTAACACCTAGAAACCTACCTGTAAAATTACTATACATGTTCTTTGCGCAGTACCTATTATGAGCTTGAGGGAAATACCTACCCACTGCATTCAACACTCCTTTCTATCTATTGGTCATGAAAGTTACACTCATGTGTCACTCATCCCAAGCCAAGTTTCAAGGAAATCAAGAAAATAATTCCAATTGTCATTTGTTTATCCCTACACCACTATCATAGCTAATGGAATCATACCAGAATTTCCATCTAATGATAGCTTATAAAAACATTCCCTTGAATGGTGCCTTCAAGTGACAACCATCTAAACCTATAAAAGGCCTACATCCTTTCACAGACCCATTCCTTATGGTAGGAAAAGTAACAAAAAACCTTTTGACAAATGAAATTTTAAAGCACATTATTCATTTCACCAAATTGTCTATTCTGGAAACATAACCTTACCATTGTGCCAGGCTTCCACTGTCTTACAACAATTGCATGTGCTGGCAGTTGGTTAAAAGATGTGGTATAATCACAATCGAGCTTCAGTTTAGTTTCCTTCTTACCTTGTACAATCTAGTGTTACTACTCAATGGCAAAAGTGTCTTTTAAATCTGAAGCCATGGCTTCAACTAACAATTTTGAATTCTTACATAAATATTTCTCAAGTTTTTTAGCCATCCCATTCGATGTGGCTTCATTATTGTTGTAGGAGTTTCTTAAGTGAGTCTGCTTACCATTTTACCTCTTCACTTTTATGCTACCCTATCTGGCATTGGGAATGTATGAATCTTCTATGGGCAATTTCTCCCAGCATCTAAACATTGTCCTTCATTCTTTATTTTCTTTAATGTGAACCCTTCTTAGATAACATAATTCTTCAAAACTTGCCTAAAGTGGTTCGCATTCTCAAACACTTGCTCAACTACGAAGTTAATCTCCCCTTTTGAATTTGTCTCAAACTCATGCTCTTACATGCTCTTAGCAACCCTTAACAATGGCAATTTTGAACCTACATCACTATCATTGCTTGACATTGTTGCATTATCATTTGACGTATAACCATAAATAGCATCACTACTATTTACATTATCTAACCCCTGAGAATCACCCATTCAATTGATACAATTTTCAATTGTCAAACTCTTCCACTTGTCAAATTCTACATCATTATCATCATTTCACTCAAACCTTTCCGTCAACATTCATATCTTCTAATTTGGGTGACTTAGGCGAATTCAGTGAAGGTAGTTTAGGTATAACTATTAGGTGTACATGGATTTGCTTGTTTCTCCCATACAAGTTCAACAAAGCAATCATATAATCTTCAATTTTCAGTAACATTCTATCTAGAGACACTATTCCCTTTACCTCCACTAAATGACCTATGTAGTCATGATCTATTCTAAATGTAACATCACAACATCCATTTAGCAATTCTAATAGATAATAAGCCTCTCTATCAACATTCCTTATTATATACTCATTTCTAAGATAATAACTGTGAATGTCAAACATCATCTTAATAATCAAAAAATTAGAATAATTAACACTGAAGTAAAATTTAACATTATGCAAAACAAAGTTCATTCCCAATTAAAAAAATAAATAAAACAAAAAATGGGAACATGACCATAACAAAATTACTAGCCACCATTCTCAATTCAAGCAATAAAAGAAATTAATTAACTTATTTAGACACAAAATAACTAAATTTTAAAACAATTTCCATTTCGGAATCATTCAGACACAAATTTGGTACTTCAATTAACATCATAATCAAGAATAAACAAAAATTAAAAGAAATTAATAGCAAAACTTTTCAAGAAATAAAAGAAATTTTAAATTTTCAGGAGCTATATGTGCATCCAGTAAAATGATATACGAATGAACTGTAGAATGAAAGTGAGAATAAGCAAAGTAAGTATGTTGATTGCTTTTCATTCAATAATTCCAATTATCAGCCACCATCAATTATCAGTAATTCCAAATATCAGTAAAATTAAGGTTTCTGATTACACTCTTAAAGTGTAATTACTTAGGTAATAAAATAATATAATTAAAATATGAAATTAAGTTAAAATAGGAATTTTTTATCTAAGAATTTAGATAATTTAGTAAATTAGAGTTTTATAATAAATTTATAAATAAATAGTAAAATTAGCCTATTATAAAACAAAAAAATTATTATATTGAACTATATTTATTAACTTTTTCTTTTATTTTGCAAGAATAAAATAAAATGGAAAAATCAAAAGGGTGTCTTGATGCCTATAACGTGTCTTGATAGTCTCCTAACCACCCGTCCTAACGATAAAGTGGCATTAGCATCCTGATGCCTCAAATGCATCATGTCACCACCCAAATTTTCTGATATAGATTGATTCAATCTAAGCTTATCTCTTGCCTAATAGGATGAAAATGGTTACAAAACAGATGCGGATCAATATGATATATATATATATATATATATATATATATATATATACATACATACATACATACATGTTTATCAACAGTGAGGAACTAAAATCTGGAAGCAACTCAAACTCCGACTCTCCCCCCTGCGAACCACCTTTAGAAGCCGACAAATACCCAACCCTGCAGATGATTTCAACACACATAGCACGCACAGTTCCAGTAGTTTAGGAAAAACTTCAGTTTCCAGCCTTCATAGTTTAGGTTTTTATTTCAATTTCTATTTTGTATCAGTGTGTGGATATGATTTTTAGTTTCAGTTCTAAAGTTCTTTAGATTACTAGCAAACAATTTCAAGTTCTTTGAATTGTATTGTTTGAATTCCAATATTAGTAGCAGTAGATTTCACATTCCAGTTTCCTTCATTTTCTATCAAGAACAAATTTATTTATTTATTTTTTTTGCAACATGAAATAAGTTCCTTTTAGTTTAATTTTATTCTGCTTTTAGTATTTTACTTAATCCTAGTTCTACAAATATGAATGTTAATTTCTTTATGTTATTTGCTTTCTTTATTACCATGTTAGGATAAATTGTTATTATTTTCCTATTAGGATGAAAAGTTAGAATTTAATATATATTTAGGATTATTAATAATTAGGGATGGCAAAATGGGCGGGTTGGTGATGGATTTAAACAGGTTGAAGGTTGAATAGGTGTAACCCAAATTCGTTAATTTAAAAGGTAGGTTGGATATAGGCAAGTTGGAGACGGGTTGGTTGAATACGAATTAGTACAAAGCTATGAACTCATATCCAATCCATTTACTTATGACCTAACCTACTTTTTTTTTTTAAATTAAAAATTTATTTCAATTAAGTTTGGATCCTTTTACTTTAAATCCCCTAAGAGATAAATAAGATAATTATGTCTACAGGAATTCAAGACAAGAATAGGAGGGTTACTGGATCGCACAGTTGTTAATTTTCTTATTACGCACAAAATAGATGCAAATACTTGGTCTTCTTATTTTGTGCTGCAATAATGTTATTTAGTACTCAAAGGTTATTTATCCTTCTTATCTTTATTGGCTACTTAGTAGTTCAACCAAGTAGAGGTTCTAGCCTAAAAGGTATTGATCTTGTTCTAATTAAGATGGAGTAGGGAAGATTACGAACCAATTATAAAGATTCAATGAGTTCTTAAGGCGATTGAAATGTAGATTATGGATGCAAGGAAGAAACAAGCAAATTTAAACAAGGCATTTGATCTAAACAGATCGAGCAAAAGAAGGGTTTGAAGAGGATCAGATCCCATCCACTGCAAGTCTTGATATGCTCAGGAAGTTTCTTCAACTAGAAAAACTAAAGCAAGGACAACAAAGAAGCCAGGGATATACAGAGATGGAGATCACTGAAACCCTAGGAGAGAGAGAAAGAGAGAGTTCTAGAGAAAGGTGTAAAGAGCAAAGACAGAGAAAAGGGGTTATATAAATGTAGTATATTGTAAAGATTATTTTTTTCTTTAATTTAATTGGGAGTTTTAATGAGTCCGGTTTAACAACCCAATTACACCCATTTATAGATGGGTTTTTATAAGTTACCCAATAACAATCCAATTAATCAAATAACGGGACCCAAACCCATTTATTTTGAGCTTAATTGGGTGGATTGATGGAGATGGATTGATTTTACCACCCTTATTAATAATGTATTAAATGAAAATCATTTTAGACTTTTTAATTAGGGGGCCGTTTGGGTCACCAAAATCCACTAAAACTTATAAAAAGTTACAAATTTTTTTCAATTTCCTCCAATCAAATTTTGGTGTGAGTCACTTTCACACCAACTTTTAAATTTTTTTTTTTCCATCCAAACATCAGCTAGGTAGAAGTTTGAACTTTTGAAAGCCATTAAATTTGACCATATTCGCTGTAAGTTATTAGTAAATTTAATGGACTATAATTTTCTTAAAATCAAACAGTTTAAGCACTCAAAAACTATTAAAATCGACCATATTCCTTATAAGTTACTGGTGATTCTAATAGACTGATAATTTTTAAAATCAAATAGCTTAATTCAAAAATTGATGAGGGTAGAAGGATAAGGGATGAGAATTTTTAAAGAACAAAGAACACAACAAGGTTAGGAAAATCAAACGAAGCAATGCTCAACCAAATACTTGTATTATCAAAGAGTAAATTATACTTGAATTGCTCTTCTACATCCTCCACCACATATTTATACTAGTTTAAGCATTAACTCTAATAGATCTTCCCTAACTTGAGCATTAACTCTAGTACTTCCAAATGTCTAACTTTAATAGTCATACCACTTCCTAAGGGTCAAGGCACAGCTTACAAAAGCATAATAATAAAAGACATTGTTAATACTAAGACATTGAATAATAAAAGACTTCTCAAATACCAAGACATTGAATAATAAAAAGACTTTTCAATCACCAAGACATTGAATTGGCACATTGGACACTGCATCATTCTTCCTCGATGAGAAAGAACTTACCCACAAGTTGTCATCTGATTCTCCATGATAGCTTGATAGATCTTGAACATTAAAGGTAAAATGAGTATTGAAATTTGGAGAGAGCTCAATCTTGTAAGCATTGTCATTGATTTTATTTAAAATGTAACAAGGACCAATCTTATTTTCTTTGAACATGTTGTAATAGCCGGAAGGAAACTTTTCTTTCTTCAAGAGAACCCACACAAGATCACCTTCCTTGAAAACTTTAACTCGACAATGAACATTGGCAATTCTTTCATACTTTGCATTGCTTTCTTCAAGCTTATTCCTTACTTCTTCATGAATTCTTGTCATTGTAGTAGCAAAGTTTTTAGCCTTCTTGTTATTCAAGGACAGATTGGAGATAGAAATAAGTTCGAGATAATGTTGTGGAGATTTTCCATATATCACCTCAAAAGGACTCATTTGGTAATGTGCCTTGTTTGGGAGAAATGCCTTAGCAACCATAGCAATTTGATGTTGTATGTCTCTTAAAGAAGAAAGCCCATTAGGTAACTCATCGGACATGGCATCACGAAATTCTTCCAAGAGTGGTTATAGTGCAATAGGAACATTAATGAACTTTTCCTTCTCCTTAGCAACGAATAAATGCACAACATCCTTATCTTCACTTTCTTTCATGAATTTGATATTGTAAGGAAATTGCTATATTTCTCTTGTGAAGATTCGGGAACTTGTTCCTCTTTCGATGGTAAGAGGACAATTTCTATTTTTTCCATCCTAAAGGTGTAAGTATTTTTACACCCATCATGAATAACATGTCTATCCTATTGTCGTGGTCTCCCTAGGAGTATATGACATACATTCATAGGAGCTATATCACACCATACTTGATCTTGGTAACTTTTTCCAATTGAAAATAAAATAAGCCAGTGTCTAGTGATCTTTACCTCATCGTCCTTATTGAACCATGCAATTCAATAAGGTTTTAGATGTGGCTTGGTTTGAAGCTTGAGCTTGCTCACCATTTCTTGAGAAACAATATTTTCAAAACTATCACCATCAATCACAATGGTACATACCTTACCAAAGGTCTTGCATCAAGTTTTGAAAATATTTGAATGAAGCCAATCCACATCCGAATTAACTCTTGGAGTAGTAAGAATTCCTTGGATCACAAGACTTTCACCTTCCTCAAGTTCAATCTCCACATGCTCGATGTCACATTCTTTGCCAAAGATGGGCTAAGTTGAATCATCATGATCTTTACAATTGTTTCCATCCATGGAATCCACATGTGTATCTACTTGCCTTTTTGGACAAATATTTGAATAATGATCCACTTGCCTAAACTTGAAACAAGAATTAGAATTGTTGGGACAGCTGGATTAGTTTTTTATGTGCGGTTTTGTAGCAATCTTAAAATTACATTGGGCATTTGTACTAACACCTCCACCACATGAAAGGTTCTCATTTCGAAATTGGATAAATGTTTTGGACCTCCATAATTTTCTTGGCACCCCTTCGAGCAAGTTTTGCCTCCACTTTCAAAGCTAGTTGGTAGGCATCGTTCAACTTGAATAACCGATGCATCTCAACTTCGTCTCTAATGGCCATTTGAGCAAAATCCATTGAAAGAATTTTTCTCTTTAAGCCTTGTCTTCATTTTCTCCTAAGAAGGAATCTTAGGCTTCCTTTTGTGAAGTCTCATCTCTTGCACTTTATCCCACCAAGCCGAAGTATAGCCACGAAACCTTGTAGCCATAAGCTTGATGCATTGATTTTTCGGCGTCTCCTTGTAATCAAAGAATTTCTCAATGGAACTAAACCATTCAAGAAACTCTTCAGGTTAAAGGTGACCGTGGAACTCTAATAAATCAATCTTCAAAGTGTCAAAATTATGGTGCAACATCCTTGGTAATGGCTCACCATGATTAGTAAATGGATTTACATCAAATTCATCACTAGAAGATCCACGACTTGAAACACCTCGCTCACTATGAGCTTTTTGGCATTCAAGACACAAAATAAGTTGCTGCACTTGTCTTTGTTCGTCATTTCTTTCATCACATAAACTTCTCATCCAGTTACCACATCTTCCTTTACCTCCTCGTGCCACCATGAGAAAGTAATTGAAGAAAATTCCAAGAGCATAATTATTAACTCTGATACCAAATGATGAGGGTGGAAGGATAAGGGATAAGAATTTTTAAAGAACAAAGAACATAACAAGGTTAGTAGAATCAAAGGGAGTAATACTCTCCCAAATACTTGTATTATCAAAGAGTAAATTATACTTGAATTGCCCTTTTACATCCTTCACCACATGTTTATACTAGTTTAAGCATTAACTCTTGTAGATCTTCTCTAACTTAAGTATTAACTATACTACATCTTCCAAAAGTCTAACATTAGTAGTCATACCACTTCTTGATGGTCAAAGCACAACTTACAAAAGTATAATAATAAGGCATCGTTTAGTATACCAAAAAAGTAAAATAAAATAAAATAAAACTCTAATAACCTCTAAAAATTACTAAAATTCTCTATTACACTTTTACACATTTCCACTTTTATTAATTTCAAAAAAGTTAAATATTTTGTTTAAAAACATCGAATCCTGGGAGGAAGTTAGTCGCGTAGAAAATTTTTTTTTTTTGTAATCATGTTTCCTAACTCCAAACCTTTTGAATGAGTACCATTGTGGGGTGGGCCCGCACAAACCGTTAGAACGGATTAGCCAAAACTGTTTTCACGGTATCGGTTTGCTCTGCCGAAATGCTACAGTGCATAACGCAAATTAGGGTTTTTTTTGAATTCGTTAGAACGGATTTTGGAGAACTGTTCTAATAGTTTGTAACTGTTTATCTCCAAAAAAACGTAGTTTGGAAAAAAAATACTAAATGCCAAAATTTACCTAAAATCACGTTTTATCTTATTTTATCCTATTTTTTTACCACTTTAAACGGGTCCTAAAAGACATTTTAAATACTAAAACATTGAATAATACATGACTTCCCAAATATCAAGACATTGAATAATAAAAAGAGTTTTCAATCACTAAGACATTGAATTGACACATTAGAGGGTTGTCAATATATTTAGTCTTAAGATAAGTTTACAATATTTTTTCTTATTCTTTATTTTATAGGTAAATATGTCATTTTAAAAATTTTATTAATTTACTTTTTTTTTCTTTTCATTTCTACCTACTTTTAAAAAAATAAAATTTTAAAAATTTTGAAACTACCCTTACTTCCCTCTTTTTTATATATTTAAAAAAAAAACTCGCAAACAATTAACAGGTTTTAAATTTTATTTTTTAATTTTTTTCTCCCTATTTCATATCATGCGAGGTGAAATTACTTCTTACGGATATCACATGAGGTTGCACGAGCTCATTGGACAGGAACATTCAAGGTACGAGCCCGTGACTCGGGTGAGTCGACCCGCCCAAAATCTCAAGGGGTGAAAAAGAAGGGTCTGGCCTGGACTCTGGACTCTCGGCAAAGTTCGCACCGCAGCGCAGTGCTGAGGCAAGAGCTAGGGTTTTAGATCACCACCTCCGCTCCAGGTACTTCCTCCCAATTTTAGGGTTTTTTTATTCTCTTTGCACTTTGATTCGCTCACAGACACATAAATATTGGACAGAGATGTATTCATATGTGTGTGCGTATTTAAATTGAATGGTTTGCAGAAGAAATGGGAGATGCATACTGGAATCGGCAACCGACTTTGCATTCTTCGGCCGAGATGCTCAAGCGACCTCGTTCCGACTATGGTAAATATCACTCTTTGATTTCCTTTGAATTTCTACAACTTTGAATTTTATAGTTTACGCATTACGAGTTTGATTAGTTTTTCATATTTGTTTTCCATTGATTTGGAGAATACTTTTTGTTGTTCAGTCGGTTTCTGACGGTTGTAGAACCTCGAGAAAACGCTGGGATTTATATGAAACTGCGAATGAATTATTTGAATTAATTTTCTGTAAACAGGAAAATTTTATGGAAAGATTCATTTTGGAAAAAAAAGTCTCTTGGAGCCCAAACTTGACGACTTCACGTGTTTGGGTGGCTAACTGGAAATTCTTTGATTTTGTGCATGTCATGCCTTTGTGATGTAGCTTCTATCAGATGTAGAAGGTAAGAAAGAAAAAAAAAAAAAATACAATACCTCGCTAGGGCATAAGTTGCTGTAGATATAATAATTTCTCTTTCAATTAAAAAAAATAGAAATAAAATAATTTGTTGGGTAAGTTGCATTTTACACCATTAAGTTTTTTACTAGAAATCTCACTCCAGAGCCTATTTTTTTATTTTCTGTAATAATTAAGGGTTTTAGTGTTAGACAGTTAACAATGAGAGTATAGGGGGCAAAATGGCCATCAAGGCCCCTAATTGTTACAACACAAAACTTACGCCCTTAATTATTTAAAAAAAAAAATTACTCAAGCCCTAAAGTGAGATTTTAGGTAAAGCTCAAGAATGCAAAGTGTAATTTACCCTAATTTGTTCTATGCATGCCTGTTCTATGTTCCTTTTGACACTAGGATGATGCATTTACCAAACAAAGAGTGATAATTTTTACAATGCAATTTATGAACTTCTAGGTAACAACTTAATGCTCTATTATCTAAACCTTTGATTCTGGATATGGGGTGTTGGGTTGAATTGTCAATCCTTAGACCCCACCTAATCCCATGTTTGATTGACAAAAATTGTTCTGGACACTTAGTTCAGTCTGAACTGCTGATTCTCTAAAATGAAGAATATACAATACTTAATGGAGGTGGTATTGTACATCCCCAATTCTTTGAATTGTTTTTCGCTAAGATCTATAGGTTCAAAATTACTTCTTGTTCAATCACATCGTTTATACCACTTTTTATTTCTCCAATCAAACAATAAAAAATTAATCTTACATAAATATTTAATCCCATATTATATCTAATTTCATGGTATTACTTATACTCCATCATCCAATTTAATCAAACATAGCCCTTGTGCTATACTACTCCAGTTATGTTGTGGAGCTGCTTCTATCAATTGTGGTATGCATGAGGTTTTTTAAACTTGACATAGGTATGGGAGCAATTGTGGGGATGGTTTTTCCTAGGAGGGTTGGTGAAGGGTTTAGCAAAATCTGTTTCGAACCCAACTCACTGCCATCCTTGCTTCTATACACTTGGGTTTCTTTTGGTCTCATGCTTATTCCATTTACTAGACTATCTCATTCTTATCATAAATGTAGATTTGGCCCTTATCTTTTGCCTCGATGAAAAATATCAATTTGATGATCATTCTGGATTTTATATTTGCGTTCTCCAATCAAGATTTGTAGTGGAGGAAATTGTTTTACTGGAGATGCATTTCTTTCCCATGCCTAGGGAAGTCCCAGGATGCTTGTCGATTCCCAGGCTGCTCATTATCCTTTAACTTCTCCCTTTCGTCGTGTTTTGTGGGGCTCCCATTAATTTGAAACCTTACAGTGAAACTACTTGATCCATGTGAATTCCATTTTGTTGTGTTTGATTGCAAAATCATTTATTGGCATTTTTTTCATTCCTATTTTTCCTATTGCTACAACATTTTGTCACATTGAATTTTGTCGTCAAAATTGCCCATCTGAGATTGTTTAAGCTCTTCTAGTCTCAAATACAACCCGATGACTTGACCATCTGAATTTTGCTGTAAGTTTGGTCACTTCATGCAATTTTGTGTATTATCTTCATTAGCAGTTGTTTTTTTTGGGTTAGATCTACTTTTGTTCTGTTGCAATCTTTGAATTGAATCTCATGTAAAGGTTTTGATTGATATTGAGTTAGCCGTTCACATTGTTTTGCCCCACCTCATATAAGTTCATAATGTATGCATAAGCACACGTATTGATATAGGATACGGACACGATATACGTATGGACATGGATACGGTTTCGGAAAAAAAAGAGAGATAGAGAGAGAGAGGATAGATGTATGACAGATATGTAACAAAAACTTTTAATTTTTATTAGCTATATATGTGAATATAGCATGCACAACAAAAGTGATTCAATACAACCAATTGACCATATCAATTGACCAAAACTCAAGCAAGCCCTTCAGAAAGATTTTTTGTTCGGCTCTGTTAAGTCATCAATTGTCCCAAAAATTTAAGCTGTTAAGAAATGGGTCTAACAACGTATATCATGCTATTTCAACACTCCTTTTCATGTACAATCTTAATTTGCATGTGAAGTAGAGACAAGCAAATCAAATCAAACAAGGTGCACCAATACAAGCAAACAAAATGCACAACAATAAATGAGGAATAACAAGATTTGAACCCAAGACCTCCTGAAACTAAAGCTTTGAAACAATGTTAAGTCACTGATTGTCCCACAAGCTTAGGCTGTTACGAAATAGGCCCAATAATGTATATCAAGATATTTCAACAGACACCAATGGGGCTTCTTCTTGAGGATGAGCTCACTTGGATTTTCAGTGAGTATATCTGGTCTGCATCGTTTGTGAATTATTGTGAGGGTCTGATTGGTTTACTTAATGCACATTTGAAGGATAGTGGTCGTGGGTTCTTTTTGTCATGAAAATAAATAAATAAAATAAAATAACTAATTTAACGTACAAATCATAATAAAATATAAGATAGAAGATTTTTTTTATTAATATATATATATATATATATATATATATATAAATATTTTAGATAGGAGATTTTATAATTTTAGGAGGTTCAACTACTCAAATTTATGTTTAAAAAAATGATAAAATAATTGGGCATGCCCCTTGTTGTGTCCAACACATATTTTAGAGTACCTGAGGAGTATTTGTTTGATGTGTGTCGGATTTGGATACACCATGTATTTGGAAGTGCTTGTGCTTCATTGGTGTGGGAGATATCGTGAAAAGTGGAAATAAGAGAGACTTCATCTATCATTATTAGACAACACTGTAATTATAATTTTTTTTTTTGAATTGGCGTTAATGGAATTTAAGTCTCTTTCTTGCTTCCTTTCTTTTCTTTTTCTTCTTTTTTTTTTTTTCAAATTAAAAAAAAAAAAAGAAAAAACAATTGCAGATCTTCAGCCTTCTAGGGTGCCCTCAGTTTATGAGCGTAACTATTTAGCGCGAGAAGATGGTCGTGATGGAGCTCCAATTGTAAAGGACACAAGAACAATTGGATCAGCATATGACCGATATCTCCAGAATGCAGTAACCTTTTGTTATTTTTATTTTATTTTTTTTTAATTCTCAATGATGTTTCTACCCATTTTTTATGCTAAAATTTCAATTTTATTATTTTTGTAGCAACTTAGTTCTTTTACTTCTGGGGAAGCTAGTGCTTTTAGTGGAGTTGGGTTGGGAATGCCTGGTCTTCCATTAAAGGATACTGTGCCAGTGGGTCGTTCAGGAGCTGTTGATTCCCGGCTTCCAGCGGACATTCCAAATGGTCGGGGCATGGGTTTTGATGGTCGGCTTCCAATGGATGCGCCGAGTGGTCGGGGCTTGGGCTTTGATGATCGGCTTCCTGTGGATGTAATGCCCAGGCCGGCTCGTGAGACATTGCCTCTTCCTCCAGATGCTTCAAGTACTCTCTATGTGGAAGGGCTTCCTCGTGACTGCACTAGGAGAGAAGTAGCTCGTATCCTTTGATATTTTATAATTTATAGTATTGCATAATCAATGACAATTGTTCGAATTATTTAAGTTTTCCTTTTTATCAATGGTGTTGATATTTTCTTTTGATTGTTCATATTCCTTTACCTAAAGGCTAGATATTTTCCGCCCTTTTGTTGGGTATAAAGAAGCAAGACTTGTCAGCAAGGATTCTAGGCAGGTAAGCTTGTGATGAAGTTTAGCTCTCAATTGTCTTGTCTGTCTTTAATTTTGCCACTTAATTATTGACATTTGTGTCGGGAGGGGTGGCAATCAAGTCGTGTTGTGTTGAGGCCATATTTTTCGACTATCTGTGTTGATTTTAACATGACACGACTAATCCATCTTGTTAAAATACCCACTACGAACACAACCTATGTTTATTACGATGGTAACATGACACGATACGTGTAGCCCATTTAGTATACATGTTGTCTAACTCGACTAACACATTAAACACGTCAAATAAAAAAATACATGACCAATTCAAAAATACGTGACTTTCGTAATATGGTAACCCGAAATACACACGATTAACTCAACAAAGTTCACGAAATCAGTTAATTACACTTGTTTAATCATGTAGATGGGTTCACCTATTTTTTGACACAAACCTGACCTATTTATAAACGTGTAAAAAATGGGGTGGCCCAAAAACCCTTTTGTACTTGACCTTAACCCGCTAATTATGTGTTGGGATCGAGTTGCGTTCACTTGTCATGTCAAAAATTTTCCCTTGCCCCCCCTCTTTTATTTTTCAAATTTCCCTAATAAATTCATTTTATTCTGCAGCGCGGTGGAGATCCTCTTATCCTTTGCTTTGTGGATTTTGTTAGTCCAGCCTGTGCAGCAACTGCTTTGAGTGCCTTGCAAGGTCAATCACTCCTCTCATTCTTTATGATATGGCTGCATGGACAGTCTCTTTGGTCTCCATTTAATTTATTCTCGTGTTTCTGTATCTTTTGATGGAAAAATGTTTGCTCTTGATTCTCCTATCGTCTTTTTACTTTTCAGCTCTGCAACTTGTTAATGGTCTTTACTTGGTGATTTTTTTTTAATTTTTTGGTCAATTTTACTTAATGAATTTATATTCGATTATACCCACACCTGCCTGTGCATGCGCATGTCCATGAACGCACAAATCTTGTGTGTTAATAACAGTGGGCACAAAAGGTATATAAGAGGGGGAGTGGGTGTTTTGTTGGCCTCAAAGCAATTGTCATCTTCAGCTAGCTTGCAGAACCATTAAGGTTTTATTTTTTATTTTTTTTATTTTTGACCTTTTTTTTTTTTAAATTAAGATTGTGATTTCAAGTTCTTTAGCGTCAACCAAAATGTAGTGAAATTATGGGAAATTTAACTCCCAAGTCTCAGGAACTGCCTGGAGATTTTATATAGCATTCGCATTGAACAGGTTATAAGATGGACGAGCATGATCCGGATTCTGCCAATTTGCGGCTGCAGTTTTCGAAGCATCCAGGTCCAAGGTCTGGCTCAGGATACCGTGGGAGGAGATAAAGAGGCTTCATATGAGGATGCACAGGTTGAGTTGAATCTCACGTTTGCTCGCACGTTCATTTGCATATTTTCTCCTTCCAGCTAGAGCTTTTCTTTGACATGTTATTGTAACTCAACCCGGCCATATACTGACTATGAAAAACCGGGGAATGCAGAATCTTGGAGGTGGGGGGCCATGTGGAGGTAGATTTGGTAGTTTCAGCAATGCAAGCGAAAGAATTGTGTTTTGTTTGATTATTGCAAAACATTTTTCTTATTATTTCGGGAAATAGATGTCTGCTGTATGATTATTTGCTAAAATCAGATTTCTTTTGATTATCCTGCTTCATATGTGTAGTAGCATTGGATGGTGTGAATGATTTTATGTTTTGCCGTCCAAATTTATGCCCAAAAGTAGTCTCTACAGTGGTTCAGCTATGGTTTGATTTATTTATTTATTTATTATTATTATTTTGGCAGAATAATTTAGTTTTCTGCTATTTCAAGCAGTAAGCACCTTCATTCCCATTTTGGAGCGAAGTGTAATTTTCCTGAACCCTGTAAATCAATGTGGATTATGAGATTATCAAATAGAATTTATTTATTCACCCACTTTCGCGCTTGTATTAACAATTAAATGTAATGGTTCTCTCTCTCCGGGGATTAAATTTTATTTTCCCGGTGTGTGCGTGTGTATTCTCTCTCCAAGATAATGGGAGATGATCCAACTGTTGATGGTTGGAGGATATATATATATATATATATATATATGTATGTATTGGCGGTATCTAAAATAATTAGCACAAAAGTAGAAAGGTATTGTGACTTGGGTGTCTTGGAAGATCGGCTAGGTTTCGGCCAACATGTTTCCATTGACAACGAATTTATGAAATTCGCTCGGGCTTTGATTATTATGTTTTTAGTATTATGCGAATATTATTTTATATGGTATGGTTCCACGGCGATTTAAATTTAATAAAATTAAAATTACTAACAAGGACGGTAAAAATTAAGGAACAAGAATGTCAAAAGGTTTATTTATTTTTTTTTTGTTTCTTTTTATGTATAGTTTGACTGAATTATTTATGTAAATGGATGGATTAAAGATGTTATTTCTAAGATTCGAACCGTGTAGTTAAAATGTGTAGTGCATTAAGTATTTTGTAGAGTTGCAGAATATTTAGTATGTCAAAAGAAAAATTTTATAAATTGTTTATAAAGTCAATCGTATGATAGAAAGTGTTGAACTACTAAGAAATAACGCTTTAATAAGATATGAACAAGTGTAAAAGAATCTTATTAGAAGAGGATTGAAAGTGGATGGAAAACGTCCAATGTGTGGAAATGAGATAAGAGACAAACTCGTGTTTTTATGAAAAATGTGAGAGGGCAAGGGTGGTATGGTATGAGACTAATTTGGGAGTTAGAATGTCGGAATTAAGTAATGTGAAGGTGGCAGATTGGATTTTTAGACGTCTAAAAGATGGAGATGAGGGTACGATGGTTATTTTGTAAGCTTTATGGATGGCGAGAATAGGGAAAATCTTTATTTTAGTTATAAAATGGACTCGGAGAGTAAAAAAAAAAATAAAAATGATTCAGAGAATATTTTATCAACAACTAATAATTTTTTAATATTTCGTGTGCGTTTAATAATTTTAATGCCTTAAGGGATCATGGAGGAGCGATCGAAGACGAGATAACCAAATGGAGGAAGAAGTGGGGTTCAAGAGTCGTGTGATAGACCCGAAACTCTTTTACGGGGCTTAAATTGTAATTGATGGAGCATGGAGGGAGGGCACTGGGCGAGCATCTACGGTATGGATTGTGAAAGATAGTAGAAGTACTGTGTTATTAGCAAAAATAGAAGTAATTTTTGCTTCTTCGGCATCAATGGTGGAGGCATGGACATGCTTGAAGGCTATAAATTGGGTTAAGAATCTAAAGTGCATAAAGGTGACAATTTTAACTGATAGTGTGTTGGTTGTTAAATACCAAATGAAATCTAAATTATGTAATTAGGATGTAAAAAATGTATCTCATGACTTGAAAGTTTGGAAGAGTTTTATCATTGCTGTATTTGGAAGGTGTCTAAGAAATGAGTTCAAGAAGCTCGTAGTACAACTAAATTTGTATTAGACAATGAATAATATTATAAATGAATGTTATGTTTTATTGATTAAAAAAAAAGTGTCAAAAAGTGTTTAATTGTTTATTTTTTTTTCTCTTTTCTATATATAATTTGAATGAATTATTTATATAAAATTATTAAAGATGCCAGTTATAAAATTTGGATCGAGAAGTTGAAATGTCGAGAAGTGCTCTGGGTTTTTTGAATGACTGTAAAATATTTATTATATTGAAAAGAAAATTTTATAGGTTGTTTATAAAGCCAACCATATCTTATGGTAAAAAAATGCTGAATTATTAAGAAACAATATGCTAATAAGATATGTACAAGAAGTGTCAAAAAGTGTTTTTTTTTTTTTTGTCTTTTTTATATATAATTTGAATGAGTAATTTACGTAAATGGAGGGATTAAAGATGAAAATTTCGAACCAAGCAATTAAGCACAATGGCATAGAGAATTGATGAGGAAACTCTTTCACAGGGAGAAAAAAATTCTACTATAAATCCCACTATTAATGAGTTACACGATACTACTTGAATTTTCTATGATTCACTCGCACAAATTCTTTCGTTACTTTTATTTGATTCACTCGACCAACCCACAAGTGGACTCTCTACTTCACATAGAAAGTAAAGGAAGAATGAGAAACAAAAACTAGAGAAAGATCGTGAAAACCCTCAAGAATGAAAAACTCTCTCTAAATCTCTATAATATGTCCCTTGTCTATGTATTGTTCAATAAGATTGAGTACATATATATACAGTTACAAGTTGTTGTCCTAAATTGACAAATAGGAAACATAACCTTACAGAATACACATAGGCCAAACCATTACCTTTCCTATGCCCTGCCTGCAAGGTGCACTTATAAGGGGGGGTCAAAGGGTTGCCTGCCCTCTACCTTGGCTGCAAGGCGCACTATCCTAATTTTTCAGTTTTAATTTTTTTATGCTTGAACCATCGGCTTCCCTGCGACTTGCCTGTGGACTTCTCTGGATGTTTCTAGACTTTTATTGCTTTTAGAACTTGTTTCCAATTCAAAATCTTCATGATCCCATACTGATTTGGACATTATTTTCCCAAATATATCTTCATTATTTTGAAAAATCTTGAGCTCCGTTCAACTTAGGAAATTTCTCCATTCTTATTCAACACAATTAAGAAACATGAATTTGTGTCCAATTTTGATTTAGTCTTTATTTCAAAATTTAGATAGTTGTTTGGATTTGTCATAACTTCGACTTTACAATCTCCCCTTTGGCAATTCCATAACAAAACTAAAATTGAATATCATCAGTCTCTGTGAACTGCAGCACATAGTAAACACATCAAACGCACATGTGCAATAAAAAAAACTTTCATTAATATTTAACAAGGATCAATTCACAAAATAAGTCAATCACATTCTAGTCAAGTTCTCACATCAAATGAGAACATTTAAACATCAAGTTCATAATTATATAACCAACCATTACCGTAGGGATAGTCAAAAGTAGAAAAATCACATTGTCTCCCTTTTTTTGTTATGAATTGACAACTCTAAAATGGGAAAAAAATAAAAAATAACTTGTAAAGACTAGCTTCACCACCACCATCATTGGCATTATCATCCTCAGCACCATCATTCATATCTCCTTGAAGTTCATCGTCATACACTGACAAATTATCAATCTTCTGATGAATAAAGTGAAAATTTGCATTACACATGGCAGTCAAGGCTTGCACATTGGCTGAGAGAGCGTCCTATTTCACACGAAGTCCAGTTACTTCCCCTTGCAACTGGATCAAGGATAAAGAAACCTGGTTCATGGTGAAGGCATGAGAACTCCTATTAGACTCAAGAGTGTTAGGATCATCTTGAGTGGAATCAATAGCTTGACTCATGGATTTACAAGCAGTATTGCGAGAAATTGGATTCAGCTAGAGTGACACAGCAGTAGGCAACTCGACATTATGTCCTAACAAGATATTGGTGATGAGAACACCAAATGGCAGAGAATCTCGGGTATGCTTTGGTTGTTAGGATGTGTAAATGAGATGAAAAATAAACAATACAATGTCAAACTTAAGACCTATCAAAATAGCATAGATGACATAACCATGACGATAGTTAGGCTCGAGTAATGTGAGGTGGGGTCTATGGTGGCAGACGCAAAAATATTGAGCATTCTATGGTTAATATTCAAACAACCCATGCACATAAGTTTCTCCAATCCACAGTGGAGACCCATCTAAGGTTTGAAAAATAATACTCAGCTTTGCTCGAGTAGGAGACATACCATCCTAAGTTGGGTAAAACAGGATCAATCTTTTAGCTGGTGAAGGTCTCCTATACCTAGATAGGTAGCAATGGCGTTTGGGTGATTGTGATAGATATTAAAGAAATCAAAGAATGAATCACTTGTTCACCAAAATCACAGTGTTCATTGAAATTGGCAAAAAATTCTTAAATAAGTTTCATAGCAATAGACCAAAAAATAACAGTAATAGATTTCCAACCCAAATTTTCAAACTAAGGTTTGATGGTAGAAGACTCTTTTAAGTTCAGTTGACGCTTTCTAAGAACAGGTCTTCTTAAAAATAGTAATCTAAATTTTGCACGGTTTATGAACTTATTTGAGCCTACAGATGGATTTTTATTCCTATTTTTAGCTATTGTGAACCAAACACACAAAGTAGGCAACAAATATGAATAATGAACAAACCCCAAGTCCACAATCGTAACCCCAGTGAGATAGAGAACTAAAAATAAGCAATCTTAAGTCAAATGCAAGATTGAACTTACCTAGGACACATGCAACATGTAGGACTCAAAGGCATGAGGACAAATGGTCACGGATTTGAGGATTTGGAATAGCACAATCTGAAAGAATGAACTGACGTGCGAAATATATACTGGTGGCTTGAAACTTCGCCTTCCCAGTGCAAGTTGTGCCTATTGGGCCGAAGGCTTGGCTTCCAAGTGACCAGGTTGCGACACTTATTGGTCAAGACCAAAGGGTCACACTCCCATTCCTCAGCTTACGAACCTTTCTGGAAACATCTTATAGGGTAGATTTTGTGCCAAAAAAATTTTTAATAATAAATAAATAAATAAATCAAACAAATAAATTCATCAAAATATCGAAGAAATTTATTTCATCTATATCCAAATATGTAAGTCACCCTTCCAATCAATGTAAAATTAGAATGAACAAAAATTCATCTCTTTAAATTAATTTTCAAGACTGTGTCATGAGATGAATCAAGGCATAAAATCGAAAGAAAATGCTTTTGCACATGTGAGATTATGACTAATTAGACATATATGCTTCCCATCAAACAAATCACTAGATCAAGAGATTAAATTTGATGCACCAAATGAATTGAGAGCAGATATATATATATATATATATATATATATTCTTTTTATCCAACTGCAATTCTTCATGTATACCCCTTTTAAGGTCTTGATGGCTTTCACACGTTTATGGATAGGTAGCTTTTCCTATAATAATCAATAAGTCATTTAGGGGCTTCTCACTGGTCCCACCCGTAGTCCTTTTCAAGATGGGGTATATTTTCTTGCTATTTGCTCTTCAGTATTTTTTAAATGAATCAAACAGTAATTCAAGATCTATCAATGGAAAGATATACGCAAAATCAATTAGTGTTTAAAGAAGCACATCAAAATTATGGCAAAGTTTACCAAAACATTTCTTTTTAATTTTGATGGAAGTACAAATTTTTAATCCATTCAAATTAATTTGACTGAAAGATTGACGTACATATAAGGAGATAGAAGTCATAAAATATCTTCAAATAAATGATGAACACCTATCCCTTTTATTTTTAGAAAATTAAGGATGTGCACAAATACCCAAAGACTTCCTAAGAGATTCAAAGAGAAGAGCATCCAAGGGTTTAGTAATAAGATCAGTCAACTGATTTTTAATTTGCCCATGCTCCAAGTAAATCATATTCTCTTAGACCAACTCTCTAATGAAAAGATATCTAGTGTCAATGTGTTTGGTGCGAGAATGTAAGGCAAGGTTCCTAGAAATGCTAATGGTATTAATGTTATCGCAAAATAATATAATGGTGCCCTAACTCAACCCATAGTCAGCAACCATTTACTTCATCCATAAGACTTGAGTGCAATAAATTCTAGTAGAATATATTTAGAGTCTATAGTAGACAAAGATGTGGCATTTTGTTTCTTACTATGCCAAGAAATTAAATTATTTCTAATGTAAAAATATCCATTGGAAGTACTCTTATGATCATTTATGCTACCCGTCCAATTAACGTCAGAGTATCCTGCAAGACCAAGATTAGTGTCACAAGTGAACCAAATCCCAAAATCAAGTGTGCCACTGACATTTTTAAAAATTCTTTTAATAGCATGCAGATGTGACTCTTTAGGATCAGATTGATATCTAGCACACACACTTACACTAAATGCAATGTTAGGTGTATTAGATGTGAGATACAATAGACTCTTTATCATGCTCCTATACATGGTCTGGTCAACACTCTTACTGCTAGGATCCTTGAGTAATTTGGTGCTTGTGCTCATAGGAGTTCTAGCATGTTTAGCATTAGAAAGACTGAACGTTTTCACTAAGTCTCTAACATATTTGGACTGAAAAATAAAGATTCCTTCATCCTCCTGTTTAACTTGAAGAGCTAGGAAATAATTCAATTTACCCATCATGATCATTTCAAATTGTGTAGACATTAATTTACTAAATTTAATTGCATATTTATCAATATGTAGATCTAAACACAGTATCATCAACATATATCTGCATAATCAAAATGTACTTAGAATCAGTGTGAATAAATAGTGTTTTATCTATATTCCCACGCACAAAACCAGACTCCAGTAAAAAAAGCGGTGAGTTTTTCACACCAAGCACGTGGTGTTTGTTTTAAGTCGTAAAGTATTTTTTTTTCCACTAATACACATGATTAGGAAATTTTGGATTTTCAAAACCTTTGGGTTGCTCTACATAGGCTTTTTTCTTAAGATTACCATTCAGAAATGCACTCTTAACATCCATTTGGTATAATTTGAATTTCAAGAGAAGTGCAATAGTCAAAAGTAACCTAATGAATTCAAGACGAGCAATAGGAGCAAAGGTCTCATCAAATTTAATACCCTTCACTTGAGTGTAACCTTGGGTAATAAGTCAAGTCTAGCCTTGTTTCTAATGACATTACCAAATTTATCACTTTTGTTTTTAAATATCCATTTAGTTCCAATTACATTAGTGAGTAAGTCTAGGCACTAGGGTCCATACATCATTCCTAGCAAATTGATTGAGCTTTTCATGTATAGCATTCACCCAATTATCATCAAGTAAAGCTTCTTTTATGTTCTTAGGTTCAACTAAAGAAACATAACACACAGATGCTACCTCATTCCTTAATTGCCTACATGTTTTCATTCCATCAGTTATCTCTCTAATGACTTGACTTGCTGGATGATTCAGTTTTACTCTTGAGGATGGTTCCAACTGAGTGATAGTACCTGCTGTGGCATGCTTCTTTTTTTTTTCTCCTCAACTTTTTATTCTTCAACTTTCTCACTTGGGACGATCATTTTCTTCAACCTATTGAAAAATAGTGGAATCAGTATAATTACCAACAGCTGTATTAATGGATTCCATCATTGATGAAGTTTTTAAATTATAAACACAAAAAGCACAAATATTAATAGAATAGCCCAAGAAGATTCCTTCATTCCTTCAGGAGTTAAATTTTTGAAGTTTTTTTTTATCCTTGAGAATGAAGCACTTATTCCCAAAAACTCATAAATACTTAACATTGGGCTTCTTGCCATTCCATAGCTTATAGGGTGTTTTTGATATACCAGGACGAAGATATACCCTATTGGCTATGTAACATGTAGTGTGTACTACTTTGGCTAGAAACTTCTTTGGAAGTTGCTTTCCATGCAGCGTAGAACACGTCATCTCCTGTAAGAGTTTATTCTGTCTCTCAACGACACCATTCTACTAGGGTGTCTTAGGTTCTGAAAACTCTTGCTTAATTTCATTTTCATCACAAAAATTAGCATACTTTTGGTTTTCAAATTCCCTTCCATGATCCATCCTAATTCTTGTGATGCACCTAATCACACGTTGCTTCTCTTAATGTAGGTTGAAACATAAAGACTTGAAAGCTTTAAAAGTTTCGGATTTTTCACACAAGAAATTACCCAAGCAAATCTAGTGTAATCATCTATAGCAACAAAGATATATTGCTTACCACCTAGACTTTTTGTGCATGTGGGTCCCATTAAATCTATTTGAACAAGTTCTAGAGGTTCAAAAGTTCTAATAGAGTTTATCTTCTTATGTGCACTTGGAACATGCTTGCCTAATTGACATAGACCACACATATTATCTTTTTTCTTTTCAAGTTTGGTTGTTCCCTTAATGAGCTCAGATTTGGACAATTTATGTAAATCTCTTAAGTTCATGTGCCCAAGTCTTTGGTGCCACAACTCTATCTCATCTAGGGTGGTAGTATTGCATATAAAACGTTTAAAATTTGCTACCGCATAGCAATTGTGAGATGTATGAACACCATGCAAGACTGGTTGTCTATTTTTATTAAAAATGTTACATTCAAATTTAGAAAATGGATAACATGGTTAGTGTCACACAATTGACTTATGCTTATTAGGTTTGCTTTAAGTACCTTAATGTATAAAACATTTTTCAAGCATTTAAAAATAATAGACTTAATCTCACCTTTTCCTTTTACCTGTGAAGTGCTACCATCACTAAAGGTCATCACACCATGCTGATAGAGTTTAAGTTTTGAAAATAAAGATTTATTCCCACACATGTGATTAGAACATCCACTACCAAGATACCACATATTAGTTTTAGGGCTGTTTGGGAGACAAAATAATTTAAATTTGATTTTTAAATCCAAATAGCCCTAGTTTTTGGGAAAATTTTCTTGATAAGTTTTTCTCACGTCTTTAATTTTTATTGAAATTCAAAATCTTTTTCTTTTTAAAATCTTTTTGGGTTTTTGAACATTCAAATTTTTTGGCTTTTGAAAAGGACATGGATTTTAAAAGCATTTTTAGAAACATTAGTAAAGACTTGATATCTATTTGTTACGAGAACTCTAGGATATGGAGTTTTAGAAAAACTTTTAACGTAATTTAAGGAAAGTCCATAGAGTTTGTGGTAATTATGGCAGTTGTGAAATTTAATCCCACAGTGATGACATATAGGTGCAAAGGACAGGGGTTTAGCAAAATTTGTAACTTTCACCATGGGAGGAGGATATTGTTGATGTCTGATTTGTGGGCACTCATCTTTAGTGGTGCTACTTGCTTTGGAAAGGTCTTTGAACTTGCGCTAGACTTAGAGATAACCTTTGGAGCTTCTAGAGAAGATTTTGATACTGCAAATATGATCTTTTCCCTAGTGTAGCCTAGTCCAGTTTTGTCTTCATGTCGGCTCTGTTACTTCAAATTTCTTCAAATACGTTCAAACTGGAGTTTATTTTTTCAATTACCTTACCATCCTGTTCTATTTTCTTTTCCAGCTTGCAAATATTTGCTCAAGAAATGTTGATATCAACACCATTCATTGAAAGGAAATCAGTCATAGATGAACAAGATCATGGGTTAAGCTGGAAAGGAGAGACAGTCGTCGGATTTATCCTAGAGGCCGACACGAGTTGGTATAATTAAGGCATTTATATACACCTTTCAATGTGTATAAATCGAGGTAGGTGGGTTTTATGTATTAAGATGTATATTTCTTAAATTATGTAAATGTAACCACGATTATAGGTAGGAACATGGTAGGAAAAAATAATATATCTATCCTAAGCATGTTTTATCAAAAATCTATGATGTATGCATGAGATATTATAAAAGGGGATATAAATGCTTAGATATATATATATATATATATATATATATATATATATATATATAAGACTGCATGTGTATATCTATTTATTTTGCTTCTGCTGTACTGGAATTGTAAAAAGGGGATATAAAAGCTTAGATATATGTATATATATTAAGACTTCTGCGGGTATGATTATGATTGAAATATTTATGAATATATATTATTATTGTTATTATTATTATGCTTATAAATGTGAAGAATTTATGTGGGTTAAATGAGAAAGTACGTTTTTGCTCATGAATATAAATATGAAAATTTGTTTTGTGAATTAAATTGGGTGGTTATGTATTCATCATAAATATAAATATGAAAATTTGTTTTGTGAATTAAATTGGGTGGTTATGTATTCATCATAAATGTGAAGAATTGCTTATAAATATACATCTTTGCTTATGAATATATGTGTGAAGCATTAAATTGAGAGGTTATGTATTCATAAATATAAATTTGAGCTTGCTATGTGAACTGAATTGGTTAGAAACCTTGCTGCATGAATTGATTTGGGAGTTAAAGTATTTATTAAACTAAGGTGGTATAGATACGTAGAATTGTGTGTACACAGATTTCCAACTAAGCTTTTCTTTATTTTCTTTTATTTTTATTTACTCATTGAATAATTAGTTATTTGTATTATGTGACATTATTTAAGAATTTGTTCAACATTAGGTTGGACGTACTTTTAGAAGTGAGATATTTAAATAATATTTAAATAAATATTATTTTATTGAAAGTAAAGGAGAATTGTAAAGATAAATATTATTATTATTTAAAAAAAATAAAATAGAAAATTTTAAATTTTTTTATGAATAATTATATCTAATTGGCAAACCTTTTTTTTTAAGTATATGAGACTACATTGCACTTGATTGTTAGCATGAAACTTAGGTCTGGGACCATGTTATTTCATAGAATTTAATAGGAAATGGATAAACACATAAAAGCTGGATTTAGGGAGAATCTTATGTATTGATAATGGAATTGTTTAAGATTGATTTTTGATATTGAGATCATAAAGAGTACTGAAAGAAAGGGTTCTAGAGCCCAAGGGTCGAATGCCCTAAAAAATTGCGCAGGGTGATTTAGCATTACTAGTAGGCTAGAAACCTACTAAGTGTATATATGGATTGTGTTAGCATATATTAGTACCGCAACTACAAGACCAGTTGCCTGTTAAGAAAAGATAAGTACATTTGGGACTACGAGACCAATTATTTCCCACGGTTTAGGCCTCGGGGACCTGATAAGTATAGTAGGACTGTGAAACAACATATACCCTACTGGTAAGGCTTGGGGATTTATTTTGGGTTTCGTTCTGTGACCACAGACTAATCTTGCAGAGTATTTGACCTATAGTATGATATTGATGTACGATGATGTGGATGATTGTGATGAGATTTATTTTAGCATGAGATTGTGGGATCATGGCTATGTAACTGTCAATAAAAACTATATGATTAACTAAAGAAATTGTGAGATTTATAAGGTTTTGCTTTTATGTTGATTAAGTATTGATGACTTGCATGATTATGGAAATTATATTATATATATATATTTTCTAGGCATGCGTGATTTAGAGTTCGCCTTCCTACAGTTAATGTTGCAAGAGTAGATGCTCGTGATGGACTCGTGAGCTTAATTAGCTGACCATGTTTCTAATTTAAATACATTTCTTTTATTAGGTTGTAAAATTGATATATATTTGGTTTTAGGTCCAATTTTGAGGCACGATGTATTATAGCCCTTTGTGGTAATTTTTTTTTTCAGATTTTGGAGTTTTATCTATTAGAATATTTTTATTGTTAATTTGCTGCTACTCTAAAATGATCTTGTTGATGTGATTAGATGTTATTTGTGGGTTATGTCCCCACATCCTTAGGTCGTGGATTTTGGGGGGTGACAGTTTGGTATTAGAGCCTAGGTTTAGGAATACCTAAAGATAGTGAAAAATTTTATGGTCTTGAGGTTATGTGTTTTGAAATGGGTTATGCATGACTTGATGTTTGAGACCTTGAGATTTTGAATCTAAATCTTGCTTTTCTTTATTTCTAGCTTGATGGCATCGAGAGTTGAGCCTATTGCTAGGGGTAGAGGCTATGGGCGACCCAGAGGCCGCAGATTCAAGCCGACTGTGGTCGTGGAGCTTAAGCTAGTTTGGGCCATAGGGCCTTAGTTGAGGAGGTACATCTAGAGTTAATTCGTGAATAGGGGGTCTAACACATGTGTAGGGTTTGAGGCTCCGCCGAGGGTGGCTCTTATGCCATAGTGAGAAGAGATGTAGTCTAGATAGCCTTTGGTGTAGACATTAAAGGTAATTGATCTTGCCACTTTAATATAACAGATGGCAACAACTATGGCAATATTAGTAGGAAGTAGAGCACGAATGTGGCATCCATTAGCTTCTAGTCAACCGATAGGTTCCTTGGAGTGCTTCAGGAGGATGAAGCCTCCCAGTTATGACGGAGTGCCAGACTTTGATGTTGTTGAGGGCTTTCTTAGCTAATGCAAGAAAATTCTTAAGGCCTTTTAGATCATAGACATTCAAACAAGAAATTCCTTTGTCATTTTTTAGTTCACGGGTGATGTAGCCTTTTGGTGGAGTATGGTGGAGAGTTCTCAAAATGTTACAGTTTTGACCTAGGAGAGATTCTAGGAGTTGTTCTATGAGTACTTTCTCCTTATCACTTTCAGGGATGTGAAGAGGGATGAGTTTATAGCCTTGACTCACGGGACCATGACAGTGCTAGAGTATGAGCGTAGGTTTGCTTCTTTCTCCTTATATACTTCTGAGTTAGTATCTACTAAAAGGTAACGTTGTAGACGTTTTGAGAGAGGCTTGCGTGTGGCCATCAGGAGCAGATTTGTTTCACTAGAACTAGAAGGCTATGAAATCCTAACTGGTCGAGCGATAACCATAGAGAAGGACTTGAATGATGTCAGAGCAATAAATGAAAATAAGTAGGGGAAGACTGTTGCCTCAAGTCAGATAACAGAAATAAGAGAAGACAAAGGGAGGGATCTAGTGAGTCCCAGCTATAGTAGTTCCAATAGGGGAGTGTGTCCCCAACTCAATCAGTAGGGAAGACGCAGTCTCAGGGTTCGATTGTGTGCCACATCTGTCACCAGCAAGGACATAAAAAATATCACTGCCCACTAAGGAATACATTGGCCAGGATCAAGTAGTGGTTTGAGCCATGATTTGAGCAGAGATCTGGACCATTGATATATTTCTCTTGTGGCCAGTTGGGCCATATCTCTAGAAATTACCCTCATGGTAATATATAGTGCAGTGAGGCTTTAGCAGCTAGCACAGTCTATTCAAAGTAGCATACCTGCAACATCATAGACTTTTCAGAGTCAGTTCTAGCAGGGGCCATAGTTGGTGCCTCGAGTGCACAGAGGATAGCTTAGGGTAGTCTACAGTAAGGGCAGAAAGGCAGAAAGCCACCAGCAACTACCACTCAGGGGAGGTTATTTTCAATAGCTCAGACTAAAGGACCTACAGAGCCGTTGTGACCTAAGGTGCATTTACAATGTTTGCTACACATGTGATAACTTTGATAGATACTGTGGCTTCTTATTCATTTATTTATTGGAGTTGTGTTTCTGTGCTTGGTTTGCTTGTTGAGCTTTTGTCTCTACCTGTGTGTGTTGAGACCCCCAGTTAGGAGATTTTCTTAGTTGAGAAAGATTTGCAAGGGCTATGTTATATTTATTCGAGTGCATAATTCATTAGATGATTATCAGTCTTCTCATAACTTTATAGTATTGAAAATGGATAGTTTTGATGTGATACTTGGTATGGATTATTTGGTAGCCTACTGGGCATTTATTGATTGTTCTAATGGTTATGTGACCTTGCATACTCCTAAGGGAAGTGTGACTAAATTCATGGTAGATCGCAACAATCCTTGAACTTTGCTTTTTCTTGACAGGTAAGGACGAGTGAAACTTTGTAACTTGTTTGCCAGCATGGCTGTAGAAGATGAGGAACAGAGTATGACTGAGTTACTACGTGTTGTTTGTGAATTTCAAAGGCATTCCGAAAGACTTGTTTGGGTTACCACTAGAAAGAAAAGTGGAGTTTATAATTGATTTGGCTCTGGAGATCGAGCCAATATTTATTGCACCTTATTGGTTGGCACTAGTAGAGCTAGCTGAGCTAAAGACTCGGATTGAAGATTTAACTTCCAAAGGGTTTATCCGACCTAGCACATCTCCATAGAATATACCAGCACTGTTTGTAACAAAAAAGGATGGTATGCTCAAGATGTGCATTGACTATAGAAAATTGAATAGAGTCAACATTAAGAATCAGTATCCCTTACTAAGGATTGGTGACCTATTTGATTAGCTAAAGATGTCAGTTTGCTTTTCAAAGATTGATTTGAGGTTAGGCTATCATCAGTTGTGGGTATAATCAGAGGATATTCCCAAGACGAGATTAAGGACTTAGTATAGCCATTATGAGTTCACAGTTATGCTTTTTGGATTGACGAATGCACCAGTCGTGTTCATAGATTTGATGAATCGGGTGTTCATCCAATATTTGGATCGATTCATTATTGTGTTCATAAACAATGTGTTGATTTACTCTCAATTTGAAGAGGCGCATAAGAAGCATTTTCAAAATGTTCAACCCTGTATAAGGCACTTGATTCAAATTGAGTATCTAATTTTCTAATGCATTGAAAACTTATCATTTTAGACCATTGAATGAAAGTGTGTTAAGGATTTGAGTTGACGAGATTTAGTCATTCAAGTATGCTAAGACACAGGTGGAGACTTAAGATCCTATATTCTGTGAGCTTTTGAGCTTGATCTTTTGTTCTTAAGGGTTTTGTACTTAATGTTCTATATGATTTTGTCCATCTCAATTTTCTTGAATAGCTTCATCACATTACTTTGCTCTGGTATTAAATGCACAAGATACTATTTTTGACATACAGGTATGGATCAATGCTTCTAACAATATGTTATTAACCTACAGAGTGATGCTAGGCCATCTTTCTTCCATTTGGAAGCTTATGACTTTTCTTTGATTATATTTGTTTTTTATTGTTGAATCCTGATTTGTTTTTGATTTGGGCAAGTATTGATTTTTTTCTGATTTTGATTTGCTTTTTGTTGTTGAATATTGATTTGATTTAATTTTGAGTTTAGGTTTGACTGAATTTCTGCTAGTTATTTTGTTTTTTTGCAAATGAATTGATATAATATCATGTTAATTTCTTGTGAGCTGTTTGTTTCGTTTCTGCCATTTCTTTTATTTTTTTTTCAAATTGATGTAATATCATGTTAATTTCTTGCAAACTGTTTGTTTGGTTTCTGCCATTTCTTTTGTTTTTTTGCAAATTGATATAATATCATTGTAATTTCTTATGATCTATTTGTTTGGTTTCTGCCATTAGCTATTTATTTGTTTGGTTTCCAGCAAACAATACACAGCACATGCATCTTTATGTCTGTCTCAAACTATTCAGTGAACTAAACTTTCGTGAAAAAGAATTGTCAAAACGAAGAATGTTTAGTTAGGATATTGGTTACAATTGTTATTGAGAATGATTTTAAAATATGCTTCTCTAGATTATAATAGTGAAATTCATGAATTGTGGTTTTCATTTAAATACAACCTTTGTTATGCAAAAAAAGAAAAATAAATAAAATAAAAAAAACCTAAACTTTCATTTAAATACAACCTTTGTGACTTTCATTTAAATGTTCAGATGATGAAGGCTATATTGAATTTGTACTCCACTAAACAATAATCTAAAAACTAAATTTTAATTTCGTGAGTCACTTTATAAAATTTGAATTATAAAATTTTTAAATAAGTTAGAATTATCTTTTAAAATCATTTATTTTATTAAATTTAAATAATTTTAGCAAGTAAAACAATATTTTATGTTATTTATTAATATACTTTATTAAAATTAATTACTATTAAAAATAAGTATTTTATAACGTTAAATTAATTAATTTAAATATGTGTTATTAAATCAAGATTAAATATATTTTTTAAATTTAACTAGTCTTATAAAAAATTAATAAGATTAAACACTTTATTAAAATAAAAATGAATTACTATAAATGAAATTGTATTACCAAGTATGTTTTCTATTTTTATTTTAGAGGAAAAATAATAATGGAAATCAAAAAAATTAAAAACAAAAAACATTTAAACAAAAAAAAAAAAACATAATTCCAAATTTAGCCCTAAATAGCCTTTTAGGGCTAATTTTTTTCTAATTGACATCTTAGAAGAAATGACAATTATATACTAATTTTTAGTTTATAGTTAAAATAATAATTGATTATAACTAAGTTAGAATACCTCTTAAAATGCTTTATTGTGAAACCTAATAAGAAATTTAAAATTATCTTTAATAAACTATTATTAAATTATTTTAAGAAAACTCTTCCAAAATAATAATTAAAAATAATTATTAGTTGGGGCCAATTATTAATTAAATATTTGTTACTTGGGCCACTCCAATTGAATTATCCAACCCATATATGATTGAGCCCAATTCAATATATTACTTGGGCTCAATCGAATCCAAAACTAAATCCAATCCAAAAATTACAAGAATGAAAATTTATCTTTAACTAACCATTATTAAATTACTGTAACAAAATTCTTCGAAAATAACAATTAAAAATAATTCTTAATTGGGATCAATCATTAATCTAATATTAATTCCTACCTTGGGTCCAATCCAATCCAATCTAAATTAAAATTCAATCCAAAAAATGACAAGAATGAAAATTTAAAATTATCTTTAACTAACAATTGTTAAATTACTTTAACAAAACTCTTCCAAAATAATAATTAAAAATATTATTAATTGGTGCTAATTAGCAATCCAATATTTATTATTTGGGTCCAATTTAATCCAAACCCAACCAAATATATTACTTGTGCCCAATCCAATTAACTATTTGGGCCCAATTCAATTCAAAGTCAAATCTAATCCAAGAAACAACAAATTATGAAACAAATAGACATATGATTGAAATTAGACAGGTACAAGTTTTAAGGGTTCGATTTGTGGTTAATTAGTGAGAAGACAAACTAAAAATGCTTTGCACAATTTTATAGTTTAAGCTAAATTTCATTAGTTGTGAACCTTCCATTATAACTTCTATTCACTTGCATGCATTGAATAAAAAGTTTAAATACCTTCCACTATGACTTTTATTCACAATTTTGTATTTTAAACAAATTGTCTTTAGTGACGAGACTGTGGTGGCGAATGATTAGCAGTCGCTAAAGAGTATTAACGACCGTTTTCTTCCCTTTAGTGACCCTTGTGACGGTCGCTAATACCCTTATTTCTAGTAGTATGAGTTGACTTTGATATTTGTGTTTTAGGACTACACTTGATTTAATTTTTAGTTCGTGCATTGAATTTACTGAGATTGATACTGCTTTACAAGATACTTTGTTAAGGGATTTGCAGGTCTTTTATCATAGGAAATTAAAAAAAAAAATTGTGCTTTATACTATTAATTTTTTAGATTTTTGAAGGTAGTTTAATTGATGAAATTTTAAATTTATTTCAGGGTTTCACAAATTAGTTGAGGTACGTGTAAATTGGTTCAAACATTTCGAGTCATAAAAAAAAAAAGAAAAAAGTTAATATCCTTTTGGAGGAATAAATTTGAGAGTTCAGAAAGCTTTTGCGGATTGTTTGTTGCCATTATTTTGTGAATGTGTGTGGTGGATCACCAGGTGGGGTTGGACTATTGAGACAGAGGCGTGCACGGTCATGGATATGCATGTGCATGGGGCGGCCATGATCTCGAGGATGAAGTGTTTCTTCTCCGGCGAAATGCAACAAGTATTGATTCCATAAATAATGTAAATACATACACATTAGGGTTTTGTGCATCTGATGTTAATTTTGACGGGAAAGTGAAAGAGAGATTACAAAGGCAATGCATAACGCCCTATTTGAAATAATAAATTTGATGGAAATTAATTTCAGGTAATAAGAATTCTTAACAATTTTTATGTTTGAAATTAAAATAAAATTTTATGAATTGAATTTGATTTGATTTTATAATTTATATTTTAAAACCTCTATACCATTTAAAATCTAACAAAAAACAGTACAATTTGATAATACTTCCTAATTTTCTAAAACTATTTAAATAAGTGAACAAATCTATTCTTATATATTATATTTATCATATTTTTTCTTTTACAGTGATATGGTCAAATTTAATATTTCTTTTAAATCAATTTAATTAAAATTTTTAATTTAAACATGTATTTCAACTATAAGTTTTCATTTATATATCAAATCAAATTAAATCAATTCTACTAGAGTAATATTTTCAAATGGAGCGTGACCGCATTTTGAAAAAGTTTTAAATAAAAATTAATATTTTATGAATTAATAATTTTAATTTTAAAAAATTTATTTTTTAAATATTTCAAAAATTAAGTCCAAAAAAATAGAATAATTTCGTTATAAATTTATTTTTCTGTAATTTCCTAAGTAATCCAACCCAACTTTTTAACAAAGAAGTGATGCATGCGGCCTCGCGATTCTTCCAAAATTTTATTTCCTGCATACAATGATGGCCGCCGATAATTATGATAGAAAAAGGTTTAGTAATTGGGTATGAGGTGTACGCGTTATTATGTTATGATATTACCCTAAATTATATATGTGCTTGATAATTTTTAAATAATATAATTATATAAATTAGTTTTTGTTCAATAATTAGAAGTAAACAATAACTAAATGAATTTAAACTCCTTAAAAATTTGAACATATGCTTCAATATTCCTTTACACACATAAAATCAATTTTTTAAAATATAATTGACTCGTAAAATATTTTCAAAAATAATAAAAAAGGCTTACCGCTTGTTTTATATAACAGCATAAATATTATTAATTTTAAAAAATAATATTATTAATAAAAATTCAATCCCAATAACATAATAATTTAATAAATATAATTTAATCAACGCCGGTCCTACTAGTCATATACCATTTAATTTTTGGAGACTTCATTTTTTGTTACAATAACCCCAAAATTAAGAGAGTAAATGAATCGAATCGAATCGAATTGAGTAGTAAGGTGTTTAAAGCCTCATTTGGTTGGGTCAAAAATCATCGAAAATTACAAAAAATTATAAATATTTATTTAATTTTACTTACTTTTGTCATTTTCGTTTTCCATGTGTTTAGCGTTTATTTTCAAAATTTAAATTTTGCAAACTTAAAAAAAAAAAGTTACAAAAAGTTACCCACATTTTTTTGTTTTTTTTAACATTTTTCAACTTTTCGTACTAATTTTTGACCAAAACCGTTGGAATGGTTTGCTTTTTACCATTCTAACAAATTATTTTGGTAAATTTTGGTTAGCCTTTCAAACACAAAAAAATGACTGACTTCCTTCACTTTTTCAATTTTTGTTTATTTTTGGTCATCCAAACACCCTCTAGATAAGATATGTCAAATGACAAGTTTAAAGAAATAGTTCAATTTGATTTGTTTAATTAACATTTTTTGAGTTAAACTGAAGCGATTCTAATCAAATTAGTCTTAAGTTTAAATTAATTAATTTGATATTATATTTCCCGAGTCGATCACATATTAATTAAATTCAGTTATATAACTAATTTAGGATTATAATTCAAATTTTATTTATTTATTTATTTATATTTTGGATCCAACTCAAGAAAACGTATCTATTACCAAATCAAGCTCAAATTAGTGTCGAATAATTTAATTAATTCAACTCCTGGCCCAAAACTTTACCTTGACTGTCGATATTGTGATTCTACTGCATGGGTATTAATCGAATCACTGATTAAAGTGTCGGTGGAAGGGGTTTTGGATTGATTGAAAAGAAGAAAAAGAAGAAAAAAAAAAGAAAAAGAAAAAGGAGGGCTTTAATTCAAACTAACGACAGAAGCAATCGAAGATGAGAGAGAAATCGTGCGATGAATAATAATTTTGCAGCCCCACACTGAACAATAATTTTCAATTCCAAGTAATTAATTCAATTATCAAGCATTGGTTGCATGCATGGCATCTCCATGGCATATTCTTCAAAAGAAGTAATATTATTGTTACGTCAATCGATGGTGACAGAGTGCCCCCTTACGGGATATTATATAAAACTGAGAGAGAGACCGCAATCGTGCCTCCAGATCCAGATCCAGATCTATCCCACGCCGTGTTGGGTGGAGAGTAAATGTGGACCAGACACGCCTTACGAGTTGACACCAATGCGATATGTATGTATACGTGTGAAATTTGTAATATTTTATACTAATAAAAATAGTTTTCCAATAAATTATAAAATATTTTAGTAAAATTATATAAGCTTATAAAATATTTATTATGTTATTCTTTTATATTTATATTTTTTTATTTGTATCAATTTTAGAGTATTAAAAAGCTTATATTCTGGCAATCTTGTACTTCAAGTCTTCCAACCATATATATTAAATTCCGAACCTACTTAATTGGTCTAATAAAAAAAAATTGAAATAAAATTTATAATAAGGTATATAACAAACGAAAAAATTCTCATTTCAATAATAAAAATAAAGAAAGTATACAAAAAATATTTTATGTATTCTATATGAAAGTAAAATACTAAATATGAAATATAAATTATATATATATATATATATATATTAAATTTGAGGTAAATAATATTTACATAAATTCAAGTCTGACCTGAAAAAAAAATTATGTCTATCCAAGATTATCTCATGAGCAATATAAATTTAAAACTAAGTTTTAAAGTAATCACTTTACTCAATGTGGTGTGATTGATACTCTTTTAATTTTCTCGACTCATTTTGTAAAATTAACTCCAAGTAAAAATATTGTTGAGGTGTGAGTTGTCAATCCTATGTTGGGGAGAGACAACCCATTTCAACTGAGAAGACTAACAAAACGAGAGATGACTTTGTCTCAACCTTCTGTTCTTTGGATGTCCAACTCATCATCTAAGATTGGGTTGGCTATTTTGATTTAATTCTCAAGTATAAAATGAGGAGTTTAAAGAACGGAAGTGTGCGCAGAGAGAAAAGAAAAAGAGTAGAGAAGAAAAAAATAAAGAAATTCAATTTTGTATAGAGAGGTGTGAGAGAAAAGTTTAAATCTTTGTTTTTTAAGGTGAGACATATTTCAGGTACTTTTGTCTTAATTTTGATACCAAAATATTTTGGGTTTTTCTCATTTTTATATTCTTTTTTTATGGTAGTAAAAATACTTTTTTCTGTCTTTGCCCACGGACTAGGCATTACGCTAAACCATGTAATTCGCTATGCCTTTGTATGTTGCAACTACTCTTTATTTTTTGCCCATAATTATTTTTTCCTACTTCATTACCATATTTAAATTCTCAATTACAAAGTTTGTCACAATGAACTGGTATCAGAGCTAAGTTATTTCTGTTGAGATTTTTAATATGGTAGCAGCTGAATATAAAGTTGTGAAATTTAATGAGAAAAATAGTTTCAGTTTATGGCGCATAAAAATGCGTATTTTGTTAACCCAATAAGATTTGCACAAAGCTTTGGATGAAAAGAGAAAACTCCCTGCAACGATGTCAAATGAAGATAAGATAAATTAGACTTGATGCCAAAGTACTAAGTGCAATTCAATTGTGCTTAAGCGACGGGGTATTACAAGAAGTTACAGATGAGACAACTGCGACAAAATTATGGCTTAAATTGGAGAATTTGTACATAACAAAGTCTCTCACAAACAGGCTGTATTTGAAACAGCGTCTTTACACTTTGCACATAAAGGAAGGTACACCTAATTCACCTTGACGAGTTTGACAAAATTGTCATGGATTTGAAAAATATTGATATTAAAATTGATGAAAAAGATCAACCCCTTATTGTATTATGTTCTCTACCTCCATCATGTAAGCATTTTGTTACAACAATGCTTTATTGAAAGAATACTATCTTTATGGAGGATGTTAAAGCATCCTTGTTACCAGAAGAATTGAGAGTAAAAGTGTTCGAGGATGGAAGTGAAAATCAGGCTGAGGTTTTGACAGTCAGGGATAGAACATTAGAGAGAAGTGATCCCAGCAGTAGTAATAGAGTCGGTCCAGAGCAAAATCCAGATCAAAAAGATTAAATGCTACTGTTCTAAGAAGACAAGGCATTATAAGAAAGACGGTTCGAAGCACAAACAGAAAGAGGAGAAAATAGTTACTGATGTTGCTGAAGAAAAATCAAATAGTGATAGAACTACTTTGTTAGTGGCAGTCGTTTGTGGATCTTCAAATGAGGAGTGGATTCTTGACTCGGTTGCTCCTACCATATGTGTCCTAATCGGGATTGGTTCACAACATACCAATCGGTGAATGGTGGTACAGTTTTAATAGGGAACGATGTACCTTGTAAAATTGTTGGTATTAGAATAGTTCGAATCAAGATGCACGACAATAGCGTAAGAACTTTTACAGATGTCCAACACGTGCCAGATTTGAAGAAAAATCTTATCTTCCTTAGTACTCTCAACTCTAATGGCTGAAATATACAATTGAAAAGGGAGTCATGCAGGTAACAAAAGGAGCTTTGGTGGTCATGAAAGCGAGGTTGATTAAAAACCTCTATGTACTTTAAGGCAATACAATTCTTGGAGATGCAGCTATCTCATCATCAGTAAGTTTAGATCATGACACTACCCAGTTATGACATATGTGTTTGGGGCATATAAGTGAGAGAAGCATGACAATATTGAACAAGCAAGGCTTGCTATGTGGTCAGAGAATAAGAAAGTTAAATTTTTGTGAACATTCATCTTTGGCAAGTAATGTAGAGTTAACTTCAGTAAAGCTATTCATAGAACTAAAGGTACACTGGACTATATCCATTCTGATCTTTGGGGCCCTTCTTGGGTTTTGTCAAAAGGTGAATCGAGATATTTTGTGACCTTTATTGATGACTACTTAGAAAAGGTCTGGATTTATATTTGAAAACGCAAAGATGAAGCATTTTTCAAGTTTAAATAGTGAAAAGTCATGATTAAGAAATAGATAGAAAAAAATTAAATATCTCAAGATTGATAATGATCTTAAATTCTGTTTAGGAGAATTTGATGAGATCTGCAATAATGAAAGGATCATGAGGCATGTACAGTAAAAAAAACACCCTAGTAGAATGGTGTAGCAGAACTCATGAATAGGACACTTTTGGAGAGAGCTCGTTGTTTGCTGTCTAATGCTGGTATGGGAAGAGATTTTGGGGGTAAAGCACTTTCTACAGCTTGCTACCTAGTGAATCAATCTCCATCAACTTCCATTGAGTGTAAGACTCTTGAAGAGGTGTGTTCAGGTAATCCTGCTGACTATTATAATTTAAAATTTTTTGGTTGTCCAGCCTATGCACATGTTAATGAAGGAAAGCTTAAGCCATGAGCTAAGAAGTGTATTTTTCTGGGATATATATCCGGGGTGAAAGGATATAGATTGTGGTATCCTGATCCTAAGTCATCTAAATTTATTATCAGTAGAGATGTTACCTTTAATGAATCAGTTATGCTGCATCTGAGAAAGGAGTATGTTGATAAAGGTAAAAACCTTGATATTAGAGAAAGAGTAGAGTTTAAAAATGGACCTTCCAGAGAAGTTACTGTTTCTGATGACCCATTAGAGAAGATGAGCAACATGTAGGAGCGGATGATGCACTACCTGAGTAATCGTATAGCATTACTAGAAGTAGACAGAAGAGAATCATTAGACTACCTCTGAGGTACAATAATGCTAATTTTGCCTCTTATGCTTTGATGATAGCAGAAACAATATAGTTTCAAGAACCTGTAGCATATCATGGAGCTAACATAAGTAAGGAGTCAACACAATGGACTATTGCTATGAATGAGGAAATTGAGTCTCTCCAGAAGAATCAGATTTGGGAGCTAGTGAAACTACCTGACGGCAAAAGGATTGTTAGGTGCAAATAGGTTTTTAAGAGAAAAGAAAGAATCCTCGGAACGGAAGATGCACGGTACAAGGCACACTTAATGGCAAAGAGCTATAATCAAAAGAGAGGTGTGGACTTCAATGGAGTCTTCTCACTAGTTGTGAAGCATAGCTCTATTCGCGTGTTGTTTGCTATAGTTACCATGTTTGACTTAGAGCTTGAACAGCTTGATGTCAAAACAGCTTTCTTACATGATAAGCTTGAAAAATAGATTTACATGCATCAACAGAAGGGTTCATTGTTGCAAGAAAGGAGGACCATGTTTGCTTATTCAAGAAATCCTTGAATGGCCTGAAGCAATCACCTAAACAGTGGTATAAGCGGTTTGACATATTCATAATTGAGCATAGTTACTATAGTAGTAAGTATGATAGTTGTGTTTACTTCAAAAAGATCGTAGATAGTTCCTTCATATATTTGCTATTGTATGTTGAAAACACACTTACTGTTGTAAAGGGCATGTCTGAGATTGTCAGTTTGAAAGCCCAACTTAGTAGTGAGTTTGAAATGAAAGATTTGGGTCCAATGAAGAAGATTTTGGGTATGAAAATTTACAGACATAAAAAAGTGAGAAAGTTGCACTTGTCATAGAAAAAGTACATTGAGAAAGTATTTTGAACGTTTTGGTATGCAAAACTCTAAGACTGTGAATACTTCACTTGCTGTTCATTTTAAGCTTTCAACGGCCATATCACCACAGTCTGAAAAAGAAAAGATAGACATATCTCATGTACTATATGCTAGTGCAGTTGGAAACCTCATGTATGTTATGGTATATACTCGTCTAGATATTTCACATGCAGCCAATGTAGTGAGCAGATACATGGCTAATCATGGTAAGGCTAACTAGCAAGTCATGAAATAGATATTTTGACACTTAAGGGGCACGACAGATGTTGGTTTAGTATTTGATAGTAGTGGTGCAAATAGTACTATTATTAGATTTGTGGATTCAGATTATGTTACTGATTTTGATACGAGGAGATCTCTGACAAGGTATGTCTTTATTCTTTCATGTTCTGCCATTAGTTGGAAAGCAACATTATAGACTATAGTGACTTTGTCTGCTCCAAAAGTAGAATATATGGCAATAACTGAAGCAGTGAAAGAAGTTATTTGGTTAAAAGGTTTGCTTGGTGAATTAGGCTTGAAATAGGATCATAATGTAGTATATTGTAATAGTCAAAGTGCCATACATTTGACCAAAAATCAAATATATCATAAGAGGACCAAGCACATTGATGTTAGATATTATTTTGTTCGAGAAATTATATTTCAAGGACATATTAGAATTCAGAAGATTGGTATGGTAGATAATCCAGCTAATATGTTGACCAAGCTAGTTCTTATTCAGAAGTTCAAGCATTGCTTGGACTTGATTGGTGTTTATTGTATTTAAAAAACCCTCTAAGGCATTACGGAGACGATAGGAGAAGGTCATGACTACCCACACATGGGCTTGAGGGGGGGAGAATTGTTGAGGTGTGAGTTGTTAATCCCATGTTGGGAAGAGATAACCCATTCCAGTTGCGAAGACTAATAAAAGGAGATATGACTTTGTCTCAACCTTCCCTTTTTTGGATGTCCAACTCATCATCCAACATTGGGTTAGTTATTTTAGTTTATTTCTCAAGAATAAAATGGGAAGTTTAGAGAACGGGAAAGTGTGTAGAGAGAAAAGAAAAAGAGTAGAGAAGAAAAACATAAAGAAATTCAATTTTGTGTAGAGAGGTGTGAGAGAAAAGTTTAAGCCTTTGTCTTTTAAGATGAGATATATTTCGGGTACTTTTGTCTTAATTTTGGTACCAAAATATTTTGTCTTTCTCATTTTTATATTCTCCTTTTGTGGTAGTAAAAATACTTCTTTTGTCTTTGCTCGTTGACGTAAGCATTACACTGAACTATGCAATTCGTTGTGCCTTTGTATGTTGCAACTACTCTTTAGTTTTGCCCATAATTATTTTTTCCTACTTCATTACCATATTTAAATTCTAAATTACAGAGTTTGTCACAACACATATTATTATTTTTAATTATATTAAAAAAAATTTCGCTTGGTTTTAAAAGGATAACTCAAATTAAAAATATTATCATCATCATCATCATTATCATTATTTGTATGTTGTGCTTTAGTTAAATGATAAGCTTACTCAATTACAATCTAAATATGTGTAAGTCCAAGATTTGATAATTAATGAATTTCTTGAAATTGCTCGTCCTTTAATTTTATTTTTAACTATTATTATTTGGCACAATTAACTTATTTTGTGTAATTATTTATTGGGATAATTGCCTTTGTACCCCCTGTACTAAATTACTTACACCTTCTGAATTTTAAAAAGCTATTTTTATATATCTTGTACTTTGAATTAAGGTAAAGTTGTAAATGGCATTAAATTTTCAAGTGAAAAGACGAAAGTATTCATTAAAAACTAAGTAGAATCAGGGATATAAGTGTAAGAATATAAAATACAGAGGGCATAAATGTAATTTTTAAACTTACTAGGAGTCAAAACCATTATGTTTGACGAATTTTTTAATATTTTCACTTTAATCCAAAGTCTATGGTATGTAAAGGTAAGTTTTCAATGTTCAGGGGTATAAGTAATTTTCACCTTAAGTATTGGGGATAAAAAAAATAATTACCCTTTAATTTGGTATCGGCATTTCTAATAAGGGACTTAGATTTTACTTATTAGATTCCAACTCAATCTCATTTACCCAAATTTAATAACCTATGTATTCCTAAACCATAAAACCCACTTACCCAATTATCAAGACCTATTTTTCCTAAACATATACCCAAATTCGAACCTAATTTCACAAAATTATATGAGCCCATTTTGATACCCACTTGACCAATTAGGTTTTATCATTTTCTTCGATCATGTGACCCCTACGACCGTAGATCCATAGGTGCAGCGGATGACTGATAAGGGGTGATTTTATATGGCCTTTGAGGGAGTTGTAGGAGGGTGGCAGCAGAGTTGGGAGCATATGGGAAATGAGAGAGCTTCATTATAATGGAAATGGGCTTTATTTATATATACACATGCATTTGCATAATTGAACACACCTGAATCTAAAATCCTTTGCATAATTAGGGGAGTAAGAGAGTGAGAGAGGACTGAGAGCTACCAAGAGGAATAAGGAAGAAGGAGAGACCAATAGGGGTAGCAGTGTAGAGTTTTCTTCATTCATTTCTGTAATTTAATTTTGGATGATTTCTCCCTGAATATTATTCCAAGATATGTGTCTTCCATGTCAATGATTTTCAGATTTCATTAACTTTTTAGACTTTTGGATTACCAAAATACCAATGATTTTCAATTTTTATCTAGGGGTGTTACGTAAGATTTGGAATAATAGAAAAGAAAAGAAGTGATTTAATTCAAAAATAGGAATGTCAATGAAACAGGGTACAAGAGCGTACTTGAACTAACCAAACCTATTCAAAACCCATTAACCTTAGTAGGATTGGAATGGGTATGATATTGAAATTTAATACCCTATGGGTTTGAGATGGGCTTAGAATTTACCTATAAGGTACTTGTTAAGTTTTTATGCTTATAGGATACCCTCTAGATGCCTATTTATTATAGTAAAATATATTAGATACATTCAAGTAATTATAATTTTGTTCCTAAAATAAAAGTAGTTACACTCTTAAGCTGATACCTATTTGACGTGGACTATTGTTAGCTGGTTCACATTTTGAAATGATAGTGAAATAATTAGTTTTGTAAAGTCATTTGATTATATAAATAGTGATTGAAGTTACATTTATTATGTCCATTATAGTTTATTTGAATGAGATTTTTTTTTTGACATAGAGAACAATAAAGATCTTGACAGAATAAAATTTAAATATATATTTACAAATATATTTGTTAGGCGATATATAGAACATAGCAATTATTTTAAAAAAATCAATTTCTAAACTAGTATTTAGCGAGTCTTTTTAAATGAGTATTTAACTGGTGGGATGGGATAGGATGGCTTCGGGATGAGTTTGGAATTCTAATTAATTAATAAAATAAATTTTGGTTTTTCAACTCTCCCATTCTCCCCTCCTGCACTGTCTATTAGAAGATGAAGGAAAGTAAGGAAAAGAAAAGAAGAAAAAGAAAAGGGTGAAAAAAGGAAAAAAAATATGTGGTAAGCCCATGTTCCACTCCTCTAACCCAAACACAACTTTAGGTTTAACCTAGCCTAAGAAAATAACTAGAATTCAATAATCCAAGTGAAACCCCAAGTCAAAATATTTAAATGACCAAAAATCTTAATAATTAACTAAAAATAAATATTGAATATTACATGCCACTTAGGATTTGGACGCATGAGAAGAAGGAAAGCAATACACGATTTTAGTATTGTAGATAGTTATAGATGCAGATGTCTAAGAAAATATTATTTCATTATAATTTTATTTCTTTTTTCTTAGTGATTTTATAATTTTCTTAAACAAATTATAATAATACAATGAATGTTATGTATCTAATATTTCTATAATAAAATATATTTATGTAATCTTTTTAGTGATTGACAAAATAAAAAAGAAAATTATTTTGGTTCATAATTCCATAAAAAATAATAATTTTGTACTATAAAAATTTTAACTTTTAATCATCTCCAAAAGGTCATTGAATATGGGTAGTGTTTTATCAATTTAATTGTTGACCAAGGAACGACCCCTACATGCAGCTCTTCTGCATGGGAATTACAAAGCACATTTGTTTAGCCTCCTCTCAAACCCCAAGCACATTTACTTAGTATCAGTTCCAAAATTTTATTTATATACACGCAGAACATATATATATATATATATTGTCTTCTTAGCCAGATCTAAAAATTTTAATTAGTGGAGATAAAATTAAAATTTTTAAATAAATTAAGACAAAAAATGAAAAGATAATGAGGATAAAAATAAAATTTTTCAGTAATTAAAAATAAAAAAATAAATTTAGGTGTAATTTTTCATATAAATGAAGATAAAATTGAACCTCACCTCCATCTGCTCCTGCTGGCATGCATATGTATTAGGTAGATGAGACTACTTGATTAATTATTAGCTGAATCATCTATGTTTACCTAATCTGTTTGGCATCTAACGTCGGTGTATTTTTATAATACTCTCGTATGACAAATGGACTTTAGAGCATGTTCTAATTTCCAAATTAAATCACTTGAAAATTCTATGTTTACACTAGTAATAAAGTCAATGAAGATTAATCAACAAGTGGGTTAAATTCACTATTAAGGAGTGTCTAATTTACTAAAAAAAAATTAATTTTTATATATCAATTTAATTTTTTAATTAAATTTTATTACCTTTCACTTTTACACTAATTTTTTTTATTTTTTATTTTAACCTTCCAAATACCACCAAGGTGCAATAATTAGTACTAGCGAAAAAATGATAATGCATCAATAAGCTAACTAATCAAAGTGACACATTTACTATAAGTGCATGTATGTGCATCATCTCAACAAGTATCCCCCTTTTTCATGTTTTTAATTTAAAATTATTTAGTTTTGCTTTAATGTACTACTTTAGCCTATTTACCCAAGAAAAGGGTACTACATTATTAAATCCGAACGTCCTCTTGTCGTTTACTGGAAAGACTAAAATACCCTTTCAAAGGGTCGACATGATTTGAAGCATTGTGAGTACCAAATTATCAATTAAATAATTGCAGGGAACATGCCAGCTTTACTGCATTTGGTGGAGAAAATTTTGTACGCACTCTTTGCTTTTTCTACCTTTCTTTATAATTGTGTCGGAAACACTGAGAAAATGGTACTGTCATAGCACAGATTTCTTGCAATGGCTGCGTTTGGGTTCGTTTTATCTTTCATCTTTTTTGGCTAGTTCTTTTTTTTTTTTATATATAACTTTTTTTTCATTAATTTTTTTTTTCAAAATATGTAGATTTTAAGTATGTTAATAGTATTTATAAAAATAAAAAATAAAAAATTCATATCTATTTGGTAAGGATAAACAAATAAAAAAATTAACTTTTTACTTAAATAAATGTAAATGTCTAAATTTTTTTATAAATACAATTAACATACTTGAAAGATATATCTTTTTAAAAAAGAGTTAAATTTTGATAAAAAAATTATATAAGATGAAAAAAAAAAAACTATCGAAAAAGTTAAAAGTCAAAAGTGAAATCAAACAAGCCTATAGTGTCCTAAATAGTATTACCCTCTTATTTTACTCAATCTCTCTCTCTCTATATATATTAAATGACAATATTACGAGAATAAAAATTTACAAATAAAAAACCTAGAATGAAGTATATCACTTACATCTAAAATAATAAAAAGCCTATAGAAGTATATTTCAATTATAAATTTATATATTATTTTGGTCTTACTTTTTAAATATATATATTTTTAATTCAATAATATTTTCTTACTTGGATTTAGTCTTTAGGATGAGATTTATTATTATTTGATCAAATCACTTGAAGAATCAGGCAATTATGCAAAAAGAACCAACCTCGAAGCATCACCACCAATGTATATGTTAATTTCCAGAATAATTAATATTATTTTACATGCATCAAATCTTTTAGCAGGTGTTTGATTTTTGGAAAAAAATAAAAATTAGTGTAAAAATGACACCTGACAAAATTAATTAGAGATAATTAAAAAAAATTATAATTTTAAAAGTATTTTTTAAAAATCTAAACATCCTCTTAACTTATTAGTAGCCCATAATGTGGAAACATGAACCTTCTTGCATTATATAATTACTTGGAAACATGGGTTCTAATATATATATATATATATCTATATATAACATATAAATAAATAAATAAATAAATAAATAAAATCACACAGAATATAAGTTGCTGTTTAGATAATATCCTTTGAAAACAATATATTGCCTCTAATGCAATAAATGGAGTCTCTTTTGTAAGATCCGTGATTACTGGTGGGATTGTGAACTGCAATTTTATTATTAATTAATTAATTAATTTATTTATTTTGGTCAATCATTAGACTAACACGTTGGCAAAGTTTTGTATAAGCCCACTTAAAATTACATTGTACAAAAATTGCCATGACATATATATATATACTAGCGAATAGTCCGTGCACTACTAGAATTTGGAGTATTGACACAGGCTTAACTCGGGCGACCGCTTAGTACGGTCGCAATTGGCAGCATTAGTGACCACCCAAGGCGGTCGTTATAGCGGTCGTTATTGGTCCCCCAACATTTACAGTCGCGCGCCTAGGTCAGTCATTCCCCCATTTTTCTGCTCCTGTGTTTCTCCTCTTTCTCCCGCCACCACGCTGCTGATTTTTGTTGTCAACCCTCCGCCGGAAACTACTGTCAATCGGTCACCGGAACTCACTGTGAGTCTCCATCCCCCCTTCTCTCTCTTTCTCTCTCTCTCTCTCTCTCTCTTTCCCTCTCTCTCGCTCTCTCTGTCTATACATACATATATATATAATTTTGGCGGATCTTTTAAGACTCAGCTTTGCTCGATTCAAACCCTAACTTCGAAGCGGAAATTAGAGGACGAATTTGAACGGATGTTGTTTGTTATGTTTTGCAGAAATGAAATCTGACCTGATCTGATCTGTTTGGTTTGAGTTGATTTTCTTTGCTGTGTAGTTCGCTCGTTGGAAATCTGGCAACATTATATTTGAAACAACACGATGGTTTCCTTTGAAATGAATGACCGCAAAAGTGAGTGAACATGCATTGTTTCCTCATATTTATATGATACAGGCATATGCAGGGTACATGTGTGCTTGTTTGTGCATAGATTTCTACATTTAGTTCATTTTCATCATTTTTCCTCTATATTGATTCCTTGATAAACAACAAACAAGAAATTAATATTGGATTTTGGAGCTAGCCTAAGTTACTTGCTTGATGATTTAGTGAAATTTCTATATCAGTACCTTCGGTTTCATCCAATATTCTTAAAACATTGGTCAATGTTCATCCTGAAATGAATGTTCTGAAATGTTGCTTTGATCAACTTCAATTTGTTTTGCTTTGGCAATGTCATCAATTTTCTTGTATATCTAAATGGACCATCACTTTTCATCCATCATCCTGGAGAAATTCTTTTGTTAGGATCTAGTAGTAAGAGTGATTAGCTTATCTATTTCTACTTGTTTTAGTTTTGGTGAAGTTTGTTTTTTACCATTATAGGTTCCACCGATGGAATTATTCTCTAAATTGGAATGAGGTCACCGGAGCCAAAGAAACCCTCGAGAACGCTTGGTATTTCTCATTTATGCGGATTAATCAAGTAGGCTATTCTTCTTCTTTTTTTTTTCTTTTGGTTTTCTGATTTGGCAATTCTACTGTTGAAATTTCTAATTTTGGGTCCTGATTTGGTTTCTCATTTGGAGTGAAAATTTTTTGATTTCGGCTGTGTATTGTATTGTGTATGCTGGAATGTCTTATTTGTGAACTTTGATATTGAAAATCTGATGCATATGTATGTATATATCGATTGTTATTCATGCTGTTGAGGGGGTGCCTTAGTTGTCTTAACTTAAATGGCAAAATACTTGTCAAAACCTGAAACTTTTTAAATTTTATTCCAAACAACCTAACCTGAATAAAGCATCTCATGACTAAACCATTATGCGTCGGGACAGTCTAGGTAACTGGGTTTGTTGCACACCCCTAACTTTGCTATAGTTTGCTTCAATTTACTTGTCAAAATTAAGAAACTCTAATACTTAGCTAGTTTGCTATATTTCATGTAATCTAGAGCTAGCAAATGTGGTAAGTTTGTCCTTTAAAGGACTCATGCTATGTGTCTAGAATTGCCTAAGAGAATGAAAGTGTGCCTATATGTCTAGAATTGCCTAAGACACTGTAGGTCTGAGCTTGCAATAAGTCTTATTTGTCTTTGGAACATTCACCTACAGAAGACGGATTAAAGCTGCCAAGAGCAAGACTTTCAAGTCTTTTACAAAACATTGACATGGAGATGTATTATACTATACTACAATGGACAGAAATTTTTAAAATGCAATCAATGTGGGAGCCTAATTCTGCTGTTTCTTTTATGAGAAACAATAGTCTAAAATTTAGCTTCTGGTAAAGATTTTACAATTTTAATAACTGAAGAACAAAACATTATAGGACATATCATATACAATCTTAACAACTGAGCCTAATTCTGCTGTTTCTTAAGCTGCAGCAACTCTTGGTGTAACAGCAAGCCCTTTCTTGTGTTCTTCAATCTCTTCCCAAGTTCACTCTATTACTCGTTCTTAATTCACAAGGTTCCACATGCCCCTGATCTTCTGAATTTTGAATACCAAGCCCTCCTCAAAACTGGAATTGCAAGTGCAATTTGAGAACAAGCCTTCCTTCGAGCCTTCTCCATCTCCAAAAACCTCTTCATATCCATTCCCAGATTCCAGCTTGTCAACCTTTGGTAACAATTCCTTTTCCTCTTTCCACATATTTCAAACCCTTGGCTTTTAAATGTCTTGACAGAGCTTTTCAGTTGCTTCAACCATTTTCTTGTAATGACCATTTCGTATGTCCCTTCACCTATGTAGCTACGCCTTGACCTTTTAATTTTCATTCCAAGCTCACCCACTGATCAAGTCTTCCTTTACACGGATCCCGCTAGTATAAATTAAGAACCTCATAGTTAGGATTTTTGAATAATTAAATGCTTATCAAATAATTTGCTGAATCCTGTAAATTTTATGCTAAAGCTTCGTCTTTGACATCAAGAGGATATAATAATTTAAAATGAATTTTGAGCCGTTTTCCTTATTTTCAAAGGTACAAAATGAAAAATGAGTTTAAAACAGAAAATAGAAAAAAGAAAAATAAACCAAATGACCCCTTATTTTTTCCTCTCTTTTCCCGTATATATTTTTAAATTTTCATCTTTGTGATTGATATTCTCTTTGCATTCAGTATATTTATGTGCTATTGCTGCATTGTTAAATTGTTGGTCTCATTATTACATATTTATCAATGTTCTTCAGGTTACTTTTATCACAGCAAGAAGAAAGACATTTACTAGAGAGAAATGTAAATGATAGCTGGTTCCTCAATATCAAAGCTCCCCTTGCTACTCAGTTCTAATTTTTTGTTTTGGTTTCTTTTTTTTTTTTTGAAGAATATTGTAATATGATATTGTATTAAATATTAATGATTTTGTTAATACATACATTAGCATTTTGGTTGCTAGTTCATTATTTTGGCATGTTAGTTTAATATTATAAAATGTTATAATACAGGTAAATATAAATATGAAATGAATAAAACTAACCAAATTAAAAAAAAAAATACAAGACTTTTAGTAGCCGCCAAAGCACTTTTAGCGACTGCTTTAGGCGGTCGCTAAAAGTCCCAACCACTTTTTGCTCCGTTGTGTTTTGGCGGTCGCTAAATTTGACGCAAAAAGTTTGTGACCGCCACGTGGCGGTCGCTAATAGTCATTAGCGACGAAATTTTCGCGGCCCGTTTTTTACGGTCGCGAAGCGGTCGCAAAAGATTATTAGCGGCCGCTTAAAGACCTTTAGCGACCGCCTGTAGCGGTCGCTAATACTGCTATTTCTAGTAGTGGTGCCTACAGCACTTCTCAACTAAAATAAAATATGCATGTATTTTTGTACCATCTCTTCTTTTCTATCGGACAACATAATATTGAGAAGCAAAGTTTTAGTCTTTCTCAATACAACTCTTTAAATATCATCATTAAGTTCTTAATGGTTTATAAGAATATAAAGTGACGTAAAGACAGAACAAGAGTTTAAAGGAAAGTTTGCAAAAGATTTTAGTCATTCATTAAAAAATAAAATTCAATCCCAACATTTAAATTTTAATTTGTAAGATGAACATTTTTAAAATATGTTCTGTTTTATTATATAGATACAGATATAGTTAACTTCATCAATTTAAATATAAAATTAGAATTAAAAAAAAATCATTCCACAAAGACTAATTTTATTTAAATATTTATAAAAATAAAAAAATACAACTTGAATATAAAATTTTAACTAGTTTTATAAAAATAACTTAAATAAAAATATTATTATTAATTATACGTGCTTTATAAAATAAAATGAATACAGTCAATATAACTAATTTAAATTTAAAATTAGAATTTCAAAAAATAGCTACTTCCGAACCTAATTAATATTGGATTTTTTTTCTACTTTTAAATGTTAAATACTAAGAGTTGTTGTAAGAAAAATAACCTAATTATTATTTAAAATTTTTTATTTTTGTATTTCTTAATTCAATTCCATTTTTATTTGTATTTTTAATTTAGTTACTAATATAACTGAAATATATAAATTTAATAACAATATTAAATTTTAAGCAAGTGGGTCACTTTTGGAACTCATGAGAAGGTAGGTCTTTTTTTAGAATCCAAAAAAGTGGGTCCCTTTGTAAGAATTTATAAATTTTTTAAATTTATTAAAATTATATGTCATAATTTTAGTGCCTTTATATGTAAAAGAAAAAGTGAAATTATAATATTTTAGCAATGTGGGATAAATAAATAAAAGTTTTGAAGAAAAATTTTAATTTATAAAAGATTTCGATCACTCGTTAAAGAATAAAATTCAATTTCAGCTGTTAAATTTTAATTAGTTAGAAATACATTTTCAAAATTCGCCCTACACACACATATATAAAATATATGTATATATATATATATATATATGAATACGAAAGTCAAGCCGCCTGGCCCCAGCACCAAAAATTCTAGGTAGCGACACGTTTTTCAATTTAGGCTCTTTGTTTGAATTATTGCATCACATAGTCCAAATTCACGGTAGTCCTCCAACCGTTACTTTATTCCTATGCTTAGCTTCCTATGCTTAGCTTGCACCATTCACTATCCCACAAATCACAACTAAACAATATCTATCATATCGATCGATCAACGCAAGTTGATGCGAACATACATACATATATATATATATATACATTTATATTTGGGGTAAGTTTTTATTTGTTGGACTATATTTGAAAAAGGCAAAAAAAAAAAAAAAAAGAAAAAAAGAAAAGATGTTTTGTAATGATGTGATTCTATTTTAATGGCATTTTTACCGTGATTAGTCTAGATGTAACTGGGTAAAGAACTAAGCTGAGCCAGGAAAAAAAGGTAAAGAACTAAGCTCTATAAAGGAGGGAGAGGGGGGTTGCCTATTAGCATAACAAGAAAAAAAACCCAACTTGGTGAAGATGGGAACAAAAGGAAGGAGGTCAGAAATGGCCTCTCTCGTCACTGGGCTCCTGCTGGGAGTAATGTCCCTCAGCTTGCTATCAGAAGCTGCAGCAAGCTACGCTTACTCCTCTCCACCACCACCACCTACGCCCAAGCCCCTCCCACCACCATACTACCCACCACCATACTATCCCCACCCCAAGCCACCACCCGTCCCCAAGCCGCCACTCCCCCCCTATAAATACAAGTCTCCACCACCTCCTCCACCGGTACACTACCCACCACCATACTATCCCCACCCCAAGCCACCACCCGTCCCCAAGCCGCCACTCCCCCCCTATAAATACAAGTCTCCACCACCTCCTCCACCGGTACACTACCCACCACCATACTATCCCCACCCCAAGCCACCACCCGTCCCCAAGCCACCACACCACCCTTATAAATACAAATCTCCACCACCTCCTCCACCGGTACATTACCCACCACCATACTATCCCCACCCCAAGCCACCATACCACCCCAAGCCACCACACCACCCTTATAAATACAAATCTCCACCACCACCACACTACCCGCACCCTTACAAGCCACCACATCACCCTCCCAAGCCACCACACCATCCTCCCAAGCCACCACACTACCCTCCCAAGCCACCACATCACCCTCCCAAGCCACCACACTACCCTCCCAAGCCACCACACCATCCCCCCAAGCCACCACACTACCCTCCCAAGCCACCACATCACCCTCCCAAGCCACCACACTACCCTCCCAAGCCACCCCACTACCCTCCCAAGCCACCGCACCATCCTCCCAAGCCACCCCATCACCCTCCCAAGCCACCACACTACCCTCCCAAGCCACCGCACCATCCTCCCAAGCCACCACACTACCCTCCCAAGCCACCGCACCATCCTCCCAAGCCACCACACTACCCTCCCAAGCCACCCAAGAAGCCTTACGTGTACAAGTCTCCCCCTCCACCACCTTACCACTACTCTTCGCCGCCTCCTCCCCACTACAATTAAGAAATGGATTTCGTAGCCTAAGGTAAGCTCAAAGTTGTAACTTAATTTACGTGCTTGCATTAGGATATACAAAATATTTAAATAATCGACACATCGTACTAATTCAGCTAGTTTTAGTAAGTTCTAGTAAAGATCTGGTTTAGTATCCACCCGATTTTTATTAATCTATTTCAAAACTCAAATCAAATTAATAAAATCGAGGCAGTTTGATAATGTATAATGATTGATTCAATTCTAAATTCAAAATTTTAAATTTCATAAAAATCAGTTCTGTCATAAGTTTAGCATGATTCCCATCCAAATGAGGCATGCACACCCTAGCAAAATAATAATGACTCGCGCTTGAAGTTTTGAAAAAATTTAAAAAAATAAAAATTGATATAAAATAATAAGTGAAAAATTTAATTTAAAGAATAAAAATATAAAAATAAAATTTTAAATTTTTTAAAAATTTAGAACTCCAAAAGTGGCATCCGACAATTAAATGGTACCTTGTTAGCTTTATTTCCTTGGGAGCATCCTAATTAGTTATGTGTATTTCAGTCAATGTAAAGTTATTATTTATTTATTTATTTATTTTTCCAGATCATAATAATGTTACTTATTATTTATTTATTTATTTCAGTCAATGACAGAAGGCTATTATGTTCCTGCAGACAAGTAAGGTGCAGCTCAATAATGAAAGGAAGAGTTGCAGAGCTTTTTATAAGGAGTGCATAGGGGAGAAGAGCAATAATCGGATAAGAGAAGAGAGAGAGAGAGAGAGAGAGAGAGGGGGGGATTTGTTCACTATTTTGATGTATTTCCGATGACTGTAGAAATGCTACCTGTGCTGGTCAATGCATGTGTGTCAGAGGAATCTCTGGTTTGGTAAGTTTTTTTTTTTGACCTCCTGACAAGAGCAGAGGTCATTTATATAATAAAATAAAACTTTTTCTTTTTAATTTCCTTTCTCTTAAACGTTTTAATATTTTGGGGGGGGGTTTGGAGTAAAAAAAATAAAAAAATAAATAGATGAAATTGATGTGATGTAAAAATGATAGATGATAAAATGTGATCAGAGAGATTTGAAAATTTTTGAAATTTTTTGAAATTTTTTATAGCTCCAAACGAGCTCTTTATCTTTATTCTTTTCTTTTTTTAAACACAATTTTAGAGTACATTTGAAGTGTCTAAAAATTAATAAAAATAGATAAAAATTAATCTCGTAACTCGTGTATTGGGACAAAAAATTAATATCTTTTAAAAAATTTTAATAAATTTTTAATAAAATTTAAAGCTCCAAGTTTTAATATTGATCCTTTTTTAAGGCATCGGCAATAACTTAGGATTAGGAGTTAGACGTTGTGCTTCTCTGGGTAATATTTTTATTTATAGTTTTTTTTATATTTATCAAATTTTCAAAATAAAAAACAAAAACATGTTTTTATTTTTTTAACGTCAAAAAAATGAAACTTCTTTAAACCTTTGAGCCCAAAATGCACACATAATAAATCATATTTTCACTCTTTTTCTTTCATAAAACACTCTATTAATTTTAGATACTAACTAGAATACTTTGGTAAATTTCATCGCATCATATTAAAATAATTTATTTTATTTAAATATTTTATTAAATTAAAATTATTTTTAAAAATAAAAAAATTATTATTTTAATGATTAAAACAAGACAAGAATCACCTCTTTCGTTTACACTTTGTTTGGAATTGTATATTTAATGAAATTTGATTTTATTTAGTAAGAATTTTTTCTAATTCTTATGTTTAGAATTAAAATAAAATTTTATAAGTTGAATTTAATTTTATTTTATAACTTAAGTTTCAAAATTTTTATATTATTTGAAATATAACCCTAGAATAATAAAATTTGTTGAAAATTCATTCTTTTCTCAAGATATCTAAGTGAGCGGATAAATTTACCTTCATATATCATATTTACTAATTACTATATTTTTTACTTTTTATTAACATGATCAAATTTAGTATTTTTTATAAATTAATTCAATTCGATTCTTAAATTCAAATATATATTTTAAATATAAAATTTTATTTATCAAATTAAATCAAATCAAATCAATTTAATTCTTTATTTTAAAATTAAAATAATTGTAAAAAAATATTTTCTAATGAAGTGTTAAATAACCGCGGATATAGAAAATATTGGATATCTTGACCTGGCGCGGCTCAAGTAGGCACTCAACACTCAGAAAGCCAATTGTTACTCCAAGATGTACTCAATTAACCCATCACAAAAATTATCATTTTTATTCTAACTCATTATGAAGGCAGCGTTTGGTGGATCAATTTTTAGCATAAAATAATTAATTTTTCCTTTGTGAGTGTTTAACAAAATATCATTTTTTATCATTTTTCTATTCAGTTATAATAACTTGCTCAACTAAAGAGTTATTAAAATATTTACCAAACATATAAAAAGTTACTAAAATTTGTTAAAAATTATTAAAGATTTTACCAAACACTCAAAAATTATCAAAAATTGTTAAAAGTTATTAAAAATTACTATTTATTTTATCAAATACACCAAAAATTTTAACTGCTAACTTTGAAAAAAATACCAAAAGTTATTAAAAATTGGACTTCTAAATGGCTCCTAGCTATCCCCATAATTCTAGGTATAAGAAAGAATGAAGTCAGGATTTTGTGTTGGGAGGGCCAAAAAAATTATAATTGACATTATAATTTATATTTAGTAAATAAAAAATAAATTAATATGTATATGGGAACGGTATAATCAGTTGACCTTCTAATTTTTGGATTATATATAACAATTGAGAAAAAAATAATTAAATTTTAGGAATACTAGTTCATAATCTAAATTTTTTTGACCCAAAAATTTATATTTACTATTGGTGGTGTTCTCTTTACTAAGAGTAACTATTTTTTAGAATCTTAAGGAAGGCCAAACTATACTATAAATTTTTTTAGTCAAAAATTCAGATATGCAGATAACATTTTTCAAAACTTAAGGGAGCCATGGCAATCCCTATAACTCCTAGCTTCATCCCTGGGTGTGAGACATGCATAATATATTGCTCACTTTCAAAGTGTGGGTATATGTTAAGAGCTCTCTTGGAGCTCCAAATTCTGCTAAAAAGTTTAGATGTGTAACTTTTGATTTTTTTGGGTGTTGGAAGTTTGAAGTAATTTTTAGAATTTTTTGAGTATTGGTGTTTAATTTAACAAAAAAGTTTGTTAAAAATTATGTAAAAATGATACATAATGAAATTTTATTAGAGAAAATTGTAAACTTTTGAAATTTTTTTAGAGTTTTTTTTGAAACTTTTTATAACTATGTCAGAATATATTATCGAAAAATTTTAAAATCCATCCGAACAAATGTTCAAAGATATATTGAAATGATCTTTTAGAGTTAGAGATTTTAAAAATTTTTTAAAAATTTGAAGAGTTGTTTAATACTCCAAACTGGGTCCAAACTGGGTCTAAATGAAATCAATTGACTTGTGATAACTTTTCTTAGCTGTGTAACATAAATGTCCTTAGTTGAGTAGTCAGAGTAAGACTTCTTGCACCTTCTTTTATTGCCTAGACTATTTAGATATCACTTATGAATCGCAAGCTTAGTTGTATCATCATATCCGGAAAGACTTTCACTAGCTATGTGTATAACATTGTGTGCGCAATGGAGGGTGAATAATTGGCCTCCTAATGTGCATTAAATTGTAATATATATACATATATATATATATATATATATATAATTAAAATAAAAATAGGCTTATCAAGGTAGATCTGATTAAGTGGTATAATGCCATGACACGTAATGTCTGTATGACTCACGGATACACTACACTCATTTTTAGGATTCAATACTCTACTAGAGTTTAATTACAATCTTGAGTTGTTACTCATCTTGGGATTCTTTTATTAATTTTTATCTCTAGATATGCGTGAATATTTTGAATTGATGTCTTGTGGAGAATTTTTTGAATATCCACGCATTTAAAATCGAAATATGTTAACATATTTTTTTTTTTAAATTCAAAATAAATTTTCTTTTCATTATTTTTTCTGTCAATTAAATCACAATTTGAAATCTGTCAACTATAAATTTTCATTTTTTAATTCTTGACTCATTTTGCACTAAGTTAGAAATAATATTAATCAGTTAAAAATTATCAACATGACTAATTTAAATTTAAAATTAGAATTTTTTCTAAAAACAAATTATTCCTAAGCTTAAATAATTTTTCAATATTCTTTGTGTTTTTAAATTTAAGATACACATTTTTTTTTTGTGTTTTCAAAAAATCTATTTTTTATTTTTATTTGTGTTTTTAATTTAATTATTAATATATTTAAAACATATAAATTTTACAACTATATTGTATTTATTTAAAAAATCCATGAGTCACTTTATATTGATAAAAATCACATCACAGCTATAGTAGTTTTATAGATAACATATATATATATATATAGTTGTAGTAATTTACCAATATGGGACAAAAGGAAGTAAAGATTTTATGTGTAAGAACAAAAATATATAAAAATAACAAAATTGTATTTGACTTAAAAATTTGCAAAAATAAAAAAATAAAATGGTGTATATAGAAAGTACCACACAAGATTTAATAATAATTTTTGATTAATTTTATTAAAAAAACTTATTAATCATATGTTATGCTTTATAAAAAGATATAGTCAACCTCACCAATTTAAATTTAAAATTAGAATTTATAAAAAAATCACTCTCTCAGGACCAATTTTATTCAAATATTTGTAAAAATAAAAATAAAAAAAAGTAGAATGATGAATATATAAAGTATCACATAAGATTTGATAATAAATTTTAATTAATTTTATAAAAATAACCCAAAAAAATATTATTATTAATCAAAACAAATATAGCAAATGTGACTAATTTAAATTTAAAATTAGAATTTAGAAAAATAATTACTCTCGAACCTGGAGGTTAAATTAATATTTGATATTTTTTTGTACTTTTAAATTTTAAAAATACTAAGAGTTGTTATAAGAAAAATAACCTAATTATTATTTTAGCTTTTTTTATTTAATTTGTATTTTTTTAGTTCAACACCATTTTTTATCTGCTTTTTTAATTTAATAACTAATGTAAATGAAATATATAAATTTAACAATCATATTAAATTTTTAAGCAAGTGGATTCTTGGAAACATGGAGTGCATATAACTTAGACACATGGTGCACATTTGATGGAGAGACAAGTTGGTGGTTAGAGGGGCGGCTGCCTTTCATGTCACATTAATGAAGGAACACAAAGGGCATGTCAACATCTTCTACCGATTATAGTTCCGGTCATGTCTATTTCAATTATACGGTGTCACTTTAACCATCACCGCACTATTACTCATGATGACTAGACATGGATGACACTGCTAGAGAACCTATATACACATAAGGGATAAAGAAGAGAATGAGATACCACTTACTTGACAAAAACTCTACCAAAGTTACTTTTGAACTTTCCTTTCTTTTATACATTTTCTAACTTGACCGTCAAAGGGGTGTTTAGGCGAACATTGCCCGGCTGGTAGTTTTTGTTTCTATGTTCGAGCCATGGATTGAGAAACCTAAGGCACGAGTACCGTCAAACCTTTGTCCGACCACGTCAAAAGTATTCTTGCATCTGGTCAAACATGTCAACAGAAGACTTTATCAGATTTTTTGACACTCCAATTGGCACCGTCTATGGGATTTGAGATCACACTCTCATAAAGTATACAATCTACCAGTAGTTAAGATGAGCAGAAGTATTAGAGAAGAACAACCTAGCTGAAACTCTCCCAGGGTAAGGTTGAAGGCATCTAGAAGGTCCATCGACTGTGAACAATCCCTTGCGCATAACCGATCCATTAGGCGTGAATATTTTGGGGGCCTAAATAGCCCGATGGCCAGCAAAATCGTCGACCTGCTGACTATGAGCTTTTGGTGCAGAATAGGCTCACTTTGGCCTAGTTTCTGGTAGGGATACGGTGGAGGGATTATGAGTTGAAGATCCTTCATGATCAAATGGGCCTATATACTAAACATTCATAAGCCTGAAACGATGGTAAGTGCTTTCATCATGGCCTTTATAGATATAAACATCATGAGCCATCTCGACACCTCTCCAGAAGAAGGAGTCCAGTACCACAAAGGAGGAAAATGCAGTCTCTGTTAGTAAATCACTCTTTCCTGCCCTAAGGAAGAATAGAAAGTCAATCCAACTCAAACTTGCACAAAAGTTAAGCTCGTTCTAAATGAAGGCACCTTCCAGCAAATAAACAACCTAGAGAAGATGGTGGTGATCTAAAAGAATAGGTGCTCAGACAACTGGTTGACCATACTGATTAGAAGATAGATCACTCTACTCACCACTTAGCCAGGAAAGCTCTTAATGACATCACTATTTCACTATTCACCGTTGATATTGAATGAATGGAGCTTCCTCGAAAGTTCACCCCCTCGAGGTTCACCCTTTAAGATGGCAAAGTTGACCCAGTAAGGCATGTGCATTATTATAAGCAAGTAATGTCCCTCTGGAGTTTCAATGATGTCCTCATGTGTAAAGTTTTTCCCTCCAGTTTGGGGGAAGTTGCGCTACGATGGCTCGATAGGTAGGAACTAAGATCGATCAACACTAGGACCTAACTGGTGGAAGCCTTTGTGGCTCGTTTCATTGCCAACAGTAGCAACCTCGCTTGGTAGACATGTTGATGACTATGAGAAGGTAGGACAACGAGAGCCTAAGGAGCTATGCTAGACGATACTTCGAAGCTTACAATGAAGTAGAAGGGTGCTCCGAGCAGATCACTATCTTCTTTTAAGCCCAATTTATCACATGATGATAAACTTTGGCGGTCATAAACCAAACACCTTGCCAACGATATGGCCGACTTAATGAACCATAGCGAGAAGTATTCCAAAGTTGACGATGAGACTAAAGGCACGGAGAAAGAGCCCCTGAAGAGAGAGAAAGAAAAAGTAAAGGCACATGTTAGAGACAAAAGGCCGATCAATGAGCAAGATAGGAAAGATGTGTTCGGGGTTGTCTAAAAGATCTTTAAAGTCTCGATCTTCAAGTTGCTGTCAAAGATAAAAGATGAGCCTACATCATGTGGCCTCGCAAATGGAAGGAGACCCATCTGAAGGGAACCACTGATTACATTGCGCTTACCACTGGGGTAAGGGTCATTGCATGGGAGACTGCTGAGCATTCAAATACTATTTGGAGGAGCTGGTGCGCGTAGGCCATCTACGTGAATTCATTGATGATCAAAAAAACGAGGAAGGACAAGCTGCTCAGCCTCTTAGAGACAATAGGCCACGTAACAATTGACTCGCCCAGAGGATCATTAACATGGTACATCTTGGCTATGAATCCAAAAGGAGGAGATCAAATCTTAGGCAGATTACATATAAGGGGCTCACCTCAGTTAGGTGTTTAGTATAGGGAGTTCTGCGACAAGAGGCCGTAAGAGGAGCAGAACAGAACCAAAGCAAGGGTCACCTTTACGGGTAGCGACTTGGAAGGTGTTTAGTAGCCACATAATAACGCCTTGGTGGTCACCTTAAATATCAACGATTACAAGATGCACCGCATCGTCATTGATCAAGGTAGTTTAATAGAAGTTTTGCACTATGGGCTTTTTAAAGAGCTCAGATTGTCAGAATCTGAGCTTAGTCCAGCCCATTACCCTTTGATTGGGTTTAGCTCAGTGCCAGTTTGGCCTTTTGAGAGAGTTATAATTCCTGTTTGAGCTGGGCCAGAGGTGTTACAAATAGAGTTCTTGGTTGTGGATGTTCACTCTTCATATAATGCCATAATAGAGTGCCCATGGCTATGTAAGATGAAGGCAATCCCCTCCACTTACCATCAAATGATCAAATTTCCAATACCTTAAGGCGACCATCTCTAAAAGATGTTATTTAGTCACTATCGGGTTAAAGAACATTCCTAACAAAGTCAAATCAGTGGTTAGAATAGAAAACACAATTACATTGGAGAACATTGGAAAAAAACCTGATGAAAAAGTAACCGAAGAATTGAAGTTCGTTCCCCCCACGAATCAGACTCAAAGAGATTTTTCCTAATTGGAAAGAACTTGCTGAGGTAGAATTCGAAAGTGTTTACATGGACGCTGTATGAGATGCTAAGGATTAACCCTGAAATCTTGTGCCATAGGCTCATTGTTATGCCGACCAAGGAACCAATCATTCAAAAAGGAAGGTAATCGTCCCCTGCGCTTGCAGAAGTTGTGATCGAAGAGGCCGGGAGACTACTCGGGGCCTATGTAATCCGAGAGGTAAATTATTCAGAGTGGCTTTCCAATACGGGGGTAGTTAAAAAAAGGACGACAAATAGTGAGTTTGCACTGAAGTCATCGACCTTAACAAAGCTTGTTCAAAGAACCCTTCCCTCACCAAAAAATCAATCAACTCGTTAATTCCATTGCTGAACACAAAATAATGAGCTTCTTAGGCATTTATCGGGATTATCACTAAGTCCCTATGTTCGAAGCAGATCAGGAGAAAATGACATTTATCACACCTAGGAGAGTCTATTGGTACAGAGTAATGCTGTTCGGACTGAAGAATGCTGGAGCCACATATTAGAAAATGGTCACAAAGATGTTCAGTGATTAGATTATTAAAAACATGGAGGTATACATCGACGATATGGTTATCAAAAGTAAGGTAAAAATCGATGAGCAAGTGAATTCCTTCTTAAAACCCAAAAAAGTGGATCCCTTTTTAGAACCCATGAGTTTTTTACATTTATAATTTATTAAAATCATATGCCCTAATTCTAGTGCTTTTATAGGGAAAAAAAATGAAGTTGCTATGTTTTAGCAACGTGGGTCAAAGAAACAAAAGTTTTGTGAATGAAACAGATCTCAGCCATTCATTAAAGGATAAAACTCAATCTCAACTGTTAGATCTTAGTTTGTCAAAAAGACATTTTCAAAAGCTGTCGTGTTTTATTATATAGACTAGCAAATAACCCGTGCCTACGGTACTCCTCAACTAAAATTAAATATGCACACATTTGTAATACCGTGAAATTTAATTTTTATTTTTCTTAATACCATTATTCAAGTATCATTATTAAGTTCAACTCAATGGTCTATCAAAATGTTATGTGATCCAAAGACTGAGTAAAAGTTTGAGAGAAATCTTTGGTTGTAAAAATCTAGCCATTCGTTAAAGAATAAAATTCAATCTTAGCCTTTGAATTTTAGCTTGTAAGAGGAACATTTTTGAAATGCGTTGTATTTTATTATATAGATACAGTCAACCTTGCCAATTTAAATATAAAATTAGAATTTAGAAGAAAAATTATTCCCCCAAGACTAATTTTATTCAAATATTTGTAAAAATAAAAAAAGTACAATGATGAATATACAGAGTTCCACATTGGATTTGATAATATATTTTTAATTGGTTTTATAAAAATAATTCAAATAAAAAATATTATTATTAATCATGAATGCTATATAAAATAAAATAAATGTAGTCAATGTGATTAGTTTAAATTTAAAATTAGAATTTAGAAAAATAGCTACTCCCGAACTTAATTAATATTCAATACTTTTTTATATTTTTAAATTTTAAAAATACTAAGAGTTGTTGTTATATGAGAAATAACCTAATTATATTTAAGTTTTTTTATTTATGTTTTTAATTCAACTTCATTTTTTCTCTATATTTTTAATTTAATTACTAATGTAATTGAAACATATAATTTTAACAACTCTATTAAATTTTTAAGTAAGTGGGTCACCTTTTAGAACCCATGAACAAGTGAATATCATTTTCAGAATCCAAGAAAGTAAGTCCTATATCAGAACTCATGAGTTTTTTACATTAGTTACAATCACCATAATTGTAGTGCTTTTATGGGCAAAAAAAAAAAAAGTGAAGTTGTAGTGTTTCGGCCATGTAGGACAAAGAAACAAATTTTTTTTGAAAAATCACATTTATTCGTTGAAGAATAAAACTCAATCTCAGCTTTTGGATCTTAGTTTTTAAAAGGGACATTTTAAAATATCATCCTATTTTATTATATAGATACATATATATATATATATATATATAATTAAAATAAAAATCATATGTTCTTTCCAAGTATAATTCAAAAAATTCTCCACAAGACATCAATTCAAAAAATTCACGTATATCTAAAGATAAAAATTAATAAAGAAGGGTGAGGATATTGGCACTTTTCCAAAAGTTTCCCCTACTCCTTTTCATTTTTTTGCTCTTACAAAATTATAAAACTAGCCTTATGATAAATGTCAATTAATACAAAACATATCACGTACCATAATTATCATTTCTTTCTATTTATTATTACAAAACTAATATTCTTCACTTTTCATTTTTATATAAATTTCTCCATTTTTTTATTAATCTGCATATTAAATAAAAAATCTACTGTTAATTATAATTTGATGAAGTTGTGTGAGAAAATTTTCTTAATATTTTTTTAAATTAGTTTTGTAAATATATATTTTAAGTTTATTTTATCAAAAATCAAGAAGAAAATAAATAATAATTATTTTTTAATTAATACAAAGTAAGATATCATAATCGTTGATCAATTCGTACACTAATAAAAATAACCAAAATAAAGGTAAATCAAATTGAAATTCAAAATTTAACATTCATCCCCAAAACTAGCCACCATTAAACCAAAAAAAATGACACTGTTTCAAATAATTCAACAGTTTTAACAGAAACCTTCTATAAATTACTAAGTAGAAAAAAAAAAAGAAAAAAAAGCTTAATAGAGAAATGAGCTTCATGTTTCACTCGCGGTCCCATGGCACTCTACAAATAAAGGGAGAAATATTTGTTTAACTTCAAGAAGATCACAATCCCTATGTTCACACAAGTTCAGTGGCCCAAACTAATACTAGAAAAGAAACAAGATAAAGTTGAAAGATTTGAAAGCTATTAGCAGGTCACAGATAAGTTACTTGACAACAATCCATAATTTCTATTTGGTTTTGAAGAAAATGAGTAAAACACATATGAAAAGAATAGTTAATTGATTGAGATCCAGGGCCTTGCCATAACCACACATTTAGGTATGTGATAACATTTTTGATAGTAACATCAATAAACTTGTGAAAGTGAACATTTTGATAGTATACAGTGGACTGGCAATACCAATATAATTAGGTCTGCCATGGTTTCATGAAATTTAAAATTGCAATAGATGATTTGTGGACTATAGATTTAGGTTTAAAAATTTCACAATGTGATCTGCAATTTATAGACCACACAAGCTATGCTACAGAGACAAACACCTAAGATTTGGAGTTTTTGAAGAAATTGTGATGGCAAGGCCTGAAGCCACGGGTGGAAGCTTTCGATTGGAATCGAAGTGAAACAATTCTATGGTGTACAATAAAGTAAGAAAGATCATTAAAAACTCATTTATACCTAAAACTAAGATTAGGATTCAAGCGAAATCAAATTTAGGGCTCACAACCGAAATGCTCGAAGTTAGGACTTAAAATAAAGAAGAAAACTGACGAAATCCTTAATAGACAAATTTGATGTGTGAAACCCGCACAAAATTATGTAAAAATACTCCAATTCAACACACCTTGGAAAGTTTATAAGACAAATGAAATGGATTTGGAGAAATGGAATTTAGATGAAAAGAATTAGAATGAAACATTTGAGCCTAAATTTTGAATTAGGGGCTTTAAAATGACGCAGTATCCAGACCACCCTTAGGGTGTCTGGACCAGAGAAATATTTTTTTTTTTGTTTTTTTGGGAAAATAAGGTCGAAGTGTCTGGACTACCTGATCTAGGTGTTCGGACCATAGAAAGAATAATGTAAAACAATTGCAATTCTTAAGGAAATTTAAACTATTTTAAAAAAGAAAAAGGAAATTTAAACTAAACTTTGAGGTCCAAAATTAAATCTAATACTTAAAACCAAAAAATCTAATATTATACAATTAATATAAAAAAACCCAATCTTGATTCACTCATAAGTTAGAGGATCTAAAAGATCCTAAGATTCAATAGCTCCAATGAAATTCTCAAGATATGGTTTGAGATTGTTCCCATTCACCTTGAATCAATTCTTATTCGTAAGATTTTCTATTTCAATTGTGCCATGTTCTGAAGCACTTTTCACGATGAATGGGCCAGTCCACATAGATTGCAATTTGCTAGGAAATAGATGAAGTCGTAAACGATAAAGAAGTGCTTTTTGACCCTAGTGAAATAAACATTGAGCGATATGTTGATCGTGTACTTTCTTCATTCTTTCTTTTGAAATTTGTACATTTTCATATGCATCATTTCTTAATTCATCCATTTCTGCAATTTAAAGCTTGCAGTACAACTTAGCCTCGTCAATATTAGCATTAAGTTGTTTAATAGCCCAATAGGCTTTATGTTCTAACTTAACAGGAAGGTGGCATGACTTTCTATAAACTAATCTATATGGAGACATCCCTAATGTCGTTTTGTAAGCTATACGGTACGCCTATAGGGAGTTAATCAATCACAATGACAAATCCTTGTGATTTGGATTAACCGATTTCTCAAGGATCTATTTAATTTCTCTATTGGTAAGCTCTACTTGGCCACTAGTTTGTGGATGATATGATGTGCCTACCTTATGAACCACACCATATTTAAGCAATAACATACCCACAGGATTGCAGAAGTGTTTTCCTCTATCACTTATAATCACTCGAGGCATCCCGAAACATGAGAATATATTCTCATGAAGGAATATGAGCATGACTTTATAATCTTTAGTTCTCGGGGCTATTGCTTCAACTTATTTTGATATGTAATTAACCTCTACTAAGATATAGTCATAACCAAAAAAAACTAGGGAAGGGCCCATGAAATCAATTCCGCAATAGTCAAATACTTCCAATACTAGAATAGGGGAAACAAACATCATGTTTCTACGTGTTAGGCTTCCTAATCGTTGGCAAGTGTCACATATGGTACAAAAATGATGAACATTTTTGAAGAGTATGGGCCAATAAAATTCACATTGAAGGATTTTAGCTACTATTTTGTTTGTAGAAAAATTGCCAACACAAGCTTGGGAATGACAAAATTCAAGTATGCTTAGTACTTCCCACTTAGGAATACAACATCGTATTACTTGATCAGGGTAATATTTAAACAAGTATGGATCATTCCAAAGGAAAACTCGAATGTTACGCGAGAATTTCTTCTTGTCTTTAGAACTCCATTCATTTGGGATTTGTCCAGTCACTAAGTAATTGGTAATTTCAGCATACCACAGAGAAGTGGAAGCTATTATTGCTGCGACATTAAACAATTGTTCATCCGAAAAGTTATCATTTATTTGAATTTTATCTTTGAATAAGCTTCTATTGGTAAACATGATAGATGATCAGTTATGACATTTTCAACACTTTTCTTATCTCTTATTTCGAGGTCAAATTCTTGTAAAAGTAATATCTGACGAATTATTTGTCGTTTGGCCTCTTGTTTGGTCAACAAGTAATTAAGAACAAAATGATCAATAAACACTATAATTGTCGAACCAACGAGATAAGGGCAAATCTTTTCAAGGGCAAAGACAATTGCTAACATTTCCTTTTCAGTTGTCATGTAATTTCTTTGCACATCATTAAGAGTTTTACTTGCATAATAAATGACATGCGCCTTTTTATCTTTTCTTTGCCCTAGTATAACACCAACACCAATAGTATGGTCACTTGCATCACACATAAGTTTAAATGGAAGTGACCAATCAGAAGATTGAAGAATAAATGCTGTAGTCAAACAACCCTTGAGTTTTTCAAATGCCTTTTGACATTGGGGTGTCCATTCAAAAGGTGTGTCTTGTGTTAATAAATGACATAAGGGTTTTGAAATTTCACTAAATGATTTAATGAACAGCTAACAAAATCTAGCATGCCTCAGAAATGATCTAATGTCTTTCACAAATTATGGAGTCAAAAGCTTTTGAATCAATTCAACCTTAGCTTGATCCATTTGATTGCCTTTGTTGGAGATAGTATACCCTAAAACAATGCCTTGGGTCACCATAAAGCAACATTTTTCCTAGTTAAGAACTAAATTTTTCTCTTCACATCGTGTTAAAACTAGATCAAAGTTCTTTAAGCACTGCTCAAAAGAATCACCATAAATAAAGAAATTGCCCATAAAGACTTCAATGATTTCTTCTACCATTTCACTAAATATGCTAATCATGTAATACTAAAAAAGTAGTAGGAGCATTATAGTTTTATATGCAAAAGTGCCAAAAGGTTAATAAAGTAGTTTTAGCTTAATCTTCTAAGGCAACTTCTATTTGACTGTAGTCCGAGTAACCATGTAGAAAATACTAATACACATGCCCAGCTACTCTTTCTAAAACATGATCTAAAAATGAAAGAGGGAAATGATCTTTTTTTGTCACTGCATTGAGTTTTCCATAATCAATGCATACTCTCTAACCAGTTTGAATTAGAGTTGGAACCAGCTCGTTATTCTCATTCTGAACCACTTTAACACCAGATTGCTTTGGAACTACTTGTGTAGGGCTCACACATTTAGAATCAAAGATTGGGTAAATAATTCCTATGTTAAGTAATTTCAATACCTCAGCTTTCACTACTTCTTTTACATTTGGATTGAGTCGTCTTTGCATTTGGCATCTTTTTCCAGATATATTTGATGTGTGCAAGGAAATGGACTAATTCTAGTTAAATCTGCCACCGACCAAGCCAAGGTGTTTTTATGGCTTTTTAAAAGATTCACTAGTTGATGCTCTTGGTCAGTTTTCAATTAAGAAGAAATAACTACTAGATAAGTCTCCAAGAAAAGCATATTTCAAATTACTAGGTGGGGGTTTTCTATCAGAACTTGGACCTTTCACTTCTAATGATTCTGCTATATTTAAAAGTGGTCCCAAGTTTCCAAGGTTGGCACCTATTTCCTAACAAACATTGTTAGGTAAATCTCTAACCAATCAAAAATTATTCCTACCTCATCACTTTGAACCATAGAATTCAATCTCTTCTCACTAAAGCAAATTGCTCTCTCTAAAGGATTTTCAATGAATTCATAATCGATATAATCTTGGATTATAATTTCAACTAAGTCTACTTCTTGTGCATCACACACCTCTTTTGGTTGTTTACTAATGTGAAAGATATTCATTTCAAATTCAATATTACCAAAAGACATTTTTATTGATCCATTCCTGTAGTTTATAAGGGTATTTGATGTTGTCAAGAATGGCCTTCCAAGAATTATAGGTGTCTGATTTGATGCAGATAAACTAGTTAGTGGTTGAGTGTCAAGGAAAATGAAATCCGTTGGAAAGTAAAAGTTCTCCACTTGCACTAGTACATCTTCAACTATACCTTACAGGTTGATTGATCTATTAGCAAGTTGTAAAGTCATGCGAGTTGGTTTTATTTCTCCCAAGACCAGCTGTTCATACATTGAGTAAGGAAGTAAGTTTATGCTTGCCCCTAAGTTAAGTAATGCTCGACTAATATAGTACTCCATATGTGACAAGAGATGGTAGGACAATATGGGTCCTTATATTTTGGGGGTGTACAATATTACAATATGACACTTGCTCGCTCAGTGAGAAATGCTTTTCTCTTTTACATTTAATCCCCTCTTTACAGTACATAATTCTTTTAAGAACTTAGCATTTTGAGGGATTTGCTCAATTGCATCAAGTAGAGGTATATTGATTTTTACTTGCTTGAATACCTTTAATAATTCATTAGTTTGGGCTTCTTTTTTTACTTTAAATGATTGTTGAGGAAATGGTGCCTTAGGAACATATTCTCTAGGCACTATTAATGGTTCTTTATTTTTTCCTTTCTCATTTTCTTCTTTCTCCTCTTTACACTCTTCTTTTTTAGACTCTCTTTCATCAATTATTATTGGATGCTTTCTTACCTTCTTATTATCCTCCAACATTTGCTTAGGTTTCAACTCTTCCCTAATATTAACCACTATAGGGTGAATGGTTTTATGTATAATTTTACCATTCCCAAGCATCATGATGTTTTGAACCTATTTAACATTCCTAGGTAAGTTAGAAGATCCTTCAACTTGTTTAACTTGAGCTCCTAGATTTGGATGAGGTTGTGCAGGAAATTGACCTTTTGGTTGAGAACTTAATGTTTGAGTCAGAATTGTTAATTGATTCCTAATATCATCTAGGGCTCTGTTATTTTAAGCCCACAGTGTATTCATAAATTGTTGAAGTGTCTCTTCAGTGGATCTCTTGTTTAGGGGAAGATAAGTATTATGAGATGGTCCCACATTCTGAGACAATCCTAAGCTATGGATTGGAACTTGAGGAATAGGAGGAGATGGAGCATGATATGGTTGTGGTATTTGTGCTTCTTTATTTCTCTAACTAAAGTTAGGTTGGTTCTTCTAAGTCAAATTATATGTTATAGAATAAAGGTTTCCCCCTTAATTTTGTCCCCGATATGGTGGGCGAAGTTGATTCACAGCATGGATAGGGAGTTCACTAGATTGCTGGCCTTGCGCAACTTCTCTACAAATTAGGTTAGTAGGAAAATCAGTCTTATGTGCTTGACTATCACACACAGTACAACAAACACTTGCAACGGGTTCTTTAATAGCAAGTGTGCCTTTTATTATCTTCAACGTCTCAATTTCCCTTGTTAGTGTTACTAGTTTTGCCTTGAGGTCATCAGATTCATTTAATTAGTGCATACCTCTGCTTGGTGTAATACTAGCAACTTAGATATTTTGAGATCCCATAATATCCCAAGTTTGTGCATTTTCAGCTAGGAATTTAAAGTACTCAATATACTTCTTTAGGAGTCTTATCATAAAACTACCCATTGCACATGGTTTCCACAAATTATTTTAGTTGTGGTGTCAGTGATCCATAGAAGATACTCACAAGATGCCAAACTTTAAGTCCATGGTGTAGACAAAAATGCAATATAGTTTTGAATCTTTCCCAACACTAATAAAAAGTTTCACCAGTTTAAGGGGCAAAGTTCAAAATTTGATGTTATATGGCATCAGTTCTATTGGGAGGGAACAATTTCTTCAAGAACTTAGCATGCTTTTCATCCCATGTAAGCATAATTTTAGATGGTAAAATTTCAAACCATCTAGCAGCTTTGTCTTTCAGTGAAAATGGGAAAAGCTTAAGGAATACTAAGTCTATAAGACATTCTTGATCCTTGATAGTGACACAGATGTTTCTAAAGTGAGTAAGATGATCATATGGATTCTCAGAACCTATACCATGAAATGTACGGAACAATTGGATCATACCATGTTTAAAGTTGAAAGCTCTTTGATTTTTTGGTCACTTTATGCAAGATTCAGGATTGCGTCTGTCTTGTTGCAATATGTCCCTCATGGAATGTCTAGCAGCAACATCTTGGTTATCAGCCATTTCTAAAGTAAGAGTAGGAAAACTAGGAATTTGAAATCCTACAAAGAGGTTCTCAGGTTCGAAAGGAGGATCTATGGGTTCAGGATGTCTTAATCTACTGTTCTTCCCACAATTCCAATGCTCATATGCTAATTACTAGCTCTTTAAACACATTGGTGTTCAGACCACTCGTCAGGTTGTCCAGAGAGCAGTAAAATGTTCTGGGCAATTTAGAAGGAAATTAAAGGAATTTTTTTTAAAGGATAGTAAATTAACTTAAACCTAAAATAACCTAAAAAGCAAAATTAGGTTTCTCAGTAATGGTGCCAAAAACTTGACCACCTCTAAATAATGCAGTTATAATTTAACCCCCAAGTGCAAGGGTGTGCGGTGTAGTTTTAACTCAGTGAGACCAGGATTGTATCCTCAGGGAACCTAATGTAATAATTTCTAAGTTGCAGAAGATATAAACAACTCACTACCTAGTTTACAGTTACTAATTTCCAAAGTTTGAGTTGAACAGATTTTCTTAATAAAATAATAACTAAATTTCTCAACTTAAATATATTAATTAATAAAAACCTATATACTGATAACCAGCAAATAAAATTAGTAAATAATGAAACAACCAATAAATAAAATTTAAAACTACAAACTAAGTCAAAATATGATTGAAATCAATAAAAAACGATCCTTGATTCAACTGTTAATTATAGGTGAAAATACAAATTCACAATCCAATGTGCAATTAACTATGGCTTAAAATTCATGTAAAGGAAAGTTAAATTGGAAAATATTATATTGAAAAATATTAAAATTTCAAAAACACAGTTTTATATTCACGTTCAGGATTTTAAAAACTTGAAGATTTTTCTTTAATACAATTTTAGTACAAATCTAATTCATTTATTTCAAAAATACAATAGAAAATTTTAATTCAAAAATTCTTATCAAGAATTACAAAAAATATGATCAAGGGTTTTCATTTTCACATACATAAATCTACGCACTTCATATTGATCTTAGCATTCCACCATTCCTTGATTCAACGTATCAAAGTTAAAGAACTTAGCCTAACATTATTTCAATGTAAAACTTGAATATATAAAAGAAAACAGCAATAAAACATAAAATATACTTCATTAAATAAGAATCAAAACAAAATACCGTACTTCAAAGTAGAAGGATTACATGATCTGTGAGCAATAATGACCAAAGCTACTTCAAAAGCTAATTTAAAAGCCCCCAATTGCATTCTACTGATATGGAAAAAAATAATATTAAAGAAAATATATGATGGCTGAAAGAAAACTCTCTATATATAGTTTAAACTTGAACCCTAAAACTTAAGTTCCCGTCCATACTGCCCGTACGCCTCCAGACCACCCAAATGAGCGTCCAAATAGTAATAAGGTTCCAACTTTAATTTTTTTCTTTCTCCTTATTCTCCAGTCATGCCCTTGCTCTGGTTCGAATTGGTCATTGGGTTGTTTGGACCACTGTGTCCTTTTCATTACTTTCATCATCACTTATCTCAATAATTTCCTTTTTTCACTGCATTTGGAAAACGAAATAGAATAGATATTAAAAATAACCAAAAACTATTAAATTATTAAACAAATGTATGATTTATTACCTAATTGTTTGGCTTGTCACTACACTTTTAAAGTGTAATCAGTATATTTGATGACTTACTTGTTGAGACCCCTGTATTTGAGTGGAAGTATGATTCTAATTATGGTTGGGCTCCTACTTTAGTCCAACATGACTATTATGAAAGTAAATTTTATTTATCATTCTCTAAAAGTTCAACAGATAGGCTTGAGAGTGAGAGTGGAGCGCACATCTTCTCTTGTGCCCTAACCCAAACTGAGAATCCTACTAAGGAAACTGAACATGTTTTGACCAAGACTGACCACACATGTATGGCAGTGGTGAAGACCAAAAAGGTAGCTTGCATTAACTTCTTAGGTGTTAAGGGGATACTAGTGAACACACAACCACATTTCATGTTCACATATGTAAATAACTTTAGGCCATATTTGGGATTCAAGGATCTCTACAAGGCTATACATTCTCCAGTGTTCTTTGCACTTAGAGCACACTTACTCTCGGTGCCTTCCAGGGCTGAGGAGGACATCATTGAGTCGATTGACCTATTTTTTTACTCACTCATTCATCTGAGGTTGAGAGTGATGCACACCTCTCACCTCTTAACTTGGCCTCACCCAAAAGTATTATTCTAAGCATTGTGAGCGATTACATAGTAACCAATCATCATTGGGGGTGATTACGTTGATTTTGTGGGCATTAAGAGACTGATTGAGCCCACGATTTCCGTATCTGTAGATTTCTTGGGTGTCAAGGGACTAATTGAGCCCATTATATCCACACCTGCACTTACACTTTGCCATATTTAGGGTTTATGAACCTCACTTTACTTTTCTTCATTTGTTGTGTTTTACACCCAATGAGTGTCCCCTTTTGGTGCTTTAGGGGCTCGAAGAGAACATCTCATTTCTTAAATCATTTGTGGACCTATGGGATAGAGAGGGTGTTGGGTAACACCCTTTCGTCATTTTTTTTGTACGTAGTAGATTAGATTTTTCTTTCTTTATTTTCTTATGTTTTGTTAGTTTAGTTTTTCTTTTCTTATATTCTTTTCTTTTATTTTCATTTTGTTTGTGCACTAACTCTTTTTCTTGTTTTATTATTCTTTTATTTTTATTTTCTTTTAATTCTAACATTTTTCTTATATAGTTCATGTATTGTCTTCAAATAAGGAAGCTCTTGAGGTAATATTCTTCCTTTCCTTTTATTTAGTCTTGCACTTCTAATTGGTACTTTATATATATAATTGTTGTTATTCGGAGTGCTTTAGAATCTAGGTTGAGGGATAGGCCTTAAGTGGCTTGAATAATGGGCGTATGCTTGGTTTATTTTATGCTTTATTCTTATTTGTGCCCATAGTGGCTGTTGTTTCATACTCATCATGCTCACTATTGCACACTACAAACCCACATATGCTTCTAGTTCTCACATTGAGGATAATGTGAATTTTAAGTTGGGCATTAGGGTTCACATGATGAATTGATTTGACATGCATTGAATGGACAAAATTTTTTTCAAATCATGAGCAAATTAAGGTTATCTTAACTTAGCGTACCTAGATCTTCTTTGTGTCTCTAAATTGGTTTAATGTTAGTGTTAGTCATGAAAATAATAAATGATTAGATTTCAATCTTGAATAAGGCACTTGATTCAAACTGAGTATATAATTTCGTAATGCAATGAAAACTTATCATTTGAGACTATTAAATGAAAGTGTGTTAAGGATTTGAATTTATGAGATTTAGTCATTCAAGTATACCAAAACATAGGTGAAGACTTAAAACCCTATATCATGTGAACTTTTGAACTTGATCTTTTGTTCTTGAGCTTTTGTACTTAATGTTTTATATGATTTCTTTCATCTCAATTTTCTTGAATAGCTTCATCATATTACTTTGCTTTGGTATTAAATGTACAAGATACTTTTTTTGACATACATATATAGATCAATGCTTCTGACAAAACCTAGAGAGTGATGTTAGACCATCTTTCTTACATTTAGAAGCCTGTGACTTTTCTTTGATTATATTACCCTCGGAGCCACTTTAATTTGATTATATTACCCTTGGAGCCACTTTAAAGCCTTTGAAGAATAAAAATAATGTATGAAGTTTCTTATTTTAGCCACATTTATAACCCTTTAGCCTTAGATATATAGGTGAACCAACCCTTGTATGTTACGAGATACTTGTGCAAAAATTATAACAATGTGTATAAGGGAAGAGATGGTAATTAATTGGAAAATGTGGTGGAACAAAAAGAAAAATTTGAAAAAAAAAGAAAAAAAATTAGACTTAACATTTCATAAGTTCATTATTATTAGTCCCATGAAAAAGAAAAAAAAGAACAAAAGAAAAAAAAACAATAAAGTTTCAATATTTAGCATTCAAGGAATTAAAAAGAGAAAAGTTGGAGAGTACTTTATTGTACTATCATTATAATCCTTGGACATGCACATTATTTTTTCCTATCCTTTATTTGTCTAACCAATAGCCCATGGCCAAGCTACAACCTAGTAAAGACCTAATGGACTTTAGGTGAAAGACACTTATAAAACATTGAACTATTTCATGTGGTTGATAGTAGGTTTCTTGTTTATGCATTAATATGTTCCATTCATGAAGCTATGCAACACTGCGTATCTTAATTCTTTAAGTCATTTCTTGATTTGGGTTCATTGTACTTATTTGATATTGTATTCCTATATGAACCATGAGACCAACCCTTCTAGAGTGATTTTATTTGGGAGTAAACAACTGTGTGAGATCTAAAGTCGAGGCCACAATTTGTTAGGTATAGTTATGGTTGAGTTGAATGAATGATATGAATTGGCACACTTGAAATTAAAAGTTCAGAGTTGGGTAAATTTAATATGCATTGGGAGGTTTTATGGAGATTGAACCAAGAATTGTTTGATTGACTTTTACTGTACATTGAACTAATTTAAGAATTTTGAAGGTAGATTCATTGCAAATCCTCACGAGACTTCACTCGTCCACTCGGAAAACCTAGGGGTTTAAAAGGCTTACTGCACGTAGCTAAGTACAGTCATGTTTTCAACAAAAAAAAAAAAAAAAGAATATAGGAGTTTAGTTTTCTTTTTAGTTTTTCTGATTTCATTGCTAGGGACTAGCAACCAGTAAGTTTAGGGGGGGTGTGATTATGCTTGAAACGAGTAATCATATAACCTAAAACTCATTATTAATTATAGTAGTTTTCAGAGCATTTTGTATGTTTTTAGTTAAATTTCACTTTCTTACAGTGAATTATTCTTAAATGTAGGTATCAACAAGGATAAAACTTAAAAAGCTATTGAACTGGAGGAACTATGGAAAAGAAAAGAAGAAGAACAACAACCACAAAACAAATTGAAGAAAAGACCATAGGAACACGAAATTTAGTTTTATTGTCCGGATGGGAATTTTCCGTCCGGACACCATTTTCCAATAGAATTTTAGTTTTTACACTTAGAAAAATTTAGAATTTTTAAGGATTTGATTTTTTGTTCTTGCTATGGTCTAGAATGGGTCTGTAATTTCTATTTCAGGTTTCAGGGTTTGCTATCTATATACAATTCTCTTTGCACAGATTTTGGAGAGCTTTTTTATATTTATTCTTTCATAGCTTTAGAGTTTGGTTTTAGCATTTTCAAAGTCGTTTTGATGTTTTCGAACGGCGGATTAGAGGATTGTCTGTCAGATGTTTTATAGAATTTAATAAAGTTTTAGCTTTCATCAGTGCAGTTGATTTCTCTTTCCTTATTCTCTTTTATTTTTTGTTCTTGCTTGTTTATAATGATGCCAGGCTAGATTCTTTTTCTTGATTCAACCCATTAATGATAGGTAGGCTTTTATTTAATGATTGAATGCCATGCAAACCTTACATGCAAGGTTAAACTTACACGTTAGGATTTCTATTTTCTAAATCTATTTATTTCTTTTCAAAAACTTTTGAAAATGTATAATATCAATCATATTTCCTAGAAATCCCTGATGCTATTATATGATTAAAACAGTCACATATTTTTGAAATCAAATAAAATAGATTTGGACCAAAGTTGAATTAATAGAATGTCTTTCTAGTTTTCTTTTTCTAAAAGTGAATTCAAAACTATGCTTTGGAAAAATCACCTTAACGATAACATCTTCCAGTTTTACTATTCCTGAACGTGATGTTAAACTGAAATAAAAATAGTATTCAATTTGATAATAAATAATCTTCCCAGATTTGTAGGTTGAATCAAGATACTTAAATCGTTATTCGTTAAGCTTTAGTTATATTACTTGCTTTAATTTAATTCACTTTCCTCATCAAGTTTGTTTAGAATTCATTTAGAATATTTATTTTCAGTTTAGTAATTAAAGTGCTTTAGTTAATTCTTATTTAATAATTTCTAAAATTAACTATTAAAAACCCTATCTCTCACACTCAATTTACTTTTCTGCACTCAGAAATATATAATTGGTTAATTTAGAAAAACCTAGAGCGTAGAAACCCTAGGGTTCAATCAAGTTCCTTATGGATACGATCCTGGTCTCACTAGGTAAAACTACATCACACCCTCTTGCACTTAGGAGGTATTTTAATTGTAATTATTTTAAGCAGTCAACTTGCATGATTAAGGAAATTATATCCTATATGCATATTTTTTAAGCACGCATGGTTTAATGTTCACCTCTACGGTTAATCTTATAGGTGCAGACGCTCATGATGGACCCATAAGCGAGATTAGCTGACCATGTTTTTATTTTATATACATTTTTTTTATTAGGTTGTAAACTTGATATATATTTGGTTTTGGGCCTGATTTTGAGGCATGATGTATTGCAACCCTTTGTGGCATTTTTTAGATTTTGGAGTATTCTCTATTAAAATACTTCTATTGTTAATTTGCTTCTACTATGATATGGTCATGTTGATGTGATTGGATGTTATTTGTGGGTTATGTCGCCACATCCTTAGGTCATAGATTTAAGAGCATGACAGTGCGCACGGATGCATTGTAAAGGTTTCGTATGTACGACATTCTTATTTCTGTGTCCATGATGTCGTCAGGGCAGTGACATGCATATAACACTTCATTGTTGTCATATCTGCATGCCTGGTAGATGTGGGCCATGGTGTAGAAACTTGAAGTCACCACCTAACACTTTCAATATGGGCATGTTGAGAAATTCAAGTTTTGATTTCAATTTGAAAAGTTTTAATTATATTTTTTAAAGTGTGATAAAAAGATTCTCATTAGTGACTCCTAACTAATCGATGCAAATAGAGATACTGGGTCTGGGGGTTCAGTTGCACATAAAAATTATTATGCCAGGGTACTTAGCGACATTCAGAGTCCTTTTTCACTTTTCACATTCATAATCTCAAAAATAAAAAATGCATGTGATAAACAAAGATGTGAAAAGACTGTGTCTTGTAGGGCTGCCTAAATTATCATCAAGAAACAGGCCGATCATAGTTTGTATATGAATTATAGTGAAATGTCTTCCTATTTGGCAGTAATGTTCCCTTGGGGTTTCTATATGGTAGTTAGACATATTGAGACCATTACAAAGACTACTCCTAATATGGACCTAGAGTTTCGCTCTAACTCATCCATTAAACTAGAAGCTACGTTCCCATACCTAGATTAAGCGTAAAGCATTGACTCTCACAAGAAATTTAGGAGCAAGACTCTCTCGTATGATCTAGTGCACAATATTAACCTCACTGATCACTCAATAACACATACACTTAGCCTACCATAGTTGATGATGATGCCTGAGGCCGTCAGTTTGCTGCCGTGGGTTACAAAGTCTCAACCTCTTAATAGACACGAATTCACGACTCTATGTTGTTGATTCTCTTTGCTTGAATCCACGATGCACCTTAAAATCCTTGAAGACTTGTCGTATCCATAGTTATCGCTCAATGCATAGTAGTTTATGCTAAATCTATAGCCAATCAAATCTATAGTACGCAAATCTAAACTCTTTTAGATTATTAATGCACAAACACTGATTGAAGCGTTATTGGCTAAGAGTGAGAGAAAATTTTGATCTTCTAAGTACCTTACTTTCTAAATATATTTCTCTCTTTTGAAAACCCTAAATGCATATCAGAATATATAGAGCATAAAATCCTAGATGAATAAGGCTTTTGAAACACAGTTCAGAAAATAAGTAGACTAATACTCACGAGTGCAGTCTTCTCACGACCTTCTTATGCTCTTCCCGTATGGCCAAAACTCTGAAAATAGCCTTGTTGTATTTTCTCGTAGCTCAGAGTGGTCTTCTTACACTCTTCTTGTGAACTCACTCAGTTCAAAATATTTTGAAGGCTGAATAATCCATTCTAAACCCAAACTTCAATGTCTTAGTTTACATCTAAATTTACATAGTTTAGAACTCTATTTTGAATATAAATTACCAATTTAATATAATACCTACCACCTACATACCCAGTTAAGTACAAGGTACTGACTTTCACATAAAGCGAGCCTCTTTCATCTATTTTTCAAACACATCATTTCATGCATTTGCACACACCTAAACTAGTCCTTTACTCTCACATCTAGCATTACTTGGACACTCTAACCAATGCACTCCACATAAGCACATAGTTTGGACTACCTTAGGTTTGAACTACGTCAACTTGGTCTCTTTACAGGATATGTAGGTAGCTTAAGTAGATTGCTTGAATTCATTCACCACGGTCTTTATAAACCATCTCTCACTATTCACTCCTTCTTAGAACACATAAACTTATGTTTAAAGACTTTTTAAGTCCACATACCTAACTCTATATCAAATACAGCTTCCCAATACAAATCCCATCCCTAGTGGGACTCAACTTTAGAGAGCATTCCTAGTGCAACACCAGAAGGTGACCTAGTCTTTAAATTGTATTTAAAGTCAAACCAGTATATAAAACCCCCTACAGTGTATCATTGCCAAATAAGCAGACATTTCACTACACTTGCACACAAGAAATATGATTGGCCTAATTCTCGAGGAGATACGTAGGCCACCTTATAAGGTTTGATGCCTCACATTTCATAAATCATACACTTTAGATATTCAATTTAGGTTATATTGCAATGATTATTATAAATTAGATATTATCTCATGATATTATAATTGCGAAAAGAGAAAAAGAACACTAAATATCCGAAGTATCCAGGTATAACAGTTTTCGTGCGTCGCCAAACCCCTGCACCCACTATCTCTAATTGCACAGATTGGTCAGGAGTCACTAAAAAATGGCCTTTTATCACAATTTCAAAGACATGATCTAAACAGGTTAAACTAAAATCAAAACTCGGGTTTTTCGACACACAAATTTTGAAAGTGTTTGATGCCGACTCCAAGTCTCTGTATTAAGACCCTTTTTTTTTTTTTAAATAAAATAGACTTTTCACGCATTTGAACGATCTCAAATGCACTATGTTGCAATTAAGAGAAACGGCCCGTACCAATCAAACCCAGCCTGTGAACCTAGCCAATTTTTCCCTTGCTCCATATCCTATATTGTTTTGAGAACATGAATTACAATGTTTATATAGGATTGAGGGTAGGGTGGGGTGGGGTGGGAGTGGTTTTACATTTTCTGTGACTCGATCCCTTTTAGATTTGTGGGCAGAGAGAGTTTTAGAAAATATAATTTTTCTTACTTTATAAATTTTTTATTTAGTTAATTATATAATTAATTTCTAAATCATCAATACTGTATTAAAATATATATTTCCTAAATTGTTAAACCTTTTTCTATTACTTTTCTTTTTAAAAGTTAAATAAAAGAAGAAATAAAAATTATTTTTAATACTAAAAAATTAAGTTAGATGAAGAGTGATCCCCTAAATATAGGGAAGTACAGTAGACATTTATTATAGGGAAACTTTAATGAACCCGATGAAAAAAAAAATCTCTATTTTTGTTTCTCCAAAATAAGAAATTTTCCTTATATGACATCTATTTTCCACAAGAATAAGTAAGGGCCAAGTTTTGAACTATAAAAATGGTAAATTTTAAAAAATTAAAATTCTAATTTACAAAATTTTAATATTCATCCCAAGAGAACCCTAAAATATTCTTAAAGCATTTACCTTCGTAATCTTTATTTTACTTTTTTTTTTATCACAAACCAATTAAATTAATATCAAACACCTAAAAGGCAAGAACCCTATAGTGTATACATGCACACACACCCCCACAGTTGTGGAGAGGGATGTCATTGGCTCATGCTAATGTACTTCTTGCTTAAATGAGTTTGTAGGCTTTAGGTTTGACACCATTAGGGAAAGAAGCATTCGTGCGTGGAAAACTGGCGCTATTGGAGAAAGAAGCATTCGTGCAAGGCAAACTCGCGTGACCGCCAGTGTTAGTCACAAATGCTAATGTTAGAATATTCTAACATCTATTATTAGCAAGTACTATAATAGTCGCTAGTACTTCCTTAAAAACTCAAGCAGAGCCCTTTCCTTTTATTTTTTTTCTCTGCATTGCTTTTTCGCTCATGTTTTTTTCCGTTCCCGACACTGCAACCAATACCGCTACAGCTTGCGCTAGTGTCACGCCCCAAATCTCGTGACCCGAAGGGTGAGTGATAAACACACACAACATGCACTAACATAACCAACCCAAGATCAGAGCAACGCAACGTAAACTAGTAAGCTCGAGACATAAGATAAGATAACATAAGTTTAACCTTGACTATTGCCAGGTCACATACTCCATACACCATTAATACATAACTTAGGCCTTAAGGCCATTACAACCAAATCGAATAAGTTTAGAAATGTACAACATTTCAATTTAAACTTAAAACTTGCACTAAGAGACCAAAAGCCTTGCTAAGTTTTAGGAGAGCTCATGCAATGCACTTCTAGTCCAACCCCATTAGCCCACTTGATTGTTGTGGCCTGTTCCTACATCAAAATCTATAGGGACGTGAGCACGGGTCCACTTGTGCCCACGATGTCTCAAGCAAACATATATGGTATGCAGTCTAATCATGCAATGCAGTTCAGGTAAGGTTAGCCACTTCAATATTTTCTAGAGTCGTAACATTTCATTAACATAACCAATAGCCAAAATAAGTGGAAACATATATTCATTCAAACAATTAACCATATTGACATTATCATTTATTCATCATCACATTGCATAACCATAACCACACAAGTAATCGGGGGATGGGTGCATACACGTTATCGTCTTTTATGGGCCAATATCCAATGGAAACGATAAACCGACGTCGTCGTTTAAGGTAAGGTTACCTTACATTTATGACAGTCAATCATAGCTTGGTAGGACATAAGCCAATCCATTCCAAGTATGATATCAAAACCCCTCATCTCCAATACAATTAAATCAAAAGTTGAGACGAACTCTCGCCCATCAAAAACATCGATTACCCTTAATTCACACCCTTTACACACTTGAGTCAAGGAAGAAAATCCCGTTATAGGGGTCTCAACACCTAAAAACAATTCCAAGGGGCTAACATCTATTCCCAAAGCATGTGCAAAGGACACAGCCATAAATGAACGAGTTGCTCCCGTGTCTAAGAGTACAATAACATTTGAGGAATAGACACGAAAAATATCTCTTGTCACTATAGGCTCAGCTAGCGCCTCCTGCTGTGCCACTGCAAACACCCTGCCCTGTGGCTGAACATTTTGTGGCTGACCAAACCTCTGTCCCTGTGGGTTCACCCTCGACTACCATGACACCCCAGTTTGCATCGTCCTTTGTGGGACACTTCTCTGCTGATACTACTGCTGTACTGACTGAAAGGTTGATGGGTGGGGTCCTTACAATAACCATCCAGATTGTACCACCGTTCCTCCTGCGCCTCAAGGATTCTGAGGGCAAAACCTTTAAATATGTCCCATCTCTCCACATCCATAGCACACCCTGTTTACTCTAACCTGACCACTCCTCATTGGTCCTATTGATTCAACCTGTTTGTTGCTTCTGGGACACTCGGCACTTTTGTGGTCTTCTTGTCTGCAATTAAAACATACAATTTGCCTTCGAGAAATCCCCCCTGATCTCTCCATTGGTACGGGTGCAGTACTTCCCTAGTAAGACAATTGGAACTGTGGAGCTGACGAACCACCCCTAATCCTTTTTCTACTAACTCCTTCTTGCAGAGTCCTCATAGTTTTGCCTCGTCGACTTTCATAAATGACTTTGGTTTCATTCAAATCTCTTTCCACCATCATCGCTTGATTTACCAAAGTCTCATAATCCTCCAACCCAACATCACCATTTTATTCCTTAGAGTTAGTCTCAATCCCCTTTCAAATCTCCTATACTTCAAATGAGCAGTAAAGACCAACTCAGGCGTATACTTCGGTAAGTCTGAAAATTTCCTTTCATACTCCAATACCGACATAGTCCCTTGTATCAACCCAGCAAATTCCTCCCTCTTAGCATCTCTTAAAGATTGAGGGAAGAAGTGATCCCTGAACTTCTCCTTGAACCTTTCCCAAGTGAGACCCATTGATCCTTCTATGTCCTTTAAACTAGACCACCAAGCTAACACCCTTCCCATTAGTTGAAATGCAGTCAACATAATACGAGTAGAAGGATCAGTAATCTCCATTGCAACTAATATCTTCTCACATTATTCCAAGAATTGTTCTGCCACATCGGTGTCAGCCACACCATCATATGTTGGAAGTTTCATCCTCCTGAAATTCTCTAAAGTAGTCGGGCCTGCCTGTACTTGTGACTGGGGTCCAACTCAAGCCCCACCTGCTATTGCAGCCATAGCTGCCGCCAATTGTTGTAACACTGCCTCGGCGTCCATAGCTTTGGTTGCTAAATCTCTAGTGCCCTCGACTGCACCTCCTCCTCTCCTAAGTCATTCTCTTGTCCAATAGGCAGTGCCTCAGCTACTACACTTTGATGTGTTTCCTGTTCTTGCTGAACAGGTGTATGTTCCCTTCCTCTACCCCTACCTCGACCTCGACCATTACCTCGGCCTCGGCCTCTAACTCCCATTTCATGCGGCGACATTTTATCTAAAATATATATCAAAGCATAAAATAACAATATTAAATCGACATCTAAAATTATAATAGAGCATAACTTCATCTCATAATAATAATACAACAATTCAATACATTCATAAAGGTTCAATATAACAATGCCGTCTTACTTCCATTAGTACTACCACGAAAGTTCCAACATTACAAGATCTCAAGTTACTCCACTGACTGAAGTTAAAAGAGTACATAACATAACATAGGTCCCTAGACTATCAACCATTCTGATTACCACTAAGGGAATTATCTTTTCACAAATTTTCCTTTACGTTCTTACATTTCAAGCTCTACGATACGGGTAAGAGCTACAAGTTTGCCTCCTCCTACCACAATAAGTACAACATTTAATACATTACCTAGGGCACCAGTAATATATATGTCCCCGCCCACGACAGCCCCCACATGCTCCTTGCAGATGATCTTCCTCATTACTAGAGCTTCCATCCATCTCCCTAACATTAGTGCTAGCTTCATGCGAACTAACATTCTGATTACTTAGGTTAGGTTCTATCATTATATCTGGTGTCATGATTGGATTAACCGAAGTGGTAGGCACGATCACAGTCACATTTTGTACCACTATCACAGGGGGTGCAAACTAAAATTGGTAAGGTACCGGGTAAGACATCACACTCTGATATGGATGAGGTGTTGGGTATGGAACTAGATATGGCATCCCATAGTATGGTACCATTTGATAACCTATTGTTGCTGACACTCTGCTTATCTCCTCTACATCCCCTATCACATTTTGGGGTTGAGCCTCGGTTAAACCCTCGGTTGCCACTTGGGTAAAGATATCATCATTAGGCCATACTATCTCTTATTCAATTGGTTGAGCTTTGGTACCACTACTCTCCCTTTTTTCTATTCCCATCTAGAATTTTAAACAAGACAAATTAGATTCTAAGATCAAATTCAATTATATTTCATTCAAGCATGCAATATGAGAGGGAAAACTTCCCATACCCCTTGGTATTCTGACCTAGTGCTCTAATACCAACCTGTCACGCCCCGAATCTCGTGACCCAAGGGGTGAGTGATAAACACACACAACATGCACTAACATAACCAACCCAAGATTAGAGCAACGCAACGTAAACTAGTGAGCCCGAGACATAAGATAGGATAACATAAGTTTAACCTTGACTATTGCCAGGTCACATACTCCACACACCATTAATACATAACTTAGGCTTAAGGCCATTACAACCAAATCGAATAAGTCTAGAAATGTACAACATTTCAATTTAAATTTAAAACTTGCACTAAGAGACCAAAAGCCTTGCTAAGTTTTAGGAGGGCTCATGCAATGCACTTCTAGTCGAACCCTATTAGCCCACCTAATTGTTGTGGCTTGTTTCTACATCAAAATCTATAGGGGCATGAACACGGGTCCACTTGTGCCCACAATGTCTCAAGAAAATATATATGGTATGCAATCTAATCATGCAATACGGTTCAGGTAAGGTTAGCCACTTCAACATTTTCTAGAGTCATAACATTTCATTAACATAACTAATAGCCAAAATAAGTGAAAACATATATTCATTCAAACAATTAACCATCTTCACATTATCATCTATTCATCATCACATTACATAACCATAACCACACAAGTAATCGAGGGATGGATGCATACACGTTGTCGTCTTTTATAGGCCAATACCTAACGGAAACGATAAATCAACATCATCATTTAGGATCGCTGTCCAGGGCCACGATGAGCCAAAACACACACAATGTTATGGGCTACTAACCCATTGGCATTGACACCAAACCCTGCGTAGGTTCCAGGTCTCTTAACCCGAGGTTACTCTTTTAACCCTTCCTATTTTCGCACCCCACCACAGCCCCCGGCACACAAACAATTATTCATCATATACCATCTCCTCTTTCATAGGTTCACATTCATCATTAAATACTATCCAACAACACATGTCAACGTTTTGGTTCATCCCAAGGCTCGTCACAAATCAACATTTATCAACCTTTTTAAACATTCAATATTTAACAATATTATGAACATCAGTCCCTTAACCAAGTCACATTTTACTTAATCAATCACAAATTCATATACCTCAACATTTAGTTTACATCAAGACATATTCATAATTTTATTCAATTAAGATCCTTATCTTAAAGTAATCTTCCAATTCATTTTATTCAAGGTAACATTCATTCACTCTTACAAGTTAAATCCCATTCGCTTAAGATAATCAATCCTTAATCACTTTTTAAAGCACATTTCCCTTTTTAAAACAATGCAATTAATCAAGTAAAAGTTTCATGTAAAAACATGTTATCAACCCTTTCATAAGCCCAAGGTAGGAGGTCAAACTAAGCAAAGTCAGGAAAAAGACCTAGGCTCGGTGGGCGCCCAAGCTGACACTTAGCCGTGTGCCCAATGGGCTTGGGCGCTCACACCTTGTGCGACCAAGGGCTGGGTGCCCATGTCTTGGGCGCCCAACTGTATCTCCCTCGTGCGCCCACAACTTGGTCCAGGTTACGAGTCTCATGCTCTGTTTTTTGGTTTCATGGTTTTTCACCCTTAGGACCTCAAATTGACCAAGTTAAAGTAAAAATACCTAAAGTTTCATGTTTCTAACATCTTCACTAGGTTCTTAGGCACCAAACAAAATTATCAATTTGAGTTTTCATCAACCAAAAGTCAAGTTATGGATCAAAATACCATTTTCACTCTCTCAACCTATACATACATATATATGTGTATATAACTACCAATATTTTCCATACATGTGACCAACACTTGAAGAGGGTTTTCTAATGGTAATCTACTCCTTGTTACACATCACATATGTAAGAATGAGGCATTAAATCCCTGCATCAAGTTGTAAGAAGATGGATCAACTAGAAGGTGTTTTATGCTTCCAAACTCTCAAGTTTTGATGGTCTCAATCCTCTCTCCCCTTGATCCAAACCACAAATAAATCACATAGAAAAGTTCCTTAAGGTTTCAATTACACTCTTGCAAGAGGGATTTAATTTTTATAAAGGCTAAATGAACTTACTCTCAAGTATTTCACCCGGTTCCATTTTCTTCTTCCTTGTTCTCTTCCTTTGCTTTTTCATCCAGTTTCTTCCTCTCCCAACAATATCTCTCTCTCTCTCTTGCATCATATATACAAATATAATATACAATCAATATTTTAATCCCCTAAACAGTGAATTTCAAGCCCCTTCATCACCCCTATCTAGATATAAGTTCATAGGGGAGAGGGGTCGGCTGAAAAATGCAGAGTAACTCATGCCTGTCAAGTCTACTGTACCTTGGGCACCCATGCCTTCTTAGGTGGGCGCCTATGACTTGTGCGCCTAAGACCTTAGGCACCTATGCCTTGTGCACCCAAGGTGCCCCTTTTTCCTGCACTTGGCTAAAATGCCACCTTTGATTTCCTAACTCATCTCTTTCAAAGTTCTCAACTCTAAAACACCACTGATGATCCATACTACTAATTTAACATATCATAACTTCCAAAATGCACCCAAAACTATATACTTGTGTTAATGCAAAAGTTTGGGGTATTACAGCTAGAGCTTGGTGGAAATGTTAAAAACAAGAGATTTTAAGTTTTTTTCCTAAACATGGTCAAATTGAGGTTCCAAGTGTGAAGGATGTTAGACTCGGAAAACAAAGTATGAAATGAACCAATCTGTCGGCGCACAAGGTGTTATCAGTTGGGCGCCTGCCCTCTTAGGCGCCCAAGATCTTGGGCGCACGACCTATTGACAGTTGGGTGCCCATCGAGGCTAGTGTAGTTTCTTGACTTAGTTTATTTTTGGACATTGTACCCTAGGTCCATAAAGAGTTTAGTACCATATTTTTGCATGATAATTTATATGTCTAAATATATGAATTGAAGGTGTATTTCATACTCCAAAATGTTAACAAGTATTGTTTACTTTGTAATACAAGAATGCATGCAACGTAATGTGAACTTTCATTGATAAGTGATAGTTAATGAAATAACCTTTGAACAAGTGAATTGGAAGAAATGAAAATGTGGTGAGCTTTATGATGAATTGAAATGTGGTATGCGTTGATAGAAAGCATTATGATGAATGTGAACTATTGGTAAAAGAGAATTAAATGTGATGTAATGATTGATTGTGTGCCGGGGGTCATGGTAGGGTGCGAAAATAGGAAGGGTTTTAAGGTTACCCTCTGGTTGAAAGTCCCGGAACTGGCGCAAGATTTGGTGTCCATGCCAGTTGGTTAGTAGCCTACAACATGGTGTGTGTATTAACTTCCTGTGGCCTAAGACTGCGATCCTAAACGATGGTGTTTGGTTTATCGTTTCTGTTGGGCCTGGAATCATAAAAGACAATATTGTGTATGCACCCAACCCCCAATGACTTGTGTGGCTATGGTTATGAGATTGAATGATGAATAAATGATAATGTGGATGTGGTTATGTGATTAAATGATGAATAAGTGATAATGTACACGTGGTTATGTGATTGAATGATGAATATGTGATAAAGTGGATATGGAATGTGATTGGATTTAATGTTGGGAAATTCAATAATGAAAAATAATTGGAATTATATGTAATACTATGGTGATGTTGAATGATGATAAATATTTACCTAAGTTGAAAACTAATTGATATTGATGATTTGTTATACCTTATAGAAAATGTTGATATATCTATGTGTATATGATGATAAGCATGCATGTCTAGTTTACATACCATATATGTTAGTATGTAGCATCGTGGGTGATTACACTTGAAAAGTGTAATTACAAACTCCCTAACTCAACACTTATTCATGCATTAAAATAAGTAAAGTTGAAGTTTTAGTGTTATTGTATTACTTATACTTTTATTCTTTTATTTGTAGGAAAAAGGGTAAGGATGTCGAAGTTAATAGCTATGGAGAGGGCCAAGAAGACAAAGAAAAAGTCATGGTTCGAACCTCATCTTTGATGGAAAAGACTAGCCTAAAGACCCAACCAAGAGAAGGAAAGAAAGTAATGAAGGAGATACTAAACGATCCCTACCGTCACCCAAACGGTCGGGACCACAGAAAGTACAAAACTTCAGACGATCCCGACCCTCTCTCTAGACGATCGGGACCACCCGTGATTTACAACAGCCGCGTGAAAGCTCCTCTTCTAGGGTTTTGTGACATATTTTTAAGGAGCCATGGGACGGTTATGAAAGGGGACGCCTCCTTAGAAGTTTCGACCATTCCATTGAAGTTTAGATTAGTTTTTAGAGAGTTTTTGTTCTTGAAGACTATTCATGGATATTGTAGGCGTTTTATTATTCATCTTCGTATTCATAGTTCATCTCTTCTTTTACGCACAAACCTTGTAAGTTATTTTCGTTTCATTCTTTAATACAATGTTTTGTTTATTTTAATTATTAAATAACATGATTGAGTGTTATTTTGTTGCCTTTGTGATGTTTAAACTAGTTGTAGCGTAAAACCCTAGTTCTTGGTTCAACGAATCAAGAATGGGTAGTTCATGAAAAACCTTGAGATGTTCGTAGACCCTTTGCATGGGTTGTGAGAGCTCATGCGTAAGAATCTACTATATTAAAATCTATTTTAACTTGTTTCGAAAACATTCAAAACTGAAAATCTTTAACACACTCGTTTGAAGTCACTGGTATGGGTTTTCGAATATAACCGTTTACATACTTTCGAACAAGGTTAAAAATAGGTTTCGAATTCATTTCTAGTTTCGTTTGTTTGAAAAACTTTCCGAAACAAAGGTCTTTAACCATATCCGCTTGAGATCACTGGTATTGACCTTTGATTAAAATATTCTTAACACTTTTCGAATTAAACCCTAATCTAGTTTTGAATAAAAACATCCCAAGGTAAAGTAGTGAACTACCCGGACTTGAAAGTTGGATCAAGAACCTTTTTAGTATTGTGCTTGTTATTTAATTTAATTTATGAGTTGATTTATTCACTTTAGAATTTAGAGTAGATGCTTTGTTGCACTTTAAAATTAAATTGAATTTCTTTAATTAATATTTAATTTAGTTAGAACCTAAAACAAAAGTTTGAGTTGTTGAAAAATTAGTTTAAATTAATTTAAGTTAACCTACTAACTAAGAGAACAAGTCTATAGCTTTTAACAAAACCCTCCTTGTGGATTCGACCTCGAACTTACCGAGTTTTAAAATTACGACTGCCCTCTTGCACTTGAGAGGTAGAACCTGAAACACTTTTTAGGGTCGGTTAGTGCACACAAGTGAACCCGTGCTTACATCCCTTCCCTATAGATTTTGTTATAGGAATAAAGCTTAACAACTAGGTGGGCTAATGAGGCCTGACTAGAAGTGCATTTGCATGAGCCATTCTAGACTTAGCAGAATTTTTGGTTACTTAAGTTGAATACTTATTTGAAGGTTGTAATATTTTTATTTTGAGAGTCTCATTCGATTTGGTTGTAACAGCCCTAAGGCCTATATAATGTATGACTAGGAAGGATATGTTGCAATTTGAGGCCTAGCACTAGCCGAGTCAAATTTCATGATTATCTTAATATGTGTCATGGCTCACCAAGAGTTGTTACGCTGCTCTGATCATGGGGTGGTAGTGTTAGTGCATGTTATGTGTGTGTTTTATCACTCATCTCTCGGGTCAAGAGACTCCGGGCGTGACACTAACCCACCATTGTTGCTCTCCGAACAGAGGTCTTGATTGTACTTAGAAAACCCTCACATGACACCTCACTCTCTGCTAGCTAAGCAGGTACCTGCATACAGGGGTTTTTATTTTTTTATTTTTTCCTAATTTATGTATTATCGGTATTCTGTAGTTGAATATTTGAATTAATTGTTATTGGATTTGTTTTTGATTTGGGCAAGTATTGATTTGTTTCTAATTTTGATTTGCTTTCTGTTGTTAAATATTGATTTGATTCAATTTTGAGTTTAGGTTCAATTGAATTTCTGCCATTTCTTTTGTTTTTTGCAAATTAATTGATATAATGTCATGTTAATTTTGAGTGAGCTGTTTGTATCGTTTATGCCACTTCTTTTATTTTTTTTCAAATTGATATAATGTCATGTTAATTTCTTGTGAATTATTTGTTTGGTTTCTGCCATTCCTTTTGTTTTTGTTTTTTTTTTTTTTTGTTTTTTTTTTGTTTTTTTTGCAAATTGATAAATGTCATTTTAATTTCTTATGAGCTATTTGTTTGGTTTCCAACAAATAATACACATCACATGCATTTTTATGTCTGTCTCATACTATTTAGTGAACTAAACCATAGTGAAAAAGAATTGTGAAAACGAAGAATGTTTAGTTGGAATATTGGTTACAATTGTAATTGAGAATAATTTTAGAATATGCTTCTCTAGATTATAATAGTAAAATTCATGAATTGTGGCTTTCATTTAAATATAACCTTTGCTATGCCAAAAAAAAAAAAAAAGAAAAAAGAAAAAAGGTAAAACAAAAATAAACTAAACTTTCATTTAAATACAACCTTTGTGGCTTTCATTTAAATGTTCAGATGATGAGGGCTATATTGAATTTGTAATCCTCTAATCAATAATTTGAAAAGTAAATTTTAACTTCGTGAGCCACCTCATAAAATTTGAATTGCAATTTTTTTTAAATAAGTTAGATTTACTTTTTAAAATCATTTATTTTATAAAATTAAAATAATTTTAACAAGTAAAACAATACTTTATGTTTTTTTATTGATATTCTTTATTAAAATTAATTATTATTAAAAATAAATATTTTATAACGTTAAATTGATTAATTTAAATATGTGTTATTAAATCAATATGAAATATATTTTTTAAATTTAATTAGTTTTATAAAAAGTTAATAAGATTAAATACTTTATTAAAAATAAAAATGAATTACTATAAATGAAATTGCATTACCAAGTATGTTTTCTATTTTTATTTGAGAGGAAAAATAATAACAGAATAAAAAAAAATTAAAAACAAAAAACATTTGAACGGAAAAACATAATTCCAAATTTAGCCCTAAGTAACCTTTTAGGGCTAATGGTTCTTTTTTTTTTTTTTTTAACATTTTAGAAGAAATGACAATTATATACTAATTTTTAGTTTATAGTTAAAATAATAATTGATTATAAATAAGATAGAATACCTCTTAAAATGCTTTATTATGAAACCTAATTAGAAATTTAAAATTATCTTTAATAAACTATTATTAAATTACTTTAAGAAAATTCTTCCAAAATAATAATTAAGAGTAATTCTTAGTTGAGGCCAATTGTTAATCAAATAATTTATTACTTGGGCCACTCCAATTGAATTATCCAACCCAGTATATGTTTGAGCCCAATCTAATATATTACTTGGGTCTAATCCAATTCAAATCTAAATCTAATTCAAAAATTAATAAGAATGAAAATTTATCTTTACCTAACCATTATTAAATTATTTGTAACAAAATTCTTCAAAAATAATAATTAAAAATAATTCTCAATTGGGATCAATCATTAATCTAATATTAATTCCTACCTAGGGTCCAATCCAACCCAATCTAAATTAAAATTCAATCCAAAAAATGATAAAAATAAAAATTTAAAATTATCTTTAACTAACAATTGTTAAATTACTTTAACAAAACTCTTTCAAAATAACAACTTTTAAAATTATTAATTGGAGCCAATCATTAATCCAATATTTATTATTTGGGTCCAATTTAATCCAAATCCAACCAAATATATTACTTGAGCCCAATCCAATTTATTATTTGGGTCCAATTCAATTCAAATTTAAATCCAATCCAAAAAACAACAAATTATAAAACAAATAGACATATGATTAAAATTGGGAAGGTATAAGGATTTTAAGGGTTCAATTTGAGGTTAATTAGTGATGAAAGACAAACTAAAAATGCTTTGCACAAGTTTATATTTTAAGTTGGATTTCATTAGCTGTAAACCTTCCATTATAACTTTTATTCACTTGCATGTATTGAATAAAAAGTCTAAACACCTTCCACTATGACTTTTATTCACAATTTTATATTTTAAACAAGTTGTCTTTAGTGACGAGATTTGTGGTGGTTAGTGAGTATTAGCGACTGCTTTCTCACCTTTAGCGACCCTTTGTGATGGTTACTAATATTCTTATTTCTGGTAGTATGAGTTGACTTTGATATTTGTGTTTTAGGAGTATACTTATTTAATTTTGTAGTTCATGCATTGAATTTGCTAAGATTGATACTGCTTTAAGATGTGCAGGTCTTTTGCTCAAAGGAAATTAAAAAAAAAAATGTGCTTTATACTATTATTCTTCTGGATTCTTGAAGATAGCTTAATTGATAAAATCTTAAATTTACTTCAAGAATTCACGAATTAGTCGAGTTACGCGCAAATTAATTCATACATTGTGAGTCATCAAAAAAAAAAAATACTATTCTTTTGGAGGAATAAATTTGAGAGTTCAGAAAGCTTTTGCGGATTATTTGTTGGTATTATTTTGTGAATGTGTGTGGTGGATCACCAGTTGGGGCTGGACTATTGAGACAGAGGCGGGCACGGTCATGGACATGCATATGCCTTGGTCGGCCATGATCTCGAGGATAACGTGTTACTTCTCCGGCGAAATGCAACAAGTATTGATTCCATAAATAATGTAAACATATACACATTAGGGTTTTGTGCATTGATGTTAATTTTGATGGGAAAGTGAAAGAGAGATTACAAGGGCAATGCATAACGCCCTATTCGAAATAATAAATTTGATGAAAATTAATTCATTTAATAAGAATTCTTATCAATTTTTATGTTTGAAATTAAAATAAAATTTTATGAATTAAATTTGATTGGATTTCGTAATTTATATTTTAAAATCTCTATATCATTTAAAATCTAACAAAAAATAATACAATTTGATAATACGTTGTAATTTTCTTAAACTATCTAAATAAGTAAACAGATTTATTCTCATATATTATATTTATCATATTTTTTCTTTTCTAGTAATATGGCCAAATTAAGTATTTCTTTTAAATCAATTTTATTAAAATTTTTAATTTAAACACGTATTTTAAATATAAAATTTCATTTATATATCAAATCAAATTAAATCAATTCTATCAGAGTAATATTTTCAAATGGAGTGTGAGGACATTTTGAAAAAGTTTTAAATAAAAATTAATAGTTTATGAATTCATAATTTTAATTTTTAAAAAATTTATTTTTTAAATATCTCAAAAACTAAGTCCAAAAAAATAGAATGATTTCGTTATAAATTTATTTTTCTGTAATTTCCTAAGTCATCCAACCCAACTTTTTAACAAAGGAGTGATGCATGCGACTTCGCGAATCTCCCAAAATTTTATTTCCTGCATATAATGATGGCGGCAGATAATTATGCTAGAAAAAAGTTTAGTAATTGGGTATGAGGTGTACGCGTTATTATGTTATGATATTATATAAAGGTTAGACCCTAAATTATCTGTTTTTGATAATTTTTAAATAATATAATTATATAAATTAGTTTTTGTTTAATAATTAGAAGTAAACAATAACTAAATGAATTTAAACTCCTTAAAAATTTGAACCTATGCTTCAATATTCCTTAACACACGCAAAATCAATTTTTTTTAAATATAATTGACTCGTTAAATATTTTTAAAAATAATAAAAAGGCTTACCGCTTGCTTTATACAACAGTACAAATATTATTGATTTTAAAAAAAATTAATAATATTAATAAAAATTAAATCCCAATAACATAATAATTTAATTAATATAATTTAATCAATTCCGGTCCTATTAGTCATATGCTATTTAATTTTTGGAGACTTCATTTTTTTTGTTGCAATAACCCAAATTAAGTGTGTAAATGAATCGAATTGAACTGAACCGAATTAAGTAGTAAGGTGTTTGAATAAAATTTGTTAAATAACAAGTTTAAAAAAAAATGGTTCAATTTGATTTGTTTATTTAACATTTTTTGAGTTACACTAGAGCGATTTTAATCAAAATAATTTTAAGATTCTGTTTGAGATACTAAAATCTATTAAAATTTACTAATTTTAACTAATTTTTATATTTTTTTCAATCAAATTTCTCTACGTATTACTTTTATGTCACATTTTTTAATTTTTATTATACTTTTTAATTTAACTTTTTATTAATCAAACATGTTCTAAGTTTAGATTAAATAATTTGATATTTGATTTACCGAGTCAATCAAATATATTACCAAATCAAGCTCAAATTAGTGTCGAATAATTTAATTTATTTAACTCCTGGCCCAAAACTTCACCTTGTCTGTTGTCGGTATTGTGATTCTACCGCGTGGGTATTAATCGAATCACTGATTAAAGCGTCGGTGGAAGGGGTTTTGGATCGATAAAAAAAAGAAAAAGAAAAAGGAGGGCTTTAATTCAAAGTAACGGCAGAAGGAATCGAAGATGAGAGAGAAATCGTGCGATGAATAATAATTTTGCAGCCCCACACTGAACAATAATTTTCAATTCCAAGTAATTAATTCAATTGTCAATCATCGTTTGCATGCATGGCATCTCCATGGCATATTCCTCAAAAGAAGTAATATTATATGTTGCGTCAATCGATCATGACAGGGTGTCCCGCTTACGGGATATTATTACTGAGAGACAGACCGCAATCGTGCCGCCAGATCCAGATCTATCCCATGCCGTGTTGGGTGGAGAGTAAATGTGGACCAGACACGCCTTACGGGTCGACACCAATGCGATATGCATGTATACCTGCGAAATTTGTAATATTTTATACTAATAAAAATAGTTTTCCAATAAATTATAAAATATTTTAATAAAATTATATAGGCTTATAAAATATTTATTATGTTATTCTTTTATATTTATATTTTTTATTTGTATCAGTTTTAGAGTATTAAAAAGTTTATATTATACCAATCTTGTACTTCAAGTCTTCCAACTATATATATTAAATTTCAAACCAACTTAATTGGTCTAATCGAAAAAAATTGAAATAAAATTTATAATAAGGAATATAATAAACGAAAAAATTCTCACTTCAATAATAAAAATAAAGAAAGTATACAAAAAATATTTTATGTATTCTACATGAAAGTAAAATACTAAATATGAAATATAAATTGTATATATATTAAATTTGAGGTAAATAGTATTTACATAAATTCAAGTCTGAACTGAAAAAAAAAAATTACGTCTATCCGAGATTATCTCATGAGCAATATATAATAAAAAAAATTTAAAACTAAGTTTTAAAGTAATCACTATACTAAATGTGGTGTGATTGATACTCCTTTAATTTTCTTGACTCATTTTATAAAATTAACTCCAAGTAAAAATATAGTTGAGGTGTGAGTTGTCAATTCTATGTTGGAGAGAGACAACCCATTTCAGCTGAGAAGACTAATAAAAGAAGAGATAACTTTGTCTCAATCTTCAATTCTTTGGATGTCCAACTCATCATCCAAGATTAGATTGGCTATTTTGATTTAATTCTCAAGTATAAAATGGGAAGTTTAAAGAACAAGAGAGTGTGCTGAGAGAAAAGAAAAAGAGTAGAGAAGAAAAAAAAATAAAGAAATTCAATTTTATATGGAGAGGTGTAAGAGAAAAGTTTAAGTCTTTGTCTTTTAAGGTAAGATATATTTCGAGTACTTTTGTCTTAATTTTGGTACCGAAATATTTTGTGTTTTTCTCTTTTTTGTATTCTCCTAGTAATAAAAATACTTCTTCTATCTTCGCCTGTGGACTAGGCGTTACATCGAATTACGTAGTTCGTTGTACCTTTATATGTTACAACGACTATTTATTTCTTGCTCATAATTATTTTTTCCTACTTTATTACCATATTTAAATTCTCAATTATAGAGTTTGTTGCAGCAATTGGTATCAGAGTCAATTTATTTCTATTGAGATTTTTAATATGATAGCAGTTAAATATGAAGTTATGAAATTTGATGGGAAGAATAGTTTCAGTTTATAGCGCGTAAAAATACATACTTTGTTAACCCAATAAGGTTTGCACAAAGCTTTGGATGAAAAGAGAAAACTCGTTACAACGATGTCAGATGAAGATAAATTAAACTTCGACGCTAAAGCACTAAGTGCAATTTAATTGTGCTTAAGCAATGAGGTATTGTGAGAAGTTACAAATGAGACAACTGCGACAAAATTATGGCTCAAATTGGAGAATTTATACATGACAAAGTCTCTCACAAACTGGTTGTATTTGAAACAACGTCTCTACACTTTGTGTATGAAGGAAGGTACACATATTCAAATTCACCTTGACGAGTTTGACAAAATTGTCATGGATTTGAAAAATATTGATATTAAAATTGATGATGAAGATCAACCCTTTATTATATTATGTTCTCTACCCCTCCATCATATAAGTATTTTATTACAACAATGTTTTATAGAAAGAATACTATCTTTATGGAGGATGTTAAAGCATCCTTGTTACCAAAAGAATTAAGAGTAAAAGTGTTCGAGAATGGAAGTGAAAATCAGGCTAAGGTTTTGACAGTCAGGGGGAGAACATTGGAGAGAAGTGATCCCAATAGTAGCAATAGAGTCGGTCTAGAGCAAAATCCAAATCAAAAAGATTAAATACTATTGTTCTAAAAAGGTAGGGCATTATAAAAAAAGGCTGTCCGAAGCTCAAATAGAAGGAGGAGAAAAGAGTTACTGATGTTATTGAAGAAAAATCAAATAGTGACAGAACTACTTTGTTAGTGGTAGTCGTCTGTAGATCGTCAAATGAGGATTAGATTCTTGACTCAGTTGTTCCTACCATATGTGTCCTAATCAAGATTGGTTCACAACATACCAATCAGTGAATGTTGGTACAATTTTAATAGGGAACGATGCACTTTGTAAAATTGTTGGTATTAGAATAGTTCGAATCAAGATACAACGATATCGTAAGACCTTTTACAGATGTCCAACATGTGCTAGATTTGAAGAAAAATCTTATCTCCCTTGGTATTCTCGACTCTAATGACTAAAGTATAGAGCTGAAGGGGGAGTCCTACGGGTAACAAAAGGAACTTTGGTGGTCATGAAATAGAGGTTAATTATGAGGTTAATTAAAAACCTATATGTACTTTAAGGCAATACAATTCTTGGAGATGCAGCTGTCTCATCATCAGTAAGTTCAGATCATGACACTACCCAGTTATGGCATATGTGTTTGGGGCATATGAGTGAGAAAAGCATGACAATATTGAACAAGCAAGGCTTGCTATGTGGTCAGAGAACAAGAAAGTTAAACTTTTGTGAACATTCATCTTTAGCAGTACTGTAGAGTCAAGTTCAGTAAAGCCATTCACAAAACTAAAGGTACACTGGACTATATCCATTTTGATCTTTGGGGCTTTTCTTGGGTTTCGTCAAAAGGTGGATCGAGATATTTTGTGAGCTTTATTGATGACTACTCAAGAAACGATTAGATTTATTTTTTAGAATGCAAAGATGAAGTGTTTCTCAAGTTTAAACGGTGGAAGGTCATGATTGAGAAACAGATAGAAAAGAAAATTAAGTGTCTCAAAATTGACAATGGTCTTGAGTTCTGTTCAGGAGAATTTGATGAATTCTGCAATGATAAAGGGATCATGAGGCACGTATGGTCAGAAAACACCCCAATAGAATAGTGTAGCAAAACTCATGAACAGGATGCTTTTAGAGAGAGCTCATTGTTTGATCTCTAATGCTAGTATAGGAAGAGATTTTTGGGCTGAAGCAGTTTTCACAACTTGCTACTTGGTGAATCAATCTCCATCAACTTTCATTGAGTGCAAGACTCTTGAAGAGGTGTGGTCAGGCAATCCTGTTGATTTTTCTAATTTAAAAATTTTTGGTTGCCCAGCCTATGCACATGCAATCTTGCTAATTATTATAATTTAAAAATTTTTGGTTGCCCAGCCTATGCACATGTTAATGAAAGAAAGCTTGAGCCATGAGCCAAGAAGTGCATTTTTCTGGGCTATATATTTGGGGTGAAAGGATACAGATTATGGTATCCTGATCCTAGGTCATCCAAATTTATTATCGGCAGAGATGTTACCTTTGATGAATAAGTCATGTTGGATTCAAGAAAGGAGTATTTTGATACAGGTAAAATCCTTTATATTAGAGAAAGGGTAGAGTTTAAAAGTGGACCTTCACTACAAGAAAAAGAATTTTTAGCGACCATTTTTTGCGACCAAAACTAAATTTGGTCACTAAATATTTAGTTTTTAGCGATTAAATGTCATTTGGTTGCTAATAATTTATATTTAGCGACCAAATATAAATTGGTCGCTAAATCCCAGGCATTTGGCGACCAATTGGTCGCCAAAAGTTAACCTTTAGTGATCAAATATTAATTTAGTTGCTAAAGAGTTCTAAAATATTTCTCTCCATCATTTGGCGCCAACAATGGCTTTTTGGCTACCAAAACATTTGATCGCGGAATATTTTCATAATTTTTGACATTTATTTTTAGCGACCAAATAAGTTTGGCCGCTAAATTCCAGGCATTTGGCGATCAAGTGGTCGCTAAAAGTTAACCTTTACCGACCAAATATTAATTTAGTCGCTAAAGAGTTTTAAAATATTTTCCTCCATCTTTTGGCACGAACAATGGCTTTTGGCTACCAAAACATTTGGTCGCAGAATATTTTTATAATTTTTGACATTTATTTTTAGTGACCAAATGAGTTTGGTAGCTAAATTCCAGGCATGTGGCGACCAATTGGTCCCTAAAAGTTAATCTTTAGCGACCAAATACTAATAGCGACTAAATTAGTCGCTAAAGAGTTCTAAAATATTTCCCTCCATTCTTTGGCACCAATAATGACTTTTGGCTACCAAAACTTTTGGTCGCGAAATATTTTTATAATTTTTGACATTTATTTTTAGCAACCAAATAAGTTTGATGGCTAAATTCCAAGCATTTGGCGACCAATTGGTCGCTAAAAAAATCTCTTCATTGACCAAATATTAATTTAGTCGCTAAAAAAATAAAATGGATAAATAAAAATAATTAAATTTTATTTATTTCTCTATTTTTCTCTCAAAATTTATTTATCTCTTTGTATGATTTAAATTAGATTTCATAAATTTTATTTTAATGTTTATTTATTAATTTTAATTAATTAATAAAAATTATCAAAAATTATAATCATAGATCAATAAAAGAATGTTACCAAATTAATGCTAAAACTAAATTCACCAAATCAAATTTAGATAATTTGAGTATATAATCAGTTTTTGTTTCAAAGTAAATATGTTGGAGTAATCTTTATAGTTTGTATTATTTATAATCAAGTGAATATTAAACGTTTTAATATCTAATAATTGTTTAGTGTAATTTAATATTAATTATATTAAAGTGACATTATTTTAAATTTAAAAATAAAAATAGAAAATATTATTTATTAATTTTAAGTAATTTCATTTCTTTATCTTCTTAGAACTTATTTCCAAATATAATCACCTAAAATATTTTTTTATTAGAAATAAATTCTTAAAATAGTTTTCAAAAATTTTGCTTTTTAAAAATAATTTTCTAAAACTAAAACTAAATGCGACCAAATTATTTTTAAGAATATAAATACAAAATGAAGAAAAAAATATATATAGTGAGCCATGATATAACTAAATTAAAGATATGTATTAAACATGTGCTACACATACGAATTGGAAGAAAATAAAAAAAGCATTTAAAATTATTTTTAGTTAAATATAATAGTTATTCATAAATTATTTACTAAATATCTTTATAGTTTCATATATTGTTTATGATTTCAATTTATTGAAACAAAAGTTAAAATAATTAAATAAAAATAATAAATTTTTTTATCACTTTTGCTAACTAATTAGTTTATGAAGGAGCACTTCTTACAACCAATTGATTGGTAAAAGTGTTAAAAATTTATTATAAAAAAGTTAAAGTAATTAAATAAAAATCATAAATTTTTTTATCATTTTTGGCGACCAATTAGTTGCTAAAGGAGCACCTTTGCATATCAATTAGTCGCCAAAAGTGATAAAAGTTTGTTTATATATACAAAAAAGTGTAAAATATATATGTAAATAATAGCTTAGCCTAGTGGTCAACCACATGAACTTCCAAAGAAATGGCATGAGTTCGAATCTTAGCAACAACAACAAAAATCTCAAAAATATAAATTCAACACGTGGTGGAATAATAGGCTGACACGTGGCAGAATCATAGTTCGACACATGGCATAACATAAGTTGCCATGTGGCATGATGACATGTTAGCAAATGATGCTATGTGGCACCATATTTGAATTTTTATTTTTCTTTAAATTAATTCAAAATTCTAATTAAAGACCTTTTAGCAACCAATTGGTCGCCAAAAACTAACCTTTGGCGTAAAAATTTTTGGTCGCTAAAGGGTAAACTTTTGCCGACCAAATATATATTGGTCACCAAAGGCGTATCTTTTAGCAACCAAAGTTTGGTCGGCAAAAATTATACTTTTACCGACCAAATATATTTTTGGTCGCCAATACCTTTTGCCACTAGCCTTTGCCGACCAACGGGCGACCAAATTATATTTAGTCGGCAAAAGTTTATTGTTGCAGTGTTTCTAGAGAATGTACTATTTTTTATGAGTCCATTAGAAAAGATGAAGAACATGTAAGAGCGGATGATGTACTGCCTAAGCAATCGTACAATATTACTAGTAGTAGACAGAAGAGAATCATTAGACCACCTCTGAGGTACAATAATGCTGATTTTGTCTCTTATGCTTTGATGATAGCAGAAACAATAGAGTTTCAAGAATGTATAGCATATCATGGAGCCAACATAAGTAAAGAGTCAACACAATGGACTATTGCTATAAATGAAGAAATTGAGTCTCTCCAGAAGAATCGGATTTGGGAGGTAGTAAAAACACCTAAGGGTAAAAGGATTGTCGAGTGCAAATGGGTTTTTAAAAGAAAAAAAAAAAAAGAATCCCAGGAACGAAAAATGCAAGGTACAAGGCACACCTAGTGGAAGAGAGCTATAGTCAAAAGAGATGTGTGGACTTCAATGAAGTCTTCTCACTAGTTGTGAAGCATAACTCTATTTGCGCGTTGCTTGCTATAGTTACCATGTTTGACTTAGAGCTTGAACTGCTTGATTTCAAAATAGCTTTCTTATATGATGAGCTTGAAGAATAGATTGACATGTATCAACTAGAAGGGTTTGTTGTTGCAAGAAAGGAGGATCGTGTTTGCTTATTGAAGAAATCCTTATATGGCACAAAGCTCACAGATAGTTCCTTCATTTATTTGCTATTGTATGTTGATGACATGCTTATTGTTGTAAAGGACATGTTCAAGATTGTCAAGTTGAAAGCCCAACTTAGTAGTGAGTTTGAAATGAAAGATCTGGGTCCAGGAAAAAAAGATTTTGGGTATAAAAATTCATAAGCATAAAAAGCAAGAAAGTTGTACTTGTCACAGAAAAAATACATTGAGAAAGTATTTGAACGTTTTGGTATGCAAAATTCTAAGCCTGTAAAGACTCCACTTGCTGCTCATTTGAAGCTTTCAACGGCTATGTCACCACAGTCTAAAAAATAAGAGATAGACATATCTTATGTACTATACGCTAGTGCAGTTGAAAGCCTCATGTATGTTATGGTATGTACTCATCCGGATATTTCACATGCAGTCAGTGTAGGAAGCGAATACATGGCCAATCATGGTAAGGCTAATTGGCAGGCTGTGAAACAAATATTTTGATACTTAACAGGCATGACAAATGTTGGTTTAGTATTTGATAGTAGTGGTGCAAATAGTACTACTATTAGATTTGTGGATTCAGATTATGTTATTGATCTTGATAAGAGAAGATCTTTGACGGGGTATGTCATCATTCTTTCAGGTTCTGCTATTAGTTAGAAAGCAACATTATAGACTGCAGTGGCTTTGTCCACTCCAGAAGTAGAATATATGGCAATAACTGAAGCAGTGAAAAAAGTTAGTTGGTTAAGAGGTTTACCTGGTAAATTAGGCTTAAAATAGGATCATAATGTAGTATATTGTGATAGTCAAAGTGCCATACATTTGACGAAAAATCAAATATATCATGAGAGGACCAAGCACATTGATGTCAGATATCATTTTGTTCGAGAAATTATATCTTAAGGATATATTAGAATTCAGAAGATTAGTATGGCAGAAAATCCAACTGATATGTTGACTAAGCCAGTTCTTGTTCAGAAGTTCAAGCATTGCTTAGACTTGATTGGTGTTTATTGTATTTAAAAAACCCTCTAGGGCATTATGGAGATGATAGAATAAGGTTTTGACTACCCACACATGGGCTTGAGAGGAAGAATTGTTGAGGTGGGAGTTGTCAATCTGATGTTGGGAAGAGACAACCCATTCCAACTGAGAAGACTAATAAAAAGAGAAATGACTTTGTCTAAACCTTCCATTCTTTGGATGTCCAACTCATCATCCAAGAATGGGTTGGTTATTTTAGTTTAGTTCTCAAGTAAAAAATGGGGATTTAGAGAATAGGAAAGTGTGTTGAGAGAAAAGAAAAAGAGTAGAGAAGAAAAAATAAAGAAATTCAATTTTGTGTAGAGAGGTGTGAGAGAAAAGTTTAACTGCGTGATAGAAAAGTTTAAGTCTTTGTCTTTTAAGGTGAGATATATTTCGAGTACTTTTGTCTCAATTTTGGTATCAAAATATTTTGTATCTTTCTCATTTTTGTATTCTCCTTTTGTGGCAGTAAAAATACTTTTTTTGTCTTTGCCCATGGACGTAGGCATTACACCGAACAATGTAATTCATTGTACCTTTGTGCGTTGCAATTTCTCTTTATTTCTTGCCCATAATTATTTTTTCCTACTTCATTACCATATTTAAATTCTAAATTATAGAGTTTGTCACAACAAATATTATTATTTTTAACTATATTAAAAAAAATTTTTTACTTGATTTTAAAAAGATAACTCAAATTAAAAATATCATCATCATCATCATCATCATCATTATTTGTATGTTGTGCTTTAGTTTAATGATAGGCTTACTCAATTACAATCTAAATATGTGTAAGTCCCAGATAATTTTCTTCTGATAATTAATGAATTTCTTGAAATTGCTCAATCTTTAATTTTATTTATAACTATTATTATTTGGCATGATTAACTTATTTTGTGTAATTATTTATTGGGATAATTACCTTTTTACCCCCTGTCCTTCAGGCGAAAATTACTTACACCCTCTGAATTTTAAAAAGCTATTTTTATATATCTTGTACTTTGAATTAAAGTAAAGTTGTAAACGGAATTAAATTTTCAAGTGAAAAGAAAAAAATACCCATTAAAAACTAAGTAAAATCAGAGATGTAAGTGCAGGAATATAAAATATAGAGGTTATAAATATAATTTTCAAACTTACTAGGAGTTAAAACCATTATGTTTGATGAATTTTTTAACGTTTTCACTTTAATCCAAAGTATAAGATATGTATAGGTAGGTTTTTAATATTTGAAGGCGTAAGTAATTTTCAGCTCAACTGCTAGGGATAAAAAAAAAAAAATTACCCTTTAATTTGGTATTGGCATTTCTAATAAGGGACTTAGATTTTACCTATTATATTCCTACTCAATCTCATTTACCCAAATTCAATAACCCATCTATTCCTAAACTATAAAACCCACTCACCCAATTTTTAATGATTTTCAATTTTTATCTAGGGGTGTTACCTAGGATTTGGAATAATGGAAAAAAAAAAAAAAAAAAGGAGTGATTTAATTCAAAAATAGGAATGTCAATGAAATGGGATACAAGAGAGTACCCAACCTGTACAAACCTGTTAAAAACCTATTAACCTTAATAGGATTGGAACGGGTATGATATTGAAATTTAATACCGTGCGGGTTTGAGATGCACTTAGAATTTACCTATAAGGTACTCGATCAGTTTTTATACTTATAGGATACCCTCTAGATACTTATTTATTATAATAAAATATATTACATACATTTAAGCAATTATAATTTTTTTTTCTAAAATAAAAGTTGATAAACTCTTAAGCTTATACCTATTTGATGTGGATTATTGTTTGCCGGTTCACATTTTGAAGTGATAGTGAAACAATTAGTTTTGTAAATTAATTTGATTATATAAGTAGTGATTGAAATTATATTTATTATGTTCATTGTAGTTTACTTGAATGAGATTTTTTTTTTTAATTTTTCATGACATGGAGAACAATAAAGATCTTGACAGAATAAAATTTAAATATATATTTACAAATATATTTGCTAGGCGATATATAGAACATACCAATTGCTTTAAAAAAATTAATTTCTAAAATAGTATTTAGCGAATCATTTAAACGAGTATTTAACTGGCAGAATGGGATAGGATGGCTTTGGGATGGGTTTGGAATTCTAATTAATTAATAAAATAAACGAGTTTGAGACAATAATGGGTGGGAAAAATAAACAAGTATGGTAATGATAATGGTTAATTAGGCAGACACATGACACATTTACATTCCTATTCAAAATTTTGTGAAAAAAAGGAAAAAAATAGAATAGAGAGTAGAAAAGGATGCCACGTAAAATTTGGAAGAATAAAAAAAGAAGACAACTACATGATTTTAGTATATATGTATATATATAGACATAATATATGTATAAATTATTTTTATCTAAAAATATAGCTTATTTTGAAAAAAATAAATAAATTTATATGTGCATACTTGGGAATTAAACTTAGGCTAGATAAGTAACAAATTATTCTTAACCTGAATTGACATGTTGATAGTCTAGTACCCCAATACTTTACTGTTTTAAACTAGTTGGTTAAAACCGGTAAACCTATGAGTCGATCTAAAAAATGGTCTAGTTCATAATTCAATCCTATTGTAACAAAAAATACCTGAATCACTAAAACCCATAGTTGGATTAGTTGACCCAATACGGATATTAGTTTTTTATGTAAGAATTTTTGACCCATAAATCAGTCTTTTTTTTTTTGGCTTAATGACTTGGGATTCAAAACATTGGTCCTCCCTTAGATGTGTGAGAGATAGAGAGAGAGAGAGATGGGAAGTCAGAGTAAGACAGAGAACATGATAGAGAGGAAGATGGGTGAAAATTTGGTGAGTAAGAGAAAAGAAAAGTGAAAAAATTATCTAACATTCCTAGAACATATATAGACTACATATGCCCCTACTAATGAATACTAAGTGTAATGCATATATGTGGGTCATAACATACTATTTGGTAAATGAATAATGAAAGATAACACATAGTCACAGAGATGGGATAATTTGGATCAGTAATTTATTTAGCGAGTGAGTAAAGGAGTTAAAAGTTATAGTTTAATTCAAAAATTTACAAATAGAGAGAAAATAAAGTTAATAGTAAAGAGGAATACATGTCACTTCTCTAAACCTATATTCTGGGGTGAGCATTATGAGAATATAGGTACTAAATTTAAATCAAATAAAATCTGATCCAAGGTTAGGCTACATCAAATACTCAATCAGAGCATCTAATCACGTCCTAATTTTTATATAAAATAATATTTAACAATTTAATTAACCAAAGGTTACACACTGATAACCAAACCCAAAAGCCTCCACGACCATAATAGTAATCATTATAATCTTACAAGTCCCTAAGCATAATAATCAATTCATAAACCCAAGTCAAAGGTATGATGGATTTATTGTAATAACCATGTTTTGTGTGTAATGGACTTTAATATATATCAATATGTTTAGATACTTCATTTTAACAAGAATCAAAGTGAGCAATGTTTTTCTTATATTATTTACTTAATATTGTGCATGTGTGCCTTTTATTCTATGTAATAAATAACATGGTGCATAGAGTGCGACTTACACAAAGAAGATTAGATCATCGGTTGTTATATAATAAATGCTTGTTATTCACAATCTTAGATAGAATTGGACACACCATTAGTAAGGTTGTAGTACAAGATTTTAATAGGTTTAACTTGACTATGGGAAATAGTATAGTTTCAACTCTTTGTGCTAGTATATTTTATGTATTGAATAGGAGCATCTTGGTGCAATTGTTTTTGTACCGACTATATAAAATAATTAATACCTCAAGATTGTTATGAGTGCTTATACATTTAATTTTAACATAATTATTAGACACATATGTGCAATGTTGCTCACCTTAATTTATATAAGAGTCAAATTTTTTATGAGTCAATAAACCGAGTGTGTTGGGCGACAACATTATGTGTATAGTGAATATTAATTATTAACGAATTCTAGTCCTAGTATAGGTACTAATGAGACCCTTTGGAAAGCTTATAGGCTTTGATTGTGTCAAACTCTGTAAATGAATTTTGAATTTGACATATCAAATAAGTTAAGTGGAATGTCTCAAAAAATAAATACATCAATTAAATTAAATTAAATTATAAGTAATTTAATTTAATGGATGAATATTTGTAATTTTAATATGGAGAGATATTTAATAGTATAGAGTTTGAAATGTAATTTCAAATGTGATGACGAGCGCAATTATATTTTTTTAGTAGTATAAATTATAATTTATGCAAATAAGGATTAATCAAGAGTGGATTAGGAATTCTTATTTACCTAAGAAGCCTAATTCGTATTTCTTTTTTGGTCCCTATTATAGCCTCTATATATACCCCTTTAACATGTTGCTAAGGTTATCATTTTGACATACGCGTTTCAAAAATCCCAGAGAGAAGTCGTGATTAGAGAGTTTGAGTCTGAGTCGACTCTTAGAAGAATTTTGGCATTCGAGAATACATAAAAAAGCTAAAGGTTGCGATGGAGCTGTTCATTCACGTTTATAATTTGTTGTTCGAAATCTATTTTACAAATTTCAAAGGTGTGATCGCTGTCTCCTAGATAGTTCAATCTGATTATGTTTTTAGTATTATCTATATACCTTACAATCCAATTCAAGATTTTTCTGTAGTCCTTTCAATGGGACCCACACTCTGGGTCGTACAAATAAAGATACAGTAATCTGAATACAATGTTAATAAAACTCTAACTCAACCTTCAATCACAGCTTAATTCAAATTGACTGCTCCTAGTTTTCGAGAATGCACCTATAATAAGGAAGAGGTGAATACCACTCGTTTAATAGGTAGGACTATGCACGTGCACATAAGTGCACATACTCAAGTACATAATATAATTTACAACAATCTTAACAAAATAAATTATATGCATGTGCACATGAGTGCACATACTCAAGTACATAATATAATTTACAACAATCTTAATAAAATAAAATGTAAGTATAATGACTGTAATTAATGCAATCTTAAATTTCCATCTATCTCTAGCATTATTCTAGGACAAATAACACTTAGCAAAACACGTAGGGCCACCAATCGTATCGTTTCATGCTTACAGAAAACATATGTCTCAATATGACATTCATAGGGGAATTGTATTACACCCCCACTTGCTAAAGACTCAAGAAAATTGTGTTACAATCCCTGACTCTTTTGCTGGGGAACTGAGATGTCGGCATCTATTGTATTCAGTTAGAATTTGGTTGCAATTTGGATGATCATATTATAATAATCCAGAATTAATGTCTCAACACCAATCATATATATCGATTGGGAATCATTCCGTATTTTAGAAATTCTTTTTTTATTGTCTCTCAGAAAACAATGGATCCGGTTCATACATAGGATCATGTCATAGCATGTCAACATAATAATATGGCACTCTCAGCTAAATCAATATTTATAACATAAACCAATTGATGTAACCCCAACTCTATGTACATGATATACTCAATTATGTGTAACCATCAATAAATAGTACTTCTCAACATTAAATCAAAGGTAAACTATACTCAAACACCTAACATATAAATTTTCATCAATGCCATAGAACATGATGATTAAAAGTAAAAACATGTCAAATCATTAACCAGTGGTAAAGGCTTAAGAAAAGAGTTTAATCTATGTTTTCAAAACAAGGTTTCAAAAGTTGCCCAGCCTTGTTTTTTAAACCCTGTTCGAATAGTAGCAAACGTCTAAACACCATTCGAACAAGATCAGGCATTTGAACCCCTCCGAATGGTACCACTGTCTGAACCCCATTCAATCAAGATTAGATATCTCTTCCTCTCCAACTATAGTGATAGTCGTCAGGGTGTGCTTATAGCTCAACCCTGACTCATCCTCATTCTTTATAATGGCATTCACCACCTAGTAAGTTAGCACAGTTCTCGAACAGCCACAGGGTTGTGCTACACCTATGGTGGTGGTTGCTGCGGTTAAGGCAGCATCAACTGTGGTGGAGATCCAGAACTTATAGTGGTAGAATGCTCAAGTTGTTCAGTTACAAGGTCGTTATGATAGAGGTTAATCAAATCGCGATCAGCCTCTAACACCATTGAGGAATCAACATCCATGTCTCCAACTCTTGGATTTGTATTTTACCATTAATATCGAAGCTCCAATTCTCACCAAAACGTATTTCTAATTGACATGTTGAATTCAATCACATTGTATTCGAAACCCTAAAACTCAACCGAGAATTGGGCAACTAAAATCGAAACCCAAGCTCGGATCATTCAACTAAACTTCTAGGAAGAAAAATAATTTAGAATTTTTCGAGAAAATCACACTAGAGAAAGAAAATGATTAGGTTTATCTACTTATTATTTTGGTTTTTCAACTCTTTCTCTCTCTCCCTCCCCCCCTCGCTCTGTCTACTAGAAGATGAAGGAAAATAAGGAAAAGAAAAGAAGAAAAAGGAAGGGGTGAAAAAAGGAAAAAAATATGTGGTAAGCCCATGTTCCACTCCTCTAACCCAAACACAACTTTAGGTTTAACCTAGTCTAAGAAAATAAGTAGAATTCAATAATCCAAGTGAAACCCCAAGTCAAAATATTTAAATGACCAAAAATCTTAATAATTAACTAAAAATAATATTGAATGTTACATGCCACTTAGGATTTGGACGCATGAGAAGAAGGAAAGCAATACACGATTTTAGTATTGTATATAGATATAGAAGCAGATGCCTAAGAAAATATTATTTCATTATAATTTTATTTTCATTTTTCTTAGTGATTTTATAATTTTCTTAAACAAATTATAATAATACAAGGAATGTTATGTATGTAATATTTTTATAATAAAAAATACTTATGTAATCTTTTTAGTGATTAACAAAATAAAAAAGCAAATTATTTTGGTTCATAATTCTATAAAAAATAATAATTTTGTACTATAAAAATTTTAACTTTTAATCATCTCCAAAAGGTCATTGAATATGGGTAGTGTTTTATCAATTTAATTGTTGACCAAGGAATAATGACCCCTACATGCAGCTCTTCTGCGTGCGGATTACAAAGCACATTTGTTTAGCCTCTCAAACTCCAAGCACATTTACTCAGTGTCAGTTCCAAAATTTTATTTATATACACGCAGAACATACATACAGATATATACATATATTGTCTTCTTAGCCGGATCTAAAAATTTTAATTAGTGGAGATAAAATTAAAATGTTTAGATAAATTAAGACAAAAATGAAAAGATAACGAGGATAAAAAAACAAAATTTATAAGTAATTAAAAATAAAAAAATAAATGAAGATAAATGAAGATAAAATTGAACCTGACCTCCACTTGTCCCTGCCGGCATGCATATGTATTAGGTAGATGGGACTACTTGGTTAATTATTTGCTGAATCATATATGTTTACCTAATCTGTTTGACATCTAATGTCGGTGTATTTTTGTAATACTCTCGTATGACATATAGACTTTGGAGCATGTTCTAATTTCCAAATCAAATCACTTGAAAATTCTATGTTTGCACTGGTAATGAAGGTAATAAAGATTAATCAACAAGTGGGTTAAATTCACTGTTAAGGAGTGTCTAATTTACTTTAAAAAAAATAATTTATATATATCAATGTAATTTTTCAACATTTTTCAATTAAATTTTATCACGTATCACTTCTACACCAATTTTCTTGTTTTTTGTTTCAACCATTTAAATACCACCAAGGTGCAATAATTAGTACTAGCGACAAAATGATAATGCATCACTAAGCTAACTAATCAAGATGACATATTTACCGTAAGCATATGTATATGCATCATCTCAACACCGTTTATATATGTAAATGACGCGAATCATACCACACCCCCAAAAAACAAAAAAAAAAACAAAAAAAACATAAGAAAAATGATAAAGAAAGATTGTTTGTGCGGTGATATTTTAATTAGGTTATAGATCAGACCTCCATTATATATAATTAGAGTTTTAAATTATGGATTTGATATTAAATTATAGAGTAAATTACATTGATTATCTTTTTAAGGGTACCTTTGATGCGCTGAAATATAAGAAACATTTATAAATTATTTTAGTGATTTTTTAAATTACATTGATCACTACTTGTCCGACTTGCAATTAACGGACGTTATAGAAACTATAAAGAGACCATTAATTTGTTTTAGAATCTAAAAATTATCGATAGTTAGTGTAATTTCAAAAATCAAAAGAGCACTTTATGTATTTTCTTATCAAATTTTAATGCTAGTCATTATAATTTTGCTTATTCTATTAATTCGATGGTATATGTGGTATTATTACTATTGTTTTGTTGTTGACATCAATAACATGACATTAGCCCTTCTCGCGGTACAATATTACGAGGAAATATTTGTAATAAAATTTAAAAAGTAAGTGTAATCAGTATAATCCTAAAACCATATGAGTATTTTGTAGACTTTCATCAAACCTTGGTCGCAATTAGTGAATCTTACCCAAAGTTTTATTGAAATTTAAAATAGATAATTAATTATATCACGATAAATAGAAATTTTATAATAATTATTAATAAAATAATGGTTACTATTTCCTAAAAGCGTTAAACCAGTATTGTAAAGAAATTGAAATAACTAATTTATTGTGATGATTTCAAATTCATTATAATGTATCATGTTAAACTATTCAAATTTATTATAAATTTTTTTTTGCATTAATAATATTATATTTAAGTAATGCTCCTTAAATAATTAGTACTAAATTTTCTAATTTTAAATTTATAAATAGAAATGTAAATTAATAGTTGTGCAACCATGTAAACCTACCTAGCATTCTTCAACTAATATTTGTACAAATGTTTGCTTTTAATCTTCCTTTTTGTTTTCTATTTTGCATCTAATTGTTTGCAAGACTTATTTGGTCAAATTTGGGTGGTGTTTGGATGCCTTAAAAAAAAAAAAAAAAAGAAAAAAAGAAAGAAAAAGTAAGTGTAAAACTGACATAAGACGAAATTTGATTAAAAAATTTGAAAAAAAGAAAGTAGATAACTTTTTATAATTATTTATAACTTTTGGTGAATTTTAGTGTTTCAAACATTCTAATAGCGGGTTTATTCCATATAATGTCAAATTGAATGACATTATACTATCTCTAGTTATATTTTTTTATTTAGATAATATCACTAATAAAATATAAATAATATTCCATAATAAATATTATAAAAATATTTATAGTTAAATGTATAATAAAAATTAAAAATAAAATTTTATCTCATATTCAAGTAACAAAACAAAGATGCACGAAGGATTTACTTTTACAATTTTTTCTTTTCTTTTTTAAGAACATCTAATATTTCATTACAATTGCATAATCAGAGCCCCGGTTCTACTTATGAAACTCAAACTACGGGGCTCGAACCAATAATTAAATTTGTGAGCAAATAAACTTTAGCCACTTAAATTATCTCATGGTATCTACTCTTGCACTTTTTAGGCATGAATTTTCTTGGCTCATTGTGTTGCAATTTCATGCCTGTTTAGCGTATTATGACCTTTTGGACCTAGATCTTCCAAGAGTTTCAGCAATTATCCCCCCCTCCCCCTTTTTTCATGTTTTTAATTTAAAATTCTTTAATTTTGCTTTAATGTACTACTCTGCTCTATTTACCCCCCAAAAAAGGGTGCTACATTATTAAATCTGAACGTACTCCTCTTGTCGTTTACTGAAAAGACTAAAATACCCATTCAGCGTGTCGACATGATTGAAGCATTGTGAGTAAATTATCGATTAAAGTCTGTTTGGTGACACCAAAAATTATTAAAAATTGTTAATTTTAACTAATTTTTATATTTTTTTTAATTAAATTTTTTTACATATCACCTTATATCAAATTTTTTTACTTTTATTATACTTTTTATTTAATTTTTAATTAACCAAACAGGTAATTGCAGGGAACATGCCAGCTTTACTTCATTTGGTGGGGAAAATTTTGTACGCACTCTTTGCTTTTTCTGCCTTTCTTTATAAATGTGTCGGAAACACTGAGAAAACGGTATTGTAATAGCAAAGATTTCTTGCAATGGCTGCGTATGGTTTCGTTTTATCTTTTATCTTCTCTTGCTAATTTTTCTTTTTATATATAACTTTTTTTTATGTAAATGTTTAAATTTTTTAAAAAATACGATTAACATACGTGAAAGATATATCTTTTAAAAAAGAGTTAAATTTTGATGAAAAAACTATATAAGATGAAAGAAAAAAAAAAAGACTAAAGAAAAAGTTAGAAGTCAAAAGTGAAATCAAAAAAGTCTAAGGCGTCTTGAATAGTATTACCATCTTGTTTTTCTCTCTCTCTCTGTATATATATATATATTAAATGAGAATATTACAAGAATTAAAATTTATAAATAAAAAAGCCTATAGAGGTATATTTCAATTACAAATTTATATATTTTTTTGGTTTTACTTTTTAAATATATTTTTTTAATTCAATAATATTTTCTTACTTGGATTTAGTCTTTAGGATGAGATTTATTATTATTTGATCAAATCACTTGAAGAATCAGGCAGCTATGCAAAGAGAACCAATCTCGAAGGATCACCACCAATATATATGTTAATTTATAGATCAATTAATATTATTTTACGTGCATCAAATCTTTTAGCAGGTGTTTGATTTGTAAAAAATAAAAAAGAAGAAAAAGTAAAAATAAGTGTAAAAATGATACTGACAAAATTTAATTAGAGTTAATTAAAAAATTATAATTTTTTAAAATATTTTTTAAAAACCCAAACATCCTCGATCTCTTAACTTATTAGTAGCCCATAATATAGAAACATGAACCTTTTTGCATTATATAATCACTTGTAAACATGGGTTCTAATATATATATATATATAATATACATAAATAAATAAAATCTCGCAGAATATAATCATATCATCTTATTTCTGTCAATCAATTAAGTTGCTGTTCAGATAACATCTTTTGAAAACAATATATTGCCTCTAAAGCAATAAATGGATTCTCTTTTGTAAGATCCGTGATTAGTGGTGGGATTGTGAACTGCAGTTTTATTTTTTATTTATTTATTTATATATTTATTTTGGTCAATCATTAGATTAACCCGTTGGCAAAGCTTTTTATACGGCCACTTAAAATTACATTGTACAAAAATCACCATGACATATATATATACACACACGTATATATATATATATATATACATAAAATGTACGTATATAAATATATTTGAATACGAAAGCCAAGCCGCCTGGTCCCGGCACCAAAACTTCATGTAGTGTTAGGTATACACGTTTTTCAAAATTAAGCTCTTTGTTTGAATTATTGCATCACATAGTCCAAATTCCCAATAGTCTTTCAACGATTACTTTATTCCTACGCTTAGCTTGCACCATTCACCATCCCACAAATCACAACTAAACAATTAATATCCATCATATCAATACAAGTTGATGCGAACATACAGATATATATATATATATATATATGTACACATATATATTTAGGATAAATTTTTATTTGTTGGATTACATTTGGAGAAAGAAGGAAAAAAAAAAAAAGATGTTTTGTAATGATGTGATACTATTTCAATGACATTTTTACCATGATTAGTCTAGATGTAACTAGGTAAAGAACTAAGCTGAGCCAGGAAAAAAAGGTAAAGAACTAAGCTCTATAAAGGAGGGAGAGGGGGGGTTGCCTATTAGCATAACAAGAAAAAAAACCCAACTTGGTGAAGATGGGAACAAAAGGAAGGAGGTCAGAAATGGCCTCTCTCGTCACTGGGCTCCTGCTGGGAGTAATGTCCCTCAGCTTGCTATCAGAAGCTGCAGCAAACTACGCTTACTCCTCTCCACCACCTCCCAAGAAGCCCCTGCCACCATCTCTTCCACCACCACACCACCCTTACAAATACAAATCTCCACCACCACCACCTACGCCCAAGCCCCTCCCACCACCACACTACCCACCACCATACTATCCCCACCCCAAGCCACCACCCGTCCCCAAGCCGCCACTCCCCCCCTATAAATACAAGTCTCCACCACCTCCTCCACCGGTACACTACCCACCACCATACTATCCCCACCCCAAGCCACCATACCACCCCAAGCCACCACACCACCCTTATAAATACAAATCTCCACCACCTCCTCCACCGGTTTATAAATACAAATCTCCACCACCTCCTCCACCGGTACATTACCCACCACCATACTATCCCCACCCCAAGCCACCATACCACCCCAAGCCACCACACCACCCTTATAAATACAAATCTCCACCACCTCCTCCACCGGTTTATAAATACAAATCTCCACCACCTCCTCCACCGGTACATTACCCACCACCATACTATCCCCACCCCAAGCCACCATACCACCCCAAGCCACCACACCACCCTTATAAATACAAATCTCCACCACCTCCTCCACCGGTTTATAAATACAAATCTCCACCACCTCCTCCACCGGTTTATAAATACAAATCTCCACCACCTCCTCCACCGGTACATTACCCACCACCATACTATCCCCACCCCAAGCCACCATACCACCCCAAGCCACCACACCACCCTTATAAATACAAATCTCCACCACCTCCTCCTCCGGTTTATAAATACAAATCTCCACCACCTCCTCCACCGGTTTATAAATACAAATCTCCACCACCTCCTCCACCGGTACATTACCCACCACCATACTATCCCCACCCCAAGCCACCACACCATCCTCCCAAGCCACCACACTACCCTCCCAAGCCACCGCACCATCCTCCCAAGCCACCCCACTACCCTCCCAAGCCACCGCACTATCCTCCCAAGCCACCCAAGAAGCCTTACGTGTACAAGTCTCCCCCTCCACCACCTTACCACTACTCTTCGCCGCCTCCTCCCCACTACAACTAAGAAATGGATTTAGTAGCCTAAGGTAAGCTCAAAGTTGTAACTCAATTTACGTGCTTACATTAGGATGTACAAAATATCTAAATAATCGACACATCGAACTAATTCAGTTAGTTTTAGTAGGTTCTACTAAAGATCTGGTTTAGTATCCACCTAATTTTTATTAATCTATTTCAAGACTCAAATCAAATTAATAAAATCGAGTCAGTTTGATAATATATAATGGTTGATTCGATTCTAAATTCAATAAAAATCAGTTCTGTCATAAGTTTAGCATGAATTCGATCCGAATGAGGCATGCACACCCTCGCATAATAATAATGACTTGCGCTTGAAGTTTTGAAAAAAAAAAGTTAAAAATAAAAAAATAAAAATTGATATAAAATAATATGTAAAAAAATTTAATTAAAAATATAAATATATAAAAATAAAAATTCAAAATTTTTAAAAATGTAGAACCCCAAAAGCGGCATCCGACAATTAAATGGTACCTTGTTAGCTTTATTTCCTCGGGAGCATCTTTATTAGTTATGTTTATTTCATTCAATGTAAAATTATTATTTATTTATTTATTTTTCCAGATCATGATAATGTTCACTAAAATTGTCCCATGACGGAAGGCTATTATGTTCCTGCAGGCAAGTAAAGGTGCAGCTCAATAATGAAAGCAAGAGTTGCAGAGCTTTTCATAAGGGGCCCAGAGGGGAGAAGAGCAATAATCAGACAAGAGAAGAGAGAGAGGGATTTGTTCACTATTTAAATGTATTTCCGATAACTGTAGAAATGCTAGCTGTACTGGTCCATGCATGTATGTTCGTGTGTCAGAGGAATCTCTGGGTGTGTAATGGCTTTGACCTCCTGACAAGAGCAGGGGTCATTTATATAATAAAATAAAGCTTTTTCTTTAATTTCCCCTCTCTGGAACGTTTTAATATTTTATTTTTATCTTTTCCTTTTTTTTTTTGAAACGCAACTTTGGAGTGCATTTAGAGTATCCAAAAATTAATAAGAAAAAGATAAAAATTATATTCTTGTAATCCGTGCATTAAAAAAAATTAATAACTTATAAAAATTTTTAATAATTTTTTAATATAAAGCTCCACGTCTTAGGGTGTGTTTGGAATCTCCAAAAAATAAAAAAAATTAAAAGATAAGATTAATGTGATGTAAAAATGATAAATAATAAAATTTAATTAGAGAAAATTAAAAATTTTTAAATTTTTTTAAAAATTTTTTTATCTTTTTAGAGATTCCCAACGAGCCCTTAATATTCATCCTTGTTTTAAGGCATCGGCAATAACTTAGGATTAGGAGTTTGTTTTGGTTAGGCATTTTGGCTTCTCTGGGTAATATTTTTAATTTGTAATTTTTTTTATATTTATAAATTTTTAAAATTAATAACAAACAAATATTTTTGATAAATCCGTTTTTATTTTTTTAACGTCAAAAAAAAAAAAATTGAAACTTCTTTAAACATTTAAGCCCAAACATACACATAATAAATCATATTTTCACTCTTTTTCTTTCATAAAACACTCTATTAATTTTAGATACTAACTAGAATACATTGGTAAATTTCCTCGCGTCATATTAAAGTAATTTATTTTTTTAAATATTTTATTAAATTAAATATATTTTCAAAAATAATAAAAATTATTATTTTAATGATTAAAACAATACAAGAATCACCTCTTTAGTTTATACTTTGTTTGGAATTGTGTATTTAATGGAATTTGATTTTATTTAGTAGGAATTTTTACCAATTTTTTATGTTTAGAATTAAAATAAAATTTTATAAATTAAATTTGATTTTATTTCATAACTTAAGTTTTAAAATTTTTGTATTATTTGCAATCTAACCCCAAAATAATAAAATTTATTGAAATTTCGTTCTTTTCTCAAGACTTCTAAGTAACTGGACAAATTTACCCTCATATATCATATTTACCGATTACCATGTTTTTTACTTCTTATTAAGTTCTTATTAAGGTGCTCAAATTTAGTCTTTCTTGTAAATTAATTCAATTTAATTTTTAAATTCAAATATGTATTTTAAATATAAAATTTTATTTATGAAATTAAATTAAATCAATCTAATTTAATTCCTTATTTTAAAATTAAAATAATTATAAAAAAATATTTTCAAACGAAGCGTCAAAATATCCGCGAATAAAGAAAATATTAGATATCTTGCCCTGACGCAGCTCATGTAGGCGCTCAACACTCAGAAAGCCAATTGTTACTTCAAGTTGTACTCAATTAACTCATCACAAAAATTATCATTTTTATTCTAACTCGTTACGAAGGTAGCGTCAGGTGGATCAATTTTGCTAAAATAATTAATTTTTTGCTTTGTGAGTGTTTAACAAAATATCAATTTTTATCATTTTTCTATTTAAGTGTAGTAACTTGCTCAATTCAAAGTTATTAAAATATTTACCGAACACATAAAACATTAATAACAATTGTTAAAAGTTGTCAAAAATTTTACCAATCACCTAAAAATTATCAAAAAATTGTTAAAAGTTATTAAAAATTACTATTTATTTTATCAAATACACCAAAAATTTTAACTACTAATTTTTGGTAAAAAATACCAAAAAGTACTAAAAATTGGACTTTCAAAGGATCCCCAACTATCTCCATAACTCTAGGTGTAAGAACGGACGAAGTCGGGATTTTGAGTTGGGGGAGCCAAAAAGTTATAACTGGCATTATAATTTATATTTAGTAAATAAAAAATAAATTAATATATATATATAGTATAATCAGTTGACCTTCTAATTTTTGAATTATATATAATAATTAAGAAAAATAATTAAATTTTAAGAATACTAATCTATAACTTAAATTTTTTTGACTCAAAAATTTATATTTACTATTGGTAGTGTATTCTTTATTAAGACCAACTATTTTTTAAAATTTTAAAAGAAGCGAAATCATACTATAATTTTTTTTAAGTCAAAAATTCAGATTGAAAGGTAACATTTTTCAAAACTTACGAGGCCATGACTATCCCTAGAATCCCCTAACTCCATCCCTGGGGTGTGAGACATGCATAATATATTGCTCACTTTCAAGTGTAGGTATATGTTAGGAGCTCTTGTGGAGCTCCAAATTTTGCTAAGAATTATAAAATGTGCAGCTTTTCACTGTTTTGGGTGTTCGAAATGTGAAGCAACTTTTAAAATTTTTGGGTGTTGATGTTTGATTTAATAAAAAAATTATTAAAAATTACGTAAAAATGATATATGATAAAATTTTATTAATGAAAATTATAAATTTTGGAAATTTTTTATGAAACTTTTTATAAATGTGTCAAGTATTATTGAAAATTTTCAAAATCCGTCCGAGCATACGTTCAAAAGGTGTAGTCGAAAGTTGTTGCAGAGTGGGAGATTTAAAAAATTTTTAGGGTTGTTATAGTAGTCAAAAGGAGTCCAAACTGGGCCTAAATGAAATCAATTGACTCGTGATAACTTATCTTGGCTGTGTAGCATAAATAGCACAATTGTCCTTAGTTGAGTTGTCAGAGTGAGACCATAGCCTAGACTATTGAGATGTCGCTTGTGAATCGCAAGCCTTGTTGTATCATCATATCCGGAAAGACTACTTACTCCAAAAAAAAAAAAAAAAAAGTTCATATCCACAAAGTCTCGTTAAAAAAAAAATTCATTAAAAATTATGTAAAAATGATACGTGATGAATTTTATTAGAGAAAATTATAAATTTTTATATAGATATAAAGGAGTAGAGTACCTGCTTAATTAGTTAATTTCATTACCAAATTTATTTATTTTTTGTTTATCATTATTGTCCCATACATGTTTATTTTTTTAATTAAAATCCTAAACCCATCCTGTCCCAAACCCGCAAAACTCATCCTGAATCCACGAAACTCGTTTATATTTAATTGGTCAAATTATCAATTAAGTATCTGTTAAATACCTGATATGAGATAAAAAATAATAAAAAATTATAAGTAACAAAAATGTTAAATTTATTAAATTGAATAAATTTATTGGTCAAAAGACCTCCAATTTTTTTTGAAAATTTAAAGAAATATACTATAAATAGCAGAAGAAATAAATGTACAAAAGATAAAGGATATACCCCTAAAATAGTGCAATAGGAATTATAGTTAATAAAAGACATTCAAACCTAATATGGAATAATCCGTGACAAGTGAAAATAACACACAATAAATTATAAATTAAACAAGTCCAAATGAATTATTCCAACAAAAGTAAGAGTATTGCTGTGCTTTTTATTTTAGGGATAAAATTATAAATATATAAATATATATTTTATTTTATTTTATTTTATTAAATAGATAAAGGTATCTTATAAGTATCAGGTATTGGGTACTTTATAAGTATAAATTGGTCTTGGGTACCAAATACCTTACAAGCAAATTTTAAACTTATTTCAAACCCGTATAGATATTGAATTTCAATTTCAAACACATCCCAATCTCATTAGGATATTTTTTTAATTAGTTTTTATTAGGTTCGATCGAGGCAGGTGCTCTTCTGTACCTATCCTATTGACATCTCTAAACTTTTGGAGTTTTTATGTAATTTTTTTGGAACTTTTATAACTGTGCCAAAACATATTATCGAAAATTTTCAAATTTTATCCGAACGGATGTTCAAAGTTGTATTCAAATGATATTTTAGAGTTAGAGATTTTTAAAATTTTTCTAAAAATTTTTAGAGTTGTTTGGTACTCCAAACTGAGTCTAAATGAAATTGACTCGTGATATCTTTTCGAGCATTAGTATGGATAAAAGACAATTAGAAATTTAAATTAATTTACAAATTATGTTATTTTCATGTTTGTACATTTTATCTAAGAAAAAAATATTTTAAAAGACTAAAAATGAATTTTAATTTTATTTGCATTTTTAGCAATCATATAAAAATAAATTTTAATTTATTTTAGAACTTAATCAAATAAGAAAATAACTTATGTCATTTCAATTTAACTACAAAATTTTAGAAATTTTTTATCATCTTGATATTTATTTACTTTTGACAAATCTTTCATAATTTATTTATTTTAATATTTATAATTTTTCTTGCGCTTTATTTCATTACATTATTCTCAAAATAAATTAATACATTATGAGAATTAAAGGAACGTATAGGTCTTTATTAAATGACTTGAGGATAATGACAAAAATTAAAGAAACAAAAATTTGTAAATAAAAGAAATTATTTTTTATTTGATTAAATTATGAAATAAATTAAAATAAAATTTATTTTAGGCTTTAAAAATATTTTTCTATTCTTTTGTAGGCTTAAGGGTGTTTGTTCGAATTTGTAGATATTTTTTTTTGAATGGCAATAATATCATTTCATGTTATACATAAGGATAGTGAGGTATAAAAGGAGAGTTTTATAATTTTACTGAATGAAAAAAGTAAAGTAGAGTATAATAGGTTATTTATGGAATACAAATAGATTTATCCTTACAAAAAAAAAAAAAAAACCTATCTAGCAAAATTAGATAGAAATGAGATCCATTAACAGAAATAGCTTTGAATTTGGAAAGGATTCAAAAGGCAAGAATGAAGCATTTAACTTTGCTCCATAGGCTCCAACCAAACCTCCAAAGAAGCCAAATCAAGCACCCAAGAAATCCTTTCAGCTGACAAACAGTAACTCACAAGCTAAGAGTTTTTCGCCACATTTTAATTTTCTATCTACTTGCTATCATTGTGCGATTAGGGTCACATTTGACTTAATTATCACTAATTGTATGAGTTTTTCCTTATCATTTATTAACACTTACACTTTCATGAGACCTAATTTTTATATGTAAAACAGCTAGGTACAAGCCATTAAGGTTAGAAAATTTTTCTTCTATAATTCTAGACCTCACATATATAGGTCACTGAGAAAAAAGAAATAAAAAGAAAAGTTTTCAAACTCATTGGATCCAAGCTTAATGCCCCCAAGGCTCAAAAATATGATCCAAAATTAAGACAATTTAAGTAAGGTTCAAAAATATGTTCCAAAATTACGACAATTTAAGTTAGGAAGAGTGACATAAGAGTGACTTGCATGTCTCTGACACTCTAAAGTATTTTTTTTTTTTTTTGAATTAAGGCAAATGTTTCCATAGATTAGGTTTTGTATTATTATAATATTTTTATCCTATATATATATATATATATACTTACCAAATATATATATATATATATATTTGTTCATTTATTTAAGTTTTACGTTCTTTGCACAATTATAATTTGTTTATTTTTTCATTATTGAAAAACAATAAAATAAATTGAAAAATAAGAAAATGTTTTTTTGAACTTCCACACGTTATTACTTAATGAGACTTTTTGCATGTTCTATGATCTTGTTTATAATAATAAAATATAAATAAATTTTGCGATCATTTTTTTGAATTTTGGTTTTACACTACTAGAGTCTATCATTGTTTTGAATTCTATCATTCTTTAAGTTTGACTTTATTCTCTACATAAACTTTTGATTGCTTTTTGAAAATTTTCAAATAGATTTGCTTGTAAATGGCTACTAATGAAAAAAAAAAATTGAGACCCCCTATTAACAGGTTATGAAAATAACCACTATTTAGATTGTGAAGAGATAGGAAAAATGCTACCTTTATTAGTGGCTGAAAGCCACAAAGTTTGTTACAAATTGTTCAAAATTATAAAATTACAAAAATTTCTGTAAAATATATTTTGAGGTGGCATATCATGCTTAATTGAAAAATTAATGGGGAACAATTTAAAATTAGAAACTTTAGGAGAAATTAGTTGAAAATGCAGGTTTATTAAATTTCTCCCAATTGCAATTCAATGGTCAATGGAGAGCATAAGAAAGATGCATTGGAGTATGATAGTGTGAATACAATGTATGTTACATGATTTTTATGTTACACATATCTCTATTATTTTTTTTTTTACTTTTATGTCTTATTTGAACAACTTATGGCATGAAAGTTTTTAATCCTATGAATACTTTGTTTCATGACATGAATGTATAATAATTCTTTAAATTCAATGTTCTCCAGGTATATATTTGATCATAGCATGTCCAAAAACAGATTAAGGTACTTGAATTAAAAAGTTCAATTTCTATTTTGTTATATCTTGGTTTGTTTTTGTTTGACATCTATTTATGTTTGTTGCATGTTTTTTGCATTCCCCCTTTCCTTCATTTACTAATGTTATGTGCTTCACTTTCTTATTTCTATTTGTCTTAATTTTATTTTTTTTCCAATTTCCTAACAAAAAGAAGAGAAGAGTTTGATCATATCATATAAAACTTATTACTTTTGAGAAAGTGAATTGTTTGATTGATGTGGAATTTTTGAATAAGCATTGATCAAGGGAGAGTTCATAAGTTCATGTATTAAGGGGAGTTTAAATTTGGGAGTTAGAAAGTTTTTGGGAAAGGTTGTAATGTTTTATTATAGGAGTATTGATTTTGTCACAAAATTGGCAGAGAAAGAGATTGTTAAATTTATAATTGATAAAGTAGAGAACAAAATAATAAAATTTAATTTTATATTTTTAAACAATGGATGGGATGCCATAGAGTATAAGATTTAAGATTTTAAAGTTAAAACATAGTAGAATGAAGTGACATTGGTTTGGAGGCTTTAAAAAGTACTCAAAAACCCATGATCTTAGTAGGAATCTCATTAGATACTCACAAAAAGTCGTGAAAAATTGCTGAGTGCACCACTGATTGCAAAAAGCTTCGTAGAAAGATCGTTTGACCTTTGCTGCAATTTGCTTTTACGGGTAGTAAATGTGCATATTGCAAGACTATGTACAAAGACCTATATCTCACAGCATTTTGAATTCTATGTTTTAGAAGACATTTAAGAAAGTATTTTTAATATCTAAGGAGGTTAGAAACCTCAAAGGGAATAATTTTTTTTATTTAAGGAAATAGGAAATTATGAAAATTTTTTACCAATCTTTTCTAATATTATATTCCCATCAAGCTCAATATAAAGGAGCTACTCTTAGGATATTTTTGACACGTAGGAATGGAATAAAATGAAAGGTGAAAATGAAATATAAGCACAAATTGAATGGAATAGAATGCTCATTTGATTCTTTTGTTTAGTTGCTAACATGAAAATTATGAGAATGGAACGGATATTCAAATTTTCATAATTTTTCTATTCTCATAATTTGATTACATATTTTAAATATGATAAAATAAAATGAAATATAGTAAATATCGCTAACATTAACTTTCTTAAAACCTATAAAAATAAATTTTGTTTTTAGAACACAAACGAGTAAAAAACAAAAAGGGCATAGGGATAAAACAATTATTTTGCAAATCCAACTTGAATTGGGCCAAAAATTTCGTATTTATTAAGAGACATATCAATAAATATTTTTAAACTTTTGGGAAAGCCTAGAATACAAATTTGGACAAAAAAGATGTTAAGCCTAAAACTGTAAGTTGGCAAATCCATGATCAAATAAAAAGTTTTGTAAAATTTAGACTTAGTGTAGGCTAATACACTACAGTCTGGAGTCAAGTAGAAGTGTAAAGGCCTCAGCAAATAGTGTTTATATATTCCTGGAAGACTAGAAAAAGTCAAACGGAGCCAGAATACATTAACACAGGAGGACCGCTAGTTGGTCGTAAGAGCTCGCGAGAAAAAGCCGAGAGCAGTTCTTAGGATTTTGGCCTTGTGGGAAGCTCGCTATGATCCGTGGGATGGCTGCAGGAAGGTCGTGGGATGGCTGCAGGTGCGATCTTCCCGCGAAGAACAAAATCCAGGCCTTTATGCTCAGTTTCAAAAACCTAATCGTCCTAGGTCTTGTTGTATATACCTTCTGGACGCATCTAGGGCTACATAGAGAGAATATACAACGGTTCGTGAGCCAGAAAGTCACATCATTCGCTTAAACACTTAGCCAAATGTTCTGTGCATGTGCGTGATTCAAGGCAGTTCGAATCTTTGAAACGCTAAGGATTCAGCACGTGAGTTACCGAGGATTCGGTGTTGAGCCTTCAAGGAGTCAGAGGGCTTTCACTAAATGAGTCGGTGAATTGAGGATTCAAGCAAACATCAACAGAGTATAGAGTCAAGGAGTCGATCTATCGTGAGATTGAAGTTTGTAACTAACGTTCAATTTTAGTGAAAGTTTTTGAGGTTTTCCTGTGTGAGTTTTCTCGTTTCTATTATACTGCCTTCTACTTTTGTGGTTGATTGTTTGGGATCACTAGCAAGTTTACGTATTTTCAATTGGTATCAGAGCATGTTCATTTTTTAAAGAAAAACATGATCCTATTATTTGTTAGATGGATCGCCTTAGAGAAGGCAGTTCAAGTACAAGACCTTTTTTGTTCGATGGCACAAATTATGTAAATTGGAAGGTTCGTATGAGGGCTTATCTGATATCCTTAAATGTCAATGTATGGCTGTCAATTGAAAACGGTTAGGTAAAACCAACTCATACTATTGACAACGTAACAGTAGAAAAGCCAATGAATACATGGATTAGGGCAGAGCAAGAAAGAGTGGAATGTAATTACAAAGCCCTAAATGCTATTTTATGTGCTGTGTCTGCTGATGAATTCGGATGAATATCAAGTTGTGAGATTGCTAAGGAAGCATGGACTATTCTCGAGTTAACTCATGAAGGCAACTCCACTGCGAAGAAATCAAAATTACAAAAGATTACTTCTAAATTTGAGAGCTTGAAGATGTCCGAAGATGAATCCTTTGATAGTTTTTATGCAAGGCTAGCGATATTGTCAATACCAGTTTCAACCTTGGAGAACAAATTCCAAGCCAAAAGATTGTAAGTAAGATTCTTCGCTCCCTACCAATATCTTTTCAAGCAAAAGTTACAGCTATTGAAGAGGCCAGGGATGTTGATTCAATGCGGGTAGAAGATTTAGTTAGCTCTCTGTAGATTTATGAAGCCAATATGATTAAACCAAAATCCAAATGAGTTGCCCTAAAAACTGTTAAGGAAGACGAGTCCTCCTCAAATAACGATGAGTCAATCCTCTCTCCTAAATAAATTGCTATTTATACCAATAAAATTAGAAATTTTTTCAAAAAGAAGGATAGCAAGCAAGGAAAGATAAAAAAGAATGAGAAAATTAAAGTAGAGAGATCTTTAGAGAATAAGAAGAAGGAGAACAAATCTAAGAGTGTGAAATGCTATGAGTGCCAGGGTTATGATCACATAGCTCAAGACTGTGGAAACAAGAAGAGTAAGAAAAAGGTTCTCAAGGCAACCCTTGATGATTTAGATGATCAGTCGAATAGCTCCTCATCTTCAGAAGATTATCCCGAGAATTATACTGCATTTATGGCTACAGCTAGTGCCCCTTCAAATTCAGCAGAGTCATCCTCCTCTAAGTATAAGAAAGAAGAATTATCCGAAAGTGAAATTGAAGAAAATACAAATGAGAAAGTAGATGTTGAAGAGGCATATGAATAGCTATACCAAGACTGTCACAAACTCTGCAAGCGAAACGAAAATCGACTATGAAAAACAAGATGTTGAAAAAGGAGAGAGACAGTTTAAAAATTGCTCTGGAAGAATTGCAAGGGAAATTTGATAGTCTTGAAGCAAGCAAGAAAACTCAAGATGAATTGATAATAGCCTTCAAGACCAAACTGGATAAAAAAGATAATGAATTGCAAGATGCCCAGGCAAAGCTGCAAATAGTGTAATCTAAGATGAATACTGCATCTTCCCAACTTGATGACATACTTAGGATGCAAAAGAGTCCACATGACAAAAGAGGACTTGGGTACACTGGCACGCAGGTGGTCAATCTTAAAGCTAAAATGACCCTAAGTGAGCAGAAAACACCTAAGCTGATTTGATTTCAATTCTCAAAGACAACTGCTCCAAAAACAGTTAAGCTCATCAACCTAAGAAAGGTAATTAGTTAATAGCCTATTTTCAGAAACCAAAAGGTACGCCCCTTAACTTGCAATGCAAGTTTGTTCCTATATGTTTTTATTATGGTATACCTAGTCACAAAAGACCACGTTGTCACAAATTATATGGGCTTCCCCTATCGTATGTTGACACTAGGAATTCCTTAAGACCTAATTTTCCAGTGTCAAATAGGTTTAATCCATTAAGTTTTCAAAGTCATGCTTTGATTCTAGACCTAACATGACTTGGCCAGTGAGGAAAACAAAAAGAAAAATTTTTTGAAACCCATTAGTCCTAAACCCAACAACCCAACGACTCAAAATGTTTTTCCAAAAATGAAAATTGTTTGGATTAGAAAGAGTAACCTATATGTCATTCACACCTTTAAAAGTGTTGAAGGGGTGAGCCTTAATATGTAGAGGTAATTTTTTTCATGAACTAGGCTATGCGTCATTGTTATATTCTTACCTAGTTCTATGAAATCATGTAGATTAGATACTTTTTAATTTTTTTTAAGATAATTAAAATATTTTTTTTTATGCAATGTTACTGTTTGTAATATTCTTGCATGTTCTATTACCTCATACATACTTCAAAATCATAAGATTAAAATTGTTGATATACATAGTGGTCATAAATTTGAATTGCTTGATGAACCTGAATCCTATATTTTGTTGAAGGGGTGAGCCTTAATATGTAGAGGCAATTTTTTTCATGAACTAGGCTATGCGTCATTGTTATATTCTTACCTAGTTCTATGAAATCATGTAGATTAGATACTTTTTAATTTTTTTTAAGATAATTAAAATATTTTTTTTTATGCAATGTTACTCTTTGTAATATTCTTGCATGTTCTATTACCTCATACATACTTCAAAATCATAAGATTAAAATTGTTGATATACATAGTGGTCATAAATTTGAATTGCTTGATGAACCTGAATCCTATATTTTGTTGTTTCCTGTCATGATAGTGCTGTGCCAATTGTAATTGTACGGAGTTTAGTACATCATAAGAAATCTTTTCCACTACTCTGTTGTTTTAATAAATTCCCCTTTTTAGACTATTGGTTGCTTTTGAATTCTTACAAAGTAAAATCACTTGGAAAGGGCTACCAATGGGATAGAGTGAAGCTAGCTTATTGACGTGTAGGTTATCAAAATAACCATCCTCCGGGTTCGACGATACAAGAAGAAGACTACCTACCCATAAGTGTGTGAAAACCGCCAAGTTATAAAAAAAAAAAGTTGGTGGATGAAAATTGAAAAAAAAAATGGTGTATAATTGAAAAACAATAAATTGAGGAGAAATAGTCAAAGAGTTAACACTGCATATCTTACTCAATTCAATTTAAAGCCCAAAAAGGGACATTTTTTAAATTCATGTAAGTATACAGAAAGTATTAATCATGTTGCACTAAAATTTCGTTTCACACACTGCACAGGCAGTTGGCCATTGGTGTGACATGTGTGAACAACTCATAATATAAAAGTAAGGTGATTCTTGGAATTCTTATTTATTATTTGATGATGTCCGAATTTCATCCACGCACCACTAGGCTCGCCTAGCCGATATTGTCTGACTGCTGGGCCTGGGCTCGTGACCCATAGGCTTCTCATGGCCTAGCTCATGACAACCCAAGTCGGTTTTGTTTCCCTCATGAGGAAAAGGCCTCGTTACTAGGGAGAGGGGTAGAGGCCCTTATTAGGTACCTCAGCCCCGATTCCTAGTCGATGTGGGACAAGAATTGGTATCATCAGTAGCCCCTCAGTCGGTGACTGAGGGACGGAACGGCTCATGGCCCTTCCTCTAGCGCTAGCTGATGATGTCCGAATTTCGTCCGTGCACCACTAGGCTCGCCTAGCCGATATTGTCCGACTGTTGGGCCTGGGCTTGTGACCCATAGGCTCCTCATGGCCTAGCTCATGACAACCCAAGGCGGTTTTGTTTTCCTCATGAGGAAAAGGCCTCGTTACTAGGGAGAGGGGTAGAGGCCCTTATTAGGTACCTCAGTCCCCGACTCCTAGTCGATGTAGGACAAGAATTGGTATCATCATTACTATTTATGTATAGTCAAAATTTTGAAACTTTGTTTAGTTTTGTGTTTGGTGAAATAGAATTTGAAATGAATCGATCAAAGAATACACATTATATCTTATTTTTTGTCAATTCATGTCAAAAAATGGGAAGAATAGTTTCTTGGGAGAATGTTTGAAAAGAAGTTAGTTAATTAAGGGGGAGAATAATTAACTTTTTGATAGTTAATATTTGTGTCGATTAATTAAGAAGGAGAATATTTTGTTTCATTTTTTAATGTTTTATTTAATTTTTAATTTTTTATTTATTCCACATAATACCTTGATCGTTTTGTTTAAGTGTGCAACAAATGGGTTTAATATTCAAAGCATATTGTTCATTGTAATGTTTATTGAGGCCTTAATTTAGATTGATTTCAATTGAAATTTCATTTATTGAGTTTTGACAGATTTTATTTGTAATTTCACATATTGAGTTTTGACATGGAATTGCCAAAAGGGAAGATTGTTAAGGCTAAAACTATAAGTTGGCAAATCCATGATCAAACAAAGAGTTTTGTAATATCTAGACTTAGTGTAGGCTAAGGCACTAAGTATAGAGTCAAGTAGACATATAAAGGCCTTAGCAAATAGTGTTTACATATTCCTAGAAGATTGGAAAAAGCCAAACGGAGCTAAAATACATCAACACAGGAAGACCACTGGATGGTCGTAGGAGCACACGGGATAAAGTCGAAAGTAGTTCTCAGGATTTTGGCCGTGCGGGAAGCCCGCTCTGATCCGCGAGATGGCCACGGGAAGGCCGCAGGATGGCTACGGGTGTGACCCTTCCGCGAGAAACAAAATCTAAGCCTTTATGCTCAGTTTCAAAACCCTAATCATCTCAGGTTTTGTTATAAATACCATTTGGACGCATCTAAGGCTACACGCAGAGAGAATATACAACGGTTCGTGAGCCAAAAAGTCCTATCATTCTCTCAAACACTTAACCAAACGTTCTATGCATCTGCATGATTCGAGGGAGTTCGAATCTTTGAAGGGCTGAGGATTCAGCACGTGAGTTACCGAGGATTTGTTGTTGAGCCTTCGAGGAGTAAGAGAGCTTTCACTAAAGAAGTTGGTGAATCGAGGATTCGAGCAAACATCAATAGAGTACAGAGTCAAGGAGTCGATTTATCGTGAGATTAAAGTTTGTAACCAACGTTCAATTTTAGTGAAAGGTTTTTAGATTTCCCTATCCGGGTTTCCTCATTTCTATTATACTGCCATCTGCTTTTGTGATTGATTGATTGATTGTTTGGGATCACTAGCGAGTTTACGTTTTTTCAAAAGAGACCAAATGCAAAATAGCCATTTTACAATTTGAATTTAGATTGAGTTGAAATTTGTTTTAACTATTAGGAAATATGTCAAAAATATTTTTTTAGCGTTTTGGGCAATGTAGAATGCGAATTTAGAAAAAAAAATAACCTAGGGATAAAATTGTCATTTTATAGTTTGAGTTTGAATCAGGCTAAAATGCTTTTTGCTGTTAAGAAATGCGTTGATATATAATTTTTAACATTTTCAAAGACCAAAATACAAATTGAATAAATTATAGACCTAAGGATAAAATGACCATTTTATGAACTAAGTTTAGATTGGATCAAAATTTGCCTAATTGTTAAGAAATATGCCAAAAAAATTTTATTAGCCTTTTGTGATACCTGAAATATAAATTTAGACAAAAAATAAATCTAGAGATAAAAATGTTATTTTACAGCCCGAATTCGAATCTAGGTTGAAAATAAAATTCATTGGTAAAATGATGATTTTATAACCCAAGAAAGTGCTTGCAAGAAATTTGTGATCACAAAGTAATTGATTGTTTTTTATTTATATATTTTTTTCATTTTTATGATCGAATTTTGATTGAAATAGAATGCCTATTTCATTAATTAAATTGTGGAGTGACTTTTTTCACTTACTATGGGAGTAGTTATTAATAGTACTTCAACTTGATTTTTTAATACCAAATATGAAAATAGATTAAAGTGAGAAGTGTTTCATTTCATTCCATTTCATTATATTCTATTCTCAGATACCAAATGTAGCCTTAGGGTTTAAACCGTCCATCAATTTAGATAAAAAAAAAAAAAAAGAGGATAAGATATTGGGTGCTTCTTTAAGATTTCTCACATACACCTAACCACAACAACAATGCATTTTTGTTGAGGATCAATGTTAGTGGATCTCGGGGTTCGATTTGTGCCCATTCATTTGGATTCGGGAGTCACAAGGGCATGATCAAAGCGTTTGTACATTATTATTATTTTTTTATTTAATTGTGTAACTATCTAGAGAATCTTTATCTATCATAATTATTCTTCCATGCTGGGGGCGTTTTCCTTATTGTTCTTGAGATTATCTCGTTGAATCCTAGTGCATTGTTTTTTCCTACTTTTTCTTTAATTTAGATTGCTCTATTATTTAGGATAGATTCGATGTGCTAAGACGTGATTTTTTGAATTTCTTTTTTCAAACATAACGCGTTATGCTGTTCAAAAACACGCTTCCATTCATTAAAGATCAAACGGTGCACTAGGCACACACTTGTGGGGAAGACAGGGAGAAGAGAAATAAATTACCATTAAATAATTGAGGCCCCGTACGGAGGATGGGAGTAAAGAACGCAAAAGCTACAAATCAATTGAGGGGGCCTACCCAGTTTTAATAAATAAAAAACCAAAAAATTGAGGTGGCCTACCTGTTCATCTGAATGGGACTGGATCCGTCGATTCGCCAGTTTTCGTGGTGTCGGTAAAAAAATAAAACATAAAAAATTAAGTATAAAAATAACCTATGATAAAATTTAGGAATGTTTGGATCGAAAAAAAAAAGGATAAGAAAAATATAAAAAGTTAAAGTAAGAGTAATATGTAACGAAATTTAATTAAAAAAAATTGATAATTTTTTTTAATTTTTGGTAACTTTTATTATTTTTTGTCGTTAGTCCCAACAACTTCTTGATTAGAGAAAATTAAAAATAATTAATAAAAAATAAATTTTTTATTTTTTAATAAACCAAATACCCCTTGATTATAGCTCAAAGGGTTTCACATGATTTTACATGCATAAACAATTCAAAGGATCAACGGATTGGTTTTTAATTCAATTTGTGGAACGGCTCGGTCCAATTTCAAAAATAATATATTTAAATATTAATTTCTTAAATATTTACTTTTATATTCATTGTCCAACATTCCCCATTAAATATATTTACAATGACTAAAATTTGAACGGTCATAATTCTAACAGCTTTAATTTGTTCTCGGAAAAGACATTTTGTGCTTTAAAAAAAAATATATATTTTTTAAGTTAAATCCAACACGACATTGTCGGGTGCTACTCCCCAACAAGTATAGATTAAAAAAATAATAATAAAGAAAGAAATAAGAGAGATATATAAAAAATTAATAAAATAAAATAAAAAAATGATTGGATATAACATAATTACAGTTTGTATACAAGAGCTGGTGCTACTCTAAAAGTAACATTTGTTTTGCCATTTTTTTTCCTTAAGAGAACATAGGTGAAAATTTTGAAAGTAAAATAACAAATTCATAACATTTATTTTTAGATTGAGAAAATAAATATTATTTGATAATAATTATATTATATTTAAAATATTAAAATTTTGAAGAGGCAATAGTTATTAAGAGAGAACGTTTTACAGGTTAATAAAAAAATTGTACAATTTTTTCATCACTTTTTGTTACCTTCCCCCTCCCATTACTAACAATTTAAATTCATAAGAGAGGTAACAATAATCCCCCCCTCTTCCCAACTAATATAATGAAAAATAAACATTATTTTAGTAAAACTTATACCCTCCATTATCCTCGAAAGAAACATGTCCTAAATAGATATAAATGAGTTTTAGAGCATCTTACTGTTGAAGATGTTCTTAAGCTTACAAATTATTATTTTTTTTAGTAAGTACCATAATTTGGATTAATAAAAAAAAAGTTTTACAATATGTAGAGGATGTACTCCTGATGTACAAATTTATATAGTATGAAAATAAGGTATATGGCTATGTTTGTTTGAGGGATTGGATAATAGGAAATAAGTAATACCGTGAGGTCTATAGATGGGATTAAATAAAAGATGGGATTAATTTTTTATGCGAGATTATTTTTTTGTTGTTTGGTTGGTGGGATATAAAGTGGGATAAAAAGTATGATTAGATATATGATGTGATAGGAAATAATTTTTGATCTTTGAATCTTGGCGAGAAGCAAATCTGAAGATGGGGTATTAATAATACCACATATTCTCGGGGATAACTCACCTGGTGAAAGGCCAGATTAAACATCAAATCGTGAATCTCACGGATTCATTGTTCCGAGCCAAAAAATGCAGCAAATACTGCATTCAGATGGGACTCACGTATAAGCAATTCAATCTGGCGTTTACATCCGGAAAACAAACGAGGTCTATAAGAGTTTAGTATCCCCTAATTAGTACATATTTCTCTATGTAAACAGCTGTGAATTTGATGCTCCTGGACTGAGAAACTTTCAGCCTTGTATACTTGATTTTTTTCAGCTAACTCTTGTTGTGTCAATGTGATGCCACTGTAAATTTTTACATTTCTTTTCAACCAAACATGACATAGCAAAGCTGTCCAAGCTAGTTTACGGATGATGTTAGGTTGCTAATGATGCATTGCCCTACCATGGGGTTCTGTTTACTCTTATTGATGCTTTTTATGTGATGATCAAAGCATTTTCTGAAATTCTTTAATGAGTTGGTGAAACCTAAGACTTGGACCACTCCCCCTGTGCCAAGAGCATTGACGCTCGCAAAACCATAGGCTTCGGATAGAGACAAATTAAATCTGTACAACTATAAAAGCTTTTTGTACCAGTGTAATTGTCCTAAAGTCATTGCGTGGTGAGCGGCCCACGTTGCAGAGACGTATCTGTCTGCTCCTGGCTTCGGGGACTATTAAATTACCACCACACAGCTGGCTAAGCCGAACTCAGAATTGGAAGCTTGTGAGACTTATCATGATGATAATTACTAACACAAGTTAGTTCTTTCCAAACTGAGGTGTAATTTTCAATTGATAATTTAATGAGGTAGTAATTTTATTCTGCTTGCTCTTTTTTTTCTTTTGGCTATTTTTATACAAATAAAATTTAATTAGAAAAATGATAATTTATTTATATGTTTATGTATTATTTATTTTTGGTAACAAAAAACCTTCTTAAAATGAGATTACATCAGACTAACTCCTTAAAAAAATGAACTACAAGCTTGTTGAACTTTGAACAACTAAATTCACCTTAAAATAACACTCCATTTGAAAATATTTCGCTATTAAAATTGATTTAATTTGATTAAGTTAATAAAATTTTGTATTTGAAATACATTTTAAATTTAAGAATTGAATTGATTTGATTTAAGAAAAATATCAAATTTGACCATATTAATAGTAATAAAAAATATGATAAATATGATATATGAAGATAAGTTTGTCCACTTACTTAAATGCCCTAAGAAAATAATGAATCTCACACTAGTGGAAAGAGGGGTATTAGCGACCACCACAAGCGGTTGCTAAAAGTAAAATAGCTGCCGCTAAAAGTATTAGCGACGGCTTAGCGACCGCGTCAAGCGAGTTGCATTTGAGTCATCGCTAAAAAGTATTAGGCGGTCGCTAAATTTTTTGCGACCGCGCCTGCGACCGCTTGAATTAAAAACGTCAGACAATTAGCGACCGCTAGAAGCAGCCGCTAATACATAAAAAAATAAAAAAAAAAGCAACATACAAAAATTTTAAAAAAATACTTAAAAAAATTACATTACACAGTAAAAAAAAAAAATTCAACAGCAACATTTCAACAATTAATATTACATTTCACAACCAACAATTCAAAAAAATATTCCAATCAAACAACCAACATCCAACATTAACAGCATATATATGAAACTAACAAATTAATGAGTAAGTAAAATTAAAAAAAAAAAAAAACACACAATAATATATACATACATCCATAGATGAATCAGCAAACCCCAACCACAAAAAAAAAAAAAAAAAAAAAAAAATTATTTACATTCATCCAATAATAAACAAAAAAATCAGAAAATAAAAAAAAATAATTCAAATTAAAAAAAAAATTAAACCTGGTGGTGTGGTAATGAGGCCTCCAAATAACTCTAATACACAAAAAAAAAATTTGTTAGTGAGAGAGAGCAAGAGAGAGAGAGAGAAACAAAGAACAAAAGAAAGCAAAAGAGAGAGTTAGAGACGGAGAACTTACTGGTGGCGATGGCGTCCGGCGTCCGACTACGGCAGCGGCGGCAAAGGGAGGAGGGCAGGGAGGAGAGAGGGGCAGGGGGGAGAGAGGAGAAAGCACAGGGGAGGGAGAGGAAAAAGAGGAAGGGAAAAAGAGGAAAAAGAGAGGGGTGTTCTGCCCGATATAATTAGAGTATTAGCGATCGTTTAATGTTGTCGCCTAAAAGATATTAGCGATCGCCATGAGCGATCGCCCGAATTTTCCCGTCGCCTTTCCTTTTGCGCACTTGATTAGCGACGTCCAATATAGCGACCGTTTTAAGCGGTCACTAATAACGTTATAGCAACCGCCAAAAGCGGTCGCCCGAGTTTTCTATTCGCCAATTCACCAATCTCTATAGTGTCATCAAATTCTATTGTTTTGAATTATATTTCAAATGATATAAAAATTTTAAAATTTAAGTTACGAAATGAAATTAATTTAATTTATAAAATTTTATTTTAATTCCAAACACAAAAATTAATGAAAATTCTCGTCAAATAAAAATAAATCTTATCAAATCTAACTATTCCAAACGAAGTATAAATAATTTTGCGTATATACTTGAGGGGAAGTAACCTTTTCATCATTTTAAACTGTATCCACAATCGAATGTGGGTGGTTTGTTAAAGATATTGATGCACATCTCTATTTGGGTTTAAATAATTAAAAAAGAAAAAAGATAACAAAAGATATTACCTACCAATTTGCAGATTGAAAATTTACGTTCGCAGTCGAGCATCCACGGCCAAAAATTGTTGCGTGTGGCTTCCTCCGACAAATTAACCTTAAAAAAGTAGGTTAGGAATTCTGCTGATCACTGCATTTCTGTATCTTAGTTCCCACATTCACACGTACATCAATTGGAGATTGATGCCAAACTAGTCTACTTTCAAGTATATATTAAAATCCATTTGTTGTCAAACTTAAAAAAAAAAAAAAAAGGGTTAATCGTCTTTATATTTCTGTACTAAATGTAAAAGTTACGTACGTCATTAAAAATTTACATTTATACTCCACATACTTAAAATTAATTAAAAAAAATTATAAACTGTGTTAAAATTTTAAACGATAAAAAAACACTAATTGAAAATCAAATAGAATTAACAAGTGTAAGTACGTAAGATTTTAAAATATAAGGGATGAAAATGTATTTTTTTTAAGTTATTAAGAATTAAAACTGTTAAAATTGACAATTTTTTTTTTAACATTCTCACTTTTAATATAAAGTATAAGAGGTATACAAATAAATTTTTAAAGTTTAAAAAGTATTAGTCATTTTACTTTTAGGGAGTGTTTGTGAGCCAAAGTAAACTAAAATTTACTAACTTTCCTCAACTCTTTTTTTATTTTCTTCTAAATAAATTTTATCACATTTTAATTTTGCATTAAATTTTTATATTTTTACTGTACTTTTTGATCAAATTTTTGTTAGCCAAATACCTACAATAGAACGAAGAAAATGGGCCCAAAAAGTATTAAAATTCATGAAAAATATTAAAAGAAAGAAAGTGACTACTGAAAATCGTGTGGGGCAAACAAAGGACGAGAAGATAGGGTGAGAGATGTTCTATTCCACCAAACTTCAATCAAAGCTGTGGGGATCCATGCACGCTAAAGCCATTGGAGCTTCCAATTGTTGATAATTACGTATTATAGAAATTGCGGTTTAACGAAAAGAATCTTTCTAGCCAGCCACGCTTAAAGGTTACAAAGACTATTCGAATCTTGTCTGTGGAAAATGGGGGTGTGTGTAATCTTCTCCGCGTAGATAAACATTTTGTCCTACTAGCCAGCCAGCTATCTAGACAAGACTCTCTCTTTTCAATAATTGTATCCTGTTACAAGATTTTGACTTATTTATTAATCGGCGAGTCCGTCGGTGGTACAATCATTGTCGTTGTGAATTTTACCACTCATTTTTTTAGTGGCTTTGAATTTTTGACTCAAAACTTGGTTTAAAGGTCAGAATTTGAAATAAAATGAGCAAGAAATTGTCGGCCTGCCGCCAGCCATTTCACTCCATCACGCCGATAACAATGGTTCTCGAGCTGTAAAAATAAAAAAATTTTATTATTTATCTCTGAAAAATGTAATTCAGTGACTATGCGTTAAACATTAAAAATTTATTCAGATCATATTTTTTTTTGTTATTTTTTATTTTTTCGTCGTTCCAAACACACCCTAAATGTTTTGATCATGGTGGAATTGATGGATGCGTTGGTATGTGCAACTTTCCGTTCTGTTTAAATACAATGAGATTGTTGAGTACGAGTTGGTATGTGCCTTGTGTGGCATTGTTGAATAGCATGTGTGGTCGTGCCCGCGTGGCATTTTTAGTAACGATGTGGCATGATGCCAAGCCTGTGTAGCATTGTTTACTGTTTGTGTGGCGTTGCGTAGTATCACGATTGCATGTGTGCTGAGTCAGGTTCTGATGAGTTGATGTCGAGATATCATACTGGCACTGTTATAATTTTGTTATATGTATTATGGGACTTGTGATCATGACTAAGGCATGAGATTTTGTACGTCGAGTGTTGCATGGTGAGCACATGAATTTTAATGCTTTTTCCCCTCAGATTTGTGTGCAGGTTAGCGCTCGTGAGATCAACTGTCATGGAGATGTAGGTTTTCCCTAGTTTTTTTTTATTTATCTTTTGATTATGTATATTATTTTTAATTTTTAGTCTTCTAGCGACACGAACTGTAAATATATCCTATTGTTCTGTTTGGATTGTATCGGACAGTGTTGAGTTCGTATATCTCTTTTGAAGCACTGTGCCCAATTGCGATTCAGGTCTTATATTATTATATTTCAGTCTTTATTTATCTTATTTTGCTCTAATTGTGGTTTAGTTCTGATTGGAACAAAGTTTTATCATTTGAATTTATGATTATATTTGTTCGGCAATAATTTTTACCTTCTTCTCTATAAATCTCTTCTCTCCCTTGTTCATGGAGATTACCTGCAAGCCAGAAAATAGTGAAATAAAGCGGTCGGAGTTGGTCTCTGACCAAGGACACTCCGATACTTAAGTCAGTTTTTTGTATAGATATAAGATCATGTAAATAAAGAGAGAGAGAGAAGAAGATCAGAGAAAAAGGAGGTGAAAAAAGAACCCCTTACGCTGTCTTGATTTTTGGTATTTATAGATGGAGTATCTGTCTTGTTTTCTGCTGATTTGATAGCTACTTTATCTTGATAGGACTTAAAGTGGGAGTAGGTGGTTAATATGAAATGCCAGATGATATAAGTTTCGGGAGCCGTGTGGTAGTGTATTACATAAATTAATTATATAACGTAACTAGTAAACTATTTAGTCCCAATTTAACTAAAATATAACTCCTATTCGAGGGTGCAATTTGTGGCCGACAGACCACTATTGTGGTCGACCATCTTAATTTTATGCCTCACAATATTTATTTTATCTCATGTCCCCAAGTTACAGAATTCGGAGCATAAAACTTTTTTCACTGCCCAAAGCAACCGTCAATTTTTGGGACCTCTAAAACTTCAATTTCTAATAATGGAAGTTAAGGTATTGAGATATGTCAATTCAAAATTGATACAATTTAATTTAATTTTAAAATAAAATAATAATTTAAAATATTTATTAAATTTTAAAATATTTAAATTAAAATATAAATTAACACATATTTTGAATTCGAATGTAACACATCACAAAACGATTGCGACCCTTATCAAAAAAAATAAAAAAAAGGCAGTCCTAGCTTATTTGAATATTCAAAATTGTATTTGGCTCAAAATATTAGGTAAGTACATGCTGTCTATTTATTTTTTTTTTTTCTGTGGTATGCACATGCTGTTGTTGTTGACAAATTTGCCATATAGATGAAAGAGGGAAAGGTAACATTATTTGTAATATTAATCTTATGACATCGATCTTATGAGTAGGTGGATAAAAATTAGATAGTTCATAATAAAAATAAATTTAAAAATTTTTACTTAAAAGTTTTAAACTCATTTTTACAATAAATAGTTAGATTTTAATTAATTGACTCGCGAGATCGATATTGCGAGGCTGGTTTTAGCCCCTCAAATCCCATATATATGCCAAATGTTGGTCATTCCATTGACTACGATATATAGCCATTCTGGAGTTTACACATAGCAGATTGCAGATCAATTTGTCAATCCAAAATTTAAATAAAAAGAAGAGAGAGAGGGTGAGAACTGATGAGTTTCAGATTAAGGGCAACATTGTGAAAGAAAAATAATTATACAATAGTCCCCTATCAACTTTCTTGATGAAAATGTGTTGTATCGAGTCAACAATGCCATGCTGGCCGTTGAGTACTAGTCATAACCACACAAAAGAATAGGCCGAAAAGAATCATTGGTCGCGTGTTAACGTGTACTTGGTTCAAAACCATGGGCAGGTACGTGATCCTCACTTAAACGTTCTCTCTCTCTCTCTCTCTCTCTCTCTCTCTCTCTCTCTCACCCACTCATTCATGTTAGCATAATAAATATCACAAAAATGTGAATATAGAAATATCAATAGAATAAATTAATATAGAAAACATACTTGTCTGTATGATTTTACTTTACTTTGTAATTGTGCCATCTTTGAATATAAAAAACTAGATTAAGATTAATAGGGCTTAATATTCACAAATTATATGACGGTTATCAATAGAAAAACTGTCTATATATTATGAAGAGAGTTGACCTGCCTATTATATATAGAGTAAACTCTCCTTCCCATAAAAGACTTATAGTGGGATTAATAATTGACCTACACTAACCGTTTAACTTTATTATTTCTATTAAGTGCATATATGCCCAACAAAATAAATTATTGCAAAACGTGTCTTATCATGTACGTCTCATTTTTAACTTGATTAAATCGTTTTTGATAAAAATAAAATTAATTAATGTATGCTCAATAGATAGAAAATTCCAATAACACACTCTAGGTGTCCATTTGGTAACAATAACTTAAATTAAGATATTTTTTTTTATTAATTATAGGTTGTACTTTATAAAAATAACTTAAATGTTAAGTAAGTATTATTAATCAAGTTTTCGACTAAATGGTCAACATAACAATTTAACTTTTAAATTAGAGTTTATCTAATTAATATTTAAGTATTTCTTCTTTGTTTTTTTAAATTTAGGATAAAATAAAAATTATTATTTTAAGAGAAGTTAGACTTAAAAAATTAATATTCAATAATTTTTAATTCTTTTTTCAATTTAGATTAATTTTTTATTAAATTTTATAATTACAGCAAACTGATATGTAGGTTCCATTTACATTCTGTTTAAAATTTTGAATTTAATGGAATTGAATTTCATTTAGTGAAAATTCTTAAGAGTTATTATTACGAGAGAAATAAATTTCAAACATTTTCTTAATTATTATTTAAGTATTTTTATTTTTAATTTAATTTTTTATGCATTTGAAATATGTAAATTTTATGACTATAATGAATTTATAACAAGTGATTTTTTTTTTTTTAGAAATTAATGAGTTCACATCTATTAAAATATCATGGCATAACTATGTGGTTTTATATGTAAAAGATAAAGTAAAATTAAACTGTAGACTTTGTATGTAAGAAGTGAGAAAAAAGAGGAGGGAACAAAGGAAGTGCGTGGAATGGAATGAATAAGAGGGCCGGGAAGAGTTCAGCATTAAATATAGATATATGGTTAATATAATTTTATGTATAGATGAGCTACCATTCTTACCATGGGTTTGTTAATAAAACTGAAAATTATTTTTGAAAAGTTTTAGATATAATTTTTAATTTTAAATTATTTTTTACAGTCAGGGAGATGCTTGTTCTAAATAATTTAATTTCAAACTTCTTCTAACACGGATTAAAAAAAAAAAAACCTTCGAGGCCCTAGTCTCTCTCTCTCTCTCTCTCTCTCTCTCTTCACGTCGATCTACATCTTTCCAAGGTCTCATGCAGAGATTAGTTGGAGAATTTGCATTGCTAACCAGCTTCAAATTAATATAATTAATCATGAAAGCGAAAGCGAGCACCATGAAAATTGCTGATTAATCTTTAGCAAATGGAGAAGAGGGGGACATAATCGGATGTGGTGGGTTCCACCACAGTGAGTTTCCAGCATCAGATTCTCAAGAAATTAAAAGACTCAAAACCACGTGGGGCCACCACTTTAGCATCATTGAACTGGCAAAAGCAGAAAAATACAAGAGAAATTAATATAATATACAAATTGTACATCTTTTATTAAAGGGGAAAAATGGTCCGGGATCTGAAAAGTCGTGTTTGCATTGCAGAGAGCGGGGTGGGGGGACCTTGACGTTGATAAATCGCATTTGTAGATAAGATTTTGCTTTTAGTGATTGAAAATAAAGAGACATCCCATCTGCCAAGGTTGTCATTTTTTTTTTTTTTTAAATTTTATACTTTAAGGGATTGTCTAATTTATCAAACTCTATCAAAAGTTATAAAAAATATTAAATTTTTTCATTCAAAATTTTTCACATACCATTTTTATACTTTTCTTGTTAACGTAATATTTTTTTTAGTCACCTGTTAGAATGTGTGAAAGTATGGAGATTGTCAGGAGTAGGAGTAGGAGTAGAAGAAGAAAATTCAAAAGAAATTGGAAAGAAACTATTAAACATGACCTTATCTACCTGAATTTAACGAAGGATATGGTCTTAAATAGATTTAATTGGCGTCGTCAAATCTATATAGTCGATCTCACCTAATGAAAAAATGCTTTACTTGATTTGGTTTGATTTGGTTTATTACTTAAGAGTATAGCAATTACCTAATATCGATTATTTAAATGCGCGAATCTCATTATGAAATATTTTACACGTATGCGTTGTTTATTTAAACGTAAAATGCTTTTGCGTTGAAAAACGTTTTACTTTCAAAAACGTTTTTTATTCAAAAATTGTTTTTCTTGTTAAGTATTGATAGTTATTTGAAAAATACTTTTAGAACATAATTCATTTTTGGACTTTCTTATGCAAAAGATTTCTCTGCCAAAATGGACAGTGATTTCTATGGGGAGCTCTTGCAAAGGAGAGTAATGCTCGGCTTATGTCCAAAAACAACTTATGTATAGATTTTTAGAATACAAATTTCATTTCTGGCTTTCGATGTAAAAAAAAAAAAAAAAAAAAATTGAAATAATATGTTTTTCATGCTTTTAATATTACCAAACACATAAAAAAATATATAACAACAACAAAATAAACCTTATCCTACTAAGTGGGGTTGACTACATGGATTACACGATACCACTGTGTTCTATTCAAAATCATATCTTGATATAAATCATTTATAATAATATCTCTTCTGAATTACATGTAAACCACTATGTTCTACCAAACATGTAAAAAAATATATTTTATAAAAAATATTTTACATTCAAAGAGACGGAGTCATATAGACGATCAAAATTGAAGCACACCCAATTATATACAAGATTACGACAGTGGGGTTTAGAACATGAGGTTTTCTCCCCTGGCCTTTCTCCAGCTCACATGTAAAATGTACCATTCTTTTGACAATTCTCAAGTTCATTGTTAAAATAATATAATTCGCAGGAAAGAAACTTGAGCTTTGGACACTTTAGTTTATTTTATTATATTTTTAAGCAAAGAAGATAATCCATTCACCAAAAACAATGAAAAAACAAATTATTAATAAGTAATTTATTGCTTGTGGGTATGATATTATTCTGAAAGTCTCTGCGCGCCATGCATGCATGAAAATGGCAGTAAAGCCACCTTTGCCATGATGGAGGAAAATGGGTGTTTTTCATATGATTGGAGAAGACAAATGAAGTTGTTCATGGAGAAAGGGCTAGCCAGCTAGCTTTTTCACCTCAAAAAAAGCCAAAAGAACTTAAATAGGTAAAAGGATAAAATCATATCAAATAGAATAAGAAAGAGAAGCTCTCTTCTCGGTAGGCTTCAAACCTCTATTGTATTCAAGAAAATGATGAACCATGGTGAAATATTTCCTTTCAACGGCCCACAAGTTTCTCTCTCTCTTGCTTTCCCTAGGGAATTATTTCATACGACTGGCCTATGTAGGTTAACTACATATGGTAATATAATTCAAACTTGAATAATATATTAAATTTTTATTAGTTGAATCTACATAAACGAGTTTATTAAAGAAGAGTTGGTTTGGTTAAAAAAATAAAAAAAGTCGATTCTTGATTTTTTTTAATTTTTTTGTCTTATATGACCTTTTTTTTTTTGGCTAAAATTTAATTTACTTTTTAGAAGTTGTTATTTTTAAACGTGTTAATCACATTCGTAATTAAATATAAAAAAATTTGACATTTGTTTGAATAAAAAAAAGTAACGAAACAATTTTTTTTTCCTAGCTTTTATCAAAGCAAACATATTTATTTTTTAACGAATGCAATTAATATGTCCAAAAGTTATAGTTTCTGAAAATAAAATTAAATTTTGATTAAAAAAAGTTATATAAAGCAAAAAAAAAAATACAAAATAAGCAAAATATTTCTTTATAGCCAAACGAAGCCTAATTTCTCATTCATTTGAATATAAATAAAGCATAAATTAATCCCAAAAGCGCAACAACTTGAATATTATTTCTTTAATTATTTGCCGAACCAAAACACTGCAAAAAAAAGGGGGGGAGGGAATCGATCACGTATGTATTTTTATTTGATTAACTTTAGCTCTTGGAATTATGTTAACTTTTGGGAGCAGGTAGAGATGCTCCTCCTGTAGCCATAAGAGGCCATTTTCATTTCTTTCTTGGATTCTTTGTTAATCATGAGGGCTGCCGATTGTTCCTCCGCCCACAGACATAAGAGAACAATTCCATATTTACTTCTCTCTTTCTCTGTCTCTTTCTCTCTGGAAACCTTATCCATTGTCTTCTGTCAACCACTTACTCGTGCCATCTTTCAATACTTGTATGTGTTACAAATGCCACCGTTAATTTCAAATTTTTGGAGCATTGAATTAATGATAGATAGGATAAGTCGCTATTAACTAGCTGTCCATAGGGTGGTCCCTCTGTGAATTCAACACCAAAGAATGGTTCAAATTCGATGACTTTTACTCCGTTATTTTTACTGCGCTTTACTCACTATATTTTTTAGGGTCAGAGTGTAACGAGTTTGAGTTACAATCATAATACTTATTTAGTATACTAGATCCGTATGATGGATTTAAAAAAATAATTAGCCCCATATATGTTTCAAGAAATGCATGAGATTGGAACCTTAAATATTTGTTTCAGGCCATGCTTGGGATTTGGACCTTAAGCTTGGATCTAACCCTGTCTACTTAGTTAAATTATTTAACTAAAATTAATATATATTTTATGTGACAAACCTAGCTTGTACAAAATCTAAGTTCCCAAATGATTGAGCCTAACTAGTTAGAACTCAACTATTGTACATTAGGATTGCCTTTGGTGTCGTAAAAAAATTAGTAAAAATTGATAAAAGTTATAAACTCGTAATTTGTGCAATAAGAAAATAAATTAGACTTTTTTTTTTAAATTTTAATATATTTTTAGTAAAATTTAGAACTCCAAATGGAGCTATATCACTATAAAATCTAGCCTAAGCTACTAAGAAGCAAACACAAATAAATAAAGATAAAAATAAAAAATAAACAAAAATGTAAAAGCACCCCTAAAACCCCAACTGATATACAAAAAAAACCAATACAAAAAGAATTTTTAACAAAACCAGAACAATTGATATTACCACAGATAATACAGCAAACAAACAATCACAAATAAAAAAAAAAAGCGAAAAAAACCTCATCCAAACTCACTCCTCCTAGCAGAACTTCCATTCAAACTCAAAGACAACTTTCAAACGAACAAAAAAATCCAAAATGTTGACCCAAGATTTATAAATTTAGTTTTATAATTGATTTTGATGATAATAAATATTGAATTTAAATTTTCACAATTAATTTTCAAATAGACATTGTATAAAATGTTACAATTCATTTTATTTTGATAGATCCAAGATAATATGTTGGAAGATATTGATATTATTTTCCAAGTAGATTTTTACAAAATTTGGATGAAGAAATAAAAGAATTTCAAAGTTGGGAGTTATAAAAATCAAAGAAGATGATAACTTGAACTAGAAAGCTAACTCGAATGAATAGATAAATCAAATACATGTTAGTATATGGATGATATCTAAAGATCTAACAGTTTGATTTGCACGAAATTTAAACATAGTAAACTAGATTTCCATATCTACAACTCTCTCAAATGGAAATTTTTGTGGATTTAAAGGAAAGTTGTCCAAAAAGAAGATGGGAGATCAGTCTTGGCAAAAGTTGTTTTAATTCTGAATTGTGGAGCTAATCTTAGTTTTTTGAGACATAACTCATAATCTACAGTTTTAAAAAGTCAGAATGAACGTTGTAAGGGTGAAAAACGGTCACAAATGTATCTCATAAAATCTGAATTTGAAAAACGGCATTGAAAGCAAGGAAATTCAAAAGTTTTCTAGGGCAAAAGTGTTTTTTCACTTAGTAATGGCCATTTAGAGATTTTTACTTATAAGTAGAGCCTCAAACTCAGATTCAAGTGCATGAGGAAGGCATGAAAGAAGTGCTTACAAGAAGATACAAGAAAGTCCATAACTTTGCAAACATAGAGTGATTTCTTCCCACACTTGTGCTTCATCTTTCATATTCAACTTGTGAGAGTTTCTTTTTTTGATTTGATTGAGTTTTAAACTCATCATTGTTATAGTAAGAAGGGAATATTTATAACCCTTTTAATTTGTGGGAGTTGGGTGAACTCTTACTGGTTTTTGTTCAAGTATTAGAACCAAAGCAAAAGATCTTCTTTAAGATAGACTTGTGAAGTGATTTGGGATGAAATCACTTGGGAAAGGTTTCTAACATCTTGGGAAGCTAGTATGTAATAAGCTTTTCAAGGAATAGTAGAGAAATCTCAAGGAAGGCCTTGGGGAGTGGACGTAGGCAACATTGAAACCAAACCACTATAAATCGATTGTGTTTGCTTCTCTTTCATTTTCTTTATATTTATTGCAAACACTAGTACTCACTCTTCATCCACACAAATATTGAATAGTTTTTAAGTCCATTCCATACTTCATTATCCTTTTCATCTTGATATATTTGTTTTAGGGGTCGAAATTTTTATTTGCAATTTTTTTAAGCAACCTTATTTACCCCTTGTTGCTATTTAGGACAACAATTGGTATTAGAGCAAGGGCTTTTATTTTGACTTAACTGTTTAAGAGTTAAGATCATGGCAATCTCTTTTGGCACCTCCACTTTTGAAGGCCAATTGACCCACCAACCTCCTTTATTCAATGGAACAAATTATAATTGTCGGAAGGCTAAAATAAGAATCTATGTTCAAGCCATAATTATAGGTCATGGAATGTTATATCTAATAGAGCACATCTTCCTTCTAAAATCATAGATAATAAGATTGTTTCTAAGGATGAGAGTGAATGGACCGAAGCTAATGAAGCTAAAGTCCAATTAAATGCCAAAGCTATGAACATGTTATATTGTGCACTTGATCCTAATGAGTTTAATAGAATTTCTACATGTAAAATTGCTAAGGAAATTTGGGATAAATTAGAAGTCACTCATGAAGGTACTAATCAAGTTAAAGAATCTAAAATTAGTATGCTTGTCCATCATTATGAATTATTTAAAATGAAATAGGATGAGTCTATTTTGGATATGTTTACTAGATTTACTGATATTATAAATAGTTTGAAATCTCTTGGTAAAATCTATACTAACGTTGAAATGGTAAGAAAAATTCTTGGGTCTTTGCCAAAGGGGTAGGAACCAAAGGTGACGGCCATCTAAGAAGCTAAAGATCTCACGAGATTGAGCCTAGATGAACTCTTGGGCTCCCTTATGACCCATAAAATTACTTTAAAGTTATTGAGGAAGAAGACTCCAAAAAGAAGAAAAGAATTGCTTTTAAGTCTACATTTAATGATAAAAGCATTAATAAGTCAAGATGATAAAGACATTGCTATGATCACTAGAAAATTCAAGAGATACATTAACAAAAAGAAACAAAGTAGAAGAAAATTTTATAAGAAAGAGACAATCAAATGAGACTCAAGTAAGAAAGATATTATCATTTGTTATGAATGCAAAAAGCCTGGTCATATCAAGTTCGAATGTCCTTAACTAAAAAAGAGTTATAAAAAGGACAAAAAGAATGCAATGATGGAAACTTGGGGACATAGCAATGATAGTTCCTCCGATAATGAGTTACATGGGGAAGAAATTGCAAACATTTGTTTTATAGCTCAAGAAGAAGAGAATGACATATGTGAATCTTCTAATCAATTTACTTATGATAAACTTTTAAATGTTTTTGAAGATTTATATCATGAGCTTAAGAAAACTGCTTTAAATAATGTTTCGCTAAAAAAGATGGTCTACTCTCTTTCTTAAGAAAATGATGCCTTAAAGAAAGAAAATGAATTTTTAAAAAAGGAGCTTGAAACTAAACCTCAACTCCAATTGAGTTCCAAAAAGAAAATGAAACCTTAAAAAATCAAGTAGAGAATTTAATAAAATCTCTTGCAAATTTTGTTAAAGGAAGTGAAAACTTACATATAATTATTGATAGACAAAGATGTGTTTTTAATAAAAGTGGAATTGATTTCAACCCTTCTAAGAAGCAAAAATTTCATAAGGATTTATTTTGGAAAGCAATATCTTTTAGTAGAATGATTGTCATTTTTGCAATGATATAGGACACGTTATTCATTCATGCCCTTATAGGAGAAAGACTTATAGTGGACCCAAAATGATGTGTGTTCCAAAGAGGAAAATGAATTTCGATGATGATATGTCTAATCTTCAAGGACACAAGAAAATTTGGGTACCAAAAGTCAATGGTTGATTTTTTCTTGTAGGTTTGCTTGAAATCTAAATCAAAGAGTGAAAGATGGTTACTTGATAGTGCTTGCTCAAGGCATATGATGGGTGATGCAACTATATTCACTTTTTTGTCTTCTAAAAATAGAGGATTTTTGTTACTTTCGGAGACAATAATAGCAAAGGAAAAATTACTGGTATTGGTATTATTGGTAAACCTCCATTCCCTATCATTGAAAATTAATGTATTATTAGTTGAAGGTTTAAAGCATAATTTGCTTAGTATTATTCAATTATGTGATAAAGATAATCATGCTATATTTGATCATTTCCATTGCATCATAGAAAACATCAAAGACCATAATACATTATTTGCAGGGCATAAATATGAAAAAGTTTATGTTGTTTATTTAAATAATTTATCCTTGAATGATGTCAAATGCTTTTCAGCAATGAGTGATAATAGTTGGTTATGGCATAGAAGACTTGGACATGCTAGGATGGAATTAATTTTAAAACTTCCCAAATATGACTTAGTTGTTGGTTTACTCAATATTAAATTTGAAAAGGACAAATTATGTGATGCATGTCAATTTGGAAAACAAGTTAAAACATCTTTTAAATCTAAAAATATGGTTTCAAATTCTAGGCCATTACAAGTACTACACATGGATCTATTTGGCCCTACTACAACTTTAAGTATTAGAAGAAAATCATTTGCACTTGTGGTTGTTGATGATTACTCTAGATTTACATCGGTAGCATTCCTAGCTCACAAGGATGAAACTTTCCATGCTTTTACAAAACTTTATTGGAAACTTCAAAATGAAAAAAGACTTCTTGTTTCTTCAATTAGAAGTGACCATGGTAGAGAACTTGAAAATTTTTCTTTTGAAAAATATTGTGATAAATATGGTATAGACCATAACTTCTCGACTCCTAAAACTCCTCAATAAAATGGTGTAGTTGAGAGGAAGAATAGGACTCTTGAAGAAATGGCTAGAATTATGCTTTGTAAAAATAATCAACTGAAGTACTTTTGGGCCGAGGTGGTTAACATCGCTTGCTATATTATAAGAAAACTCCATATGAGTTATGGAAAAGTATAAAACCCAATATTAGCTGCTTTTATGCATTTGGTTGTAAATGTTTTGTTTTGAATAATAATAAACATAACTTGAGAAAATTTGATGCTAAATGGGATGAAACAATATTTCTTGGATATTCTATTTCTAGTAAAGCTTATAAAGTATATAATAAAAAAAACTTTAGCTGTAAAAGAATCTATTTATGCTGCATTTGATGAATCTAACAAATTTTCTTCCAAGAATCTTGAAAATGATGATGACATTGGACTAGAACAAAGAATGAAAAGCATTACTATTCAAGAAGAAGTAAACTCAACAAAGGAAGACAAAGAATAACCATTGGCCATTAAGAATGCTCCAAAGTTTAATGAGTTCAAGAACAATAAAGAAGACTTACCAAAAGACTGGAGATATGCACACAATCACCCTAAGGATTTAATCATTCGTAATTCATCCAAAGGTATAACCACTCGCTCATCTCTTAGAAATATTTGTAATAATCGAGCTTTTCTTCTGCAAATTAAGCCTAAATGTTTTCAAGAAGACGAAACTAATGAAAGTTGGTTAGCTATACAAGAAGAGCTTAATCAATTTGAAAGAAATAAAGTTTGGGATTTAGTCCCTAGGCCTAATGATCATCCCGAGATTGGAACAAAAACTGGGTTTTTAGAAATAAAATGGATGAATCGTGATAGTTATTAGAAATAAAACTCGATTAGTAGCCTAAGGTTTTAATCAAGAAAAACAAATTGATTTTGATGAAACTTTTGCACCAATAGCTAGATTAAAATCAATTAGAATGTTACTTGTAATTGCATATTTTAGAAATTTCAAACTTTATCAAATGGATGTCAAAAGTGCTTTTCTAAATGGATACATTTTGAAGGAAGTTTATGTTGAATAACCTCCTAGTTTTGAAAATTATGAATTCCCAAATCATGTTTATAAACTTAAAAAGGCCTTATATGATTTAAAACAAACTCTGAGGCCTTGGTATGAAAAATTGAGTAAATTTTTTATTGAAAATGATTTTACTAGAGGACAAATTGACACTACTGTTTTTATTAAAACTAAAAATCATGATTTGTTTATTATTCAAATATATGTGGATGATATTATATTTGGTGCTACCAATGACTCTCTTTGTCAAGAATTTGCTAAGAGCATACAAGATGAATTTGAAATGAGTATGATGGGAGAGCCAAATTATTTTCTTGGACTTCAAATTAAGCAAACTAAGGACGGCATATTTATAAACCAAGCCAAGTACACAAAAGATCTACTCAAAAGGTTTGGAATAGAAAATGCAAAGCCTATTAGGACCCTTATGAGTCCTTTAACGAAACTTGACAAGGATGAAAATGGTAAGAAAGTTGATGAAAAACTTTATAGAGGTATGATTAGCTCACTCTTGTACTTAATAACAAGTAGACTTGATATTATGTTTAATGTATACATGTGTGCTAGATGTCAACCATGCCCTAAGGAATCTTATGTTGTTGCAATTAAACATATTTTTAGATATTTATTAGGAACACCTAATTTAAGATTATTTTATCCTAAGGATATTACTTTTGATATTGTCGATTAATCCGATGCGGACTTTGTTGGACGTGAGGTTGATAGAAAAAGTACTAGTGGTACTTATCAATTTCTAGGTCAGTCACTTATATCATAGTTTAACAAGAAGCAAAATTCCGTAGTATTGTCCACCGCAGAAGCCTAGTATATTACTGTTGGAAGTTGTTGTGCATAAATTTTATGGATGAAATAACAATTAGAAGATTTTGGACTCTACTTTGATCATATTCCAATTAATTGCGATAATACTAGTGCTATTAATTTATCAAAGAATCCCATTCAACATTCTAGACCAAGCACACTAAAATTAGACATCACTTTCTTAGAGATCATATTCAAAAAGGTGATATTATTTTTTAATTTATTGGAATAGAAAATCAGTTAGTCGATATTTTTACTAAGATATTGAATAAGGATAGATTTTGTTATATTTGTAGAGAACTTGGTATGTCTAATCCAATATGATATTGATTTAATTTCCTGATGTGCTTATTGATGCTTATTTTACTATCATATATTTAGGGGGAGCTAAATATATTTTAATAATATCTTTTTTTAAACATTGACATTGATGCATACATTTAGGGGGAGAATTATGACTAATTTTAATAATTTTTCCCTCCTAATATTATTTTCGATGATGCCAAAGGGGGAGAAAGATAAGATATTAATAATTGATTGAATTTCTAGGAATAGAAAATCTTTTCATGATTTATGTCTTTTGAAAATTTATCTTAAATCATCAATGGTTTGTCATCATCGAACAGGGGGCAGATTGTTGACCCAAGATTTATAAATTTAATTTTACAACTGATCTTGATGATAACAAATATTGAATTAAATTTTCATAATTAATTTTCAAATAGACATTGTATAAAATGTTACAATTTATTTTAATTTGATAGATCTATGATAATATGTTTGTAAGAGATTGATATTAGTTTTCAGGTATTTTTACAAAATTTGGATGAAGAAATAAAAGAATTTCAAAGTTGGGAGTTATAGAAATCAAAGAAGATGATGACTTGAACTAGACAGCTAACTTGTATGAACAGTGAAATTAGACACATGTTAGTATATAGATGATATCTAAAGATCTAATAGTTCGATTTTCACAAAATTTTAATATAGTAAACTAGACTTTCATATTTACAACTTTCTCGAAAGGAAATTTTTATGGATCAAAAGGAAAGTTGTCCAAAAAGAAGATGGAAAATCAGTCTTGGCAGAAGAAGTTTTAATTCTGAATTGTAAAGCTAATCTTAGTTTTTGTGACATAACTCATAATCTATAGTTTAGAAATCCTAATTTTTGGTGTGTTAAAAGAAGACTTATAAAGCTACAACTTTTGTAGTTTAAGCTTCTTCTAATTCCAAAATTATTATGGTGAAACAGAAGCTTAAACTAGAAACACAGATTTAGAATATTAGAAAAAAGCTATCAGAAGCTAGTCTCAGTTCAAAAGCTATATCTGACGATCTAACCATTGGATGAAGCTCAAATTTTGACATGTGATTGTTGACTTATATATTTAAGAAGTCTTTACTCTAAGACAACGTCAAATATGAATGAGGGTGAAAAAGGGTCAAAATGTATCCCATAAAATCTGAATCTGAAAGATAGCGTTGGAAGTAAGGAAATTCAAAAGTTTTCAAGGGCAAAAGTGTTTTTTCAGTTAGTAATAACAACTTGGTGCTCAAAATAGAGCCTCAAACTCAGATTCAAGTGCATGAATAAGATGAGGAGGAAGTAAGAAATGCTTACGAAGAGATATAAGAAAGTCCATAACTTTGCAAACACAAAGTGATTTCTTCCCACACTTGTGCTTTATCTTTCATATTCAACTTGTGAGAGTTTCTTTTTTTGATTTGATTGAGTTTTAAACTAATCATTGTTGTTGTAAGAAAGGGAAATTTATAACCCTTTTAATTTGTGTGAGTTGGGTGAACTCTAGCTGGTTTTTGTTCAAGTGTTAGAACTAAAACAAGTGACCTTCTTTGAGAAAGACTTGTCAAGTGATTTGGGGATAAAATCACTTGGGAAAAGTTTCTAACACCTTAGGAAGCTAATGTATAACAAGCTCTTCAAAAGAATAGTAGAGAAATCTCAAGGAAGGCCTTGGGGAGTGGACGTCGGCAACATTGAACCTGAACTATTATAAATTAATTGTGTTTGCTTCTCTTCCTTTCTCTTTATATTATTGCAAACACTAGTACTCAATCCCTATCTACAAATATTGAATAATTTTGAAGTTCATTCCATATTTGATTATCCTTTTCATCTTGATATATTTGTTTTAGGGGTTGAAATTTTTATTTGCAAAATTTTTAAGCGATCCTATTCATCCACTCTAGTGTTGCTATTTGGGATAACACAAAATCATGGATGGCTTCTAAATGGATAGCCCCCTTGTCTTAAACATACCTAGTGCCCCCCTTCTCACAAACATCCATCTACTCCTAAATTAGCCAAAGCATTTGCCACTAGTGATGTAAAACGGGATGGCTCAACTCGTGACAGCCCTAGTGTTTGCAAAGTCTTAGCCCTACTTGACTTGAACATCCAAGGTCAAGACTTGGCCCACCTATTCCAGCTTGGTTGCCCCACCCCACCCTGCCTCTCCCTTCTCTCTCTTTCTTTCTCTCTCTCTTTTTGTTTTCATTTTTTTTTTAACTTTTTCCCCTAGTGTCCCCTTCCCCCCACACACCCTCTCTCTCTCTCTCCCCCCTCCCTCACCTACTGCCTATACAAGTTTTTCTTTTCTTTTTCTTGTGATGGGTCTCATCTACCCCCACCCACTTCCCTCTGTTTCTATCTCCAAATAATAGTTATTTATTTATTTATTAATAAAATTTATTAATAATTAAAATTATTTATGTATTAATAACGAACTATTTCAGATTTAATAATTTATTTATTAATAAATTTTACTCATTAAATGATTCTAATTTATTTATAAATTGCAACTGTTTTCTAGTTTTATATGTCATTTTTGTAAATATAAATTATTTATTGTAATTTACAAGATTGAATATAATTGAAATTATATTAATTTTTAAGATCAATTGGATTACTAGCCTAACCAAACCAGACTTGAAAGGAAATTGGGGCAGTCGAGATACGCTGATCCGCGACTAGGTCAAGGGGGTGTCTGGCCCGACTCGACCTATTTACATTACTAATTGCCAGTGAATTTCCTTCTCTATATCCATACTAAAACTTAACATCCATAAAATCAGTCAAAGCAGAAGTATCTCTTCAAATTTTCTTAAACTTGAAAACAAGTGTAGAAACTTTGGAAAACCAATTAATAAGCAAGGGAGGTACTTAAATAAATAAATAAATAAATAAGCAAGAGAGGATAAAACCCAATCACTAACATTTCCAACCTTAATTCATAACAAACCAAATGACAACTTATAGTCCATGAATCTCTACGAAATTGTTTAACCCATAACCAAGGCTAATAGAAAAGGTAGCAACAAACGTACCGTAACTGGTTTCCTACATGATCATAGTGATTGATTGCCGTTTTATTTCCCAAATGCAAAGAGGTCGTAGTAGAACCTGGCTAGCCGGGTGTCATCCTCAAGGATAAGCCTTCTGAAAGGCTTGAAGGCTAAGCTCTTACACTAACACTCAATTTGAGAAATGGTGGAATAATCTAACATAGGGTTAAAATGCAAATTGGTTTGATTGAATGTTAGTTGAAATAATTGGAAAGTAATAGGATTCAAAACAAAATGATAAAAGGGGTTTTCAATTGAATGAGATCGATTAGGGATTTTATCAAATACCTAATGGGTATTCAATTCACAATTAAATGGATAAAGATTACTCACGAGAATTGGAGCTTGAAGATAGATTATGATTATTCAAAGCATCAATCATATTAAGAATGTTTAGGTGGATTACATACATACATATATAATTTTGATTTTGTAATTATCTAGTGAATGTGATTTAGTTTGATATTCAATAGTGATGGTTTCATTGATTCTGAACCCAAATTGTAAATGTCAGTTAATAAAAATAAAAACATTATAAAGGCTAGTTTGATAATCAACAATAATTGAATTATTAAATAATAAAAAAGTAGATAAATTAGCATATTTTAATGTAAGTTGTATTAAATAGTAATATTAACATGTATTAAATTTTGAGGTTAAAAAAAATTTCTAATTGAGAAAAGAGGTGATATACCAAGTAATAGACATACTAGACAAGTATTGATCAACACTTGATCTAGTAATATTTTAATTGGTGTTTTTGATATTGACAAAATTTTGAACTAGGCTTTTATTTGTTCTAATTAGTTCGCATATTCTCATGCCATTCATCCCGCACTATGAAGTTTGAGGCATGACATTACATTTTCATTTCTTGTTTATTTTTATTTTTATTTTCTTTTATTCACTGACACTTTTCTTGTATATTTTTTCTTCTTCTTTTTATTTTTAGTTCTAATATTTTCTTGTATCTTTCTTTTTCAAATAAGCAAAGTGCTTGAGGTAATATCTTTCCTATCCCTTTTGCTTAGTCTCGCACTTTCATTTTGCACTTAATGGCTATATATCTGTGTTGTTAGGAGTATTGTAGAATTAGTTTGGGGGGGGTGATCTGAGTGGTGCCTTAGGTGGCTTCAATAATCAGTGCATGTTTGGCTTGAATTGTGCTATGTTATTATGAGTGCGGTCATGACTTATATGCTCTTCATCATGCTCATTTGCACATTACGGACCTACATATATGTCATGTTTATCACGTTGGAAACAATGTACAATTTAGATTGGAGAGTAGGGTTTGCATGATGAATGTTACATGTTTTTATTGCTTTTTTTTTTTTTAAATTTTCAAAATATGGGTATATTTGAGCTTTATAGCCTTAACTTAGCACACTTTTAGCCTTAGATATGATATCAGAAACAGACAAGAGAAGAGCCCTAGTAAGAGATAGCGTTCACTAACATAAACAAGAGAGAGTTCAGTAGCCACATAAAGATGCACCCGATCCTTACACTCAAGATTGCAGATTGCCAAGTCAAAAGGGTCCTGGTAAAATAGGAAAGCTCCATAGAAGTTATGTATTATCGCCTTTTCAAGGAGTTAGGTCTTACAAATGTTGACTAAGCTTAACCCATTTTCCTTTGATCAAGTTTAGCTCAACACTAGTATGAACCGATTAGAAAGGTCATGCTCCCAGTCCAAGCGAACCCCATGGAATTGAATATAGTATTCTAATGGTCGACATGCCCTCATCTTACAGCCCTATTATGGTGCATCCTTGGATCCACAAGTTAAAGGTCATTCTTTCAACACAACTTCAACTACTAAAGTTCCCTATTTGGGGAGGAATGTCTAAACTGGTGATCAACTCATATCCAAGCAATGTTTCTCTATAGTAGTTGAGGTAAATAATATACCCAAAGAGGTCAAGGTGGTGGTCAGGCTTCAGAACATAATATTCTTGGAAGATATAGGGAGGGATTCCAAGGACAATGTAGTGGAAGAATTGAAGATAATTTATCCAAATGACTTAAATGCGAATAGATTCTTCTAAGTCAAGAAAGACATGTGAAAACATTAATCGAAGAAGTTAAGAAGCTTCAGGAAGCAGAGGCAATCAAAAGAGTCACTTATTTTAAGTCACTCTTCAATACATTGGTCATGAAAAAGAAGAATGTTAAGTGATGAATTTGCGTTGACTTCAATGATCTCAAAAGCGCGTGCCAAAAGAATTTATTTTCTCTACCGAAGATTGACCAGTTGGTGGATGTGACGGCTAGGTATGGATGATGAGTTTTCTAGATGCATACAGAGGGTATCACCAAATCCCTATATTTAGTCCTGACCAAGAGAAGATGGCATTTATCATTCCCAGGGGCAACCTACCAACAGCTAGTGACCAAAATGTTTAGGAGGCAAATCTGAAGTTACATAGAGGTCCAAATCAATGATATAATTTGTTGTCCCAAATAGCAACACTAGAGGGGGTTGAATAGGGTTGCTTAAAAAAAATTGTAAATAAAAATTTCAACCCTAAAACAAATATATCAAGATGAAAAGGATAATCAAATATAAAATGCACCAAAAAAAAGTTATTCAATATTTGTGGATGAAGAGTGAGTGCTAGTGTTTGCAATAAATATAAAGAGAAGGGATAAGAAGCAAACACAATCAATTTATAGTGGTTCGGCTTCAATGTTGCCTACATCCACTCCCCAAGGCCTTTCTTGAGATTGCTCCACTATTCTTTGAAGAGCTTATTAAACACTAGCTTCCCAAGGTGCTAGAAACCTTTCCGAAGTGATTTTATCCCCAAATCACTCACACAAGTCTCTCAAAGAAAGTCTCTTATTTTGGTTCTAACACTTGAACCAAAACCAACAAGAGCTCACCCAACTCTCACAAATTAAAAGGGCTTTAAATTTCCCTTTCTTACAGCAACAATGATGAGTTTGAAACTCAATCAAATCAAAAAGAAACTCTCACAAGTTAAATATGAAAGATAAAGCACAAGTGTGGGAAGAAATCACTCTATGTTTGCAAAGTTATGGAATTTCTTGTATCTCTTTGTAAGCACTTCTTTCTTCCTTGTTCATACTCTTAAATCTGAGTTTGAGGCTCTATTTATAGATGAAAATCTCCAAATGGCCGTTACTAAGTGAAAAGTCACTTTTGCCCTTGAAAGAAATTGAATTTCCTTACTTCCAATGCTGTCTTTCAGATTCAGATTTTCTGAGATATATTTGTGACCGTTTTTCACCCTCGTAACGTTCAAATCTGACATTGCCTCAGATTAAAGACTTTGTAGATATATAAGTCAGCTATCACATGTCAAAATTTGAGCTTCATCCAACGGTTAGATAGTCAGATATGGCTTCTGAACGGAGACTAGCTTCTGATAGCTTTTTCTGACATTCTGAATCTGTGTTTCCAGTTTAAGCTTCTGTTTCACCATGATATTTTTAGAATTAGAAGAAACTTAAACTACAAAAGTTGTATCTTTTTTAGTCTACTTTTCACACACCAAAAATCAGAATGTTTAAAGCTGTAGAGTATAAGTTATGTCTCAAAACCTAAGACTAGCTCCAGAATCTAGAATTAAAAACTTTTCTGTAATGACTAATATTCCAACTCATGTTTTCATATCTTAACGTCAAATCCACAAAAATTTTCATTTGGTAAAGTTGTATATATAGAAGTCTAGTTTACTATAGTAAAATTTCATGATAATTGAACGGTTGGATCTTAAGATATCATCTATATACTGACATGTGTCTGATTTCTCTGTTTACCGAGTTAACCTCTAGTTCAAATCTTCATCTTACTTTGATTTTTATTACTCCCAACTTTGAAATTTCTTTATTCCTTCCTCCAAGTTATGTGAAAATATCTAAAAAATAATATCAATCTCTTTCAACTCTATTATCTTGAATCTATCAAATGAATTGTAACATTTCATACAATGTCTATTTGAAAATTAACTGTGAAAATTTAATTCAATGTTTGTTATCATCAAAATCAATTATAAAACTAACTTTATAAACCTTGGGCCAACATAGTCGTTAAAAGCAAGTAGACCACCTATCTCGACAGTGTATTCACTATTTTGAAAAAGTTCAAGTTAAGGTTAAATGCTGCAAAATCTACGTCCAGGGTCAACTTAGGAAAATTCTTTGGGCATTTGTTTATATTGAGAGGCATAGAAGCAAAACCTGATCAAATTGCTAGAATACAAAAAATTTAATGACCAAATATGGCCAAGGAGGTTCAATGGCTAACAGGTATAGTGACAATATTGAACCACTTTATCAGCAGCTCATTGAACAAATGTAAGCCTTTCTTCAACCTTCTGAAAAGAAAACAAATACCTTACTACGACGAGAAGTGTGATAGGGTTTTGGATGATTTGACAAGGTACTTAGCTAGACCGCTTAAGTAGTATGCTCGGGAGATGGTCCCACTTTCTAATTTATAACCTATGATTAGGTGGCTCATAGAAGAATATGAAGTTCGATCAAAGAGGATGGCCAAATACTTAAAGGAGGCCAAGAATGCTTGCTTACAAGTTTGATTTGGTGGAGTTCAAAATGGTTAGCCACAGTAGTAATAGTCAAATTGATGCATTAGTAACTCTTGGAGTTATCGAATAGAAGGAGAAGGCAAGAGGTATTACCATCCAAAGTTTGGATGCACCAAACATTGATTATCATGTCTAGGAAAGCCAGACAAACAACACATCACCTAGTTGGATGGATCTAATCGTCGGCTTTCTCTACTTCAGCCCATGTTTCACTCTCTCGCAAGTAGAGTCTCCCTCACAATCCTTCCCCCTAATAAGACATACATGCTCGTGTGGCTCTACACTTTTGACAAGGTTAGGCTCTAATACTATCTGTAATGTTGCAACCCACTTAGGGATATAACTAGCTAAGTACTTCAAGCCTCAATCCAAGTAACACGAAAACCTATCCTTATTTAAAATATAATCCACCAAAAAGGCAATAATTTAAATTTTACAACTTAAACCAAAAAAATAGTTAAAAAATGTCATATTAAAATTTCATGCTCAAGGCAATTGAATATCAATAAGTAAAAAAATAATAATAATTCAAATTAATAAACATTCTAGTCCCACTAAAAAAAAAAATCCATAAAATGTCAAAAAAAACATTCTTCTAAGAAGCCACAAGTTGAGGTCCTACTCTCCAGAGTTCATTACTAGTTTCTTCCATGCTCACCTAAATAATATAAAATAAGAGACGAGCAAAAACCTCAGTGAATAGATTTCAAGCCAAACACAATAACAATAGACATTTGAAAATAATTACTTCAACAAATAGCACACACATAAATAATAATACTTTTAGATCCGCACATTAGAGTGTGATGACATCCATAAATATCTCAATGATAATGCTTATCATATGGGAATTAAATATTATATATGCCAAACTAATTCTCATGGACAATGCCCATTGAATCCAACATCACATTTAGAGTTACTTAGTCTGGCTCCTAAATTCTTCCATAAGCGAATCTGGTTAAGTTCACTGTGATTTTCACAAGTCTGTTCCTACAACAATTGAAAACTAGGATCACAACGGTTCATAGGGGCTCGTTCTTTAGTTATTAGAGTCACACCAGAGCGTCTCCCTTAGACTTTTATTTCAATCCCAATGACCACAAGTAAATAATCATCACATTCTTCCTAATTCAAATAACCGAACATAAGTGTTTAAATAATTTTTTCTATACCCAATAGCATAAAAAATATAAAATCTCTTATCAAAATAAATAGACTTTTCCCAAATAATGATTTAAAAAATCCAATCTTAAAAATATTCATGTATAGAATAATTGATAAAATTTTAAACTAATAAGACAAACCACTCACCTAAGATCCAAAAAATATTCTATCACTACTTTGAATGCTTAAACATAATAAAGAAAATATATATATAGACACATAGACATTAAAACCTTATCTATTAATAAAATTAAACCTAAAAATCCTACACTTATAGGTCAATTACATTGTTATAAACACAATATAGCAACCCATTCTCTGCAATTAAGTGCTAATATCTTTATTCACTAAAAGATAAAACCCCCGTTAAAATAATAAAGCTGTTGAAGCAATTCAACTTTTTTTTTTTCTATGACCCCAACATACCCATAAATCGTCTGATATATATAGATATATACATACACACACAGAGACATTAAATACTCACCCGATCATTAATCACATATATTATGTAATACCCAATATTTATTTTAGGCTATTTATGTGTTATTTTAGGCCAGTAAAATATTTATTTTGAGATTTAATTGATTTATTTTATTTTTCTTGGACTAGGTGTAGTTCGAATTAGTAATTGGTTGGACAATTGGGCCTCTCTTTCCCTCATTTTCTTTCTTTTTCCTTTCTTTTTCTTTTCCTTCCCTTTTTGTTTTGCTTGGCTGTCAGGAGAAAAAATAGAAGAGAAAATGAGAGAAGAGAGAAAAGAGAAGGAGTAGAGAGAGAGAGAGAGAGAGAGAGAGAGAGAATGGGTTTTGAAAAGGAAAATCAGCGGATCAGGGTAGTACTCAATGCCATGAACGTCGTGGTGGTGTCCGTTTCTCGTGATCTTACTTAAGATGAAGGATACGGGTATTTGAAGTTCAAGAACCAAAACCTAAACCTTTCTCATTTCTTCTTTTCTCTTCAGATTCGAGGTAAGTGGGACTTATATACGTGTTTTAGATGTTGTTAGGAAGATTTTAATATATATATGTGCTTAATTTGGTTGAACATCATGAGACTTGTACGTATACATGTATAAATGAATGTGTGTATATATGCATATAAATGGGAGATCTCGCATATACTTGAGTTATTCTTTGATTAAATGTTGTAGAAACATGGGGTTTAAATGTTTATATTTGAGTTATTGTCGAGACTGTAGTTTGAATGGGTGATTTGGGGAATCAATCAGAGTTGGACTTTGTCAGAAATGAACCTAGGGGCTGGGCACTAGACTTTATGGTTTGGACTAGCCGAATGGGGTGTCCGGACCAGGGATGGTCCGGATCGACTAGTAAGGGTGTCTGGTCCACAGTGTGCTAATTTATCAGAAAGATGTTAAAATTAGTTTTTAAATATATTTTTGTGCCCAAACTAAGTTATTATGGATTTCTAATAATGGAATGACCCCAAAATCATCATCAAGCCTAATGAGAACGTGTTTATATATTAAGATGATGTTTAATTGCATGATTGAGCATATCATGTGCATGGGACTAGGGTGATATCATCTGGTTTGTGTTATGACTATTGATTGGCCAAAAGTGTCATATTTATATTATGACATGCCAAGGCACAGGTTATATATATGGATGGGATCCATGATTTGAGAAAAATAATAAAATGAGATTTTAGAAAATACTAGATGATCCCTAGTCGATATATGACTAAAGCTTAGTCATTTGAAGTTGGGACATTAATTGTGAGATAAGATTGTGAGATTTTCTCTAGACGGCAGTCGGACCCTGCTTGAGTTAAGAAGATACCTAACTAGGGGCGTAACACGGTTCCCTAGCAGAAGGGCTAGGGGTGTAACACGGTTCCCTTGAGTCTTAGCTAATTAGGGGTGTAACACGGTTCCCCAACCGTTATTTATATTGATTACCCTACTTAAGTTAAGCAAATGCCTGACCAGAGGTGTAACACTATTTTCTAGCAGAAGGGCCAAGGGTGTAACATGGTTCCCCTGAGTCTTACACCAATGGGGGTGTAACACGGTTCCCTATTTGGTTTATATATATACTGAGATATACATTTGCCGTGAGCATAAACAGTGTAGTTGGTGACCCTGCGTGCTTTGCTAAGCATTACCCGTCCCAGGATAAGGTTGGGGGTAGATGGAGACTAGAGTATGCATTAACATTGCATTCCATCACATCCCATTTCATGAGATTGCATTTGTACTCTTTGATATTGAGATGTTGATATATTTGACTATAACATTGATTGATGGGATGTATGGTTTATCTAGTTGACTATGAGTTTAGTTATGAAATAAGAGATATAAATTAGGAACTACGATGACCTGATTCCTGAGGTGGATACGTAAGTAACTTAGGCTAGAGTAGCCTGAGTCCGGACTTAACTTTAGATAATGATAATTGTGCTTATTCTTCTTAACTGAGAATTTAATTATTAATGCTATAAATTACGTGACCAAGGTGTGGGTTTGTTATTTACATTTATGATTTCATTATATTGAGAGAATATAAACATAATTATAGTATTTGTTCTAACTGTGTAGACCTTAGATGTGGTCACTGAAAATTGTATTAAAGTGAGTTATATTATTGGTACATTGATGGTGAGCTAAGAAAATAATATTTTATATGAGAATGAGTCATGATTTAGAATATATGGAAGGTTATAACCCAATGCAAAATGAATTTGGATTGGATTTTATTCATTTACTTTAGTTTTTACATTCTCATACCGTCCATCCCGGACAATTAAGTTAGGGGCGTGACATATCAACTTTCAATTAATCAAATTACTATTACTTTTTTTTAACATACTGTCAATAGAATATCTTGCATATATATATATATATATATATCTTTATACATACAAATCTAGAAAAAGGCTATTAGCCCTTGAACCTAACTCCTTTACTTATAAATGACAAAAATTTCCTATCGAGGCTATGTTGCAGCGGCACATTCCTTTTTTTTTAAAGTATACTAATTGTAAAATATATAGTACATAACTTAATTGAAATCAATTGTGTACCTTATGTAGAAAATTTCCTTAATTTCTAGTGCAACCACCTTTTCTCGGTCTCTTTCTCCTTTCTTCGCTTTCTCTCTGTAATACAGAATATTAAAAATCCTAATCTGACATAACTCATATTTAAATACATAGACCAATCTTATACTCCAAAATTTATATAAACTTATCAACTAACCATCAATAATAATAACTTTATGACATGTGCCACCTCATTAAGTATCAAATCATAATTAAATCTGTAGTCTAAACCACACTTAATCATATCAAGTAACCAATGATTAGGATCAATTTCTTAAATTATCTAACAGTCAATACCTATCCAAATTAGTAAGTTACATTTAAATATTATCTAAATAAATCTAAATAAGTACATAACAAAAAAAATATAACCCATAAAACCATTAAATAAATGGAATAAATAATTAATAATCTATATTATAACAGAGAAAAATAACTTTAAGTCCTCAGTAACATTAGTCAAACTCAAACCAACTAACCAACCATCGTGGAAGAACATGTTCCTTATTAGGTCTATTTACATATGGTTGTCATTCTCGACCAAATTGTAGCCCTCCTTATTAGCCTTGCCAACTTCTTTATCTGGTAAGGAACTTTGGCTTGGGCCTTCGCTAGCTCCACCATATTCGCTCTCAACTACTCAACAGTGGCACCCATCTCTTTACTAACCGCATCAACCAGAGCACAAAAATCTTTCATATTCTTTTCAGCCTTTTAAGCTTAGACCTCCTAGGTTTCCTCTAGTTTAAATGTCTTCTTGACTTTGGTATTTGCTCGATTTAGACATTAAGTGATCACCTCTAAATACTATGTTCAGATTAAAGTGCAAAAGTGTGCAGTGTAACTTTAACTCGGTGAGAACGAAATCGAATCCTCAAGGAACCTAACACAATAGTTTCTAGGTTTAAAAAGATGTAAGTTACCTACTAAGTAGTTCAAAGTGAAATAGTTTTCAAATGTTTGTGTGGATGACTATTCTTAAATCTCTAATAAATTTATCTGCTCAAATAAAATAAGTTAATTAAATAGAATTTTACCAAAATATTAAGCACTTAAAAATAGCAAATAAACTAATTAAATGATGAAGTCACTAGCAAATAAAAATAAAACAATGAATCAATTCAAAGCAATATGAAAATTCAATTGAGTAATTTCTTCATTCAACCTTCAATTCATGGTAGAATCATTATTTCTTGGAAGGATAAATCGGAAAATATTTTCTTAAAAGTTCTTTAAGTTTTAAAACACAATTTTACATTCACGTTTGGGATTATAAAACTGGAGATCTTCGTTCATATTATTTTTATTCAAACTTAATTTATTTATTTCAAAACTATAAAAGAAGTTTTTAATCCAAAAATTCTTATCAGTGATTACAAATCAAGGATTCCTGTTTTTGAAAGTCTTTTGATAATAAATAAAATTAGATCAGAAAAGAAAATGCAGATTCATACACGTATGTGTTCACATCGTATGCATATATCTAAGCACATCATATTGATCGTAATGTTCCACCCTTCCTTGATTCGTTGAATTAAGACTAGAGGATTTAGCTTAACATCGATTCAACGAAACAAAATACACAAAAATGATAAATAAGCAAGAAATAAATTTCATTAAATTAGAGTAGAAATGATAGTACCATACTTCGAAGTGAATCTATAACAGAATCTACGAACAATGAGAATAGAAATCACTCCAAAAATTAAAATAATTCTCTTAAAAGCATTCTAGAATTCTGGAATATTATATTGAAAAGCATGTATGGCTACGACCATCAAAACAATCTATTTATACCCTAAACTACAGCCCTCAAACCTAGAATTCTGTGCATAACGGTCACAATTGTTTAGACTGCCTAACTGGATGTCTAGACAGCAGAAAGGTTCAAGCCCAATTTTTAGTTTTTATCTTTGTTTGCCCTCTATCTCTTTACTACTGTTCAGACCGAACGTCGAAATTTCTGAACAGTAAGGGCTTCTTTATCATTTTCACCATCACTAATCTCAATGATTTCCATCTTTTCTCTACATTTTGGAAACAAAATATAATAAACAGTAAAAATAACTAAAAACTTTATAATTATTTAAATAAATGCATGAATTACTATCTAATTTGACGTTTGCAATTACACTTTTTGAGTGTAACACATCCTCAACTTAAGCATTGCTAGTCCCTAGCAATGACATTATTGAGATGAACTAAGCTACTATCCTATTTCTCTTTTCGTTGGAAACACAGTTGCACTTAACAGTGTGCAACAAGCTTTTTAAACCCCTAGGTTCCCCCTAGTGGACGAGTGAAGTTTCGTAAGGGTTCACAATGAATCTACCCACAAAATTCCTAAACTAGTTCAATGAATAGTAGAATTCAATCTAATAATTCCTAATTGAATTTCAATATGAAGCAAGTAATAAGATCCAAAAATTGCATAAAATCTCCCAATACATATCAAACCTACCTAACCTTTCAACCATTACATTTCAAATGCATCATTTCATGTTATTCAATCAAAATAGCTATCAGGTACACTCAAAAGACTGTGGTTTTGACCTCAAAGCTCACTGGATATTTCACTCATCAAAATGAATTCACGCTGATAAAGGTTACTCTCAAGGTTCAAGCAAAGATGAAATGTCAAAATTTGTGCATAGAACCCAAATAAAACGTGAATATGAAAGAACTAAAACATATGTGAATGTTCATAGCTTCATGGAGGGATGTATTAATGCATTTACAAAATCACTAGGTTCAAATACACAATTCAAATCAATACTTTTACAAATACCTTTCACCTTAAGCTCGTTAGGTCTATAAAAGGGTTGTAACTTGGCTAGGGGTTCGGGGTACCAAATGAAAGATGGGGAGTTCGAAGTACAAGTTTTAGGATTTAGTTAATAGTGCAATATATCTCCTTCCTCTTCTCCCAAGCTTCCTCTTTATTTCTTCTTATTTATTCAACTCATAACCAGAAACCAAAACTTCAAACTAGCATTTCTTTCTTTATATATATATATTTATATATATATATATATGTGGGATTGAGAAATAAAGAATTCACAATGTGTTGTTCCCAAATTTTTTTTTAAATCAAAATATACGCTTCACATACCAATCCCTTTATAGTCACATTATACTCCCTTATGCACTGATCTTTCCAAAACATGCAAGGGTTAGGCACTCCAACACATCTAATGCTAAAGGGATATTTTAAGTGGCTAAATAAGAAAATTTTCAAATTTTTATTCAAAGGTTTCAAGTTGGCTCCTAGGAAAATGTAAACAAGAAAAGGTATAGGCCCAAAGCAAACAAACATGGCCTAACGTCACTCTAAAGTTTAATAGCATTCTTTAGAAGCATTGATCCAATCATGTATATAAAATGAAGTGTTTTGTGCATTCAATACCAAAATAAAGTAATATAATGAAGCCATATGAAAGAAACTAAGATGAAAGAATTGATTTAGAATATTTGATGTAAACTCTCAAAAATAAACGAAGCAGATCAAAAGCTTACAAGATATTGGATTTTAGGTCTCCACCTATGTCTTGGTATACTTGAATAACTAAATATCATGAACTCCAATTCATAACACACTCTAATTCAATGGTCTTAAGTGACAAGTTTTTAACGCATTAGAAAATTTTATACTCAATTTAAATCAAGTGCCTTATTCAAGATTGAAATCAATTCATTCATTATCATCATGACTAATACCAACATTAAACTAGTTACTAAAAACATATAAGGGTCATTCATTTAGAGTTAAGAGTGATGTGTCAAAGTTAAGTTATCATGCATGCCCAACCCCCAACTAAAGATACACATTGTCCTCAATGTGATCAAAAAGCTCAAGTGAAAGTATGTTTGTGTGTGTACACGATGCATGATTAAAAACTGACCATAACTTAGGCATGTGTTTTATCCTCCCCACCAACTAGATGCATGAATAATTATGAAAATGAGAAAATAAAATAAAATTATATACAAATAAAAGACAAAAGTATGAAAAAGGGTAAATATTACCTCTGGCTAAGACAATACTCATCTAATAAATGCTTAACAACCTCTGAAGGAACCTTGAAAGTTGAATTGGTCTCCTTAGCTGAGTCCGAAATGGTGAAAGATTTATAACTATCATCTGTGTTAGTATCAGATTCTGGTATATCCTCAATGGGTGGCATGTCACTGTCATCAGACTCGAGTGTAAGGGTAGCAAGACATTTTAAATGGTTGTCAGTGTCAAATTCTAGGGTTAGTGCATCAAGCCACTCAGTTGCTATATCAACCTCAGCTTATTCCCTTCTCACTAGGATCTCAAGGTTAACCTCATCCCACCTTTGTCCCTTAGAAAATTAGTGTGGAGCTACAAGAAACAATGGGGAATATTGAACTGGTAAGGGCAAGAGAATACCCTCCTCAAAAGAGTCATCAGACCACTCATCTAAGTCAACCTCAGAATAGTCAGCCTCATTATCACCATTTGAGTTATTAATATGAGTCTTTCTCTTTCACTCATTATTTATTGGTTCAGGTTTGTCGAACATAAGGAACCTATATTTTACATATAATTCAAAATGGACTCAATAAAATGTTTAATAAAATATTGCACCAACCAAGAAGCATGTACAAAAGAAAATAAAAAAAAAAGTAAAAAAATAGAAATGAAGATAACAAAAATCATAAAAAAAAAGTGAGTTTCAGATTACAAAATAAGGGTGAACTTGTTCAATCTAAACCTAAATCAAGTCCATATAAAAGAAAATAAAAGAGAGAGTTTTAGGGTTACAAAATAGTACATCTGCTCAAATTCCTAAACTCTCATGAGAACTACATGATCCAAAATGAAAACAAAAGGAGATATCTAGAATCATGCTCACTGCGATGGATGGAAAGAATGAGGAGCAGCCTGGAACTAGTCTAAGATACTTTGTAAAAGCTAACCATGCTCTACTTGAGTCCTCTAAATATGAATAATGCCCTGTTTTTCATCTTCTCAGTTTTTCTCAAGATGGCTTACCCTCTCTGCTAAATTTCCTAAGGCCACCTGAGTATCCTAAATCATATCAGCTAAGTCAACATTGGATACTTCTTTCTCTTCCTCTTTTTAAGCTTGAGAACTACTCCATTCCTCCACTGTGGTGTGCTCGATTTTTTTTTTTGTTTACTTCTAACTAAATGCCCCCAAGACTTAGAATAAGGGGTATAGTTGAATGGGTGAAGAATTGTGGCCAAAGGAAGATAATCAGAGATACGAGCACCTTTTCTTCGAAATCTCAGTGAAAACACCACTAAAAATAAGGCCAATCTGAGCACCTGGGTGCTCGTATGTATAAAGTTTCTGGTGCCACATATAAGATGGAAGATCGATAGTCATACTAGTTCCTATTACATATATAAGCTTGGCACGTAAAGGACTACAATCAGAATTGTTGTTCTGGGGCAATAGGTTTGTGCAGGAGAATATATGTAGAGCCCAATATTCATCATTCAATCTTGACACAGGCTTTCTAACCTTCCCAGTCCATTTTTGACCTCCAGAAGTCTCTCTATAGCTACAATGGCCAAAGGTGGGTTCTTTCAGAGGGCTAGGAAAATTCAGGGTTTTGAACTTGAGGAAGTTGAAATACTTGGGCAAAATCATCTGGTGTGAGAGTTATATCAGCCCTTTGAACCTAACTGACAATTCTCTCACGCCCTCTTCTCCTATTGATGGACTCCTCTTTGACATTTTGCAAAGAATTCCCTAACAACATTTGCTATGCAATGAGGATGGAACTTGGCTAACTGGAGCCATTGTCTCCCTTCAAATTTTATAATAATAGGAACTCTTCGTTCTTGAACTGTTAGATTTGCCAATAGCATTCAACTACGATCGGTTTATATACCCAAATGTCATCATATTTGACCTTAGTAGTGTTGTGCCAAAATAAATCTCAATTAAAAGATGTGCCCCCTAATTGTCTATTGGTGGTGTGCTTAACTCGAGGCCCATATCAACTACACAACTAGATAGACAAATATTTGGATTCAAATAAGCATTCGATCAGCACCTAAGTCCACACAAGTTCAGTGGCCCAAAAAAGCTAAGATAACTTGTAAAGATTTGAAACATGTGAGCATGTCACTGACAAGCTGCCTGACAGAATTCATAACTTTCAACTTGGTTTTGAAAAGAATGATTAAGCTGTATATGAAAAGAATAGAAACTTAACTAAGAATATTGAATCACATAGTCGGATCCAAGGCAGTGCTAAGACTACACATTCAGGTCTGTCATAATGCTTTTGATGGTAAAATCAATGAATTTGGGGTTTTTGGACTGCAGTAAGAAAATGGACCAAAACTTTAAAAAATTCAATCCTAAGAAAATTTAAAACTAAGCTTCAAGTCTAAAATTGAATCCAAGAATTACAACTAATAAATCTATTATGATACACAGAATACATAGAAATCAATCATGATTCATCAATATGGTGGAGGATCTAAAAGATCCTAAGATTCGACGGCTCCAACGAAATTCTCAAGGTATTGTTTTAGTCGGTGCCCATTCATTTTGTAGTGATTCTTATTCTTTGGATTTTTTATTTCAATTGCACCATGTTCAAAGGCACTTTTCACTATGAATGGGCCAGTCCATTTAGATTGTAGTTTGCCAGGAAATAAATGAAGTCGTGAATGATAAAAAAATACTTTTTGACCCTCATGAAATAAGCGCCAAGCTATATGTTGATCATGTACTTTTTCATCTTTTCCTTTGAAATTTGTGCATTTTCATATGCATCATTTCTCAATTCATCCATCTCCATGATTTGAAGCTTATGGTGAAGTCCAGCCTCACCAATATTAGCGTTAAATTGCTTATTAGCCCAATAAGCTTTATGTTCTAATTCGACAGGATGGTGACACGGCTTACCATAAACCAGTCTATAAGGAGACCTCCCTAGTATTGTTTTATAAGCAGTACAATAAGCCCACGGGGAGTCAATTAAAGGTAGTGACCAATCCTTGCGATTTGGATTAATTGTTTTCTTAAGCATTTGCTTAATTTTTCTATTAGCAAGCTTCACTTGGCCATTTGTCTGTGGGTGATATGATGTGCTTACCTTGTGAACCACACCATGTTTAAGTAAAATTACCCCCGCTAGACAATTGCAGAAGTGGTTTCCTCCATCACGTATAAAAGCTCAAGCCATCCCAAAGTGTGAGAATGCGCTCTCATGGAGGAATTTGAGCACGACTTTGCGATCATTAATTCTCGTGGCTACTGCTTTAACCCATTTGGAGACATAATCAACCCCTACTATGATATATTCATGTCCAAAAGAAATTGGAAAAGGGCCCATGAAATCAATCCCCCAGTAATCAAATACTTCCAACACGAGAATAAGGGAAAGATGCATCATGTTTCTGCATTTTAGGCTTCCTAATCATTGGATTCTATCTAATGTGGCGCAAAAGTAATGGACATCTTTAAACAGAGTGGGCCAATAAAATTCACATTGCAGAATTTTAGTTGCTGTTTTGTTCATGGAAAAATAACCACCACAAGCTTGCGAATGATAAAATTCGAGGATGCCTAGTACTTCCTACTCAGGATTACAACGTTGACTTACTTGATTAGGGCAGTATTTAAACAGGTAAGAGTCATCCCAAAAGAAAACTTGAACATTAAGAATTTCTTCTTGTCTTTAGAACTTCATCCACTTGAGATTTGTCTTGTCACTAAATAATTGGCAAAATTAGCATACCACAGAGGAGTGGTAGCTATTATTGCTGCTACATTAAATAATTGTTCGTCTGGGAAGCTATCATTTATTTAAATTTCATCTTCTGAATAAGCTTCTGCCAACAAACGTGATATGTGATCAGCTACGACATTTTCAACACCCTTTTTATCTCTTATTTCAAGATCAAATTCTTGTAAGAGTAATATCCAATGAATTAACCTTGGTTTGGCTTCTTGTTTGGTCAACGGATATTTAAGAGTAGAATGATCAGTAAATACTATGACTGTTGAACCAGTGAGATAAGGGCAAAGATAACTGCTAACATTTCCTTTTTAGTTGTTATGTAATTTCTTTGTGCAGCATTAAAGTTTTACTTGCATAGTAAATGACACGAGTCTTTTTATCTTTTCTTTGCCCTAGTACAGCACCAATAACATAGTCACAAGCATCACATGTCACTCCCCAAATTTCATAACCCAAGAGCGTGAGTAAAAGACAGATAATACACATTTTAACAAATTTCCCTGCATTCGTCAGAGCCATACACACACTCTATGGAGCAATGAAAATAACAATAAATAAATTTAAACTTTAAATTTAAATAAAGGTCATAGTCAAAGCTAACCAGGCAATAAGCTCCAAAACTAAACCCAAACAATCTCCATAAAATTAAATAAATCAACAATTTATCGTCACCTCACAAACAGAGGTTTATTACAATCCAACTAAAATAAATAAATAAATAAAATTTCCCAAAGTCTAACATAATTATATAGCAATAAATAAAACTTCTAATTTCCATACTCAGAAGGCTCAGCTCGTGACTCAAACTCGTTACCTGCATCACAAGCTGTAAAGGGATGAGCACTAATATCACATGTGCTCGGAACCCTAATAATAATATAAATGCAGTAATACCCTAACATATTACTAAATGAAACAACCATGCATAAAAAGCAATCTCAAACAACAAATTAAATTAATTTATCAATTTTTTTGTTACAATTAATTGTGTTTTAGCACCACATCACACATCAAAGAAAACAATTCGATTTTGAGGTACTGCTACTTGGTTGTCCCGCAGATATAGGACCCAACCAATATACATCATCCTTCGATGTCTGCTTGGTTGTCTCGTAGAAACAAGATCCAACCAATATACACCATCCTTTGATGTTTGCTTAGACCGAAGTCTTAGGAATATAATATGTCACCCTTAGACATCTGCTCATTCGTCGGTTACTAGCTTATTGGAATCAATAACCAACCTCGCGCAGGTTTCGGGCTTTCAACCTTGGGTACGTATACCCGATATTTTTAGTACTCTTCAATCTAAATAAATCTCATTAAATTTCATTTTTTTTAGATCCACATTAAATAAATTCTCATTTGAAATCCTTTTATTTCAAATAAAGAAAGAAAGAAAAAAAATTGATATATATACTTAGAATTTATATTTAATTCAAGAACGCACTCACATGGCATATTATCACTTACGTCACAGGTACAAATCAAATAATCCATTATCACATTCAAACAATCTGAATATATTCCAGGTAATATGCATTACATTACATAAAAATATATATATATTTAACTAGTACTTCTTGAAAGATTTGCAAATGGCTATTAGGTATATATATAATATAATTTTAACACATTAACTTGAAAACAGTGGATGCCGATTATCCATTTAAAAGGACTTATGGGACGGATTTATATATATATATATATATATAATTTTTTACAATCAAAGCTTTAGGTTCTAATGGTACATCTAAATCAATCAACGTAATACATAAACAAAATTTAAGTAATTCAATCCCCTGCCAGATTTCAAGGCAATCAAGGCATTGAATTAAAAGGGAATTAAAAAACTAATTATCTAGCAATCAATTGTCCACGTGTTTAAAAAAAAAAAATTTGCAAACCTCAATTTGCAATAAATTTGATGAATATAATACTTATACATATATATTTACATTCACATCACATTCCATCATTATAGACTAATCAATTAATAAATATATATATGCAACTCAATTAAAAGTTCCGCCCCTTACTTGTTAATTTGGCAACAGAAAAATACTAAAACAAAATGGAAGCTGCCGTTTCTTCTTCTCAATGCTGCAGCGGTGCTTTTCCCTCGCTCCCGTCCTCTTTCTCTCTAGGGTTCTTTTTTTTTTAACCAAAATAAACACAACTTTATATATTTATAATAGAAGAGTTTTAACCCTAACCAACTAATTAATTTCCTATTTCGCATAAGTTTAGGAAAATTACACCCTTCTTCCTAAAATTTTTATAATCTTTTTAAATATCACCAAAAATTAATCTTTTTAAATACAATTCAAAAATAAAAAAAATCCAAATCATTAAATTTAAATAGTAAACTAAATTTATCGAGTAAAAATTTACAAATCCAATAAAAAAATCTGGGTTATTACACCCTACTTGCCTTACAAATATTTCGTCCTCAAAATTTAAGAGGTAAATAAAAGAAAATCAAGAAAACAACTCAGGGTACCTATTCTGCATATCTGCCTCTCGCTCCCAAGTCGACTCCTCAACACTATGGTGCTTCCACAACACTCTAACTAAGGGAATAGTCTTTCCTCGAAGCACTTGCTCTCTAGAATCTAAAACTTCAATTGGTTTCACCCATAAGTCACATCTAAGTCAACCTTAAGCTCGGTCCAGTCTAACACATGTAAAGGGTCTGGGTTATATTTCTTGAGCATGGACACATGAAACACCTCTTGTACTCCTGAAAACTGTAGTGGCAAAGCAAGACAGTAAGCCACCTCTCTAACCCTAGCCAAAACTTCAAATGGTCCAATATACCTCAGGAACAACTTTCCTCTGCGTCCAAAATGAAACTAACCCTTCCATGGTGAAACTTTTAAGAACACATGGTCTCCTACTTCAAACTCCAAAGGCCTTCACCTCTTATCAGCATAGCTCTATTGGCGACTCTGTGCTGTCTCAAGTCTCTGTCAAATCACTTTGACCTTCTTAGTTGTCTCCTGCACAAACTTAGGTCCAATAATTGCAGTTTCTCCAACCTCAGTGCAACAGATAGGAGATCTACATGGTCTACCATACAAAGCTTCAAAAGGAGCCATCTTGATGCTCGATTGGTAGCTATTGTTATAAGCAAATTCAATCAAAGGATGGTGGTTCTCCTAACTACCATGAAAATCAAGCACACATGCCTTGAGCATATCTTCCAAAATCTAAATTGTGCATTCTGACTACCCATCGGTCTGAGGATGAAAATCAATACTAAATAATAACTCTGTCCCCATGGCCACTTGGAGACTCTGCCACAATCGAGAAGCAAAACACGGATTTCTGTCTGAGACAATGGATACAGGAGCCCCGTGAAGTCTCATAATTTTCTTAACATATAGTCTAGCTAAGGCATCCATAGAATCATTCAATCAAATTGGCAAAAGTGAGCCCACTTTGTTAGCCTATCCACTATCACCCAAATAGTATCATGACCCTTAGAAGACCTCGGCAAGCCAGAAACAAAATCCATCGTAATGTTCTCCCACTTCCATTCTGACACTGGCAAAGGCTGTAAGAGACCCGCTGGTTTCTGATGCTTAGCCTTAACTTGCTGACAAATAAGGCATCTACTCACAAATACTGCCACATCCTTCTTCATGCCTATCCAAAAGAACTAATGGTGTAGGTCATGATACGTCTTGGTACCTCCAGGATGTACTGTAAATTTTGAGTGATGGAACTCCCTTAAAACCATATCTCGAATAGTAGTAGGCACAAAAAAACTCCCCAAATACCTCAAACCATTATCATCACCAATCATCCACCCTGGCATCTCATCAAAACTCAACAACTTAACTCAAATAGCCTCAGATTTAGCATTAGTTCCTTAAGCCTCGATCACCTAACTCAACAAAATTGGCTGAGTAGCTATGGCACATAGAATAACATGACTCTCATCTTCCTGAAACTCTAGACTAAACTCGTCAAGGATCCTTATCATTTCCCACTCTCGTACAGTAAGACTCGCTAAAGTGCCATGAGTCTTCCGATTAAGTACTTTAGCAACCACATTTGCCTTACCAGGGTGATACTGAAGCACAAAATCATAATCCTCTACATACTTCATCCATATTCTCTGCCTCAGATTCAGGTCCTTCTGAGTGAAGACATTTTAGTCTCTTATGATCAGAGAACACCTCAAATTTCTCACCATACAAATAGTGTCTCTAGCTTTTCAAAGCATATAAGATTGCTGCCAATTCCAAATCATGTACTTGATAGTTATGTTCGTGAGTCTTCAACTGTCTAGATCCATAAGCTACCACTTTGTCACCCTGCATTAGCACACAGCCCAAACTTTCCTTGGATGCGTTACAATAAATTGAGTAACCCAATCCCCTCTCCGGGATCACAAGCATTGGTGCAGAAGTTGACCTCTTTTTTAGTTCCTAAAAAGATTGCTCATACTTCTCATCCCAAACAAACTTGACCTCTTTTCGAGTCAGTCTAGTCAATGGCCCAGCTTACCTCAAAAAGTCACGGACAAACCGTCAGTAATACCCTGTCAAACCCAAATAACTTCAAATCTCAAAAACTATCTTTGATCTTGGCCAATCCATGACGGCCTTAATCTTAGATGGATCAACTGCTACACTTTCACCAGATACAACATACCCTAGAAATTTCACCTCTTTAAACTAGAACTCACACTTGCTCAATTTAGCATTGAGCTGGTGGTCTCTCAAGGTCTGAAGTACAACTCTCAGATGTTCCTCATGTTCCTCCTCTGACCGGGAATAAACCAGAATGTCATCAATAAACACGACAACAAACTTGTCTAAATATCTGCTAAACACCCGGTTCATCAAATCCGTGAACACGGTAGGAGCATTGGTCAGTCCAAATGGCATCACCAAGAACCCATGTGACCATACCAAGTCCTGAATACCATCTTAGCAATGTCTTCCTCCTTCACCCTTAACTGGTGGTAACCAGATTTCAAATCAATCTTTGAGAAAATGACTGAACCCTTCAGTTGATCAAACAGATCGTCAATCCTCGATAAGGGATACCGATTTTTTATCGTAACCCGGTTTAACCTTCAGTAATCTATACACATTCTAAGAGTTCCATCATTTTTAGCTGCAAATAGTGCTAGTGCACTCCAAGGTAAAGTGCTAGGGTAGATACATCCCTTAAAGCTCAACTCCTCTATCTGGGATTTTAACTCCACCAACTCTACAGGTGCTAATCTGTACGAGGCCATAGAAATAGGTTTTGTGCCAGGAACTAGATCAATCCCAAATTCAATCTCTCACTCAGACACTTCTAAAAATACTTCAGGGAATTCACAAACGACTCGTGGTAACTTAACTTTGTCACTATCCTCATCTTCTAATGCCATACAAGTAAACAAATTGCACAAGTCAACTCGTCCTTGCCCATTAAAGGAAGGCAAAATTCGAGGACTATAGCGATCACCAGAAAATCACATCTGATCTCCCTCAGGAGTAAATAAAGTTACCCGTCTCTTAGAACAATCTATTATCGCTTGATAGACTAACAACCAATTCATGCCGAGAATCACATCAAAGCTTCCTATGTCTAATACAATCAAATCAAAAACTGACAAGTGCTCCCATCCTAAAGCCTCATCCCTGATAATGATTTCACAACCCTTACAAACTCGATTCAACACAAAGTGCCCCCTATCAGTGTTTCAACATGTAATGGTGGAACCAACTCATCTATAGATAAATTTAATGCAGACGTAAATTATGCATCAATAAATGAGTGAGATGCTCTTGTGTCTACAAAGACCGTGGATCTAGTAGCATAAATGAGAAAGGTACCTTTTGTTACTATAGGCTCTGCACGTCCATCATTCTGGGCTATAGCAAAAACTCACCCATGGGCTGGTGTTGTTGGTGGCCTACTCTCCTTTTAACACTGCTGGGATCCACCCTGAGCTCCTTGATGCTGCTGAACACCACTTGGAACACCCATCTAATACTGTTGTGCTCCTCCTTGAGTACCCCTCTGGAACTGAATTTGCACTGATTGTGATCCTGCTGGCCTGTTACTTTGTACTGACTAAGCTGGCTGTGGAGGTCTTATAGTACTACTACTCCTTACGTCTGCAGACAATGCCTCTATATATGACCTTATTAGCCATAAGTGTAACAAATCTTTGCCTCAGTCCTATTTTTAGATCTACCTGACACACCTTTATAAGGACAATTAAACTGACGATGCCCAGGCTATCTGCAGTTATAACAAAAAAATGAGACTCTATACAGGAACTCCTGTTGATGCTAACTTACTTGGGGCTATACTCCCCTGCTGAAATTGTTGAGCTTGTGCCCCATATAAATTCTCTCTGTCTTTTGGTGGGTCTGTTCTTCTGAAGCTGAGTCTTTCTTTGCTTAGCTTTATTCTATGCACTGGTATCTGCCAAATTCTTTTTTACTATTATTACTCGATCAACCAAAGTCTCATATTCATTAAGCCCCAAAGGCACTATCCGATCCCTGACAGCAGGCCTCAATCCTTTCTCAAATCTTCTACACTTGGTGCATTCAATAGACACCAACTCCTTAGCATATTTGGCCAATGATGTAAATTTACGCCTATACTCCAACACAGTCATTGGCCCTTGAGTCAAATTCAGAAACTCATCAAGCTTGGCATCTCTCAAGGACTGTGGGAAGAAATAGTCTCTAAAATGCTCCTTAAAATCATCCCAAGTAAGTGCAGATGCTCCACGAGACTCCTTCACAGTACTCCACCAATCCGCTACAGTACCCTCCAACTGAAAAGTAGCAAGTAAGACCTTAGTCTTATATTCATTTAATTGCATCACTTCGAACATCTTCTCATTCTTGTGCAAAAATTTTTTAACTTTTTCAATATCTGCTACACCAGAGTAGGTGGAAGGCTTCATCCTCCTAAGCTTCTCATATGGAGCTGTAGGCTGACTTGCTTGCATTCTTTCAGCAAACAATGCAGCCATTTGTTGCATCCACATCTGTGGGTTCGCCATTTTTAGCTGTGGCACACTTGGTGCTTCAAATTGCACCTTTTCCATGTGAGGCGCCCCTAATGGAACCTCTATTCCAACTCTAGCATAAGACCCCTGCTACACTCCCACAGCAATGAAAACATCATTAACTGGAGCTTCGTGACCCTGCCCAACCTGAATCCCACAGCCTCGGCCCCTACCACGACCACAGCCATGGCCCCTGCCTCTACCTCTAACACCTGGAGCTACACGTGGCGGCATTCTCTAAAAATATATATAAAAATAGCGTACCAAAAGTTAATGCCTCCTTAGCAATTTTAAGTTTAACAGAAAATTGAATTCACATATCACAAATAAATAAAATGTCATGTAAACACCTAACACCCAAAAGTAAAAGACATACTGTCCCTAGGTATTCTAAACCTAGACTCTGATACCAAGTTGTCACGCCCCAAATTTTAGAACCTGAGAGCATGAGTAAAAGACAGATAATACACATTTTAACAAATTTCCCTGCAATCGTCAAAGCCATACACACACTCTATGGAGCAATGAAAATAACAATAAATAAATTTAAACTTTAAATTAAAATAAAGGTTATAGTCAAAACTAACTAAGCAATAAGCTCCAAAACTAAACCCAAACAATCTCCATAAAATTAAATAAATCAACAATTTATCTTCACCTCACAAACAGAGGTTTATTACAATCCACCTAAAATAAATAAATGAATAAATTTTCCCAAAGTCTGACATAACTATATAGCAATAAATAAAATTTCTAATTTCTATGCTCAGAAGGCCCAGCTCTTGACTCAAACTCGTTACCTACATCACAAGTTGTAAGGGGATAAGCACTAATACCACGTGTGCTCACAACACTAATTATAATATAAATGTAGTAATGCCCTAACATACTACTAAATGAAATAATGATACACAAGAAGCAATCTCAAACAACAAATTAAATCAATTTATCAATTTATCTTTGTTACAATTAATTGTGTTTTAGTACCACATCACACATCAAAGAAAACAATTCGATTTTGAGGTACTGCTACTTGGTTGTCCCGCAGAAATAGGATCCAACCAATACACATTATCGTTCGATTTCTACTTGGTTGTCTCGTAGAAAAAAGACCCAACTAATATACACCATCCTTCGGTGTTTGCTTCGTAAACTAAAATCTTAGGAATATAATATGCCACCCTTAAGCATCTGCTCGTTCGTAGGTTACTAGCCTACTGTAATCGATAACCAACCCCGTGCAGTTTCGGGACTTTCAACTCTTTGGTACATATACCTGATATTTTCAATACTCTTCAATTTAAACAAATCTCATTAAATTTCATTTTTTTTTAGATCCACATTAAATAAATTCTCATTTGAAATCCTTTTATTTCAAATAAAGAAAGAAAGAAAAAAAATTGTATACATATACTTAGAATTTATATTTAATTCAAGAACGCACTCACATGGCATATTATCACTTACGTCACAGGTACAAATCAAATAATCCATTATCACATTCAAACAATCTGACTATATTCTAGGTAATATGCATTACATTACATAAAAATATATATATATTTACTAGTACTTTTTGAAAGATTTGCAAACGCCTATTAGGTATATATATAATATAATTTTAACTCATTAACTTAAAAACAGTGGATGCTGATTATCCATTTAAAAAGACTTCTGGAACATATTTATATATGTATAATTTTTTACAATCAAAGCTTTAGGTTCCAATGGTACATCTAAATCAATCAACGTAATACATAAACAAAATTTAAGTAATTCAATCCCCTACCAGATTTCAAGGCAATCAAGGCATTAAATTAAAATGGAATTAAGAGACTAAATATCTAGCAATCAATCGTCCACGTGTTTTAAAAAAAAAAAAATTAGCAAACCTCAATTTGCAATAAATTTGATGAACATAATACTTATACATATATATATATATATATATTTACATTCACATCACATTCCATCATTGTAGACTAATCAATTAATAAATATATATATGCAACTCAATTAAAAGTTCCACTCCTTACTTGTTAATTCAACAACAGAAAAATATTATGGCAAAATGGAAGCCGCCGTTTCTTCTTCTCAATGCTGCAACGGCGTTTTTCCCTCTCTCCCGTCCTCTTTCTTTCTAGGGTTTTTTTTTAACCAAAATAAACACAGCTTTATATATTTATAATAGTAGAGTTTTAACCCTAACCGACTAATTAATTTCTTATTCTCTGTAGGTTTAGGAAAATTACACCCTTCTTCCTAAAATTTTTATAATCTTTTTAAATATCACCAAAAATTAATCTTTTTAAATATAGTTCAAAAATTAAAAAAAAAATTCCAAATCATTAAATTTAAATAGAAAACTAAATTTATCGAGTAAAAATTTACAAATCCAATAAAAAAATCTATGTTATTACATCACACATGAGTTCAAATGGAAGTGACTAATTAGGAGATCAAAGAATAGGTCATGTAGTTAAGCAACCTTTGAGTTTTTCGAATGCCTCTTGACATTGGGGCGTCATTCAAAAGGTTTGTCTTGTGTCAATAATTGACACATAGGTTTTGAAACTTCACTAAAGTGTTGAATGAACCACTAGTAAAACCTAGCATGCCCTAGAAGTGATCTAATATCCTTAACAAATTGTGGAGCTAGTGGGAAGTTTTTGAATCAATTCAATCTTAGGTTGATCCACATGCATGCCTTCTTTGGAAACAATATGCCCTAACACAATGCCTTTAGTCACCATGAAGTGACACTTTTCCCAATTAAGAATTAAGTTTTTCTCTTCACATTGTGTCAAAACTAGATCAAGATTTTTTTTAAGCACTGCTCAAAGGAATCACCATAAACAGAGAAATCGTCTATAAAGACTTCCATGATTTTTTCTACCATTTCACTAAATATACTAACATGCAATGCTTAAAGGTAGCAGGAGCATTACAGAGGCTAAAAGGCATTCTCTTATATGCAAAAGTGCCAAAAGGATAAGTAAATGTGGTTTTAGATTGATCCTCTACGGCAACTTCTATTTGATTGTAGCTCGAGTAGCCATTTAGGAAACAATAATAAGCATGCCTAGCTACTATTTCTAAAACTTGATCTAAAAATGGAAGAGGAAAATGATCTTTTTTTGTCACTGCATTGAGTTTTCTATCATCAATGCCTCTCTAATCAGTTTGAATTCGAGTCAGAACCAACTCGCTATTCCTACATTAAGTAATTTCAACACTTCAGCTCGTACTCTTTCTTTCATATTCGGATTGAGTGGTCTTTGCATCTGATGAACTAGTTTGGTATCCTCCTCCATATATATTTGATGCATGCAAATAAGTGGACTAATACTAGTTAAATCCGCCATTGACTAGTCTAAAGCTTTCTTATGGCTTTTTAAAAGTTTAATTAGTTGATGTTCTTACTCAGATGTCAATTCAGATGAAATGACTACTGGATAAGTCTCTCATTCTCCCAGGAAAGCGTATTTCAAATTAATAGCAAAGGGTTTTTTGTCAGCATTTAGAGCTTTTACATCTGATGATTCCGCTTCATTTAAAAGTGGTCCTAAGTTTTCAAAGGTTGGTGCCCAATTTCTAACAGACATTATTAGCAGATCTCCAACGAATCAAAAATTGCTTCCATCTGATCACCTTGAGTCATGGAATTCAATCTCTTCTCGCTGAAGCAAAATGCTTTCTCTAAAGGATCCTCAATGAATTCATGATCTACATAATCTTGGACTATAGTTTCAAATAGGTCCATTTCTTGTATATCAGGTACCTCTTTTGGTTGTTTACTTATGTGAAAAATATTTGTGTCAAACTCAATATTACCAAAAGACATTTTCATTTATCCATTCCTACAGTTTATGAGAGCTTTTGATCTTGCCAAGAATGGTCTTCTAAGAATTACAAGCATCTGGTTTGGTACTGATAAACTAGTCAGTGGTTGAGTGTCAAGGATAATGAAATATACTGGAAAGTAAAAATTCTCCACTTGGACCAGTTCATCTTCAACTATATCTCGTGGGACTTTAATTGATTTATCAGTAAGTTTTTTTTTTTTTTTTCTTTTTTGAAAGGTGATCTATCGGCAAGTTGTAAAGTCACACGAGTGGGTTTTATTTCTCCTAAACCCATCTATTCATACACTGAGTAGGGAAGTAAGTTTACACTTGCCCCTAAATCAAGCAATGCTCGACTAATATAGTACTCTCCTATGTGACAAGATATGGTAGGACAACCAGGGTCTTTATATTTCGGGGGTGTACGACATTACAATATAGCACTAGCTTGCTTAATGAGAAATGCTTTCTCCTTTACATTTAATCCCCTCTTTACAGTGCATAATTCTTTTAAGAATTTAACATGTGAAGGGATTTGATTAATTGCATCAAGTAGAGGTATATTAATTTTTACTTGCTTGAATACCTCTAACAATTTAGCAGTTTGGGCTTCCTTTTTTGCTTTCAAAAATCATTAAAGGAATGATGCTTTAGGAATGTATTCCCTAGACATTATCAATGGTTCCTCACTTTTCTCCTTCTCTTTTTTTCCTTTTTCATCTTTACTTTCTTCCTTTTCAGACTCTCCTTCATCAATTATAATTGGCTACTTTTTCGCATTTTTCTTATCTTCCAATATTCGCTTAGTTTCCAACTCCTCCTTAGGCTCAACCACGTAAGGGTAAATGGTTTTATCTATAATTTTACCATTCCTAAGCATCATGATGTTTTGAACCCACTTAATGTTCCCCGGTAATTTTGAAGATCCCTCAACTTGTTTAACTTGAGCTCCTAGATTTGGATGAGGTTGTACAGGAAATTAATGTTTTGGTTAAGAACTCAATGTTTGAGTTAGAAGTGTCAATTGATTCTTAATATCATCCAAGGCTCTATTATTTTGGGCCCATAGTGAAGACTGTGTGTTCATGTCACACCCCGAAATCCACGACCGAGGACATGGGAACGAAACCCAAAAATAAATATCAAACCATGAAAAATGTACCATATCAGAGTAGAAGCTAATTAAAGTAAGTATTATTCAATTTTTTGAATATTCAAAATACCTTTAAAATGCCCTAAAAATGGGCTACAAAACCATGTCATGAATATGGGTCCAAATCAATACTCCATTACATTATAATTTAAATGTTGAAATGCAAAATAAAATAAATCATCTAGCTATAGCAACCCAAGACGGTTAGCTAACCCATTGGTCCATCACGAGTATCAACTCCTACATTACCAACTGTAGTAGGGGGTGAGCACTAAATTCCACGTGTGCTCAGAAAGTGTTTTTAAAATATAATTTCTTAATCTTGCAAAGCTACTAACACTAATTAATAAGAATAAAATTTAAAATCTTATGATTTTAAAAATATCCATATTTAATCATTTCATTCAAATTATATAGTTACTCAGGCATGATCCCGCAGTCTCATGCTAGAAATAAATCATATCACATCATTTACATCACCACACATCAATATCATACTATGGGTCAGGTATTCTACAAGTTTAGTTAGTGGCCTCAGAACTAAACCTAAAATAAATCCCCAGGCCTAAGCCGTGGGGTACAACTAGTCCCGCAGTCCTACATGTACTCATCACATCCCCAAACCTCAGTCATGGGGTACAATTGGTCGTGTAGTCCCAAATGTACTCGTTTTCCTTAGTAGGCAAACCGGTCCCGCAATTCCAATGCTAAATATACGCTAGAATAAGCCGTATATACATTTCGTAGGTTTCTACTCTACTAGTTATGCTAACCACCATGCGCAGGTTTTGGGGCTTCCAACCATTGGACTTAGAACCCACTCTTTCTAGTACCCTTAATGACCCTAATAACTCAAAAATCAAATCTCAAGTAATTCCTTTAATTAACAGCACAACATACAGAAAAGTTCTCCCTAATTTGGTTTTTTTTTTTTTTTTTTTTTTGTGTTCATCATTTAAATCAATAAGTCTTATGAAGTTAATTCTCCTGGGCCTAAGTTTCAAGTTGCCCATCTATCAATACCATTCTCATTACAACAATTATCAAATAAATCTCATGCAACCATATTCAAGAATATATACAACTAGCTTGATAAACAAAATTTTATATCAAGCATGCCATGACAAAGAAGGATTCAAGACATAAATTTTGATAATTCATAAAAAATAGAAATGAAATATTTCATACTAATTCAAAAGCCTAAGATACTTATAATTAACTGCAGTTTCATAAAAACAGATTTTAAAATTTATTCATAAAACCATATAATACAGATTTTAAGAATACTAAATGGGTATTTCTATTAGAACCATACAGAACAGCTCACTTTCACGATTATTTATAAAATCCATTTTAAATCCAAAAATCTTAAAATTTTTACAGAAAGCTGATTCATATATCTAGTTTGACATATAAAAATTTCAAAAATAATATCAACTTTTTTTTATACCTTTTATACGAAATATCTGACTGTTGTCAGCACAGCAACGTAATCCAAGTAGCCAACTTTCAATATTTTTATAAAATAAATTATTAGTCAAAAAATTATAAAATGTCTCTAACATGTCTAGTTTCATATATAAAATTTTTAGAAATAAATTTAATCTCTAGGTATCATTTTGAGTCAGCACAGCAATTTAAAACAAACAGTCAATTTTCACAATTTTTATAAAATCCATTTTAACTTAAAAAATATGAAATTTTTATTGGATATTAGTTTGCATATGTACTCCCATATATACAAATATCGAAAACTAGTTCGACCTCTAAGCATGAATTTCATATAAAAACTATGTGCTGATCCTAACATAGAAATCCCCAACCAACAATCAAGTTTGGCTATTTTTTATAAATTCATTTCAATTCCAAAAATTATGAGATTTTTACAGGAAACTTATCTACATGTCTAATTTAACATATAAAAATTTCAAGAGTTAAATCAATCTCAAAATATGGTTTTTTATAGAAAAATAGTACACTCATTTTAGTGTGAAAGTTTCAGAATTTCATATATTAAAAAAAAAATCAATTCATAGAATAAGATTTCAACTCTTGCACATATACATGTACATGACATGATTAAAAAAAATATATCAAATAAACACAATCCCACCTACCTCGTATTATATACATCGACAAAGTATATAAAAACTCAAAATAAAATACTAACTCAAGTTGGCCCTACGAACAATCCTCATCGATTTCACTCCAAATTTCCTCTACGATCACGTTTGCCATTTCTTTCAATGGATAAATGGTAAACACTACTCTCTCTCTCTCTCTCTCTCTCTCTCTCTCTCTCTTTTTCCTCACACAAGAAGGAAAAAGAAAAGAAAGAAAGAAAATAACAAAAGATGAAAGAGGTGTATAGAGTTACACGAGAGATAATAAAACTGATGGTGTAAATGTGAAAAAAGTATTTATGTACTAATTAAAAATCCCCCTCTCTCTTACTCAGATGCATGCACTCATAAAAACCCCCTTAATTCCTCCATTAACTCCCACACAACCTACCAACTCTTAGCCTCCCCACAAAGTAATAAACAATGATCAACACCTCCCCTCTCTACTGATGAGATATTAACATATAATTACATACATACCTATACACACATTAATACATATAACATAAAAATAATTTAACACAAGATCATATACATAAAATATAAATGGGGTCCAAAATATCAGAATTTTAAATATTATAAATTTAAAATAAAAATGTCAAAAAATTTGGGTCTTTACAGTTCATAAATTGTTGAAGTGTCTCCTTGGTGGATCTCTTATTTAGGGGAAGATATGTACTTTGATATGGTCCCGCATTCTGAGACAATCCTGGGTTATGGATTGGAACTTAGGGAATAGGTGGAGGTGGAGAATGATATGGTTGTGGTATTTGTGCTCCCTCCACTACTGGAAATAAGGGTTGGCGACCGTCGAGAATGGGTCGCAACTATGCCATTGCTAAAAATTATTAGCAACTATCTCAGCAGTCGTTATTATATTTGCGACCACAATGGCAACCACGGGTGAATTTAGTGGAGAAGCTTTTGCAACTGCTGGAGGCAATCGCTAATAAACAACAAGCGGTCGCTAATACTTTCGTGCGAACTTGGATCAAGCCCCCGCCATGTGACGGGAAGACATTAACGATCGCTATTTGTTTATTAGTGACCGCCTCTTACAGTCACAAAAGGGCATAATTTTATATTTTTCATTAATTATTTTTTTAGATTTAATATTATTTTCATTAGTAACCATATATGGCAGTCGTAATAAGTTTCTTTAATTTTTTAATTATTTTAAAAATGTACTAAGTTATTATCATTTATAATATTATTATTAATTTTATTATAAGTTAATTACATTATATTATGTAATATTATTATTATTATAAATTAATATGAATATTACTATTATTATAATATTTTATCATTAGGGATGTGTATTACTATTATTATAATATACAATATAATATTTTATATTTTGGCTCTAATTAGCAATAACTTTAGAATGATTAAATTTTAAAATGATTAAATTTAAAAAATTAAAAAAATAATTTGTAGTTCGATAGATTTAAAATTGTATTATGTTATTATTATTAATAATATTTTTATTAATTTTATTATAAGTTAATTACCTTATATTATGTAATATTATTCTTATTCTTATTATTATTAATTTTATTATAAATTAATATGAGTATTATTATTATTATTATATTTTATCATTAGGAATGTACATTACTATTATTATAATATAAAATATAATATTTTATCTTTTGGCTCTAATTGAGAATAATTTTAGAATGATTAAATTTAAAAATCAAAAAAATAATTTGTAGTTCGATAAATTTAAAATTGTACTATGGTATTATTATCATCATTATTATTATTAATTTTATTATAAGCTAATTACATTATATTATTATTAATTTTATTATAAATTAATATGAATATTACCATTATTATAATATTTTATCATTAGGGATGTGTATTACTGTTATTATAATATAAAATATAATATTTTATATTTTGGCTCTAATTGAGAATAACATTTTTTCTAAGTCTAACCTAAATATCTAAACAAGCTGGAAAAAAATAAATAAAATTTGATTCCTCCAGTCAAGCCACTGCCAAACCTCCAAATACAAACCCCCAACCACGCTACTTTTTAATTAGAAGTTTAATTATAAATCCAAAAAATAAGACAAGTCTACCATATTCTCTTCTTATAAATTTTAATTATCTTTAAAATTATTAATTCGACTATTAAAATTATTTTTATAAATTATTACAAAAATTAAATTTCTAATTAAAAAGTTATATAAGACAAAAAAATAAAAATAATTGAATTGTTAATTGCTAAAAAAATAAATAAATTTTGATTTCACTTCTCAAGCCACTATCAAACCCCCCAAATACAAATCGCAAACTACGCCACTTTTTAATTAGAAATTTAATTCTAAATCTAAAAAATATGACGGTTCTGCCATATTCTACTCTTACAAATTTTAATTATTTTTAAAATTATTAATTCAACTATTAAAATTATTTTTATAAATTATTACAAAAATTAAATTCTAATTAAAATGTTATATGTAAGACCAAAAAAATATAAAAAGAAAAAATGATTTTTTAATTGCTAAAAAAATAAATAAAATTTGATTTCCCCCCCCCCTCTCAAGCCACAACCAAAGCCCCAAGTACAAACCCCTAACCACGCCACTTCAAAAAATAGTGCATAGAGCCACTGCCAATCTCACCACCTTAAGCCACAAGTCACTCACAAGCCAATGCCATTTTCATCCCCTCAAAATAGTACATAAAAAACAAAAAAAAAAAAAAACAATACATAAAAAAACCCCCTCAAGCTATCCACTGCCATTTTCTTCAAATACAAACCACAATCTCTCAATCACAAAAGTGACATATTACATGCATTTAACAGATCAGTATAAAAAAAAACCAAACCAGTAAATAAAAAATAAATTACAACATCAAGAAAAGAAACACAAAAACAGTGTACCCAAAAAAAAACTATGTACCTCGCAGATAAAGGGAGAGAGAAAGAGAAGAATTATTTCAATATTAGGATTCTGCAAGCTTGATCCAGCAAAAAAATCGAAAAAAATCACAAAATGTTAGTTATATATATGTGTGTATATATAGAGAGAGAGAGAGAGCTGGGGAGAAAAAAGAAAAATGGGGAGGAGAGAGAGAGAGCTGGGTACAAAAAAGAGAATGAGAGATGAGAAAGGGTTACCTAGCGATGCGATCCAACGATGGCAGCAAAGGGCGGTGGAGCACGGGAGTAAAGGGCGAGGGAGGGAAAAATACGAATGGGGGAAGAAAAAAAGAAATGAGGAAAGAAAGAGAGGTGTGTGGAGTTTTTATGAAGGTATTACTGATCGTCATTTAGCAATCGCTAATAGTATTATTTACGACTGCCAAAGCGATCACCCGAATAATGTTGTCGCTAATGTTGCTGCCACATATTATTTGCGACCCATAACTTAGCGACCATCAAAAGTGGTCACTAAAGTGATATTTGCGATCATTAAAAGCGATCGCCCATATCTCCCGACTGCCAAAAACTATTTCTCTAGTAGTGCTCATTTCTCCAACTTAAGTAAGAATGGTTCCTCTAGGTTGGATGTTATGTCTTAGAATAAGGGTTTCCCCCGTGATGTTGTCCATGATATGGAGGGCAGAATTGATTCACAACATGAATAGGAAGTTCACTAAATTGTTGTTTTTGCATAACTTCTCTACAAATTGGGATAGTAGGACAATCATCAGTCTTATATCTTTGACTATCACACACAATGCAGTAAACACTTGCTACAAGTTCTTTGATAGCAGGTGTGTCCTTTTTTATTTTTAAGGTCTCAAATTTCCCCCCTTAATGTTGCTAGTTTTACCTTAAGGTCATCAAAGTCACTCAATTAATGTATACCTCTGCTTGGTGTAATACTAGTAGCTTGGATATTTTGAAATCCTGTCGTATCCCAAGTCTGTACATTCTCAACTAAGAATTCAAAATACTCGTAAGTTTCTTAAGGAATCTTATCATAAAACTATCCGTTGCACATGATTTTCACATGGAACGTCTAGCAGCAATAGTTTGATTATTTGCCATTTCTAAAGTAGGGGTAGGAGGAGAGGAGATTTAAATAGCTCTATAAAGATTATCAGGTTCGAAAAAAGGATCAATAAGTTTAGGACGTCTTAATCTACCATTTTCCCCACGATTCCAAGTGTTCATATGCTAAATAATAGTCTGAGTAAAGGTACTCATGTCTGGACCACTAGTTGGGGCGTCCGAACAACAGTAAGCAATTCTGGGTAGTTTAGAAAAAAAGAATTGAAAGAAAGTTTTTTTTTTTTTTTTAATAAGAGAGCAACGAATAAACTTAAACCTAAAATAACTTGAAACCTAAAGTTGATTCCTCGACAACACCACCAAAAACTTGACCGACTGTAAATGATACATTTAGATTAAACTCCCAAGTGCAAGGGCATGCGGTGTAATTTTAATTTGGCGAGATCAAGTTCGAATCCTCAAGGAATCTAACGCAATATTTTCTAGGTTTAAAAAGGTGTAAATTACATCTGGCGAGATCAAGTTCGAATTCTCAAGGAATCTAACGCAATATTTTCTAGGTTTAAAAAAGTGTAAATTACATCTACTCAATTCAAAGTGAAACAGTTTTCAAATGTTTGTGTGGATGAATATTCTTAAATCTCTAATAAATTTACCTGCTTAAATAAAATAAGTTAATTAAATAGAATTTTACCAAAATATTAAGCTCTTAAAAATAGCAAATAAACTAATTAAACGATGAAGTCACTAGCAAATAAAAATAAAACATTGAATCAATTCAAAGCAACATGAAAATTTAATTGAGTAATTTCTTGATTCAACTTTCAATTCCAAGTAGAATCATTATTTCACAATTCGATGTGCAATTAACCACAATTTAAATTTCACGTAACAGAAAGATAAATTAAAAAATATTTGCTTGAAAGTTCTTTAAGTTCCAATTCACAGTTTTATATTCATATTTAGGATTATAAAACCAGATGATCTTCGTTCATATTATTTTGGTTCAAACCTAATTTATTTATTTCAAAACTATGAAAGAAGTTTTTAATCTGAAAATCTTTATCAATGATTACAGAGAATGTGATCAAGGATTCTCATTTTTCAAAGCCTTTTGATAATAAATAAAATTAGATAAAAAAATGCAGATTTATACATATATGCGTTCACATCGCATGCATAGATCTACGCACATTTTATTGATCGAACTGCTCCACCATTCCTTGATTCGTTGAATGAAGACTAGAGGATTTAGCCTGACATCAATTCGACGCAAACAAAACACACAAAAATAGCAAATAAACAAGAATTAAATTATATTAAATCAAAGTAGAAACGAGAATACCGTACTTTGAAGTGAAGTTATAACATATCTACAAACAATGAAATAGAAATCACTCCAAAAATTAAACTGAATTCTCTCAAAAGCATTCTGGAATTTTGGAATATTATATTGAAAAGTGCGTATAGTTACGACCATTAAAACGATCTATTTATAGCCTAAACTGTAGCCCTGAAATCTAAAATTCCGTGCATAATGGTCACATGTGTTCGAACCGCCCGATTGAGCGTTCGTACAGTAGAAAGGTTTAGGACCAATTTTTATTCTTTATCCTTGTTTGCCCTCTGTCTCTTTGCTACAATCTGGACAGAATGTCAAAGTGCCCGGACAACAGGGGCTTCATCATCATCTTTACCATCATTAATCTTGATGATTTCCATCTTTTTTCTGCCTTTTGGAAACAAAACATAGCAAATACTAAAAATAACTAAAAACTTTATAATTATTTAAACAAATGCACGAATTCTCTCAAAAATTAAACTGAATTCTCTCAAAAGCATTCTGGAATTTTGGAATATTATATTGAAAAGTGCGTATAGTTACGACCATTAAAACGATCTATTTATAGCCTAAACTGTAACCCTGAAATCTAAAATTCCGTGCATAATGGTCACATGTGTTCGAACCGCCCGATTGAGCGTTCATACAGTAGAAAGGTTTAGGACCAATTTTTATTCTTTATCCTTGTTTGCCCTCTGTCTCTTTGCTACAATCTGGACCGAATGTCAAAGTGCCCGGACAACAGGGGCTTCATCATCATCTTTACCATCATTAATCTTGATGATTTCCATCTTTTTTCTGCCTTTTGGAAACAAAACATAGCAAATACTAAAAATAACTAAAAACTTTATAATTATTTAAACAAATGCACGAATTACTATCTAATTTGAGATTTGTAATTACATTTTTCAAGTGCAATCACCAAGTTGCATTCTGAATTCACTGCAATCCCTACCAAAGGAAAAGTCAAACTTTAGAAAAGATAAAAATTAAAGAAAATTTGAACTTCAGGGAGGGGGGAAAGAACCTTATCATTAGGGTATGCTACACCTTTTATCGTGACCAAGTCACAATCTTCTATGCTGATCATTATATTTTGATCAAAGGGAAGGATGTTTACTCTAGCCATAACCATGGCCACCTTGGGTCCCACCAGGCAAACATCTTGTTTTTCACTAGTTTCCCATACATTATGGGTCCGACCAAAAAATCTTCCGGCACAAGCTAGTTGGATGATACGGTTTCTTTGGATTTTTTAGGGTCCAACTACTCGTGCAGAGGCACGTTGGCAGCTAGGCATTGGGATTGTTAAGCCTCTAATTGCTGGATCAAGAGGGTTGACATAAAAAACGATGTCATCTCTCGAACAGTTGGTTGGAGACCGTTGGATCAAGATACATTCACGCATTTTTAAGTTAAAAAAATATAAAAGCATCTGAACTGTTAGATTTTATCCAACGATCCCTGACATCGAAGTTAAAGTCAGCCTTCCTTTTTGCTGATTGCCTAGGTAGAATAGGAGGCGGTATTTGGCTTGCCTACCCAAGCCTTTAGGCATATTCTTCCACCTAGCAAACAGGTCCTTTGATTGCATCTCTTCGAGCTCATTACCTGGGACGACAGGATGCCATCTAATATGGGCAAGCTATCATTTGATTTGGCAGCAAAACTTGAGCTCTTTGGATCCTCACAATCCCAACTAGAGAAACTCACTTGGTTATAGGTTTCTACTCAAGGGATGGTGACAATAACAACTCCCAGTGTCTTAAGAAGAGTCAAACAGTGTCAAGAATCACATTTGACTTTCTTGTCATTTAAACCTGAGGGAAGCGGAGTGTATCTCTTGTTGGCCTCTATACCAAAGGAGAATGGGGCTGATTGGCCGAGTCCTTTAAGGTATAAAGTCCTTATCTGTGAAGAAATAAAACATGATGATTATCAAAAACGAAACAAACGATGCCAAATAGAAAATTAAAATGCAAAAGGAAAAAAAACCTATAATCCTCAACTAGTTCAAAACTTCAAAATTTCTCTGCCCACTAAGTTGGTATAAAGCACTAATTGGAGACCAACAAGGTATCTTGTTACATTTGTCTCTACGAGTCCATTTTACCTTCCAAGTATAAGGTGGCCGATTATAAGCACAGTAAAATTTTTAGTAAATACCCAATCGAATCATAGCGAACTTTAAATGATTTTGCAAAAAAAACAGCTAGGAAAAATTCTTTTGGAAATTGTACTCACAAAGAATTGTTGAAGACTTTGAAGTGGAATGGTGAACATTTGGCCGAAATTTGATTTAGTTAAAACAGTTGTAAAAATGACTTGGATCAAATCAATTCGAGTAGAGATTCTACAGATTTTCAAGAACGAAAATATAAATCAATCTACTCTATTGAAAGAGTAGATCAGAAATTTGTAAACAATAAAGCACAATTTGGAACAATAATTAAATAATTTGAGTACAGAGCTAAGTTCTTGTAATTGAAAACCTAAATGAAACACTTGTGCATAACGTATAGAGAATACATGTAAGTTCTATAGTGGCAATCCACATATAATTTCTCAAGAAAGTGTATAAGAATTCTAATTAGCAACTAACATATAATTTATATAAGCTATACAAACAAGACTTGATCTAGATTGAACAATTAACAATTTCAATAGATCCAAACAATTCAACCATCTTTCCTAGAGAATTCTTAAGAAAATCAAACATTAAAACTTAAAGTTCCTTGAAAATCCACATACATCTTTTACTCTCCTTGATTTGAATCCAAGAAAGAAAACTACTCATTCATAGATGAAGAGAAAACAAAACTTGAATTGAATTAAAGCATTCTTTGCAAAGGAAATTGAAAAAGAAAATTAAACTTTCTAGAAAAACAAACAAGATCTACTTTCTCTTTCTATAAATGTGCATAGAAATGTAACTAACTGAATTGTCTCGGCAACTCTTCTCTTATATAGTACAAACTAATTGTTTGGAATGACCAAAGAGCCCTAAAAACTAATGGAGAATAACAAAAATCTGCAAATAACTCGTATGTTCGGACAGGGGTGCACGCAAGGCCTTTTCCAGACCTTGGTTCAAACCACCATCAAGACTTAGCTAAAATTGAAACTTCAAACTGGCTCTTCTTTTCTGTGACAAAGAGCTGTCCGGACCTAGGTGCGAACAAGGGCCTACACTTCGATTTTTTTTCTTGGCTTTTTGATGAACATAGGCTTTGTTGTTGGCACCTAGGTGTGCACAAGGGTCTATCCGGACCTAGCTGCACACCAAGGTCTTGCCTTAACTTATTTTCTTATATTTCATCGACATCCATCCTCTGTTGTCCCAACCTAGGTCCTTACCATACGTTGTGCACAAATATGTCCAAACCAAACTTTCTAAACTTCATTTCTTTCTCTTTTTAAGCCCCTTTGTTTCCTGCAAGTTTAAGAAACTATTCATGAGAATGATAGAAACTTGCAATTTCATCATTTTATTCTAAGAGTTTAAGTAACATTACTCATTTTAGAGAACTTGATTGTATGTTTTACAATACAATTAGTGCCATTGTGGAGACCCTTGCTAGAATCCAATGGGACATGGGCCATATTATCCTTGACTCAACATTTCAGATAATAGTGATTGAGGCAAGTGCTAATCACTAAATAGCAGTGCAGGATTTCTTTATGTGTCAAGTTACTAGTATCAATCAAATGAGCTCTATAACTCCCATTATTATGTTATAGTAGTGGGTAACCAGTTGGGTAGTCAAATGATAAGTGTGTAGAGAACACACGAACAATGGGACAATTGAGAAATCGATACCACATTCTAGTGTAGACACTCGTGGCAACCCAACCCAACTCAATCTTAACCCCCTGATTTAGCAAGGACGTCACTATCAAGAAGGGCTATCCTAACACTGTTTGAAATTATATATTCAAACCTAAACTCGTTTAAGGGTTGCCCAGTATCTAGCCCGAGAGAGAGAGAGTAAAAAAAAGAACTAAAAAGTGAAAAAACTAGGGTGGGTGAGCACAAACAAAGAAGATAATGACTCACCAAAGTTTGAAATGGCAGAGAAGGAATTGGTCAACACTAGATTCAATCCGAATGGAAAGACGAAGGAAGATATCAAAGAAGTCGGGAAGAACAAAGGCAAAGCTTTGGCTATGGAAGGATAATGACCTTCCTAAATAAATCATGCATGTATTTTTTGAGAGTAGAAGAGGAAACAAAGAAGAGGAGTATACTATATGGAACAGTGGATACTCAAAAGGCATGCAATAGCAGAAGTCCCATTGATGGAACATTTGACTCTGTCAGACGAGTACTAAAGCTTAGGCAGGTACTAAAGCTTATTCGACAAGACATCACAATGGTAGCTGAGCAAACATCTTCGTCCGGTTGAGCCCTCAACCATGTTCCAAGCATGTGAGTAAGGGTTGGGTGTACTTGAAGGAAGCCAAATAAGACCACAAACACATGGCAAGCATCAAGAGAGTTCTCAATCCACTTCCTTGATCTAGGAATGATTGGGGTATGTGACTAGGGGTGTGTATGATCGATTCAGTTCGGGTTTACACTTAACCTAGAATCGAATATATTTTTTTCAATTCCTAAAATTTGGATCCGAAACCAAACCAATTCCAATTAAATTGGAATCGAACCGAAAATCTCTTTGGGTCAATTTTATTTTCAATTTAAATCAATTTGGGTTAGATTAGGTCCATTTTCAAGTCGGGCCCATTTATTATCTTGGAGCAATTGATCGGATAATTGGCTGGGGATATTATCTATTAAGCTGGAGACTATTGATTGAGATTTTAAAAGGAGGAGAATTGATATATCATGTTCCAAGGAATATATCCACATTATGCTTTTGAAATGGTTGAGGTTGTGGAAAATGGGATTTCTTATTCAATCCATTGGATGGCTAGACGACAGGATTTTATACTGATCAGTTCATTTCTACAATTTCAGATGACGAGAGTTCTTGATTTGCACCGCTGTGCTGGTTTTGATTTGAATGCAGCACTTGGTAGTGCTAGCAAGTGTTGTTTAATATAACAAATGTAACGGAAAAATGCTATTTAACATAAACAAGAAGTTGAACCATATGGCCATAGATGCTTTTTTGATACTGAATTCTCTTCTATCACTTGACATATGCAAATGGTCACTAGGGTTTGATAAGCTTTATTCAACAAAAGTATTTTTAATTAAAAGACAATTAAATGACATGCATGGTGAAAAAGAGAGAACCTATTATATAATAATTACATATAATATGTTATATTTTTTCGAGTTAGTTCGGATTGGATTATTTTCGAATCGGATTGAGTTCTTATAACCCGAGAACCGAACTAAAAATATTGGTTTGTTAATTTTATAATCCAGAACTAAACTGAAAATGATATAAGTCTGAACTAAAGTAATCTGATTGATTCGATTTTTAAATCTTTCAATTTTTTTGTGCACCACTGTGTATGTGACCAAATGTGAAAGGAAAGAGAACATTGAAGCTCATTTCTCACTCCTTCACGCACGCCTAGATACTTATCGTGGGTCTAGCATAATTCCTATGCAAGCAGATCAACTAGCAAAATAAAAAATATGTTTTCTCTTACGCTTGAATACTAAATATACTACAGTTTTTTAAATAATTCCTAACTTAACCGTTGATGAGGCAATCAGCCACACCCCGCTCCGTCACTAATTATTTTTCAAGCATTCGAAGAACAGGAAGATAAAGAGTATCTGAGATCACCAAGTGAGACTCACCTGCTTATTATCAAAAATGGGGTAGAGTATCCACATCAAACACTGATTAAAGCACCTCAGCCCTAGCCACCTCCATGCGAGCGTTCAACCTCCTTTGTGTTCAGCGAACCAGTTCGCCTCTTCTCCGAGATAAACCCTATGACTACACACTAACTGGCAAATACTTTTTAAATCGGCAATATTCCAACCGATGACATACTGGCAAGGTCCATCCCATGACGTACCAAAGCTCCTTAAGAACTCTTAAGAAGACTCCTAAATAGGTGGCAGACAGGATGAAGTTACCATGGGAAACGTGTGTGTGTGTGTGTGTGTGTGTTGCATATCACAAGGTATTGGCCTAATACTCTTAGGCAATGGTATTAGGCTTGCTTTGGTAAAATATATACATATATATACTTTTTTTAAGTTAGTTATTAACTACAAAAAAAATTAACATTTTTTTATTTAATTAGGAAAAAGGAAAACTAAACTTTAATAATTAACTTTTTTAACTTTTTGTTCATTTGATATATTTCCTCTTCATATTTTAAAAAAAATTGAAATGTAAAAGAAATATGTTAATCATTTAAAAAAAAAAAGGTTAAAAATTTAAAAACTGACTAAACTGCCCAAACGAAGTCTTAACAGAAGATGGAAATTTAAATTGAAAAAAAATACATATTGATTTTTAAACGATATGGATATATAGGCTTCGTTTGGAGTAAGAAAAAGTGAAGTAAATTGAGATAAATTAAAAGTTCGTAATACGTGCAGTGAAAGAAAAAAATTGATGTGATATAAAATTAACAGAGATGTATAGAGTTTTTTAGAAAAAAATTGCAAACCAAACGAAGCCAAAATTAAATTTATTTAGATTAATTGATAAATAACAAAATAATAAAAACTTAAAAGTAATTGTAATTTAGAAAATTAAAATTATCCATCCTTCTTGTTGAATAGGATTATATAACTTAAATTTACTTACATTAATTGTTAAATTATAAAAAAAAAAAAGTTTAAATAACTACAATAAAAACAAATAGTTTTTATTATTGTTGAATAAGATTAAATAACTTGAATTTTTAGAATAATTGATAAATAATAAAAATGTTTAAAGTTAAAATAATTGCAATAACTTTTTATCCAGTAAAACTCAATGATTACAACACCAACAAAAAAAAAAAAAACTCAAATGATTAATTCAGATTAGTTGGTAAATAATAAAAATAGAAGTTTGAAATAATTATAATAGTTTTTTATTTGAAGAAAATTTCCGCGATTAAAAACACACTTAAAAAATTCAATGACAAAAATACCCTAAATATCCTCTCACATTTAAATAAATGATATAAAATATAATATAACATGGAAAATAACATAATATAGATTGAGTTGTGCGTGTGTAAAGATATAGATGTGTCGACTTTTAGAAATTCACTGTTTGGCACAAAAATACAATTTTAGTAATCAAAATACTTAGAATAATACCAATACCAAATCTCTCTTCAAGTCAATTTAAGGTAAAATTCTGCAATATAAGCTCAGTCATTAATTCTTTATAGTTTTATATTCAATTCGACTCAAATTTTATATTGTAAACCCAACTTCTCTCTAAAACCCAACTCATTTCTTAAGAAATTGACATATATTAACTTCAAACTTAATTAGTAACAATCCAGTCACTAATTAAACAGACATGCGATCCTCTAAAAATAAAATAATAATAAATAAATGAAAACAGTTAAACATAGACATGGGCACAGAAAATTTACTGCATAATAACATTTTCTTCTGTAAACTTAAGGGCTAACCTGATCAAAAATTATACAATGAGCTCTTAGATGCCAAGAAAGTGCAATATCCATTGTGAACCCTTTCACATGGGTGAACAAGATTATATGGCTACGATAATAGTGACTATATATTTAGCAAATATCAACGAGTTACGATTCACTAATTAAATAGTTTCTGCAGAATAGATTGCAACACACCTTAGTACTTGTCCTCCTCCTCCTCCTCCTCCTGCAGCTGCAACAAATTCCAGGCAGGTGTGGAAAGTTCCAAGCCTCCTGGGAAAATGTTGTCCACACTGGGGAAAAGAACTTAAAAAAGTCTCTAGAATCTGTAATAAAAAAGAAGCCAACTTGAAGCAAATAATAAACAACAGATTCGGGTTAAATCTTTCATAATCCTCACTAACCAAAACAAAACGATTAGGAGCTTTAATTTTCAAGAGGTAAGCTACAGCTCACATGTCGAACTCGAATTAGTTATTTGTAACTGGAAAACATAGCACAAGAAAAGCAAAAACCAAACTGATTCTTCCATTTGTTTCTCCATGGAAAAGTTAAACTATATTACTCAAAACAGTTTCCAATGACAAAACCAGACGTGGTCTTGCTTCGAGTCCCCAGAGCAATTCAAACATTACAAACATCCAATTTTACATCGCTTGTTCGCTACCATCGTATAGAGCGCCTTTGTAAGTTTCTCTTCCCGTCAGGTGTTAAAATTCAACTCGGACCATATGGAAAAATTAAAAAATAATAATAATAATATTTAAAAAAAAAAACACCAATAAACAAACAGCCTCTCACTCGAACTACAAAAGCGTGCCGTTTGAGATATATTACGAACTGACATTTTCAGCTTCCATTTGCTGCTTCTGAAGTTACCTGCAAGATGTGAATACGAGTCCATAATCAATCAGTGTGTTGGAGAGAGAAAAGAAGAGAAAGAAAGAGGGAGGAGAGGGGAAGAGATGAATTGTACCAGAACTTCCTGCAGGAGATTTTCAAGCTTAATTCGTATCTCAGAGAAGGAAGGCCGATTTCCAGGAACAGCTTCCCAACATCTCTTCATCAAGTCCAAAAGCTTGGGGTGTGTATTGTCTGGAAGATCTGGTCGCAGGCCCTAGGAAATGTAATGAAAATGTAAGCAAAAGGGCTCGATGATTGAATCAACCTTTATAAAGCAATTGTCCACATGTTTGATATTTCTATTAATGAAATTTGAAAGTTCATTTTTGTTTGTTCATTTTTCGAAGTTTCATCTTCATTGAATTACAATATCTGAATCCAAAAGGCTTATCATTCAAGCCTAATAAAAATTTGATAGCAACCGGATTTTAGTGTGTTTTAGTCTTTAGATGTACATTGACTCTTACGTGGTTGTCTTCCAAGCATAAAAGATTGTGTTGTGGGAAATTATGCTTTTAGCATAAAGAAGATGGCCAACCATATACAAATGGTGCTTTGAGTTTTTAATACATCACTAGACTCGGGCATACAATATACAGTGTCTAATAACGAAACAATTATCATTTGAAAATATCCCTAACCCTGGCCAACTAAAATTATTGTTCCTCAACGTAATTTAAGAACTTAGTATACATGACAAGTTTCAATATTAAATCTAAACATCCATGATGGTTTGCACACCAGATGTTCCACGTGCAACAAACTCTCACTTCATAGCAAATAGCATCCAAACATGCTTCTTTTTTGAGGGATTAACCCAAAGCATTCACTCGTTAAAGATAATTACACAACTCACTCAAGTCAAAAAATCAATTCCGTAACCCAGCACTACCAGAAGTTGTCATTCTAAAATGTGTATTTTGTGTGTAGTCATTTTTAGCAACTGCAGATTCGAGAGTAAAAATAAATATTTTTTTGTCGCCTGTCAAGTCGTTACTACTAAAGGCGGCTTCAAAGTCTGTCATCCTCCACTGGCTTAGAAGTCGTTCTACCTAAAGATGACTTCGAAGTCATTTTTGCATAACAACATCTTTGTGCTTCCTCTTCTCAAGCTTTGCCGGATAATTCAACAAATCAATGTCATTTGGAAGAACCTAAAAATTCAAGATCACTGCACACTCCATGCAAGGAACCAACTACAATACAAAGAGTAAAATGTCAAAACCTAGCTCAAGAAAAGACAGTTAACAGCTCGGAAGAATGAAACACGAAAGGAATTATACAAGCACGAAGTTGGTGGGGCTTGTATACAAAACACAGGAACTTCGAATGAAAATGCTCTTTCAAATGACGACTTCGCAGTGAACATGCATTTTTGAAAAATGACTTCTATTAGATAAAAAATTAGTTTTTTTATTCCTTGAAACTGTTGTTAAAGATGACTTCAACTTGAGTACTTCTTTTGTAATAATAACTTACTGCTGCTGCAATGATTGCATAATTGATTTCTTGAAATTGAAGATATTTTGCCTTCCGGTGCATGCTTTGGGTGAATCACTCTTAGTGGCTTTTTTTTTTTTTTTTTTTCTCTTTTTGACAAATCAAATTTTCTTCATTCATTTTCACTTCCAGTTAATACAACATATGTTACACGGACTCCCCATTTTAGGATGAAGTACCTGTGTCAACATGAAATGACACCGACATGGGTGTGAAATCCGTGTTGATATGGTGAAATTTCGTTAGACGCGTCTGATTTTAAAAGATGAAGATTGGATTTAAAAAATCTTTTATACAACATGTGACTCCATACTCTTTCGACTTTCATAATATAAAAGAGATGAAAATACCAAATCAACTTTTATAATTTATTGAGCGTGGCCTTGGCTCAAGTGGTTAAGAGCTTCCTTGCCCGCTCATTCTCATTCGACTCGGGTTCGAGTCTCCCCCTCCACCCGCTTACCTAAACCAAACCAAGTATTTTCCCACTAGGTGGCCCTTCCCCCGCTTACCTAACAAAAAAAAAAACTTTTATAATTTACTTCATGTGTGAATTTTTAGTTTTAAGTTCATCTTTATTTTAATGACTATCATTGGTTTATGATATAGTGTTGTTACAATACTTAAAAAAAAAAAATACATCTATCTCCTCCTTATTTGAATATATTATTATAAATTATACTTGTACATATAATATTGTTTTGTGTCATATCCACATACTTGCATCCAAAATTTCGACACTTTTTTAGACGAGTTCCTATACCATAAAATATAAATAATAGATGAATTTGACATCCGAATATATACCCAAGTTCGATGGTCACACCCAAGTCTGAGTAACATAGCCTACAACTGAAACTAGATGTTCAACCCACAGTTATAAATCCCATTTTGTGGCTGTACCAGCCACAAGATGGTACAAATGACTTGATTTCACACATCTTAACATGGGTAGTGCCACATTTAGTACATCATGCCATGGTAGATGCCTATTATTATTCAGTATTGAATATGTACTAGGCAATGTGTATATATGTACAATCTTTTAAGTCTTTTTTGGCAACACTTAATATAACTACATATGTTACAATGATTTAGTTAATGTCACATCACAAACACTAAGGATGTGTTTGGAGCAAGGATATGTCGAGGGAACTAAAATAGCTTACACATACTCAAATTACTTATATATACTCATTTTATAAGATTAATTAAATAAGAAATAATTTTTTTTACATATATCTATTCATTTTCTTCTCATATTTCTAACCATACAAAAGAATTAAAAATAAATTTAACATTTTTTTATTTTATTTTGATATCCTTCTTTTTCTCTCCACACATCCTTGTTCCAAACACACCTGATATTCTGAGTGATATCATCTTATGTACATCAAATTCGGGTATTCTGAAGGGTATTGGTACTGATACATAGAGCATATAGTGCAAAAAATGCGGTATTATGAGATTACACAACAGTCCAACCGCATCTCTTGCACTCTGCAACACATTAGAGTGGAAGAAAACAAGAGACTCACAAGCTTTAGATAATTGTGCACAAGTCTCGGGATGTTGTAGAAAATACTCCCAGAAATCTTATTGAAACAACTTTTTTTGATCCCCTTGTAATTAAAAATAAAAAGACAACATGTTGAATATTATAGTGTAGTGAATCAGTAAAAGCTTAATGATAATGGATATCCTTCACATCATTAGTTCAAAACTCAAGACATACACCGGTCATAACACAAATAAAAATGTGGACCAGATGATGATCGTTAATATTACATGTTAAGCATTGAGATTTCCCCCATTAGAGCTATCCTACCAACATAGTGACACAAGTTCTTAAACACAGAAGTCTTAATTTCTTTTGCTAGTTTTGACTAGCATGTAATATCACTGGAAGGTCCCGTTTGGATATATATGGATTCCAAATAAATGAATTAGAGACAAAATTTTATAAATAAATAAATAAAAATAAAATAAGAGATTACAAATTTATGGAAGAATACGTGAAGAATTATAATAATTACTATTATGAAGTAGTGGAGCAACTATTTCCTCAATAGTGGAGTCTGTTAGGTTTAAGTTTACTATTAGTGACCATTTTTGTTCCAAAATCGTGTTTCCATTTGCATTAGAGTTATAATCAAGTTTTCTTGCTACCTCTGCAAAAATTGGGTCTAACATATCCAACCCTGATCCATTAATCCCACGTATTTTTTAGTATTTTTAAAATAAATTAACTATAACTAAAACTTAAAATAAAATAACTAACCAATTAGTCTTAAAAATAAATAAATTCTATTAATAATTATCATAGATTCATGGGTGATAGGATTTTTCAACCATGAACAGGAAAATTAATTAAATCCCTACCCTCAATATCATAAAAATACTCATGCCTATTGTCCATTTGGAGTAGTGTAAATAAACAATTGAAAAAAATAATAGAAATAAAATTAAATTTGTAGGTCGGGTTGTGGGTTGAGCCGGGGTCCACCAAGCCCTGACCATAAGGTGTAAGGGCGATTTAGAGCCGGGTTTATATGAACATAAGATCATGGTTGGGTCGGGTCAAAACCGGGTCGAACCAAGATCTACTCGACTCTCTTTAAATGTCTAACCACCAATCATGGTTGGATCGGGTCAAAATCGAGTCGAACCAAGATCGACTCGACTCTTTTTACATGTCTAACCACCAGTACCACTGCCTTTACAACCATCAATAACACCGTTTGTGTAAGTTTGTCTCTTAGGATCAACTACATTTTGCAAGTATAAGACCACTCTTGCAATCCATGTCTCAGAATTTAGTGCCTCAGCGGGCAGTTCCAAAACTGCTCATGCAGCCGTCGTATTCCAATTGTAGATTTGAGCTATTTCCAAATCTAGTGCTCAACAGATTCCAAAATTGGATTGGAAGTAACATGTTCTAGTCGAGCAAATGCATACAAAAGATCTTTGATGGAGAATTAAGTTCAGGAAACTTGGTTTCCTATTTTCATTGAAATCATTCTTACACATTATTGGACTTGGACTTCTAAGTAGGTAATTTCTCAATGGATTCTTCTATACAAAGAAAAATCCTAATGAGGAAGAGTTAAGAGCTGAATTGCATATCTTCGTGTGAAAATTGATTGCTACAAGTTATAGTCTAGAGTTTTGAGTGCCAAAAGGTTTTGTTAGTGTATTAATGTACATACACGTATCCATATATTCACGTGTCTCTGTCATTCATGTATTTATATATTTATGCATCTAGTCTAGGGGTGATTGTTTCTAGTCTGCGGGTAATGTATCTAATCTTTGTGAGTATAAATAAATCATTGACAACCCAATTGGGTATCAAGCGATTCCATTCCATCTAGACTTTAAATTTGGTATTAGAGCAGAGATCGTGATTCCAATCATTGACAACCCTAATCGCAGAGAACCCTCGTTGAAGACAACTCCAATCAAAGCTAGATCATCGCCTCAAGCTGTTGATTTTACTGCTTGTCAAACGATGACCTTGTCGAAAGTCCCCAATCATTGCAGCGAGTGTAATCGAAGGACCGATAATCTCTTCAATCGACTAACGAGCAACGTCATTGTCCTCCTTATCTCAATGTTGATTAGCGAGAACTATCGGCTTTATGCCAATGACTAACGAAGACTTCACACGCCGACCAATCAACAAGCGCCCTCTGGTCCCCCCACTTCAAGCCTTCCCCAAGTCAAACTTGACCTACCACTGTACTCGTCTCCCTCCAGCGAGCCTTCCGACACCTTTTTTGGCAATTTTTGAACTCCGACGACACCTCAGGTTACTCCAGGACATTTTAAAATAGAATCTCAAAACAGTGCTACCTCTTTTGCTCTCCCTAAAAATTCCAAATCACAACGCTATTCTCATTGCCTCACTCAATTTACCACTCGAAAGCTTAATGGGAAAAAACTTTCTTCAATTATGAAAAGCGGTGAAAATAGCTCTCACTAGACTTAGGAAACAAAAATATTTCACTGAATCCACCCCAACCCCAACAACAAATCACTATGATCTCTGAATTCAAGATGATGCTAACATTGTAGGCCTTTGTGGAATTCTATGGAGACTGATGTAGCAGATTTAAGTACTCACTTAGATACTTGCAAGGAAATTTGGGAATATATTCATCTGTAATTCTCAAATGATTTCAGCAGAATGTATAATATTTCCAGTGAGTTTGTTAAACTTCAATGTTCAACAATACAGCAAGAGCATTATCGTTTACTTTCCTAACTTAAAGAAAATGTATGAAGAACTGAATTCCCTCCACTTGCTATCAGCTAATATTCATGAGATGCTGAAGCAAATGGAACAAATGATTGTGCTAAAATTCCTTGCTAGACTTCACCCCAAATTTGACCCTGTCAAGGTAGATTTTGGGTGGGTCTTCCCTTCCATCCCTTTTTGAGACCTACTCACGAGCACTTATGGTTGTTTCCCAATACCCTTCTATTGAAATTGATTCTGCCCAATCTATTTGATTTGCTCTCACTACTTAGACTGAAGCAGTGGATAGACATGTCTCTCGAGATACACCTGGAGGGGAACATAATAACAAATGCAACGAGACTCAACCCAAGTGCTCATATTGCAGACAGATAGGTCATCTTCAAGAAAAATGTTGAAAGCTTCATGGGAAGCTTGCTCAAATGACCATGCCGCTACTACTAAGGCATCTTCTACTTCCACTAATATAATTCCTAACAATGAGATTCATCATGCTCCACCAATGACTTGTCTCCAGCGAGGAGTATTCCAAGTTCCTTTAGTTTCATGCCACTCAACAGGCATCTCTTCCCTTTGCATCTTTGACACACAGATATAACTCTATTATTTGTTTATCTACCTATTCTCCTGCCCCATGGATTCTAGACTCTGGTGCATCCAACCATCTAGTTTATTTTCTTAAATCAAATATTACTCTATCATTCCTCCTACTACCACAGCTAATGGTCTTAGTAACCTGGTCAATAGGATTGGTACGACTCATCCCTCCCCCTCTTTACCTTTATCTTCAATTCTCTCTGTCCCTTCATTTGCTTTCAACCTAATGTCTGTTAGTAAACTCACTTCCCAATTAAATTTTTCGATAACATTTCTCCCTCACTCTTTCATTATTTAGAATCTGAAGACAAAAGAGAGGATTACTGGAAAACATAAAGCTAAAGGGGTTTACTATCTTGATGCACCTTGTGGGCGTTTCTATTGCCTATTCTGTTGTGGCCTCATCTTTGGAGATCCACTGTCACTTTGGTTATCCATCCTTAGCTAATTTAAAGTCAATGGCTCCTCGTTTGAGTCACTTGCAATCTTTAAACTTGCAATCTCTAAATTGTGAGTCAAGTCAATTAGGAAAGCATCACCGTGCTTCCTTCTCTCGTCGAGTCAATAATAGAGTTTTACAATCTTTTAATTCAGTGCATTCAGATATTTAGGGTCCAAGTCATGTTGTCTCAAAACTTGGCTTTCAGTATTTTGTTATATTTGTGGATGATTTCTCCTGTACAACTTGGCTTTTTTTCTTTTTTAATGAAAGACCGTTCTGAGTTATTTTCTATTTTTTGATCTTTTTGTACTGAAATACAAACTCAATTTGGAAAACCCATTAAAATTCTTCGCAAATGCACAAGAATATTTTTCTAAACCATTCATTGATTTTATGTCTTCCCATGGAATGTTTCATCAATCTTCTTGTTCTCACACTGGACAACAAAACGGAGTCGCTAAAGAAAGAACATTCATCTCGTTGAGGCTGCACGTTGTCTTCCTTTTCAAATGAAAGTTCCTCAAATTTTTTGGGGCGATGCTATCCTTACTACATGTCATTTGATTAACTGCATGCCCCCATCCATTCGAAGTGGCTAGTCTCCCAATTCTCTATTGTTCCCTACACAATCCTTGTTTCCTCCTCCACCTCGCGCTACATCAATCCTCCTCGTGCTTGGTTTGGCAGGTTCACTACTATGGTTATCAAATTTGGTCTAATCCGTCATGGAGTTGATCATTATGTATTCTATCGACATTATAACCATGGGAAGATCTATCTTTCTATTTATGTAGATGACATAATCAATACGAGGGATGAGAAGCAAGGCATTGATAAGCAAAAGTCCTTCCTCCAAAAGCAATTTAGTACTAAAGCTTTGGGGCCAATGAAATATTTTTTGAGCATCAAAGTAACCAGATCAAGTAAAGGTATTGCTATGTCTCAAAGGGAAGTATGTCCTAGACTTACTGAGACAAGTATGTTAGGATCTAAACCGATTAATACTCCGAATGGATCCTAATATAAAGCTCATGGCAAAAAAGGGATAGTTGCTAGAAAATCCCAGCTAATATTGAAGATTAGTAGAGAAACTAAATTACATTAATAGTAACAAGGCCGAACATTTCTTTTCCTAGAATGTGCTTCACCAGTTTCTAGAATCTCCTTCAACTTCTTACTGGGATATAGTTATTAGGGTTTCGAGATATTTAAAGGGAGAACCGGAATAGATGCTCCGCTATTGGTTATTATGTCTTTGTTAGAAGAAATCTCGTGTCATGGAAGACTAAGAAACAAATCGTAGTTTCTCGATCTAGTGCAGAGTTAGAATACAGAGCTATGGCTCATATTTCGTGTGAGTTAGTGTGGATACAACATATGTTGAAAGAATTGGGAGTCGATCATTCACATCCTGCGGAACTATTATGTGATAATCAGACTGCAGTACATATTGCGCCTAGTCTAGTATTTCATGAACGAATCAAACACATTGAAGTAGACTGTCATTTTGTCAAAGAAAAGATACCATAGAACATCATCAAAACAAGACATGTTAAGTTAGAAGACCAACTTGCAAACTTATTCACTAAGGATGCATTTGAAGCGTCAAAAAATAACAAAAAACAACAAAAAATGTAGTTTAGGTAATTTTTTAGCATTTGGCGTGCAACCATCAAACCACGTTTTTCAGATATGAATAATGAAACTTTTTAACTTTTGTGTCAACTTTTTGGAGAGAGAAACTATCCGAACAATTTTCTGTGTCCGTCGGAATAGTTTTGTGTCAAAATTTATTAAAAGTCGTTGAAAAGTTCTTGAGATTTGTAGAAAAGTTATTAGGGTTTGTGGAATGTAATTGAGATTTGCAAAAATTTGTTAAGATATGTAGATATATATAAATTTATAAAAATTTTACGAAATACAAAGAGTGCAAAATGTGTTAGAGAATTTTAGAGATTTTTAGTATTTTTTAGAATTTTTTAGTGCGCCAAACGCACCCTAAAGTGCTTGGGAGTCCTCAAGTTAAACACATTTGTAATAGCCAAACACACCCTAAAGTGGTTGGGAGTCCTCAGGTTAAACATATTTGTAACAAGCTTAGAATGTATGATATATACGCTCCAGCTTGAGGGAGAGTGTTAAGAGTGTATTAATGTACATTCATGTATCTATACATTCCTATATCTCTATCATTCATGTATTTATGTATTTGTGTATCTAGTCAAGGGGTGATGTTTCTAGTCTACGGGTGATGTATCTAATCTATACTCTGTGAGTATAAATAAATCAATGACAACCCAATTGGGTGTCAAGCATTCCATTCCATCTCTACTCTCAACAGGTTTTTTTAAGAACATCAACCATAACATCCTCATTGGTCTTAAAGAAAAGTTATAACACCTATGGGTTCAAGTAAGGGTTGTTTGAAAACTTAGTGGCTTCTAACCGAGTAAATAGGCAGCGGCTATGAATCATGGGCTGAAAGTGATAGTAGATTCAAGTGAGAACAGAAATGCCAATCTTGTAATTACGTGAACTCTTGTAACTAACAATTTTCCAGTGGATTGCCTTTTGAGTTAATCCCTTATAAACTCAAGTTTTCATCTAACAATGGCTCTAGAGTTTCTTCGTCATATTACGGTGTCCTTTGCAAGTTTTATGAATGATTAATTTATCATGTTTATTTATGTTAATGTGGTTGTTTATGCTGTTTGTTGATACCTCCATATATAAGTCAACTTTTTTAAATTTTTAGAATCAAATACAACAAAGGATTTCAAATAACTAGTTTTATGATTTCAAGTTCATCATTAAAAACCATTAAAAGATGAAATCCATATTTAAAATAACAAAGTTATATTTACGCAATTATTCTTAAGTAAATAGAACCAAATCCTTTGATTTCAAATCAAACACAATGTAATATCAAATTTTTCACAAATACAAATGTTGGGCTGAAAATACTTAAGGGTAACACATTATGCAAAAAAACAAAAAATATTCAACGATGAGTAAATTTTCTTAAAAGTAATGATGCTGTTGACTAAGAAAAAAAATCATTTTTGGGTTAGTCCCTTGAAGATTCAAGGTTTTATCTGGCTCTAGAGTTCCCCCGTCATATCACGGTGTCCTTTGCATGTTTTGTGAATGATTAATTTGCCATGTTTATTTATGTTAATGTGGTTGCCTACATGTTTGGTGATACCTCCATAAAAGTCGATCTTTTAAAATTTTCACAATCAAATACAATAAAGGATTTCAAATAACTACTTTTAAGTGATAATTTCAAATTCATCATTTTAAACCACTAAAAGATGAAATCCATATTTAAACTAACAAAGTTATATTTGCGCAATTCTTCCCAAGTAAATAAAACCAAATTCTTTGATTTTAAATTCATAAATACAAACACAATGTAATAGCAAATTTCTCACAAATACAGATGCAGGTTGAAAATACTTAAGGGTAACACAATATGAAAAAAAAAAAAAAAAAATTATTCAACGAGTAAATTTTCTTAAAAGGAATCATGCTGTTGGCTAAGAAAAAATCATTTTAAAGCCTGTAATTTCAGATAATAATCCAGATGAGATGCTAAATATAATTTCATAGAGAGCCAAACCTGTCGTACTCCGAGGGCAGCTTGCAAAGGTGTCATGGTATCATATGGAACCTGAAATCTCATCAACAAAGCTGAAAACTGATTACCTCGCAATGTTTTGCTCTCAAATGGAAATTTAAACTACTCAAAAGCAGCATTTAGTTTTGGTGCAACTTGAGGAAATACCTTAGCTGTGATAAGCTCCCATAGAACAATAGCAAAACTGAAAACGTCTGCTTTTTGATCGTATGGTTGATGATTAATGACCTTTTGCAGAGAAATAAAATAAGAAATGATATCAAACTAAAAAGTGAATAACATGGATTTAATTCTACCAGAACCTAATATCAAACATGGTGCACTTCATTATCTTTCATGGAAAATTCAACTCTACAACGGTACATCAGTATTGCTAATTACTGTATTTCAAAATGATATTACAATTTGAGCTTACGTTAACTGTCATGAATGATAATATAAGATTGGCAATGCCAGTGGGCATTGCATACCAAGGAATGATCTGCAATGCCACTGGTAGATTGGACATAGATATATCATTTGGCATTATCTGCACATACATTTTGATCTTCCTTTGATACAAAGATAATATAATCACTTCATAAACCCTTCATTTACTTTCCCAGTTGTACCCATGCAAAAAAGCTCAGCAATTATCCTAGGTGTAACAAATGTAAAAGAACAAGACAACTTCAATAGTTTGTTCTCGTAAAATTTTTCAAGCATGCTGTCGCTGAACGTCTTAAACCTCATCTGCTAAGGAAATAGAAAAGTTACTAGAGGGTCATAGTCAAAGGCTCGACTATCCAGTCAATTATACAAAACAAAATTTAAAAACATTTCAATATTTTTCTTAACCCAGGAGATTCATTAAGTACCATAAAATGACAATTAAAGAGTTTAGAATGGAACATGAAATAAAATCATGGTGCATAATAGTAGAATCCCAAGATCCTAAAATGATTATATAAGCAAACAAAATTTATTTTCCATGTCAAAGTTGATTGTTCTGCCATACAAAGTGACTATATTATCTGATTATATACATTCAGCCTGCAATACCAACCTTAGTAAAACTTGAATCTTCGTATGCATGCGCAGTAGTTCAGCCAATGAGACCAAACTTAGTAAAACTCGAATCTTCGTACGGAAACACAGTAGTCACACGAAGATATAGATTCAAGATTTAACAGTCTCATAAGGACAAATAATACATGCATGCATTAATCAGAAGTGCAGAAATATACTCAGCACCACCCCCAAACCAAAAATAAATAAATAAATAAATAATAATCAAGACTTGAGTTCTAGCTGGACAATGAGTTCGATGATTTTATTTTTTTTTTTTATTTTTTTTTTCCAAGAATGCGAGCGGAGAAGAATCAGTGCAACTATGAATGACTCATGGAGAGAAAGCAAGAGAGTTTACACCTACAAAGTGAGGCCAAAATACCAAATTGTAGGCTGTCATCATACCAAGAAAAACAATAATTAGAGAACGTGTTGCAACCTCAATTGCCAATCACACTCGAAAGTGATCCAAGAGTTGAAAAGAATATGGGAATCGGAGTTCAACATGCCCTAGAAAGTGTTGCTCATAAAAAGTTAATTGGACCGTACAAGTCTATCAACTCATAAAAATTTTACATGAATCTGACATCTCAACACCTGGTCCATAGGTTTTTTTTTTTTTTCAAAATTAAGTGGTTTGAGTTTTTTTGACCCATTCTCGGTTTTTACCAGTCAATCATCCGGTCTAGTTCTATTTTTGAAACAATGCCATTAGTCAGCTGCATAATATTATTTTTTTCCAATTTCAGAGCATTATGAAGTATGAATATTGACAAGCATATTAGAGAGAATGAACACAGAGATCTATTGCAAGGCCCAAGGAAGAAACTCACTCAACAGACAGCTCAAGGAAAGCTTTCACAATGATAATTATTATGAGAATTCCAACCTCCAGGGACAATGAAAGATTAAAAAAAAAAAAAAAACACATAATCACTCATATTCCACTTTATCAAGCTCAAGAAAACAAAGCGGGAAAAAAGCAGACAAGCAATAAAGGGAGTCGGACCTCAGGGGCCATCCACCGGTATGTCCCAGTCTCTGCTGTCATCACGCCCTCTTGATTTTGGAACCGAGCAACACCAAAATCTGCCACCTTAACAACCTTGAGACAAAATTACAGAACCTACATATTAATGAAATTCACAATTTTTCATGTTTTTAATAATTCTAAACCATTAACATTTTAAATATCATTTATTAAGAGTCAAAAGAAGAATTGCCCCCCCCCCAAAAAAAAAAAGAAAAAGAAAAGAAAAAATGTAAGTTATACAACAATTAAATAAAAGTTAAAAAAAAAAAGTAAAAGAACAATGATAAAATTGATATTTGAGGATGCCATTTGAAATCGTGGACCCCAGTGCAGCCACGTCCTGGTGGAAAAAAAAGGGAAATAAAAAAGATAAATCTTTAAAAAATCATAGCACTCTTTGATATCATGCTGTCAACTTATCATTGTTGTGCCGTGTCCCATGTCTATATCTTTGCGTCTTAACTCTAATCATCCATATGATTGTTCAAAATAATACTTAAGGTGAAGCATTAGAAAGTAATGGAAAGATAACACTACAGACCGTTTGGTAACATTTATACTTAACAGTTTTCGTTTTCTATTTTTTAGTTTACAATTGTCGTTTTCTTTGTCCAAATTAAAAATAGTAAACATTTTTGGTAATGCAATTTTGTTTATAATAATTAACTTTATCTTAATAAAATATTAATTTTTATGAAAAAATTATAAAACTAATTAAATTTAATAAAATATATTTTATATTATTTTAATTATTTTAATAAATTTATTCATATGTATTTCAATCATTTAATAAAATTTATTTAATTTTATAAAATATTTTTTAATAATAATTAATTTTCATAAAGTATATTAACAAAGAAAATCGTTTCATAATAAATGACTATTTTATTTATTAAAATAAATTATTTTAATAATAACTTATCATTTTAATTATAAATTAATGTTAATTTAAAAAATAAATTATTTTAATATGCAATTATAATTGAAGAAAAATAATTTTAATTTAATAAAATAAATAATTTCAATAATAAATTATTATTTTAATTGTATTAATTTTAATATGTAATTATTATTTATGAAATAAACTATTTTAATATGTAATTATTATTTATAATATTTTATTACTTTTTAAAAATACTTTTGACTTAATAAAATATTTAAATAAAATAAATCATTTTAATAAGATAACAATAAAAATTGACAAAAAGTGTTTTTTCAGGACTTAAAATTAACAAAATATTTATGAAAGGAAAAAAAAAGTACAATGGAAACATGATTTTTGTTTAAATTTTGGGCCTAAATTTTCAAACAAGTTTTCATTTCTTTGGCGACAAAAAAATAAAAACAGATTTACCAAACACGTTTTTGTTGTCAATTTTCAAAAATTTATAAACATAAACCAAAAAAAAAAACAAACAGTACCAAACGGGCCTTCATATTCAGAAGATATACAATATTATTATATTCACTAGTTATTCAGTGCCTATGATGGTTAGGACTCTGACAAAGCAGAGTTTCTATAAGGGACTGAAATCTCACTCTTTATACTGTTGTCAATTTCTATAAAATGCAACTAATCCCAAAGTCCCTCAAATCTCACTCTAGGTACTGAAAATAAATGTCAACAAACTTCTATACCATACTCAGGAAAACCAAAATGTCACAAATTAATCCTTCCATAACTGTTAGCATAAGAACTATTTATATAATTAACAGTTACATGCTTATAGCTTTGACAAAGCCACTGTTCTGCTTAACAAGTTAACGTTTCAATGTATTGTGAAATACCTAAAACAAGTAACATCCAAAAATTCATGCGCTAGGGACTCGTAACATTAAATGGAAAGTTAATCATAATGTTGGCAAATACTTACGTTTTCATTATCCATAAGCAAATTAGCCGTCTTAAGGTCCCTGTGAATTATGTTGTTCTGATGCAAGTATTCCATTCCTCTGCAGACATCAATTGCAAACTTCAGCAATTGAGGAAGCTTCAAGACAACGTGATTCTTGTGCAAACATTCATAGAGGCTCCCTCCAGGCATGTACTCTGCAAGCAAGATCAGAATTCAACATATCCATTTCAGTGGGAAAGAAGAATCATTGCACAAATAAAATTTTCAAGCAAAAGTGTACTTAGTTATTTCTAGTAAGTGAACTGAGAAAGGAGAACCTGTTAGACTTTATTGGAACATGTAACGGCAATAAAATAACATCAAAAAGAGAGTTGGCCTATCGCAATAAGCCCAGGACATAATAAGAAGTGAACCCACTTCTCGATTGGCAAGTAAGAAAATAAAAAAGAAAATGAGTTTGATTCGGTAGCAACTCTTTTCTCCCAAATGAAAAATTAATCCCAAAATGATAATTCTTTTTTATAATATTTTTTCTTACAATACTCCATTTATAGACTTTATTACAACAACTAAACTCCCTATTTATAGAGCTTATTACAACAACTAAACTAACTAACTAATCTTATACAATGATCCTAACTAATTAATTTGGGATCCTAACTAACCAATTTGAGTTCATAACATAATAATCATGAGATGTTCCTCCATTTTTCAAGTGAATTTATCATCCATGTTTCAGCAGGGTAGCCATCCCAACTCAGATTTCACCCACAGCTTGAATTGTAATTGAAACCTATTCTAAAAATCCATAAGGTGGATCTTGCACCCTACTTGCTGTCAATAGTATCAACTTCTCAAGTTCCATTAATCAGAGCTCAGGCTCAGGCTCAGGCTCTTTGCCACCCCAGGCTGCCTCTGCGGCCTTAGAATCAACAAAACTAAAGCATATACGGATATTATTGCTCCCATAAAGTCTAGCAACTTATTGGAAAAATGAGGTATGGTCACTTAAATATAGAGCCGGAAAATGGGCGAGTTTGGGTTAGATCATAACGGATTGTGATTAAACGAGTTGAACCTAATTATACTCATTTAATAACGGGTTATTATTGGATAGGTTAGATGCGGGTTACATCAAACCCGTGAACCCGGATTGAAAATTTAATTGTTTTATTTTTTGTGAATTTTAAGCATATTGTTTTTGGCATTTTTCCAATATATTTAGAATTTGGTTTACCTGTCTACAAGTCCATAGCAACTAATAGATAAAGAATCAGAAGTGTATAAAATTTTCTAGAGCCATTATGACTCAAGAAGGTGTGGTGTTTTCTCCCATCACCTAGAAGAATATTGAAAAAACATATATGTGAGGGACCAAGTGTTGACTCTAACTTTGCCATAAGCTTGCCCCTTGACTTTGCACTAAGGCTATGCTTGGGAGTTTTTAAGTGATGGGTTCTGAGGCGTTTTTAAAATATTGGTTCTAAGGTGTTCATATGGTATGGGCTCTAAAGTATTCAGGAACATGGACTTAAAAATAATAAACCCATGGTAGGGCGTTTATCCTTTAACAGGTTTTGATGTGTTTATTAATATATATAATGAAACATATACCCTTATTTATTTGTTAAGCAGCAATAACTGCAATAGCTATTAATGTTTGGACACGTATGTATAAAACAATATATTATGATATGTATTGAAGTAACAACAAAAAAAAAAAAAACAAAAAAATCATCAATAAAACTCCAAAACACTTCAAATCTAATCCCTAGAACAAAGTCTTTCAAAAATTACAACCAAAAAGACTAATCCAAATAAGTAAAATGCATATTATAGATCAACCAAAATATATAACACCCAAAATACTTGGCCAAATAAGTCAAATCTAAATTAAAGGCTATCCAAAATATATAACATCCAAAATACTAGTCCAAATAAGTCAAATTCAAATTATAGACCATCCAAAATGCTCCCAAGCATGCAAATTAGAAATAGGACAAGTTCACAAGCAAATAAATATAATAATTTAGCAAACAAATTTTCCTATGTTCAATTCATGAAAATATATATGTTTGTGTGTATATATGTAATTGGTTCAATCACCACCAAGAAAACCCCTATACGGGCTAATGAGGTGAAGACAACAATTAATTAACAAACGACGACCAAAAAAAGAGCGGAAGGCAGCGCATTTCAACTAAATTTTACCCTTAATACTTTGACTAGGCCAACTAACTGTGATGGAGATCCCTTGAGACCTTTTAACCCATAAACGAAATTGATATATGTATATGAGTATGTGTGTATATCAATCAGAGGGACTGCAGCAACGCGAAATGGAAAATATGAGTAATAAGATTTTATTAAGAAAATCAAATTTGGATTTTAAGATTTTCACAACAGTATTACTGTGCAGAATTTTATGGATCTATGAAAATCCCCCAAATCGGCGTGTTCAAAAAATTGAAACAAAACACTCACCTTAAAACCTATACTTTAGAAACCCTTCAGACTCTCAAGCACAGCCTAAGTGAGCAACCCCAATGTAGGGAGTATGGAGGTCAGTAAGAACAATATTACAGTACACTAAAGCAATTAATACTTGATGTAGGCGCAGGGGATGAGAAAATATATATACATATATATATGCACACTAAAGCAATTAATACTTGATGTGGGTGCAGGGGATGAGAAAATATATATACATATATATATGCATGTAGATTATACAAAAAATCAACCTATTTATCATTCATTTACTAGACTTTTCAGTTGTTGACCTAATTAGCCAAGTGAGAACTCTTTTCATTTCTATCTCACAATTCTTTCTCCCACTATAAGTAGATAATTGGGTGTTTAACGGGTTCTATCATCAACTCATTTAAACTCGTTAATTAAGTAAATATTATCTTACCTACCCAATTAACAATTTTAATTGGATTCAAACCAATTTAATTTGGGTTTAATTGGACGCATTTACAGATTTGGGTTGTAATTGTTACCTATATTTAAACATGATGTCAAAATTGGCATCCTTCGGGACTTTTCACTATTAATATATTGGTCTATGTTTTAAAAAAGGGGGGGGGGGGTAATCACGCTAACACCCCTTTAACTATACCTGATTTTTAACATGATTTTTAACACTTTAGCCACCTCATCTATCAATCCTACACTTTGACCCCCTCATCTATTTAAAAAATGCTTTATATAGAAACTATTAAAAAAGTCTATTAACTTTTTATTTATTTATTATTCTTTAATTATCTCAATATATTTCTAATGTGATTATTACTCACATATTCAAATTTGGAACTTATCACTAGAGGTTTGGATGGATTAGGCTAGATAAACATTTGATTTTCTGTTATAAATTAAATAAATCAAGTTTTTTTGTATCCCATCCAAAAAATACTTGACCTGAAATTAAAAATAAATTATATATAATATTTTTATTTTTGCTATAAAGAAACAGGGTAAGCAAAACCTAATGAAAATCAAAAACATCAAATTAAATATAATAATTTTGGGGTTCTAATCTCGCAACATTTTCATTTGATTTAGTTATTTTTTAATTTAAATTTAGCTTAAAATTTAAACAAATTTTGAGGATACATTTTCTATTATTTATTATTAAAATTAAATTTATATAATAAATATAGAATAAAGAATAAAAATATTTATTATTAAAATCCGAGAATTGATTTGGTTGCATTCTTTATCAAAATTAGATTCAGGTCAATTTTTTTTTTTTTTTTGATGGGATAAGAAAAAAATTCGATTTATTAAATTTATAACAAAAAATCGAATGATTTATCTAACCTAACCTATGCAAATCTCTAATCATAAGTCCAAATTTAAATAAGTTCCAAATTTAAATATATGTAAGTAATAATCACATTAAAAATAGATTGAGATAATTAAAGAATAATAAATAAATAAAGGTTAACATATTTTTTAACTGTTTTCAAATGGAACCCCTTTTAAATAAATGAAGGGGTCAAAGCGTTAAGGTTAACGGATGACAGGCCAAATTGAAAATTAAGTATAGTTGTGAGGTGTCAGTGTAACAGACCCAAAAAAATAAAAAATGATATTAGAGGTTGGATGGTATTGCACAATAATCACGCAATTTTTTTTTTTTTTTTGATAAATTGCACAATAATCACCCAAATTAACGAGCTAAATGACCAAACAAGGTGATTTGCAAAAATGGCTTCTCTTCAAATCATGCGTCTTGATCCAGACAGCATCTAGGTTATCTTGGGCCCTCAAAATCTTTAAGGTAACAGTAGGATGCAAGGGTGCCAACAAGCAGACACATCCAGATCATAATCCCCCTTTGAAGGAAGAAGCCATTTCAAGAGGCATATCAGCTCTTGGGGAGGATGTTATACGTTAGAAAGCATCCAGTTTGGGGTCTTTTTGAGTTTAAATCTTTTTTATAAGGTGCTAGATGGCTCAAATGAAATTATGTTTCCATAGAAGAATAAATACACTTATCACAAATACACTTCATAAATTTAATAAAAACACTTACCACAAAAAAAGGCTAAAGTCATTTCAAATATTGATATAATTTTAATTTGTCCTATCACATGCAATATTTCCCCACCAAGCCAGCACTGTAAAGTTGTAAGCTGCACAGGCGTGGTAACAATTGGGAGTTATCCCACATGGTTAAAATAGTGTTTCCCAGACTAGTATAAGATCTTAATGAATATTTCTACAACTAACCAATTGATTTTGAGTTGGAAGCTTTAACATGGTATCAAAGCAAGCAAATGTCCTAAATTCAAGCCTTCCCACCACCTAAAAAAATCAATAGTCACACATGTTTGGCATATTCAAAAAAGTTAGTCTAGCCACGTAAAGGGGCATGTTAAGAGAAAATAAATTAATATAAATAATAAAATTGCCACCTCCCGACAGCTTAAACTTTTAACATACATCAAAGCTAGGTTTGCAGAGAACTTGTCCGCCTTTCACTTCTCATTCTCTCGTATATGCACTTCTTATACTCAACGCACTATTTATCTCTCCAGATGTGTTGGGGTTTTTTTTTGGGTTGGGGGGGGGGGGGGAGGTCGCATGTGAAAGAACATTTAGAATTTATCCCACATTAAAATAATGCTTTCCAAACTAATAAAAGATCTTAATGAGCCTCTCCACTCCTAGCCAATTGAGTTTGAATTGAATGCTTTAACAATAACCAATAAGGCTGACTAAACATGAACATCTCCAACTAATCTATACATTTTATATTCTATGAATCACAAATTCTTTCAAGAAATTAAAAAGAAAAAAAAATAAAGGATATGAATACCTAGTACCCAAATACAGACATGGATACCTAATATCCAACAACATAGGATAGTTAACTAGAATGCAACTCAACAAGCTTAAATTTCATTATGAGGTCAGCTTGGGTCATATTTGTGGTTATAAATCAATAACAGACATGTCTTCTCTTACATGCCGAACCCATGCACTTCCATTCACATCTCTTGCCCATTTGGCACCAACTTGGTTCTATTCATTCCTTCTCATAAGCAAGGATTAAAATTTTATTTTTTTAGATTGCTTCAATTAGCACAAAAAGGGAAAATTTCAAGATGGCAAAAGAATATGAAAATACATAGAAACATTTAGAAGTACACATTGAAATCTATCTAAATTTATGGAAACATAATCAATTAATTAACTTATTATTTTGATATGTTATTCGATAGCTTGGTATACTTTCATTGTCTTTCAATAGAAATATTAGAATTAATATTATTCTTTCCTTGTCCTAGAAAACAAAAACCTTTTTCCTGTTTTGCGGAAAAAAAAAAAACATAATTATCAAAAGTACATTGCTCAGTATCCAATCATAAAGGATGAAAGCAAAAAATGTGATCTGATTGTATAAAGGTGTTTTACCTGTTATAATACATAAATGAGGAGATTTTGTACATGCACCAACAAATCGGACAACGTTTCTATGTTGGACCTCCCTGCACCAATACAAGGCCAATGACATAAATCCATGGATTAAGAGAACAAGAATAACATACTGATAAAGCCAAACAGTTTATAGAACGTCAAGAAGTTGGATTGCTATGAAAATAACAACAGAATAAGAAGTCCACACATGTTATAAATGTATTTTGTCTTGCAAATGCTCACACATAGAGAGTCTAAACACAAACAAGCATTTATGGGAAGAAGTGCACAATCACTACCCAAAAAAACTCTTTCCAAATCACTTTGTTAAAAGGGGAAATAGCATTGCTTAGTGATACCATCTATCCAAAATTAGCAGATCCCTCTTCATAGAAGGAGACTATAGTAAGAAAGAATCACTTAGGATGCAACTCAATCTGGTTTGTTTTGGTCTCCACAATTTTGAACCAAAATGACTCAAATTCAGGTTCATTTGGCTTCCAAGCTGTGCTCCAAACCCCCCCACCCTAACTTTCTATCTCTATCCTCAATTTTCTTTTGGCAAAAACCTGGTCTCTCCCAATTTCGCATTTATTATATTTTACTTTTTGTTTGCCTCTCTATTGTATCCCAATTTCTCATATGCAACTAATATTAAAAGAATAGGGTGCCACTATTTGCAGCCCTATTTTTCTCCACGCAGCCCAGTTAATTCATGCATCCTATGTTTTCTCCAAGCAACCCAACAATTTATCCATGCAACCCACAAATTGCATCTAAAGTTCCAAAAATACCCCTTCCCCTTCTAAAACCCTTAAAATTGAAAATCCATTATTGAAATGATGTAATGTTTTCAGTAAATATATGTTGAAAATTTGCATTTATGTCAGTAAAAAACTATTAAAATGTTATATGGTTATTGAAAAAATATCAAAATGGGAAGAGGCTGCTGAAATCTCTTCATTTTTTTAGTAACCATTGCTGAAATGTTTCGTTTATTTCAGTATGAAAGCTTCAAAAGTTTACATTATTAATTGCTAAATTTTTTTAGCAACTAATTGTTAAAATTGTTTTATTTTTTCAGTAAGTACCAGTTGAAAAATATAGAAGGTAAAGAGGTCATTTTGCATAAGAGCTGTTAATGTAGCATTAATACATGTAGTATGTTAATTATGTACACTAATCCCTGTTTATCCACCTCCATCTCAGCCTGGTGAACTACATTCAATGGTCCAAAGCCACTAAGATTATGTTAACTGGGTACAGTAAACAGAAGCATTTGACTAAATTTGGACCTCCTAAAGATGATCCTAAATTCGATGTTTAGGTCCAAGAAGATGTTCATCTTATTAACTTATTGTGGAATTCCATGAAGCCTAATATCGCTGACATGTGTACTCATCTTGACACGCATAAGGATATATGAGAATATATTCGTCTACTGTTCTCCAATGATCTCACTCGAATGTACAACCTATCACTGAAATTCTTTCAGCTGTAACAGTCCGGCAAGTCAGTTACTGAGTACTTCGCTTCTCTTAAGCGTATCCATGAGAAATTGAACTCTTTGCAACCATTATCCACGAATATCAACGTTATGCAAAAACAAAGAGAACAAATGGTGACACTTCGTTTTTCTTGTCGACTTAAACGATGAGCTGATCAAAGCCTAGATTTTCAATGGAGCCACTCTTCTCTCGTTTGCAAAAACCTATTCCAAGGTTATGAGGACTGCGTCTAAGAAATTATCCACCACTTCAGATTCTGCACGTTCGGCCCTAATCAGTCAGACTTCCTTAGATAATAAAACCGCTGTTTATCCACCTCCATCTCAGTCTGGTAAATTACATTCAATGGTCCAAAGCCATTAAGATTACGTTAACTGGGTACGGTAAACAGAAGCATTTGACTAAATTTGAACCTCCTAAAGATGATCCTAAATTCGATGTTTGGGTCCAAGAAGATGTTCATCTTATTAACTTATTGTGGAATTTCATGAAGCCTAATATCGCTGACATGTGTACTCATCTTGACACGCGTAAGGATATATGAGAATATATTCGTCTACTGTTCTCCAGTGATCTCACTTGAATGTACAACATATCACTGAAATTCTTTTAGCTGTAGCAGTCCGGCAAGTCAATTACTGAATACTTCGCTTCTCTTAAGCGTATCCATAAGAAATTGAACTCTTTGTAACCATTATCCACGAATATCAACGTTATGCAAAAACAAAGAGAACAAATGGTGATACTTCGTTTTTTTTGTCGGCTTAAACTATGAGCTGATCAAAGCCTAGATTTTCAATGGAGCCACTCTTCTCTCGTTTGCGAAAACCTATTCCAGGGTTATGAGGACTGCGTCTAAGGAATTATACACCACTTCAGATTCTGCATGTTAGGCCCTAATCAATTAGACTTCCTTAGATAATAAAAGCCCTGTTTATCCACCTCCATCTCAGTTTGGTGAACGTGGTCGGGAAGGTCGTGGAGGTCATGGTACTAGATCTAAATGCACTACTTGTGGCCATGTTGGACACATTAGAGAAAACTATTGGGATCTCCATGGAAAGCTAGTCCACATGGTTCATGCAGCTTCATCTGATATTCCTGCCTCCTCGGATAAACTCAGCACAAGTGAATCATCAACTATGACTCTTTGAGGAGAAGAATATGCCAAATTTCTCTAGTATCAAACGGCTCATCAGGCATCTCTTCCAACAGTTTCTTTAGCCCATCGAAGTAATCCTACTACTTGTGCATCTACCTCTCCACATACATCTTGGGTTATTGATTCTAGCACTTCAAACCATATGTCTAGTACCCCTTCGTTATTTTCTAACATTCAATACTCTCCCATCTCCAATGTCACTACAACTAATGGTTCATCCAATCCAGCAAAGTATATCGGTAAAATTTATCCATCTTCTAATATATCCTTATCTTCAGTATTATATTTTCCATCCTCGTCTTTCAATCTTCTATCTATTAGTAAACTCACTAGACAATTGAATTGCTCAATGACTTTCTTTCCTAATTCTGTGATTATTCTAGATTTGAAGACAAGGAAAAAGACTGGAGAAGAGCATGAAGCTCAGGGACTCCACTATCTGGCTGGTTCATCTACTCCTTCATCTATCACTTGTTCTACGCAGCTGCCTCTCCGATTTAAATTCATTATCATTTGGATCATCCATCTTTTGAGACGTTGAAATTTATGGTTCTCAGTTTGAGTCAACGACAGTCCTTAGATTGCGTGTCTTGTCAGTTAGGAAAGCATCACCATGCTTCCTTCAGTCTTAGAGTCACCTGATTTTGTGTATACGAAGCAATCACCTGATTTTGTTGCTCAAGGGGAGTCTAGACTAGTCTGCAGACTGAAAAAGGCATTGGCCTCCCTAGCACATGATTTGGCAGGTTTAGTGATGTGATGACAAAATTTGGATTGATACGTTGCGGTGTTAATCATTCTGTTTTCTACCGTCATTCCTCTTAGGGAAAGATATGGTTAATAGTTTATGTGGACGATATTGTAATCACAGGTGATAACAACAATAAATCCATGATCTGAAGATATTCCTTCAAATTAAGTTCCAAACCAAGGATTTGGATTCACTAAAGTATTTCTTAGGCATTGAGATTGCAAGATCACACACAGGTATTGTTCTTTCTCAGAGAAAATATGTTCTTGATCTGTTATTTGAAACCGGCATGTTAGAAGCCAAACCAATTGATACTCCAATGGATCCTAACACAACTTCTGACAGATAAGAGAGAATTATTGAAAGATCCTGGTCGATATCGTAGATTAGTAAGAAAGCTTAATTATCTGACAATCACACGGTCAGATATCTCATTTGCTACAAGTGTAGTAAGTCAATTTCTTGATTCACCTCGGTCTAGTCACTAGGATGCAATTATTCATATTCTGAGATATCTAAAAAGTACACCAAGATGTGGTTTGTTGTATCGAGATAATGGTTATACACTTATTCAAGGTTATATAGATGTAGATTGAGCTAGTTCCCTCACAGATAGACGATTCACTATTGGGTATTGTATCTTTATGGGAGGAAACCTAGTATCATAGAAAAATAAAAAACAGACAATGATGGCAAGATTAAGTGCAAAATCAAAATATAGGGCTATGGCACATACTTTTTGTTCTTGTGAATTGGTCTAGATACGTCATGTATTGACAGAATTAGGCGTTCTTGGATCCTAGCACATGGACTTGTTTTGTGATAATTAAGCTATTGTCCACATTGATTCTAACCCAGTGTTTCATAAGCGAACCAAACATATCGAAATTGATTGTCACTTTGTCAGAGAAAAAAACAAGCCATGTAAAGTCTGAAGATAGGTTAGCTGATTTGTTCACTAAAGCTTTAGGAGGAGCTAGAGTGAGGTATATTTGTAACAAGCTTGAAACATATGATATATATGCTACAGCTTGAGGGAGAGAGTTAATGCAGCATTAATGCATTTAATATGTTAATTATGTACACTAATTATAGAGATTATATCTAAACACGTGGTAACCCGAATGGTCACCAATGTAAGCTGTATAGTCACCTTTTCCATGTATATAAATCCACACACACACTGAGTTTCTGTGTGTGAAATTCAACTCAATCACATTACGTTACAAGGGCATTTTTCTCCTGAGATAAGAAAAATTTAACTTTAACTGAACTACAGGAGACAAAATAGAGCTGCGAATAACGGCACCCAAAGAATAAGGCACTTGCAGAAATACTCTCCTTTAGTTGACTTGCTAACTTATTTGGAGTCACATAAGATATAAAATTAAAACTTTGTGCTTAATTTGTATAAAAAGATATTTATATTATATATTTTTCATGCCACTTTTCTAGCAAGAAAGATCAGACATACAAATAATTAATCTTAAATACAAATTAATTATAACTTGCATACGAACAGCTGTTTAATTATTTTACCTTAGAATGGCCACTTCTTGAGCAAACTCAACCTCCAAAGCATCATTTAGATGTTCAGATCTAAGGATTTTAATAGCAACATCCTGACCAAGGTAAACTCCTCGATACCTTTTCAAAAAGACACAAGCAAAGGTGAGAAACAGAAAATTACAGACAACAACAAATAAGTAACATCACCAACAAACAAATCCTAACTCACAAGTCTCCACAGGATCCAGATGCAATTCTTTCTCCTATCTTTAATAATCTTCCATCAATTTCCCAATCTCCAGATTTCCCTTTTGGTGCCAATGCTTTCTCAGGAGCTGATTGAATATGTGAAGACCCAGACCATGATCCCTGTATATTTTCAAGAGAATATTCAGTACATAATTATGGAAGCTTATGATTAACTTGAACAAAACAGTAGAAATCCAGGAAAGAAAAAGCCCACATAACAATGAAGAAAAAGGAAAAGAAAAGAAAGAGTCCACAACAATTAAATAGCAAGCACATAGAAAACCAATAAGCAGGTCAATAGGAGAAAATGTTCCACAGTTACAACAGATATAATCCATAGAGAAGCAACCAAAAAAAAGGTTATAAAAAAGAACCAACAATTGAGAATTACAAAATAAAACATAAAAAACACAATATACAACACAATGAGAAATTAAATATGCCAGATTGGACTTAGTGCGGCCAATCTAGTTCCAGACTTACAGAACTTTTTTATACCATTAATGCATAAAGCAAAAATTAAGCAATTTAAAGGTAATTAAAAGTAATAATTATAACCAAGTAATAACTAATGCTTCCTTGAGTGAGTTGTAAGAAGCCTGGATAGAGACAAGCAATACGGACATGACGTAACAGATACGCCAGTACATTAATTTAAAAAAAAAATTATTAGGACATGAAATGGAAGCGATAAGCTAATGAATAAATATATATATATATATGGAAAAATACTATTTACAGACTTTTATATTAATAACAGATTTTATCTTTTATTTATATCTATTCTAAAGACCCAAAATTCCAAAAATTTAAAAATTCAAGAGATGAGGAATCAATAAATATAAATTCATAATGCTTTTATCTTATTAACCAATCATTCCTTCAAAATTAAGAGGGCATTTGGAGTAACAAAAAGTAAGATAAAGTGAGATAATTTGACATAATTTGTGGGTTCATAATTCGTGCAGTGAGATAATAAGTGAATAACTTTTAAAGATCTTCAGAAATTTTCAGACTTTTTCAGCATTCTGTATCGCGCCAAACAGACCCTAAATGTGTTGCATATGTATCTAAGTGATGGACATGTATGTCTCCAAGTGTCAGAAAAGTGTTCGATTTAAAAAAAATAAAATAAAATAAATAAAAAAGACAAGTACATGATACATGTTTTGTGTCTGTTGAGTGTAGGTGTTCAAACATGAATACAGATATGTCACCCTCCCAGGGTTCATGGTTTTTAGACTAAAACCGGCATGAAAGCAGTACACAATACCGTATAAAGCCTATAAATAGATAGACTGACAGCTAGAGAGGAAAGATGGCATAAGCAAATAGTCTCAAATGTAATGTTTAAATATAGGTTAGCCCTAAAGTAAATATGATGGAAGATTATTCTATCATTTAAATTTATCTAAATAAAGTAAAATATTTTTAAGATCCTACAAAGAATCACATATTTCCTTGACGTGATACAAAGAAGGCAGAAACCCCAAAGATTAACCACATTTGCAATCCAATCCAGAGAAAATGAATTATCGTGGGACCTTCAATATTTTAACGCCAGGATAAGGGCTCTCCGTTCTGTTCATACCATTCTGCAACATATGTAATCACTCATCTTAAACCCTAGGATCACCAAGCATAAGAATTCTTCTCGATGCACAATATTGTGTCCCCTAACAAACCATTTCTAAAGGGGGAAAAAAATGCATTTTCTTTTCCACAGGGAAACCATCAAAGAAGATAACAATTTTAACCATTTTTATAATTTAAACAATTCAAATATCAAATTCCTTTTTTGGTAGGTTTTTTTTTTTTTTGGGGGGGGGGGGGGGGTAAGGTCAAATATCAAATTAAGTTCTCATGAGAAATCATTGTTTGTTGAATCTGGTCCAACAAAGGTCATAAACTCATGCACATTTCTGTGGGGTTAAAGTATAGCAAACAATCGTGGCATTGAACTGAAAGAAATTAGTTACCTCACTTCTAGCAATTGCTTTTTCCATAGCTTCATATAATCCCTCTGTATCCTGACCACAACATTGCAAAGTCAGCAACATTTGGACTCACCACAGATCCCTGTCATAAAAGAATTATAATCACAATGCTCCTTATTACAGGGCCCCATTGTCCCAGCATAAGCACATTTAGTCTACCTAACCATTCAGTATCAGTAAAATGGAAATAAAATTTGTGGTCACATGACACCAACAAAGTATGAAAGAAAACTTGCACAACAAGAACATTAATAATGGCTACCAAAAATAGTAAACAGTTTCACAGGGTTCTGTTTTATTTTATTTTTCTATTTTTCTATATTCCATTTTGGGGGACAAAGTTATGGGTGGGGGTGGTCTGAAGAATACATTTCTACTGAAAAAGAAGATAGGATGCAGATAGAGAGGCAGTGACATAAGCATCATATATGGAAAATGAAGAATATTTTGCTTAGTTTGGCTGGTCGGGAAAGAGAGGAATCGAAAAATTTTTCAAAACATAGAGACACCATAATACAAAATTACGAGTGCATTTTTTTTCAACAGTATATTTGGGTAAAAGGGGATATAGAACCAGATGTAGAATCTTTTGTGAGCTTTATTGAGGATTCATTTTGTTGATATGGGTGAGATTATGTACATGGCATCGGTAGTGGCCTGTTTTTCTCTCTCACTTATTTTTCAATAAAATTATTTATTTATTTATCAAAGAAAAATATATATACAATAGAGTAGAGCCAAACTATTTGAATATGGGAAAAAAATAATAGCACACAAGAAAAGCAGTGTTAATTTAAAGCTTAGAAGAATAACAAATACCTCAACAGGCCATCCATCCACCACAAATACATCCAAAGAATATCCATCAGTAGTTGAGAAAACATGCGCCTCACGGATGTTAAGTCCAATGTCAGAAAGCAAAGCAGAAAGCTAGAAGAAAGTGGGACAGAGTTAGAAGTCAATTAACAGTCTTAATATTAATGAAGAAAGGAAATATATATACATATATGCCTGCTAGGCCTACGAAAGGGATGTCAATGTCAACACACCTAATGAAGTTATATGAGAAACCTTACTATGAAAACATAGTCACAAAATGGCTTAAGACTTTCATCTAATAGCTTGCTAAGAAGCTGTAACAAGAATCTGCTACCCGAAAACATCAATTTGTCACCGTCATAACAATAAAAACGAGCATATGCTTGGACTCATATCCAAACAAGTCATAAAAAAAAGTTTCGGTTAAATTAAGCTTAGATCATTTTTCTTAATAATTACTTACATGCTGGAAGATTTGGGCTTTCAATGAATGTGTGTTTACCTTTCAGAGAAATTTACAAGTCCCATAAAATCCGAAATTTCATCTCATTGGTTTTACAAGACTGAAAACTTCATATACTAATTCCAACACAACATATATCTTATATGAAGATTTTTATTCATGATAAATGTTACAATTCGACAACACTAAGTCCCAACAGCATTTGAATCATACAAATTTGCAGAAAACTCTATGCAGAAATAAGGTAGTGCTGATATCTACAAGCAAAAGTGCTCAAAGAAATCCCCCCCCCATCAGCCTCAACTCACAAGCTTCCTACTTTAAAAAAAACAAAAAGAAAAATGTTTTGCAGGCATTAGGGGATCAGGCAACAAGGTAACAATCCTTGACTTCAGTTTTAAGATTTAATGCAATGTGATCCAAATTAAAAATTGAAGAAATCACGACAAGCAGCATGAAAATGCATACAAGACCATGAAAATCTTTGATGAACAATGATTAGTCAAGAATTATAATATTCTTACAGATATAAAATTAAAGAACATTTAGCTACAATCAGAACAATAACACAAATTTAACTGTTTTTTTTTTTAAAGTATAACTCTTCGGAAAAAATACCTGACTAAGAAGCTTTGGCTTATCAACTGTAGAAAAAATTACTTCATGAACTGAAATATGTGAAACTTCCTGCCTGCATCATACTTACTGATGGTCAACTAACTTCACATGGAGAGTGGAAAAATATGCAAAATCTTACTAATGTGCCAAAATGCAGCTAAATGAGTTTTCAAGAAATAAAAGAACGATCCATTAAGCCCCTAATTGTCCAAAAAACCTAAGTTTCTATGAAATGACCCAATAATATACATAAAGCTACCTCAACAGTCCCCTCACAATCGACTCCACCTCGTAAGTGGAATGGAGCGACAAATAAACTAAAACAAACACAATATACAACACAAATACAGTAGAGTGGACACAAACAAATCGGGAATAAATACTGATAACTGATAACGAGATTTGGACCCATGATCTCCTAGAACTAGTACTCCAATATATCATTAAGTAACCAATTGTCCCAAAACCTTAGGCTAATAGAAAATGGGCCCAACAATGTATATCATGCTAACTTAACATGGTACTATCATAAATTTGGAAAATATCTATAACACTGCACATGTATAGCATGTGTAAATGTAAACTTTGATAAAAACATCGAAGTTGTACCACATGTTTGACAGTTAGAAATAAGTTGAGGGTAATAATTATTGTTCCCTTGAAATTATTTAACAAAAACTTAAGTTTACCATAATGAAAATCTTGATATGAAATAAGACAAATGGCAGTATGATATGTCATTCTTGCAAGGTCAAGCATAAATATGAGGAAGCATATTGCCACTGATTCCAACAATGATGCTATTGGGAAGTTATATATTGTGTGTATTTGAGAAAAGTATCTCACTGTTTGATGATATATGGGATCACGTAGCCTACCAAAAGAAACATGGGGATAATTAACTAATAAAAAGTCGGCTACAAAAAATTGTCAAAAAGAGATATTGACAGAGACAGTGTAGTCAATCACCATTGAAACTCATTAGCGAGTAGTAGGATGACCACGCATCCACTCAGTGGGATTAGGATTGGACAAGATCACTTACAAGTTGCTAGTTTACCTTAAGAGACTGGCAACCATGCAACAGGGTGACATCAAAGTGATAAAGATGAATACTCACCATACATGCAAAGAGAGGAAGAGTGAAAGGGACTGGATAAAATATATAGTTAGATAGAGAGAGAGAGAGAGAGAGAGAGAGAGAGAGAGAGTGGAACAGTAGAGTAATGGGTACTAAAGTGCAACAACACAGTCAGGAACCTGGGTCATCACTAAGAAGGCAAAAGATGACCTGTACCAAGCGGAGAGGAATAGACCAAGAGGCTCGATACGTGAGAGAGAGAGAGAGAGAGAGAGAGAGGTAATGGGTTCTAAAGTGCAACGACACAGTCAGAAACCGTAATCATCACTAGCAAGGCAAAAGTTGACCTGTACCAAGCGAAATGAGCACCATTTCTTTCGGGTAATTCCAAATAAAGCTAGGTCAATCTACCACATACGAAAGAAATGAGCAAGTCAGTCAACACAGAGCACGATTGCTCTCAAAGGCAAAGTAGTTTTGGGGATGATAGGAACCCACAACATATCCTTATGGACTATAGCTACAGAAACTTGTGTAAACCAGCATTTGGCAATGAAATGGGATCATTTCATATTAAATGACTTTTTGGACAGGCTACAAAGAATTGCATGGCTAAAAGCAGCAACATGATTATTGGGAAAATGGACGTGTGCATCTTAATCCAACCCCCAATTAAGATATATGCTCATAGGCCATAAACTTACATGCTCTCATTGTGCTCACTTACCAACAGATATGAATTTTTAATTGGCAAGTAAAATAAGATCTATAACTTCAAACAGGGCATGAAGGAGGACACAGCCCTGTATACAGGAGGTACACTAAAATACTTAAGTTACAAAAAAAACCCAAAATGCAAGCTCTTAATTATTTATTGCTATGCTCAGGTCCCAAAAAAGTCTGCAAAAAGAATATGAATAAAATCTTGCCTCCCATATCAAAAGGCCCAAAAGAACAAGGAGATTACCACAACATAACATTCAAATTAGGCAGCTCAACACTAAAGATGACGGTAAGTAGACGAGCCTTTTACTATTAAACAGTTGTCACATGAAAAAAACTAGGTATAAAAAATGTTAATAGAGTATGAACAAGTAATTCATAAAACAGTCTTTTGAGTGATTGGGTTGGACCAACTAGAAACTCTAATGATCTGAACCTTTTTATTATTTTTTATAAAACTGAACCCACTTTACAGACCTTTCTTAAAATGAATTGGCCATACCTGCACATGGAATTTTATACAGATAAGTGCTACGGTGTAGTAAAGGTATACCATGGATATAATTACTATGACCATTGCATTGACAGTTTGATTCTATGGCTACTGAAGAAAATTATTTGAAAGCTTACAATACATCGGTTTCTATTGAATTTTCCAAGCTCCAACGATAATCTCCATAATTTTCTTTTTATGCAGTTATTACATTGATGTCTCTGTAATTTTCAGCCCATTGCTTTGACAACATTGACATTTTTTCACTCAAGTATTGCATAGTGAAAACATTGAGTTAACAGTAAAAGGTACAGTAATATTGATATTTTTTCATCTTTCAGAAATATGATTTATAGAAAGAAAGAGGATGACAAAAGTGTGCTGAAACTACCTTCTAGAAAAGTTCTCTGTGAGAGATCCTCTCTCTATGTCATTTGCATTCTTTCTAACATCCAAATTTAGGTCCTCGAGCTTAGAGCAGGGTTCAAACTCACTCTCATAATCCCTGCTTCTACTTGCAGTAAGTGAAATGAATAATAAGAAATGAGCACCATGATTGGACAACAGAACAGGACAAACTAAAACCATTGTTAGAAAGATACATTCTAAATTCCATGAAACCTACAACTACATATATATAAAATTATAAATCTACAAAGAGTTATTATTTACAATGCATATAAGATAAAAGAGGAACACTGACAAAAAATAAGAAATATCACAATTTCTTTAATACCTATTATGGGATGGCACAAGTCCACAGTCAGCATTACAAGAAAGCCTGGAGGTGGAAGGAACACTTACAACTTGTGGTTCATCATTACCATCTGCTTTAGTCCATAAATTCTACACAAAAATATGTAAAAGAGGGCAGATCAGCATATGAAACAGAGAGCAAGAAATTAACACAATTCGCAAAAATGAAATTTTAGAAAAGAAACAGATTTATCATTATACTAGCAACATAGTAGTAGGAAATAATTACTTCTATTTGCATCGGAAAATTAATATGAAAATTCTCCATACATGGAACTATCTTAAATTTTAAGATTAGCCATCAAGGTTTATGAACATAAATTAGGAAGCTTTAAAACTGAACTATGTATCTATATATATGTAGAATATAAAGTACTCATACATTTAAACAGACTAATAATTAGAGTAAATGGCCCGTAAGAACAAACGAAATCAATCTAACATGCTATTTGAAGTTGGCCATGTAACTGAGGCAAAAGTTTTCATAAAGAAACATGCTATTGCTAATGTTAAGCAACTTTATTGCCAAGCGAAGGGCCAAAGGCAACGTCCAAAACAAACAAAGGAAACCATATAAGAAATCCCCCAGACTAACCCATCTACCGGACTTCCACCCCTCCCCCCCCCCCAAAAAAAAAAAAAAACGAGAGAGAGAGAGAGTAATGGTGGGAGGAGAAAATGACACCCATCAGCATTTAGAGGATGGGCTCAAAGTAATTTTTTAGATGGTAGTGAGTCTTTAGCAAGATACAAACATGAATAACCAAACCTAGCAATATCCAAAATCTAAGTAGCAAATTGAAACTTGAGTACTTCTCATAGTACATTTCTAATCGAAACAGCATATCTAGAATCAATATTTGGTTTTCCCCAGCATAAAACAAAACTACAACAGTCTACTGCAAGAGTGAAGCAAATAGACAGACCCAACACAATGTCAATACAACTTCTTTAGATCCAAACCCACATTGGCCTAGCCCCTAATGGCAATCTATGTAGATAATACTAGGGATGCCAATCATGTCATGCTCCTGTTGTGTAAAGGTCTACATATTCAACTATTTGGGTCAACCCAAACAAAGCACAATTAATTAATCATATCGAGATACCCAACACTAACACAATTCGTTCACCACAAAGGCAATAGAACGCGACACGCAAAACTTGTTTACTAGAGGTTGTATAACATATCTAACACATCAATCCAGAAAATACACAACCAACTCGAAAATACATGACTTGTGCAACATGTTCAACACATCAATCCAAAAAATACATGAACCCGTCTAACTATTCATATTTAATCATGTTAACAGATTGACCTTTCTTTTTTACACAAACACAACATGCTAAAATCATGTCAATAATAGATTGACTGTTTACAACCCAAACTCGTTTGTGCTCAACACTGACCCACTGTGTATTAGGTTTGAGTCATGTTCATGTATCATGTTGGAAATCCCTACCCCTAGATAAGACACTACAAACAATTGTTCAAATACATAACCTTCTGAATCTATGCCCAATGCACCAGAAGAAAGGTTACTAATATTTTGAGAACCTAACTGATGTTCTTACTTGTATCTTTTCACAACTTCATAGTAGCTCTATTAACAAGGACACATCTATCCTCACACGTGCTTTTGATATTATGATATATATATATATTTTGAACTTGGGATAGCTCAATAAAGCCCGGTACACTCATTTTTTTTTTTTTTTGAAAGGTTCAATAAAGCCCAGTACACTACCTACTTTGTTTACCACTTTTTGTTCAAAATGGTGGGGTTAATTTAGGAATCCCTTATTTTTCTTCTGTAAATTCAAATCTATGATAGAATCCTCTTTAAACATAGCTCATAGTTTGATAAACTCAAAAGAAGTCGGTTCATTTCCAACTACTTTTTGTCTTATATAAACTTTTTTCTTCAAATTTTGATTTTATTTCTTGCTTTTGGTAGATTTTAGGCATTCATATTTTTTAAAAAATGCTTAAAATAGGAAAATCCATATACAGGTGAAATAAGCCAACTTTTTAAAAATAATACAACTTATATCACCCGTGTGTTGGTTTTCCTATTTCTAAGGTTTTTTTTCTTTTTGCAATTTTATAAATGTTAGTAACATGCCTAAAACCAAAAGCAAAAAGGAATAATTAAATTTTGGCAGGGAAAAAAAGTCATATAAGACCAACAAGAAGCCAGAAATAAGCTGCCATCTTTTTGTACAAACTAACCCTAACTATCAATTTTCCCCTACTACATCAATGCTCTTTTGGTTGCAATCTCACTCACATGACACCGCAACTCAAGAAAAACAGATTTCCATATAACTTCTCAACAGGTCAATCTATTTTAAATTCAAACTTTCTTTTAACTGCTGCAACAATCTCAATCTCTCTTTCAAAACATTGATAAAAATAATATAAATCAATTTAAAAATTTTAAGATATATAGATTAACGTAATTTATCATTGGTAAATGATGATAATCTAAATAAAATTAATATGATTTTAATATATCGCAACATGATATCAAAAGAACAAAGTAAATAAAATCTAAAAAATAATATCAATGATACTTGTTTTATAAAGGATTGGAATAGGAAGCACGGACGCAGCATGAAAAGTGTCATCTCCAAGTCGGACTAACACCGACACGCGGTGCACTCACTATAGACACGTGTCAAGCTCAACTTTTACCAAGTCAGATTTTCTTATTATCTCTTTTTGCTCCAATTCACTTTGAACACGTCACAGATTCATTTTGAACATGGCAGGATCTTTTTTATAATATGTGAAAATTTTAAGCGATGATTGACTTGTGAGAAATAAATTATAAAACAAAAGTTTAAAAAAAAGGTAAATTACACTTACCTCGCCTCAGCATTTGGGTAATTACATTTGCACCTTTTAACATTTAAAACTTATACTTAACTCTCTTATTTTGAAATGTTAACATTAACCCCTTTTTGTTAAATCACCGGTTAAAAGTTAATAGAAAATATCAAACTAACTAAAATTTTAGCTATTTTTCCTATTTCATCCCTCCTTATCTCACATATTCATCAATTTTCTTTGAAAAAATCCTTATTTTTTTAACTTCTTTTTGAATTTTTTGTAAAGAAAACTGACAAAAATGTGAAAGGAAGGGGTAAAATAGGAAAAACATTTGAACTCTTGGTTATGTTGATATTTTCTTTTAAGTTTTAATAGTTGCTTTAACGGAAAGGGACCAATGTTAATAACATTTCAAAATAAGAGAGGTAAATATAAATTTTAAATGTTGAAAGGTGTAAGTTTAATTATCCAAATGTTGCGGGGGGTAGGTGTATTTACCCCAAAAAAAAGCACTAATTGTTATTTTATATTTGGATGATTTGATGGAATGTAATCATATTTTAGTTTATGGATTCATCGAACAATGTTTTGTTAAAATGATTAGCTAGCTATCATTTTGTATGAAATGTACTTTCTTTGTTGACTTTTCAGTTAGAAAATATAGTTATTATCATTTTGGATGGAAAGTAATTATTATGTCATATCTTTGTTGACTTACAAGCTATGAAATGCATAATTTTTAATTTAGTTAATGTTATATTACACTATTTCTATTGCATTCGAATAATGTATTTGTTAAAATAACTTGATATACAATGTTGGTCCCATTGTCTGACCTCCAAGCTTTGGAGACAATCGGTGACTTAACATGGTAGCAAATCTTTGGTTCCAAGAGGTCATGGATTGAAGTCTCATTATCAATATTTATTTCCCATTTATCCTTGTGCACTCAGTCAATTTGTGCTGACTAGGGGAGAGTATCGGTCAACACGGTTCGGAAATTATAATTTTTGTAATTGGAGAAATTATTTTCAAAAATTAGAAATGATAATCAAACTAACAAAAAAATATACACTAACTTCGATTTGGTTATATAGGCTTATAAATTTAAATATATTTTTTGTAATTTAATTATAGAGTTATAACAATTTTTACAAAAGTGCTACGTGAGACTTAGAATGTGTATTTAATATCATAATGATTTGTTGATTTCCTATAACCTTTAAGATTTCAAAAGACAAAACCATTGGTGAGAGTAGATATGTACGTTAACTATATATATATATATATATATATATTAAATATTAATTAAATTTAATTCGGTTATTTTGGTTTATTTGGTTTTAGAGTTTCAAAACTATAGCCAAAACTAATAACCACTATTTTTACAAAAAAATAACCAAATTGACTGTTGCTAGATGCATGACTGAACCAGACTTCTTAAATTTGGTCAGTACGATTCGAAAACCAAATTTTGACTAAATTGTGCACGCCCCTAGTATTGATGCATTTTATTTAATTTAGTTTGCTTGTCTACGCTCCACATACAAGTTAGCATTGCATGAGAGGAAGTGTTAAAATAACTTGATATATAATATCAGCCCCTTTCCTAGTAGCTTAAAGCTTTGGTGATAACTGATGACGTAATAGCATTAACATCTGAGCAGGGGAGAAAATACTTAGAATGGAGAAAATTAGTTGGAGACAAAAGTCTAGAGTTAAATAGCTTAAAGAAGGTGACAGAAACACTAAGTTTTTTCACAAAATGGCTTCAGCAAATAAGAGAAGAAATTGGATTGACAGATTAAGGTTTAATGGCTCAATCACTGAAGATCCGAGAGAGATTAGGCAAGGCATTCTGCACTTTTATAAGCAGCTTTTCAAAGAAGAGGCTGGTTGGAGGCCAAAGGTTGATGATCTAGAATTTTCTCAACTCAGTTCCACAAAAGCTGAGAACCTGGAAAAGCACTTTACTGAGCAGGAAATCCTTCAGGCCTTCAATGATCTTAATGGTGAAAAAGCCCCTAGACCTGATGGATGGACTATTGCTTTTTTCCAGACATGCTGGAGTGTTTTTAAAGATGATTTGTTACAGTTATCTGTTGAGTTTCACCAAAGCTGCAGATTTGTTAGAAGCATGAATTCAACATTCATTGCTCGTCCCTAAGAAACCTGGTGCAGTGGATGTTAAAGATTTTAAGCCTATAAGTTTAGTTGGGGCTGTTTATAAACTCCTCTCCAAGGTTCTTGCTGGCAGATTAAAAAAAAAATCTTGGATCCTCTGATTTCATCTTCTCAGAATGCTTTTGTGGGAGGAAGGCAGATTTTGGACGCTGTTTTAGTAGCTAATGAGATTCTAGACTCTTAAGACTAAGAGTAAGGAACCAGGTATTGCTCGTAAATTGGATATCGAGAAAGCTTTTGACTATGTCAATTGGAATTTTTTGATTTACTTGTTAAGTAGAATGGGATTTGGCAGCAAATGGTGTCAATGGATCAAATGGTGCATTTCAACTGCTAGATTCTCAGTTTTGATCGATGGTACTCCTGAAGGTTTTTTTGCTTCTTCTAGAGGATTAAGGCAAGCTGATCCCCTTTCTCCTTTTCTTTTTATTTTAGTCATGGAAGTTCTTAGCAGGATGTTGCAGCAAGTGGAAGCAACTGATTTTATTGAAGGTTTTACTGTCGGCACTAATAGATATCCTCTCAGCATATCTCATTTGTTATTTGCTAATGACTCAATTATATTTTGTGGGGCAAACTTGATGCAGTTGCGACATTTACACTGCACATTATTGGGGTTTGAGGCAGTCACTGGTTTAAAAGTAAATCTTCAAAAGTCTGAGGTCATGGCAGTCAGTGCAATGGATGATTTGGGAGATTTGGCAAATATACTGGGTTGTAAGATTGGTTCTTTTCCTACCACTTATCTTGGTTTGCCGTTGGGAGCTCATTATAAATAAAACAAGTTTGGGATCCTGTTTTGGAGAAATGCAGGAGCAGATTGGCTGGGTAGAAGCTCAAATATTTATCGACTAGGGCTAGGATTACATTAATTAAGAGTGCTCTAGCTAGCGTACCAACATATTTCCTTTTTCTATTCACAGCCCCAGTCTCGATAATCAAGGAGTTGGAAAGGATGCAAAGAAATTTCTTTTGGGGAAGAAGTGAGGAGGTCTACAAACATAGTCTTGTGAACTAGGAGGCTGTTTGTAAACCTTTAGAGGCTAGAGGAGTGGGATTTCGACAATTGAAACTAAACAATGAAGCTTTATTAGGGAAATGGCTTTGGAGATATGCTCGGGAGGATAACAGACTTTGGAAGAAGTTGATTGCTATCAAATATGGTGAAGAGTTTCGAGGGTGGTCCTCTATTTCTGTGTCGAGTCTTTATGGTAATGGTTTATGGAGAGGAATAAGAAGAATTTGGCAAACTTTTAGTCATTGCATTTCTTGGCAGGTTGGGAAAAGAGACAGAATTTTATTTTGGAAGCAAGATTGGTTAGGTATTGGTTGTCTTTCAGATGTCTTTCCAGGAATTTTTGCAATTGCAGCTAACAAAGAAGTTTGTGTCTCTGATTACTGCAATGGGGTTGGCATTCAAAACAACTGGTCTATGCTGCTACACAGGAATGTGAATGACTGGGAGTTTGATAGCTTTATGTCATTAATGGAATTACTTTGTTCTGTTAATTTGACTAAGTCTTCAGATGTCATTATTTGGAGGCATTCAATGAACAAGGTTTTTTCTGTGAAGTCTTTTTACTCCTTTTTACAAAGTTGTAACAAAGAAGTTTTTCCATGGCCGAAGATCTGGAAAGCTACAATCCCTACTAGAGTTATATTCTTCACTTGGTGTGCAGTCAAAGGTAAGATTTTAACAATGGACAACTTACAGCACCATGGATATCTGTTAGCTAATCGATGCTCGCCGTGTCTAAAGCAAGAAGAATCTATTGCTCATCTCCTTATTCACTGCTCCTGGTCAGATGAGTTATGGAGCTTGTTACTTAATTGTTTTGGAGTTCATGTATGTTTCCTGGAAGATCTTGGGAGTTTTCTTTTGCTTTGGTGGGGTCAATCTTTGGCAAAGAGGAAAAAACACACTTGGAACTTGGCTCCATTCTGTCTTTTTTGGATAATTTGGAAAGAGCGCAACAGGAAGATATTTGAATATGACACGAAGACTACTTTGAGGATTAAGAGTTTATTTCTAAGCTGTTTATATGGCTGGGAAAGAGAGGGAAGTGATCTTGATCTATGCTCCTTTTTCAATTTTCTTGATGATTTGTGCTAATCACTGGTTTGGGTAGTGTTGTAAAGTTTTATTGTATTGTAAGCATCATCCTGATGTTTATTTATGATCTTTGAAATAAAAATTTTTACTCATCTTTTTCAAAAAAAACATCTGAGCAGGGGTGGACAACTGCCCAAGCTGCCGTATTTTTCAAGGCTTGGAAAATTTTTTTAGTTAGCAAGGCCAGGCTTGGGATTCAGCATTTTTTTTATATATTATTTTATTTATATTTTCTTATAAAAAAATAGATTTTATATCAAAGTTTATAAAAATATTTATTTTAAAACTAAACTACTTTTATAGTTTTTAAATCATTTTTTATCTAAAAATATAGTTTAAAAAATATTTAAAAACACAAATGGGTCTTCATGAATGGGCTTGGATTAAACTTAAGCGCAATTTTTTTAGTGATCTCGGCACAATGGGTAACTTTTTTGGGTAACAATGGGTAACTTGTTTACTCTTATAGCCTAACCCGCCCATTGCTCAACCCAATCTCTAAGACGTGAAAAAATATATAAAAACATATTTTTGTTGAGTCCACATTGCGTCGTGTCTTGCATCTTTTGAAAATCACTTAGCCGCCACATCCATGTTGTGTCGTGTCAGTATCCCGAGCCAATGTTCGTGCTTCTTGGGGATTGGATATCCGACAAATAATTTAAACTAAAGTGAAGTTAACAAATTAGTTACCATGTCATATCAAAACATAAAATAAATAATATACATCTGACTAGTACACTTATGCATAAAACATGTCACATTGCTAGACAGATAAAGAATATGTAACAATTATAAACTTAAAATTTTTTTTTTTTTTATCAGCAGCAAGAACTTTAAAATATAAACAAAAAAGTTACACCCAAAGGGGATGAGAAGTCCACAAATAATGAAAAATAAAAGGCAATATAAGAACATAAAAATCTACAAATAAAGATCTAGAAAACAAGAACAATTAACATCATATTTATTCCCAATTAGTTTTGATAAGGAAAAAAGGAGTTCCTGAGAAATTCTTTGTGGTTAAAGCCCAAATAAAGACAAGAAGATTGAGTCGATCCCAAATCCCCTCAATGTCTTGTGTCTCATTTTCAAAAAATTCTAGAATTCATCTCAATCAAAATTGACCACATCAAAGCAAACAACACACAAGTCCACAAAATTTTAGCTTTCTTTCCCCTCTAGGGCCTGAAAATCAATAACAAATATCTACACACAAGACTGAGTAGGCTAAACCAGATTTACAGCAGGAAGAAGTTTTCCTCCACAATGCAAGCTTCACAGCACAATGCAGAAATTGATGATCAAGGGATTCGTCATTGCATTTCCACATCACATGCCATTGAGGGAGGAGGAAGGAATGAGAGTGAGTAGAGGTGGAATTAAGTCAAGGTATTCGCGAGCTATTCATGCCAAACTCAAGCCTTAATTTTGGCTCGATTAAATTTCAAGGCATGTTTGAAACTTAAGATGCTCGGCTTGAAAATTCGCAAGCCGACAATACCAAATAATTCCCTAAAAAAATATAGCTCCTTCATAATCCCAATTGGTTGTGTATATAGAATGAAATTTGAAGTTCGTAAGCCAGTGTGGGACTTAACATCTTATGAAAAAGAAACTCCTATTTAGATCACCCCACTTCTCCATCCCATTTTGCATTTGTCCCACATTACCCAGCTACATATAAAATTTCAAGTTTTGTCTCTCATAAAAAGATAGCCTACATGGAAGTTAAGTTGTTGGGCCACACAAATTCCTACTATGGGCCTTATATTATAAATAATTTTGATTAATTAAAAATAAATCATTCTAAATGGGCCTACCTCTTAATTTTATAAATTAAAAGGTTATTAAGCCTTTTGAATTTAATTTTAAAAATTTGCTTGGCTCGAGCTATTCACGAGCCAACCTCAAGCTTATTTTTCTCTTTACCGAGCCAAGTTCAAGCTCTTACAAAGGCTCCACCACTAGTTGAGATTATGCCCCTAATGAAGGTAGCCACCCAGAACTATACCAGCTTAGTGGCTACCCTTGATACGTGCATTTAACTTGCCTCAAAGAGCCGAGCTCCCCTGTATACATGCTACCTTCATCTCTAAGCAAGATAAGACAAAGTATCATCCTCTTCTTTGTTTTAGAGACTTGACTCTCCATCCTTCCATTACCATCAACTCCCCCCCCCTCTAAAGAGAAGACTTTAACTCCCATCTACCCCACCCCCCATGCATCTAACCATGCTTCCTATGCCTAAAACATCTCCTGTCTCTAACCATCCACTTATTAAATAATAAGCATAATAGGATTTGATCACTAGATCCAGCAATAACAGGATTTGATCTACCTAAATTTTTGAGAGAGAATTCCAAGCACAAATATATGCAGACACCAACATATAATGAACTTAAAAGCAAGGAACTAAATATGAAAAGAATCTGATGCAAACGTACCTCGTTAGATTATAATATATTTTATTAGTGATACAACTTCAAACTGAATGTCTCTCTTTCATGGTAAAGATGATCAATAAAAATAGAAGTATTCAGTCATTACACTTATATTCCAAAACAAGTTGACAAAGGAATTATTTTCCTGAAATTAAAACGAAATTAGTTAAAAAGGAAAATTTAGTGGTAAAGCTGAAAGCTGTACCTCCAAAAAACGGATATGGTAAACTGGCCTGCTATCTGGATCCTTTGCCTTCACAAGAAGCTTTTGATGCAACAATACATCTTCCGCCCTATCCATATTAATGTCCAACCCATAACTGGGGTGGAAGGGTCAACAAAATCATTACGCGCCACAAGGTAAAAGATTCCTGCATAGCTTAAATTAAAAACCCTTTTCTCCTTAAAAATTACAAACCCCACCAAAGAGTTTTCATTAGTATTATTCTGTGGTGCTTCAATTCTCACTAGCATTTCCAGATTGAAAAGCAGGACCAAGTGTCTATGAATGAATATATAATAAATCATGCCTCGTGAAATTAATCCAGTAGCCAAAAAAAAAAAAAAAAAGATCATCTTTCACCGCCCGGAATGTCAAAGTTGCATACACTGACTTCTGAATATCACATTATATATTACAGCTGAAATGATGCCTTTAATCAAATCCGAATGCTAAAATGCCTACAAAGCCAACCAATTTTACACATAATCAAACAAAGAGGGGGAAGGGGGAAAGAAAGAAAAAAGGTGACACCACCTAGATTCAGAACCCGAATCCCACAGTACACGTGGTATATTACCCGAAAATTGAAACATATATCTATATTGAATACTGTTTCAGAAAAGGGTAACAAAAGACTGAATAATTAGACAAAAAATTTGAAATCTCATTAGTCCGGCAATACATCTATATGTGTATGAAAAAGGTATTGAATACAAACACATCAGAATGATGCAGATGATACCTAGAAGGCAACCGATTGAAGTGAGCATCCAACTGTTCACGAAACTCGGGATTACACACGGCCTCTTCATTTCCACTCTCTACCAACCGATTATACACATCGTTTCTGATGTCATATGCACTAAAACTACCAAAACTCCGCGGCGGCGACGAACTTTCCCCGACTCCTTCAACAAAATCCATACCTCTCACCTCCACACATCCAAACTTCTATCGTATATATGTATATATGAACTGAACCTAAATCACATCCATAACCAAGCAGGAACCGCCGGAAAAAGAGAGAGAGAGAGAGAGAGAGAGAGAGAGAAAGCGAGAGCAGACTGAGAGTGATCGGAGGAGACCGGAGGAGGAAGGCGGCCCGAGACAAGAAAGGACCTTTGACGGTTGATAGAATCTAAAAGGAGAAACGTCAACAAATTGGAAGTTTTGTTAAGAAACCGAGGGCAATTTCGTCCGCCATTACTGTAGAAGCGCAGGTTTCCCGTAGCTTTGTAGAGAGAGAGAAAGAGAGAGGAGAGAGAAGAAGAGGATGAAAAGCGTCTGAAGAATGTCAGGTTTGGTGAGAGAGAGAGAAGAGAGAGAGAGACTTGTTGGTCTAGGTTAGGCTCTAGAAATAGACCATGGAGACGGAAATACAGAAGCAGAAGTAAAAAAGCGGAGTGGATAGGGCTCTGAACTTTGTTACATTATTTGATTGTAAATTATTATTTTGTCCCGTAGCTTTCGTCTCCTTCAAACGCTTACTGATTTTTTTTAAGAAAAACGTAATTTTTAATAATTTTTTGATAACATTTATTTTCAAAGTTATAAAATATAATTTTTATATATTTGATAAAAATTTGTAAAGTTTGGCCAAATGTTAAAATTTTATAACTAGCGGGTGATGACTTTTAATTCTTTTGGTAAAACATTAATTTTGATAAAAAAAATTAATAAGTGTTTTATACTTAAAAAAATTACTACAAATTTAAATTGTTAAATGCACTCATAATTTTTTTAGTTTTATAAGATTTTTTGTTTTTTTTCTTTTTATTTTTTTTTATCCCAAACCATACTTGTTCATGGTTCGACTTCACGCCTAAAAATACTCAGCCTCAAAGATTAGGTATAATTTTTTATATATAAAATTTTAATTATAGGGTTCGTTTGGAACCTCAAAAAAATTTAAAAAATTTTAAAAATTTTTAAATTTCTCCAATCAAATTTTACCACATATTATTTTTACATCACATCAACTCCACCTTTTAATTTTTTTTTTTTGGGACTCCAAATGCTCCCCTAATATACATTACACATTTTTTCTTTTCAAACTAAATGAAATTGACAATCCGTTTGGTTAACGTGAAATAGAAAGAAAAAAAATTAAAAACAATAACTTGTTTGTGAGTTTTTTAGAAGAAAAAAAAATAAATGAAAAGAAATGAGAAGAAAAGTAAGTGTTAAAATTTTAAATTTTTTATCTTTTAAAGAGTAGAAAAAAATGAAAAGAAGAAAAAAGTGATTAATGACACTTTCAAAATAACATATTTGTCCATCAAATAAAGAACAAGAAAAAATAAATTATAAATATCTCCTAAAACTAAATAAATTTATTATACTCTAATTTTTCAAAAGATTTAATGATAAAATAATCATCTATCTTTTTTTTTTCCTTTTATTCCTTCTCAACTCACCAACTCACAAAGAAAAAGAAAAAAAAAAGTTATTATTTTTTCTTTTATAAACTGAGGAGGCATTTGAAGACACAACTTTTAACAACTTTTAGTTTTTTTACTAAAAGTTACTAATTATAATTTTTAGTATATTTGGTGAAACAAGTAGTAATTTCTAGTAATTTTTAACAATTTTTTGTTACTTTTTTAGTTATTTGATAAAATTTTTTGGTAATTTTTAACAATTTTTAGTAATTTTTGGTAAATTTTAACAATTTTTGATAACTTTTGGGTATTTAACAAAAATTTTAATAACTTTCAAGTGCAACAAATTATTGTAATAGGACAGAAAAGTGATAAAAGTTGATATCTTACCTAACACTAACTTTGTAATTTTTTTTTTTTTTTGGTGACCCGGAACCTGACCGGCTTTCGCCAACCGGTAAACCGGGGCCCGGGTCAGCCTTTACCGCATGCGTACCCGTGGCCTTCGAATGCACCCAGTGGGACTCGAACTCGCACCAAGCCCGAGTTTACGGTTCTTGGCAGCGAGCCTCACCCACTGAGCTACACCCGAAGGTTAACTTTGTAATTTTTGACTTATTTTCACACAAATTGTGCTTACAAACGGGATTTTCAAACAAATATAAAGAAAATATAATTATTTTTCTTTTTTCCTAATTAATATTTTTTTCCCTTCTCAAGCACACCAACGAAACCTGTGAGAGGAAATTTTTCCAACTTTTAAAAAAGTAATATAGATCTAATTCCATTTTTTTTAATCCAATTTTCCTTCCTTTTTATCGCAAACTTTTAAAAATATTTCAATAATATCCAATAACTTATTTGCTATTTATCGAGTTTGTTCTATTTTCTTTTCAATTAAAAAAATTAATTTTATCTTAGTTTCTTCAAATATATGATGAGATTCTCACAATCTTTATGGAAAATAAATAAGTCTGAACTTTACTTAAATAAATTGATCTAATAATGTTAATAAATCATGCTGATTTAAGTAAATACTTCGATATTAACGTTAATTTTTTTTTTATATTATTATTTTTTTACGTTAAAATCAAAATTTACCAAAATTGATGGTTTATACTATTTTATTCTCTCCCGTTTTAGTTTAGACTCAAATGTTCCCTATTTTAATATGTTTAATTTAACTTCATCAGTAAAAATTACTTTACTTAAATATGACATTTGATTTCTAAATCAAATCAATACATTTAATTTTTTATGTGCAAAAGTAAGTTTTACTTTTTTAAAAATAAAAATTAGATAATTCTTTTCTTTTTATAATAGTACTCTTGTTATAGATTTTAGTGAAAAAAAACACAAAAATATATTATTCAAATTATTTTATTTTAATGAATTGGTAATTAGATGTAAAAATGAAAAATCAAATGCAATTGGTTCTATACCAAGAGATAAGAGTATTTTTTAATTTAACAAAAAAAATTGGAAAATAAAAATTATATATTTGAAATTTCAATTTGTCATGTTAGAATGGTATAAATCGTCCAAAAAAATTATTTTTCTATAATTTTCTTTAATTTTTACATTACTATCATATAAAGTTTAATTTTTTTTAAGTGCAACGAATATTACAATCTTAGGTTTGCCCAGGAAGTCTCAGCCTCTAATTACTTAATTTTTTTAATAATTAAATTTACGCTTTTATATTTTAAATTATGACAAGAAAAAATGTCTAATTAATAAAAAATTAAGAAATTAGTTACTAAAAAAACTAAGGTGGCATTTGGTTTAATTTTCTATTTTCTGTTTTCTATTTTCTATTTTATGCTCAAAATAAAGAAATAAAAGATGTTTTGTTTTTCTTATTTTGAAATTTTCTTTGTTTTAAGTTGAAAACGCTCAAAATGACTTTTGGTCATTTTTCATTTTATGTGTAAACTTATTTTCTGTTTTTTAAAACAAAATTTAAAAATACAAGTGACCAAATGCGTTATACTTATTTTTTTTTTATTTTTAAAAGGACAAAATGATAAATACGCTTAAAACAGAAAATTAAAAACAAAAACAGAAAATAAGAAATAGAAAAACAAACCAAATGGACCCTAATTTTTTTTTCTCTTTTCGAATGCAAAAAAAGTTTATTTTTTCTTTTCAAACTAAATCTTAATTCATTTAAATTTCTCATTGTGCTTTGTAAAATTTAAATTTATAAGCGTTAAAGATACATTATATATATATATATATATATATATATATATTTTAATACAATGGTCAAATGTATTATTATTAGAATTTTGACCTCATATGAACACACACGCACATATAAATTTTGAACTAAATTTTTTTTTCAGGGAGTACCACCAAAAATTAATGTAGCAATGAAGTTTTTGTAAAATAAGTTTCTTTAATATGTTGACTACTTCTTTTTAAAGTAAAATTACATCATTATATAACTTCTAATACGAGAAAACCCGTAACTTTTACTTTAGAGGTGAGTATTGGGTGAAACTCATTCTGTAATCCTAGCCGGCCAAGAATCACAGAGAGTAAACTAAACCTAAGCAAGTCCTGACTGACCGGCTCAACCGAGAAGACTATTAGACAGCCCTCACAGTAAAGGGACGACCGCCCCCTCTCCCCGAAGAGGAGTCGAACTTAGAACCACATGATTCCAAACTTTACGGCACGCTACTCGAACCAACTCGACTACTCAAAGGGACATCATTATATAACTTTGTTTTATGGCATATGGTCTATTTGGAGGTTTAGGAAATTTTAACTTTTTGACAATTTGGAGTTTTTTTTTATTTTTTTTAAGTTTGGTAAATCTTAAAAGTTAAAAAAATTAGAGCAAGTTTGAGAAAATTGGTGAAAAATAATGTGTGTGATAATTTCTTTTATGTTTTGTAAAATTAGGAAAATTTAGAATTTTTGTAGTAGAGCAGCCAAACGGACTCACAGAACTAGTCTTGTTGATAATATTAATTTTTTTCATAATTAATATTTTTCCAATTAGTAAAAGTTTGTCTTCTTCTTTTTAGGCTAAATTTAGGAGAATGAGATTGAGAAGGGAATTAAATTAACTGAAAGGGAAGAAATGTAGGTGAATAATTATTTTCTTGAGGTAAAAAAAATATTATTAAAAATATTATTGTATTTTTATAACTTATGTATCCGTTATGTAAATTTATAAAAATAATAAAAAATATCAAAAGCAAAGCAGAAAATACATAATTAAAAAATATCTGTTATTCTTTCGCACGCCTGCTACATGTGAAATAGAGAGAGAGAGAGAACATACCTTGCAAAGATGAGTAAAGGTGAACTCCTTCGCCACACTTTTTTCAAAAAAAAGTCAGGCTGCTTTCCAATTTTCAACAAATAATAATAATAATAATAGTAATAATAAACTTTATTAATTTTTTAATTTTCTCTAATAAATACAAAATTATGATTTATTAATTTTCTCTAACATTTATTAACTTTATTTAAATTTTACCAATTTTTTCCTTTTTTTTAATTTAAACAAATTTTTATCAAATATTCAACATCTAATTAAAATGCATATCAACTTTTTGTGCAAAATTAATAAAAATTTAGGTTATCAAATTGCGTCTTTATTTACTTTGTCTTCCTAATTCATTCCTTTCAGCAAAGACTTTGGGCCTGTTTGGAATTTTAATTTTTAATAATTTTTAGTATTTTTCGGTTAAAAGTTAGTAAATAAAATTTTTATATATTAGGTAAAATAATTAATAATTTTAATCAACTTTTAGCATATGTTAATGACTTCTATGTATTTATTAAAATTTTTGACAACTTTTTGTGCGTTCAAAAAAAAAATTTAGTAACTTTTAGATTAAACAAATTACTATTGTTAAAATAAAAGTGACAAAATTTAATATTTTGTTAAACACCCATTTACCAAATGCCGGATCATTTATGCTGATTTTTAATTCACCATACCTTAATGAATGACTAGAGTTTCATCAAGTCTAGTCAGTTTCTCACGATGCTAAGGCATTGTTTGGTAGATAAATTTTTAGTAGAAAATAATTAATTTTTGTTTCTTAAGTATCTGACAAAATATTAATTTTTATCATGTTTTTACTTATTTATAATAATTTGTTCAACTTAAAAGTTACTAAAATTTTTATCAATTGCACAAAAAATTATCAAAAGTCGTTAAAAATTTTACCAAGCATTAAAAAATTATAAAAAATTACTACTTATTTCATTAAATATACGAAAAATCTCAACTATTAAGTTTAAAAAAAATAACTCAAAATTATTAAAATTAGACTTCCCCGCCAACCCCCTAAAACCCGTTAACGGATTAACTGTGTGGGGTCTTGAGAAGGTAAATTAGAAAGTTTTGACATGTATAATTTTACAGGTTGGGTTTGGGTCTTGGTCGAATTGTCGTGAGTAATGGGTAGGAGCTTCAAAAGTGTTAAGAAATTTGGGTCTGAGATTGGATGAAATTACAAAAATGGCATTTCGTACCAAGAGGGCAGGTCAGGAGAAAAAAAAAATGCAGAGCTAATATAATTATTATATGAATTCGATAACATTAAAGTCAAGATCATTAAATTTTAAACGTGTTCATACTTTTTTAATTAAAAAATATAAATATATTTTTATCACTAACTTTTAATCTAATATTTTCGATTGTTAGCTATTAAACTAGCAAATTGTAAATATTTTAAAGTTACGAAAAATAAGATTAAATAAAATAAATTACAAATTCATAATTTATTTTGTGAACTAAAAAAATAATTTTTTTATTTTTTTAATATGCTATTATTATTATTTAAAATTTTTTTGGCCACCTATATAGAGAGCCCCAAATTTGGTCAGAGGCCCAAGCTATTATTTTCGGACGCGGGGGGCTGACATCGCGCGCGATGTTAGCCCGCTACCCTCGCGAGCGTGGCACGATCGTGGCCGTTCGGCCTTTCGCACGTGATCTGGCCGCTCTTTTTTTTTTTTTTTCAGCCGTTCGTCTCTCCTTTTTTTTTCAGTTTTCAGCAAAAATAAATTAAAAATGATAACAAAAATAACAACAGAAAAATGACAGTGTTATCAAACGGATCTTAAAAATTTAATTTTTTTATTATTATTTTTTTAAACATAGAAAAAATATTATTTTTTAATTAATTACATAATTTTTGTTTTAATTTCAAAAAAAATAAATAGTAACAAAAAATAAAAAATAAAAAACGACAACAAAAAATAACAACAGAAAAACGACAGTGTTGTCAAACGAACATTAAAAAATTAACTTTTTTTACTTTTTTTCTTTTTTAAACATAGAAAAAATTAATTTTTTAATAATTAGTAATACTGACAACTCGGGCGATTTTGTGTTTAGGAAAAAAAATTATTTTTAATTAATTACACAATTTTTGTTTTAATTTTAGAAACAATAAATGACAACAAAAAATAAAAAATAAAAAACCACAATAAAAATAACAACAGAAAAACGACAGTATTGTCAAACAGACCTTAAAAAATTAACTTTTTTTTCTTTTTTAAATATAGAAAAATTAAATTTTAATAATTAATTAGTAATTAATTAAAAAATAACATTTTTTCCTAAACACAGTATCGCCCGCAATGTCAGCCGACAGAAAAACAACAGTATTATCAATTAAAAAATTAATGGTTGGCATCGCAGGTGATGTTGTGTTTACGAAAAAATGTTATTTTTTAATTAATTATTAAAAATTTAATTTTTTCTATGTTTAAAAAAAAGTAAAAAAATTAATTTTTTAAGATTCGTTTGATAACACTGTCATTTTTTTATTGTTATTTTTTATTATCATTTTTAATTTATTTTTGTTGAAAACTGAAAAAAAAAAAAAAAGAGAGACGAACGGCTTAAAAAAAAAAAGCGATCAGATCACGCGCAGAAGGCCGAATGGCCACGATCGCGCCACGCTCGGGAGGGTAGCGGGCTGACATCGCGCGCGATGTCAGCCGCCCCGCGTCCTATTATTTTACAGTGGCTGCAAAGCGCGTCTACGGTTTGAAGGCAATGATACGATCACACCTAGGTGTCCAGAGTGTGATGCAAACTGCTCACATTAGACACGTGTTAATTACCAGGAGGCAAAAGTGGCATTATGTAATAGGTCGAATTGTAAGTCGGACCACCAGCTAGTCACGAGATATTCCCCCTGCCGTGAACCTCCCCTCGAGTTTTTTTTTTTTTTTGTAAAATTAAGAGGATTGGGAATAACAAAAAAGTAAAATAAAATGAGATAATTTGTAAATTCATAACTTATATAACGAGATAAAAAATAAATAATTTTTTAAAATTTTCAAAAATTTTAAGAGTTTTTAGTGATTTTTAGTAAACCAAATGCACTCGTAAAATAAAATAATTTGTGGATTCGTGCAGTAAAATAAAAAGTGAATAATTTTTAGAAATTTTAAGAGTTTTTAGTAATTTTTAACAAATCAAACGCGTCTCAAGTGTCTCGAAACAACTTGTGTGCATCTCAATTAATCCCTTAAAATCTTGAAGTTAACGATTGTATAAATCTCCAATAAAACTTAACCTCAAGTTCGAGTGTAACTGCTTGTTTGATTTTAAATAAAATAATGTAAAATTTACTATATCTATTGCGCTGTTTGCATCTCAATTTTTTATCATAAATTTTTATATAATTAAAATTTTTCATATATTAATAACTTACGAAAACATAATTTTTATCAATTTATGCAAACTTTTTTTGCACTTTAAACTTTCACAAATGTTACACTCAAAATGAAGAGTGACATGGCTTCATTAAAAACCTAACATAGCTTCATAAAAAACTAACGCGCGCTGGGTCCGTCTGGAACTCAATTAAAAAAAGAAAAAAAGAATTAGCAACTTTAATTTTGCCTTTTTGGTATTTGACAATACTTTAAAAGTTATTAAAAATTCTACAAAATTTCTTTAACTTTTTTACCAAAAATAATCAAAAGTTCTTAAAAGTTATTGGAATTTTTTTTTACTTTTTACCAAACAATAAAAATTACTAAAAGTTAATAAAAATTTTTTATCAAATGCATAAAAAATTGCATCTAACAACTTTTGAAAAAATTACCAAAAATTACTAACAGACCGTTTGGTAACACTATCGTTACCAAAAATTACTAACAGACTGTTTGGTAACGCTATCGTTTATCTTATTATGCTTATATGTTTATATCTTCGGTTTTTTATTTTCTATTGTCATTTTTTTAAATGAAACTGAAACTGCGTTTGAAAATATAATTTTATTTATAATTATTAATTTCTTATTTTCATAAAATATTTAACTTTATTAGTTTTTTAAAAATTAATTGAACTTAAGTAATATATTTTATATTAATTTAATTTAATTATATTGTTTATTAACAACAATTGAATAAAATATAAATATTATATCATTTAATCCCTAAATATAAAATATATTAATTATAATTTAATTATATTATTTACTAAAAATAATTGAATAAAATATATTTCATAATAATTTAAATAATTTAATTATGATATTTATTAAAAATAATTTAATACAATATAATTCATATTAAATAAATCAACTAATTTAATTTAATTAATAAATTAATTTAATTTAATTATGATATTTTGTTAAAAATAATTTAATAAAATACATTTAATATTTGTTAAATTAATTATTTCAAATTAGTTATTAAATTAAATTAAATTAAATAATTTAATTACAATGCTTACTAAAAATAATTTTATAAAATATATTTATATTAATTAAATTATTTATTAAATTAAATTAAATTAATATATTTTATTTTACTATTTATTAAAAATAATTTAATAATATATATTTCCTATTAATTAAGTTAACTAATTTAATTAATTATTTATTAGAAATAAGTTATAATAAATATTAATTTAATTATATTATTTATTAAAAATGATTTTAGTTTAATAAAATATTTGAATAAAATAATTTATTTTAATATGATGTAACAAAAATGGACAAAATATTAGAAATAACAAAAATATTTACAAGAAAAAAAATAGAGTAAAAATACATTTTTTCTATTTATGTTTTTTTGTTTAAGTTTTCATTTTTCTGTCAGTTTACAAAATTTTGACAACATAAACAGAGAAGCAAAAAACAAAAATGTTATCAAACGAGGTTTACGAGTTTCACTTTCAATCCAACCCTAGGTTTTCGTCTTCTCTCATTCTCATCTATACTATGATACTAAAACTAAGTATTTTCTTTCTCTTCTTCCCTTTCACTCCAATCTTAGGTGGCATAACTCTTTGATCTCTATTTCTTTTTTCTTTTTTTTTTTAGAATTTTGAATTATTTTTTAATTTTCTTGCTTCTCTCTTCTTCTCTTTTCTTTTCTAATTCACAAAACTTTTATTTTTTTGTCCCACACTGTCAAAATGATATAACTTTGCTTTTTCTTTAGCCTATAAAAGTATTATAGTTGTGACATGTGATTTTAATAAATATAAATTAACTCATGGGTTCTAAAAAAGAGACCCACTTTCTTGAGTTTCGAATAGGGGGATCCACTTACTTATAAATTCATTTTAGTTATAAAATTTATATATTTCAAATATATTAGTAATTAAATTAAAAATATAAATAAAAATAAAATTTAATTAAAAAATAAATAGCAAAAATTTAAATAATAATTAAATTATTTCTATCATAACAACTTTTAATATTTTTAATATTTAAAAATACAAAAAAATTATGAATATTAATTAGATTCGGAAGTAATTATTTTTTTAAGTTTTAATTTTAAATTTAAGTTAGTCATATTGACTACATTTATTTTACTTTATAAAACATAGATAATTAATAATAATATTTTTTATTTAAATTATTTTCGTAAGACCAACTAAAAATTTATCTCAAATCCTACATGGTATACTCTATATTAATCATTCTACTTTTTTTATTTTTACAAAACATCAAATAAAATTAGTCATAGGTGAGTGATTTTTTTAATTCTAATTTAGATTTAAATTGGTAAGGTTGACTATATTTTTTTTGTAAAGTACAGTGTATGATTAATAATAATATTTTTAATTTAAGTTAGTTATTAATAAATTTTGTATGGCACTCTCTATATTCACTTTTTTTTTAATGAATATAAAGTGAACTCATGGGTTTCCTAAATGAAACCTACCATTTCGTAAAATATAAATTTTTAGTATTTATATGTAAATTTGACTATGATCAACTCTATCGACTCACTAACATTGACATAAATAAAAATATAGATATAAAAAAAAACTCCTAACTATCTTGTGAAATTATGCAATTTTGTTGAAATATTTTGTGATACATTTAAAAATTATGTTTTGTCCATAAAAAATATTATTCAATTCCGTGCATTACATGAGTCAATAGTAATATATACATTTATTTGAATAGATTTAAAAATATAAAAATAAAAATATTCATTAATATATTAGTTTTTTAATTTAATCAATTAATTTTTTGTATTTTTATCATAATCTAAACAAGAGGGAAATTTTACATTTATATCCCATTCATTTTCATGTGACAAATTATTGGGCCATACACAGCTTGAGTGGATGCGAGATAATAAAAATTGATAAACATTAAATAAAATAATAGAAGAACATAAAGAAAATAGTTATGAAAAAAAAGAACATAATGAAAATAGTTATGAAAAAAATATTATATCCTTACCTGAATGGATTAAAAACTATAATTAATAAAAATAAATAAAAGGCATTCATTAATATATTAGTTTTTTTAATTTTTTAACTTCCATTAATATTTCCTTTTATTTTCCATCATAACCCAAACAAGAGAGAAGGAGTTTTATATTTGTATTCCTTTCCATTTCTTTTATAGAGATAGTGATAAGAGAGAAATAAATAAATAAATAAATAATATGAAATAAAATAATTAAAAAAGAGAAAAAATCGCTAATAAAAATTTTAGAGCTTTTTACCCAAAAAAAAATCTAAAAAAATGTATGCTTGGAGTAAGAATTTGGTGCAAGAAAAAGAAAATTTTAAAATAAAAAGAAAAAGATAGAAAAAATGAAATAATGAAAAAATCCTAAATATATACTCACACCTAAATGGGTTTGAAAATTAAAATAAAATATATTAATTAACATATTAATTTAATTGTTTACATTTCATACATTTTTCCTCGTATCGATCCAAACACTTGTAATATCCGGTACTTATTTTTTGGCATTTACGTATTATTTTGTGCCAATAAAATATTTAAATCAAAATTGGGTAAATTTGGTTGGGTTTATTTTATTTTTCCTAAGCTGAGTTAAGCCTGATATGGTATTGGGTTAAATGACTGGGCTAAAAGGGCCCAACCCTTTTTCTTGTTTTTTTTTCCCTTCTTATCTTTTATTTTTCTTTCTTTTGTGGGTCATTCCAGAAGAACGCAGAAGAGAGAGGAGAGAGAAAATAGAGAGAGAAACTTAGTTTTGGAAAGAGAGGAAGCTGAATCAGGGTAAAATTCAACATTGTGAATGCCATGGTGGTGACGGTTTGTAGTGATTTGACTAGAGCGGTTTGTAGCGATTTGACTAGAAGTAAGAGTTTTAGACATTTTAAAGTTTGGGGTTTTGGATACTTTCTCCATTTCTTCTCATTTCTTAGGTTTTTGGAGTGGAAGAGTGTTTAAAAATGATTATGTACATCATTAGCATGAATTTGATATAAGATTTGTAAGATTTAGTTAAGTTTGAAAGATTTGGATTTATATATATCTAACTGTGTATATATATGCATATACATGCTGGAATCTCATGTTTCTTAAGCTGAAGTTAAAATAGACGTTGTGTAAATCGTTGTTTGGATATTGTGGTCATATATATGTTTGTGTTGTTGAATATTGGACCTAAGGTGGTTGGTTTAGGCCCAAGAGTGGTCGAGAAAAGATGATGCACTATATATATATATATATATATATTTTATAAATATGTGGGCTGGGGTCAACCCTACTAGGAAATGGGTTGACCCTCTGTTAGGCAGAATGCAAATTATCAATTGGGGGATGATTAGGGTCGACCCCAACCCAATAAGGGGTCGACACCTTCAAGGCAATGTGCAATTTTATATTTAAAATGGAGTAGGGGTTGACCCCAACATAGAAAGGGATCGATACCTTTTTCGGCACTATGCATCTCTATGCCCAGAACATGACTAGGGTCAACCCTAACCCTTAAAGGGGTTGACCCTCTGTAGCAAAATACTATGCATAGTTAAATTTGCCCTTTTAATGATTGCTAAGGTAAAAATCATGTGAATTATATGAGATCTAATTGATGATTGGATATATCATGTTTTGTTTAATGTTGAGAATTATTGAAAATAATTATTACGCATGATTGAGCATATCATGTGCATTAGGCTGGGGTGGTTTCATCTAGTTATGAAATGAGTTTGTTGATTGGCCGAGAGTGCCATTATGATATTGTTGACATGCTGAGGCATGGGTCATGTATATGGACGAGATCCTATAATTTTGCAAAAAATGATAAAATGAGTTTTTAAAAATGTCGGATGATCCCAGGTCGATATATATGACTAGAACTTAGTCATTTGGAATTCAAGCATTAATTATGAGATATGATTATAAGATTTTCTCTTGACTGTAGCTAGACCCTACTTAAGCTAAGCAAATGCCTGATTAGGGGTGTTAGCACGGTTCCCTAGCAAAAAGAGTCAAGAGGTATAACGTAGTTCCCCTAAGTCTTACATCGATGGGGGGTGTAACACGGTTCCTCACCTGTGATTGTACCATACTTGAGTTAAGCAGATGCCTGACTAGGAGTGTAATACGGTTCATTGGCAGAAGAGCCAGGGCTGTATAACACGATTTCCCTTAGTCTTACATTAGTAAAGTGTAACACAGTTCCCTACCTGTGATTATATATTGAGATTATTGTTCACTGTAAGCATTAAACAGTGCGGTTAGTAACCCCACGTGCTTTGCTAAGTGTCACTCGTTTTAGGAAAAAGTCAGGGGTAGATGGATGCATTGACATTGCATTCTATCATTACACATTGCATGAGATTATATACATTATTATGTGTTGAGATATTGAAATTATTGATTATAATGATGTTTAATATTTGATTTATTGATAATAAGTTGTGTTATGAACATTGAGTAATAAACTAGGAACTATGATGACTTAATTCCCGAGATAGGATAAATAGGTAACTTCGGTTTGAGTAGCCTAAGTACGGTCTTAATTTTGGATATTTATAATTGTGTTTATTCTTTTAAATTGAGAGTAGAATTATTTATATTAAAGATTATGTGACCTAGAGCGTGGCTCTGCTACTTATCTTTATAAAATCATGGTTTTGAGATATATAAACATGACTATCGTATATGTTCTGACCGTGTTGATCTTGGATGTTGTTCTTGAGTTGACGTTAAATTGGTTTATATTATTATTCAATTATTGGTGATATTCTTTAATATTCTTATTTGAAAATGAGGAACATTTATTAATATTTCAATTGATATTTATGATATTGACTTAAGTTGGACTATATTTTAATTAGTTTTAATCAGTTCCCATATTTTCATGCTGTCTGTCTCAGACTACGAGGTTATGGGCATGACAATACTGCCTAAATATTAAAGAAAAAAAAAAAACCTCTTAATCTCTTATCCCTTTCTCTCTTTTTTTTTTTAATGGAAAAAAAATACAAAGATGCGAATGAAAGAGACAAAAGTTGAATAAATATGAAATAACATAATAAAAAATATAAAAAATAATAAAGAAAATAATATTTGAGTTTATTCAAAACAAAACTGAAACTTTAAAAAAAGTAGCAATACTTGAAGGACAAAAAAATTATAAAATAAGAAAAAAAGAAAGAAATTATAAAAATTATATACGTTGAAAGTGCATTTTAACTTATTATAAAAAAAAATGTAGCAATACTTGAAGGTTCAAAAAAATATAAAATAAGGTAAAATATTAGTAAAAATATGTGTACATTAAAAGTGCATTTTGCCTTACTACATAGAATAGATATATAAAAGATAGAATGGAAATAGAAAAAAATTGTAACTTTGAAAAACATTGAATTAAAAATAGTGGGGAAAAAAAAAGCATAAGTCCTTAAAAGAAAAAAAAAAAAAAACCTTTCATTGTTACTATTTAATAGGAAGAAGGTCAAAATGGAGAAAAATGGTGCCAAAAGACCTTTCATTGTTACTATTTAATTAAAAAAAAAGACAAAAGGATAAAATGGTAATAAAAAACAAAAGGTGCGTAACTGGAAAAATTGGTCCAAAAGGGGCCATTAAAACCCAAAATCACATCTTCACTTATTATATAGAAAATAGATTACAAATTTAAAAAAAAAAACACAAGCATAAACAAATAAACAAACAACTCAGAAAGGACAAAAGGGCAAATGGTGATAAAAAAAGTCATTGAAAGTTATCACGCTTATTGGGTGTGTTTGGAGTTGTATAAAAATGTATAAAATAAAATAAAATTGTAAAAGTAAATATCTTGTAATTCGTGCAGTGAGTGAAAAATTTAAATTTTACTGTCTCATAATTCGTATTTGTAAAGATTTGTAGGATTTTATTTTATTGTATTTTTTTTCAAAAGTTTAAATTTTATTGTATTTTTTTTTCAAAAGTTTTACGAAAGTTTGCTAAAGAAAAAGAAAATAATTTTAAGGTCATGCAATCACGACCTTCTCGTTAGAGAAAATTTTATATTTTTTTATTTTTTACTAATGTAAAATTTTTAATTTATTTTTCCTTTTGAAAAGATAAAGATTTTATTCCAATTACTTTTGCAACAAACTAAAACCCAAAGTTTCCATAATTTGCATGTAAAAGATAAAATTCTTTAAAAATATTATAAAAAAAGTTTAACATAGATAATATAGTAGTAATAATATTTTGTGATAAAAAGATATTTCCATAATAAGTATACAAAAGATAAAGTTCTTTAAAAATCTTATAAAAAAATTAATACAGACAATATAGTAGTAATAAATATTTTATAATAAAAAGATATTTTAATAAAACATAAGTCGAAATTTTTATTAGTTTAATACAGTTGCCTTGAAATTTTTCATTAATCTAAAAATAAGTTCATACCAATAAAAAACTTTCAAATATTACAAATAAATAGTGATATTTTATAATATAATAGTACGCTAATAATTTCTTATGTTTAAAATGTGAGATTTATTATTCAATTATGCTTTGGTGAGAGATATGTTTTCAAAAAGACAAAAAAAAAAAAAAAAGAGAGAACAGTAAATTTTGGAGAGAGAAAAAATATTTTTTAAAGACAAAGGAAAAGATAGAAATAAATATATGAGGATAATAGAAGTTAATTTGGAAGAGAAAATCTAAAAGATATATGACAACTACACCCCTCTAGGTTTAAAATAATGTTCACTTATCTCCCTTGGTAATTTATAAAATTTTAAAAAGAAAAGAAAATTCTGTTTTGATCCTATATCTTTAGTAAGAATTATGAACTTGATCCTATAATTTTAATTTTCTTGCATATATACTCTTAGAACTATTAAAAGTTATTTTCAAGTCAAGAGATCAAAAGTGTAGACGATTAGGCCAACTCTAATTTGCTTTTAAGCCACTATTAGGCATATTGGGGATTATTTAAAGCTAAATCTAAGTTTGTGAGTGAGATCTTTTAAAGATAAATAAATTGGAAATAGCTAATAATAGTAATAGAGGATTTTTATGAGCAGGAGAAAATGGAAAAAAATTTATAAACATCAAGTTCATGTTTCTGAAAAAGAACCTAGTAGTTTAAATGTTACTAGAACTTTAAATTTTTTAGTAGATAGTATGTTTAAAACTATTAATACTTCAAATAAAATGGAAAATAAGATAAATAGTGTCGATTTACTATCAAATGCAAAAACTTTACTGGAACAAATAGTCAACAAAGAGTATGGAGGTGAAACATCTAATCTTCAAAAGAATGGAGTTGATAAAGTTCCCACCTTATACAAAGGAGGAAAAAGAGAATTTAATGAAGTCTTAGTAGTGAAAAACATTTCTAAGGAAAAAGATAATAAAGATTTCCAAACTAATAAAGAAATATTGGAATATTAGAGATCTAGGTATAAGGATGAAAATGATATGAAAAAAAGAGATAAATTGCTCAACTAGATGCAAACTCCTTATAATTAATATGAGAACCGATTCAAAAAATATGAATATATTTTCATTTTAAATTCTAATTTTGAAAATTCAGATGAAGAATACTGTACAACCAGTGTAGTGAATGAAGATGAAACTGATTTTGAAACTGAAATAGCAGTTGATCCAGAATGACATGAAGAATTAACAAAAAAGCTAGATAAAGCTCTAAACCTAGACAAAAACCTAGAAAAAGATCTAGAAACTAAACCAGTAACTAGAAGAAGAATTTCTTTTGAACATACTCATGTGAAAGAGGAAGATGAATCTAGTTCTGATGAGGTTTATGTTAAAGAAAAATATGAATCTAATCCTTCTAAAAGAGAAGATTTAAATAAATTCAATATTGCTTGTAATAACCCAGATTTTTCTTATTTAATTTGGATATTTTTATTTGATAAATTTAGTTTGCTATTTAAATTTAATGATTTGAAATTTTTGTTATTTTTAATTATATTTAAAAAGATTTTTTTATTTTAGGAGAATGGTGTAATTTTCCTAAACCTATGGGGAGTAGGAAATTAATTAGTTATTTAGGGTTAAAACTCTTCTTTTATAAATATATATTTTTGTATTTATTTTTTTAATAAAACCCTAAGGAGAGAGGAAGAGAGACAGAGAGAGAGGAGAAGAAAAGGATTTGGCGGCTGGAATTTTGATGTTACTGTGATTATTCTGATTTCCCGAACTGATTTATTTTGAAGTGCCGCTTTCGCGAAAGTAAGGGGCGGAACTCGTTACTGGTGTGCTCATATGCATATTATATAAATATACTTAGTTGTGGTATAAAGTTACTGAAAATCTTTTGTGTGAAGATTAAATGCATGCATTAAATTCCCTTTCTTTTGTCTTCTTGTCTTTTTCGTCTTCACATGTATGTAAGGCTGGCCGTGGGCTTTGTTGGTTCTGTTAATATGATTATATATATAAATATTATACATATGTGTAATATATATATGTATGTATATATGTAATACATAAGTATTATATAAATATATATATATATATATATGCATACGCCCGTAAGTTTGTAAAATTGATGAATTGATTAGTAGTACTTTTTACTTTAAAGTTAATGTGATTGATTGGAGAACGGAATCATTAAATTGAGTATGTACACACCCATTTATTAACCCTTTGGGTCAAGCACGTTTGATGGAATGTACATTTACTAGAATGTACGTTTACTGGGCATTAAATTCTTAATTTTTTTTTCTTTTTATTTACTAAAACAATTGATTGACTCTGGACATTTAATTGGAGCATTAAATGCTTGGTTGAAGGATTGTTATATATATATATATATATTAATTGCTCTTTAGAAATTAATTTACCATAATGTGAATTTACCGTGGTGCATAGTAACTATTCAATGAATTATTTATTTTATTTATCAAATTCATTTAATGTAATTAAACGGCATATTTGACTTTTGTTTGTTTAGAATTTTATATTATTTATTGTGTTGGTGAATTGAGGATTAATAAGGTTTAAAACCTTAATTAAGAAAAATTTATTTAATGTGGAATTATAAAGGGAAATTTAATAATATGTTTGATTTGGATTGAGGGATATTGAAAATATTGGGTATACGTACCCAAGGGTTAAGAGTCCTGAAACCCGCGCGGGGGTGGTAATCGAGTCCGGTAGGCTAGTAACCTACGAACGATGCAGATGCCTAAGGGTGGCATATTATATTTCTAAGGTTTCGACCTAGGAAGCAGACACCGAAGGATGGTGTATATTGGTTGGGTCCTGTTTCTACGGGACAACCAAGCAGACATCAATGAATGATGTATATTGGTTGGGTCTTGTTTCTACGAGACAACCAAGCAGCAGTACCTTGAAATTAAATTGTTTTTCTTTGATGCGTTGTGTGGTGCTGAAACACAATTAATTGTAACGAAAAGAGATTGATAATTAAATTTAAATTCTTGTTTGAAATTGCTACTTGTGCATAATTGTCTCACATAGTAGCATGTTAGGACATACTGCATTTATATTATTATTATTATTAGGGTTCCGAGCACACGTGGTATTAGTGCTAAACCTCTTACAGCTTGTGATGCAGGTAATGAATTTGAGTCATGTTCGGGACCTTATGAGCATAGGAATTAAAGTTTTATTTATTATTTTTATGTAATTGTTTTAGACTCCTGAAAATTTATTGTTCGTAGATTGTAATACACCTTTGTTTGTGAGGTGAAGGCTATTTATTTATTCATTTATTTATTTTTTTTAGAGATTGTTTGGGCATAGTTATGGAGCTTTGTTGCCTAGTTAGTTTTGACTAAGGCATTTATTTAAATTTAAAGTATGAATTTTATCTATTTTTCTTTCATTAGCTCCATAATATGTGGGTATGGCTCTGATGTAGGACAGAGAAAGTCATTTAATGTTGCATTATGTTTTCCTTTGTTCACATGCTCGGGTTGTGAAATCCGGGGCATGACATTGCTGCAAATGGAATATATATCTAAATCTCAATGATATACATCCCAGAGATTATGAAAGCACTATTGAAGAATGGGCACAAGCCATGTCCATTGTCATAACCCATTACAAAAATACATGGGATAAGAAAGGATTCTTGGACTATATAGTAGAAACATTACAAGAAAATATTTTAAATTGTCTAAAAGTTTGGAAATGATCAGAAGATGGATAATGGAAAAAAAATTATGTTCTATTAAGCGAAGATAAAGATAATAATTGTGTAAAAATTCTCTCAAAATTTTCTACATTAATCAAAAGAGATTTTTGTGGTATAATATCTTTAGATGAACACCAAAAATAAGTGAATTATATTTTATCAAAAATGAAACTCTGCGATATCTATAAATACACAAATTTTGTGAAATTATATCAAAAATGCTTCTGGATGTGAAAACCAAAAAGTATGATCCATTGGAAATAATAGTTTTTTTCATAAACTCCCAAACCCATGGGATGAGATATGTGAAAAACAATATTCAAACAACATCAAGAATTGGTAGTTTTGATTCCCTAGGATTGAGAATATGCTTTGGTTATAAAATAATGACCGAACATTGTCTTCAAACAAAAGCCAAAAAATAGGTAAAAAACCAATTGTTAAAAATAAGTGAAGGAAAAGCCTGTTGTGACAAAATTCTAAAAAAAATTGAATGCTCTGTGAGTAAACATATCATAGACACAAGAAAAAACACTTTAAAATCAAAAAGTGGAAATTTGGAAATAAAAGAATATTTCCCAATAAGAAATATGTTAGAAAATTTAAGGAGAAAAACTTTGGGAAGAAATCATTGAAAAATTTCACTTGCTATTGTTATAATGAAAAAGGTCATAATGCACCTCACTGTCCAAAAGGAACAATAAGGTAGATGAATTTCTGGAAGCAAACAATCTAGAAATTTGCCTGGGAGAAAAAATAGATTCAGAAGAAGAAGTTTATATGAAATAGAATCTATTTCTTCGGATAATTTAGAAGAAAGTTAAGAATTAATTTTTATGATGTAGGAAACAAATCCTACTAATGAAAATTTGGAAACTTTTGAATCAGTCTTTGAAAATGAATTAAATCACATTTGTTTAAGAGACATAGTCAATGAACATATGACTATTAAAAATGATGAATTGGTTAAATACAATAGTCTTAAAATAGAAGACTTATATCACAAATCCAAATTTAAACATTGGCAAGTCCAACACTTCGAAAGATGCGAAGAGATAACATAGGTAAAATCCTTCTGTAATGGGCAAGTGGAAATAAAAATTTTTGACAAAGAAAAAGTTAGGAAACTTAAAGAAAAGTATCCTAAGGTAAGATTTATTCACATTGGTATAATCCAAATAGAGATTAGACCATTGTTTAAACTTGGAGTGGACTCACTAATCCTATGTGTAGTACAAGACAAGAGATTTTATGATCCTGTTCAATCATTGATAGGGGGAATAGAATTAAATTTAGTCTCTGAAGAAATCCTCTTCAGAATCAAACCAAATTATTTTGTATCTATAAATGATAAAAAAATTCTAAGACATATTAACACTAAGGATCCAAACTCAGAATATTTAGATGGATGGTAATGTTAATGATTTAAAAATATCTTGGAAAGCTATTCATCAGTTAACTAGTGATACTAAAGTTAAAATAAAAGAGGTTGACTTTGGTATGGTTGACTTATATGAACCCAAATCATTTAATATTGAAATTAAACCAAGATTAATTGATATAAAAGATCTGAGAATACCTAAAGAATGGGTATTTGAAAATTTTACAAGAAATCAACTAGAAACTTCTCGTAGATCAATTGAATTTCAAGCATTAGGCAATGCACTCTACTTTAGAAATAACAAGTTATCTATGAGTAGAAGATCATTTAAAATGGACAACTTCAAAAATATTGAAGAAGGTTTCTCAAGCTTAAGTCATATTGACAAAGAAACTGGATGAAGAAGAATGCAAGTTCCAGTTCTTGCTGGAAGTTCTTCTAATGAAGAAGAATAAAAATCCATTATTTTTGAATAACTAATTATAGATTCATAGACAATATTCTTTTTTTATAACCCAAATTAGAGAGAATATTGTTATATTGAGGTCACATTTAAATTCGAAGGCTATAAACCATATAGCCTTCATTCACTTGTAGACACTGGAGCTATAACTGTGATATATCAATCAAATGACATACCCAAAGAATATTGGATGCAAATGAAAAATCATGTCTTAGCAAAAAATGCTAATGACACCATATCTATAATGAACTTCAAAGCAAAGAATATTATATTCTCTATAAAAACAACTAAAGGTACAAAGACGGTTAGAAATCCAAAAATATTGTGTTTTTCTTTGATGCATAGAGATATACTTTTAGGAAATAATTTCTTAACTCAATATTATCCTCTGAGTGTGTCTCATGATCACGTAAGGTTGACTGATAGACAAGGACACAAATCTTATCAAATTCCTTGGTAACAAACTCATGATTTAATCTGCAGTAAAAGATTTACGTCAGTTTAGTGTGGGATAATAGTACAATTTTAATTGATTCATTAAAATCAATTGATGAATCTCACTGGGTTTATAACAAATTAAGTCCAAACTTCTCAGAAGATCCTCTAATGCTATACAAAAAGTCTCGAGATACTCTCATCTAAAACTTAAAAATGAATAGATGATAATTAGGATAAAACCCATAGTCTATACAAAATAGCACATAGATGGATTTTAAGTTCAAATAAAAGAATTTCTAGATAAAAGACTTACAGAACCAATTAGAAGTCAACATTCTAATCTTACTTTACTTGTAATGAATCATAATGACAGAAAAAGAGAAAAAACTAGAATGGTCATCAATTACAAAAACTTGAATAAAAATCTAATCTTTGATAGGTATTTTATACCCAGAAAAGATGTTTTAGTAACCTAAACCAAAGGTGCTAAAATATCTAGTAAGTTTGATTCGGTGAATCAAGTTTACAGAAGTGTCAAAAATATTAACTACTTTCTTAGCTCCATATGGCCATTATCAATGGGCAGTTTTACCGCTCAAAAAATATGTAATATGCCACAAATATTTCAAAGATGAATGAATGATATCTTTAAAGACATCAAAGATTTCTATCTAGTTTATATATATGATATATTAATTTCCTCTAAAAACAGAGAAGAACATAAGCATCATTTGGAAATAGTTTCTAAAAAATTTGTTGACAATGGAATAATTCTCAGTCTAAAAAAGATTGAGATGGAAAAAAAGAAATTAATTATTTGGGTACTGTACTCAGTTCAATAGGAATTGTGTTACACCTCACATAATCACAAAAATCAAAGAGTTCTTAGAAAACCTAGAGACTCTAAAAGACTTGCAAAGTCTTCTAGGTTTATTAAACTATGAAACACAATTTGTAAAAAGTCTTTCAAAATGTGAAAAACTATTTCTTGAAAAATTGAAAAATGCTCAAAAGAATTAAAAGAATTTCAATATAAAAATTGAATATAATGAGAAAGATACATAGAGATTAAAAGAAATCAAAACCTTATTTAAACCTAATTTAAAGATTTACTTTCGTACAAAATCTGATCTCCTAATCCTGGAGACAGACGCCTCAAAAATGTTTTGGAGAGTAGTACTAAAAGCAATAAAAATAAAAGAAAAATATGAACAAAAAGATATTTTCAAAATTCTTAAAGAACAAAAAGGTTCTAAAGAATTAATATGTGGATATAATTCTGGTATGTTCAAACCAAATGAACTTAACTATATTATTTTTGAAAAAAAACTCTTAGTTATAAAAAATAGTATAAAAAGATTTCAAATCTATTTAGCTCCTGTTAAATTTTTGATAAAAATAGATAATCAAGCGGTTAAAAACTTTCTTAAGAAAAAAGAAAAGAATAAGATGGTCCAATTATATTTCTCAGTATTCATTTGAAATTGAGCATATTGGATCTACTAAAAATGTTCTTGCAGATTATTTTAGTAGGCATCTAGATAGATATTAAAGACTAGCAAAAGTCTTTATATTGTAGAAATCTTTAGAAAGGTCAAACAAGACTAAAATGTCCAGGGCAACCAGCTCTAAGGGTAAAGAACTAACAGCTAAACAAGCTGTAAATACTTTTTCTAGAAAAAACATTCCAGAAGAGCTTTTCTTAGGGAAGCTATCTTCAAGCAGTGCTAAAAATTTCATATGGTTTAACAGAAGAAGCCATACCAGATTTCTTTAACCTTGGTTTAGAGAATAAACTTCATAATTCCCTGAACCAAATATGGAAAAGCTATATTTCAAGAAAAAGTTATGAATTTTGCAAGGCAATGACAGGAATGGCATACAAGTTAAAAAAAAGTCCAAGACAAAGTTAATAATTTGAAGGAATTATCCAAAAACATGATTGCAAAATTTAACTTTGAAACTTCTTTATTTGGTTACCAAAGGATTTCTAAAATTTAGAAAATTATGAAAAATTTGGAATTTTCTAATGGTAATGCTCATTTTGAAAAAGTTAAAAGAATTAGTAATGCTCATTTTGAAAAAGTTAAAAGAATTAAGTTTTATGAAAAGGCTAAACAAGTCATTCCTAGAGCTTTATTTTCAATTATTGATAAATATATTAATAATCAAATGATTATACCAATCCTTCAAGAATTTTCTGATAAAACTAGATATAATCTTATTTTCGATATCAGAAATATTCAATTTGACATTTAAAATGACAACTACAGGTTTGAAGCAATGATAGGGGATTGGTCAAAAAGATCATTTTCAATTCATGGAGGCAACAGCCTATCAAAATTTTTCAGTACTGATCAAAACTATGATTAGCAAAATTCCCTATAATTTTAAAGAAAAAACCATAGCATTTAAAATTTACAGTTCTATTGGATGGTTTTATAATGAAAGATTCTTTTTTAGCCTTATTAGATCTGGAAATTAAGGGAATACTCCATTTTTGATACCTATATTTCCTCTAAACCAGCGGAAAAAAAAGTCATTTTAGAAGAACAAATTCTGTTGTGCCTTGGGTAGAATTGGTCATAACTCCAAAATTCTACATAACATACCCAAAAAACATATGGTGATTGATGGCAGAAGATTATTTGTATCTTCTATTCCATTAATGTTCTGAGCTATTGAAAATCAGAAAAATGAGGAATTCGACTTTTTAAACAAAATTAATCAGATAGAAATTGGTGCATCATCTGAGGCAGTAATCTATTTCGATGATATGTATAAAAAATTTGAAGTAAAAATAGAGTTAGAAGCTGCACTCTCAGCTGAAGAAGCCCAAGTAGAGCAAGATTATTGAGAGAACATGGATGAAAAGGAGTGGCACAATATTGAGAAAATAATGGAAGGCTAATAAAGTTATACCATCACGAAACCGCAGTAAAACAACCGAGAATACTGCTAAAAGAAAAAGAATAAAAAGTGGGCCATAAATGATTGTACCTTTGTCCAGCACATGACAGAACTTATATGAATGAATCTACTTTAATCAAAAGCAATTCCATAATTGTACTACTTTATGTCGGTTGTCTTTTTCTTTTTCAAATGTTTTCTTTTCTTATCTTTTATTATGTAATGTTTGAAATCCGAATTTGAAGTTCGAGTCTAAGGCCTATTTAAAAGGATCTTGTTGTAATGAGAAGGCACTAGAAAAATTAGTGTGCTCTCTCTCCCTCTCTCTCTAGTCTTCTGTAATATTTCTTGTGTAATATTGAGTGTTATTAATAAAAGTTTGAATGTTTTTCTGAGTGTTTTGAATTTCTTGACCTGAGTAATCAAGCAAATGGTATCAAAGCACAGATGATTTTGAGGCTGTGAACTGCCTACATCATAAAGGTCAGTAATTTATAAATAATGATATTAGAACTTATCTTATCTATTTTGCTTCTATTAAATTTTTTTTCTACTTATGTATGTAATTTTAATGTTTCAGGAAGTCTTTTAAATATTCTATATGATTGGTATTTAATATAAATAGATTTATCCGTTAATCGGGAGGTAGATCAAGAGACTAAAAATATTATAAACCTAAAAGCTAGAATATTAGGAAGTATTTGTAAGTTTTAAAGGTGTGTTCTTTAATTAGTACAAAACTATTAGAGTTTTTCTTTTAGTACTTGTGTGGTTCAGTGTAGTCCTTAGGGGTTATTTTGTGATATCTGAAAATTGAGGGGCTACAGGGGTTGCAAGTGATACTAAATTGAAACCTCAGGGGGTCATAGTGAAACTATCTCATATTTAAAATTTATAAGAGAAGACTATATAGCCAATAATTAAAAAAATTAAATAAGTTCTGAGATTAATAATTTTTGTTTAAACATTATCGTCACCTATTTAAATTATCATTTATTTGGAATTATTTTTCTCATTTTCCTAGATAATTGCATCAAAGTGTGGCCTTAAAAAAATTTGTGGAGCATTTAATTTAATTTTCTTGTCGAGAAGATGTCCCTTTTCTTAAATTATATGGTTGGGGTTTGCAAGCTTACATGCAACAACCAACACTTACTAATTATAGGTTAAGGGTTGCAGCGAAAAATGGAGGGTCTAGATTTTTTTGTACTTTAATAATATGTGACTTTCTACATTTTGTATTGATTAGGTTCCAATATGATTTTGCTAATTGTTATTTTTATTTTGAAAATAAGTTTAATTAAATTAAATTGAAACTATTGGATTAAATATAATCAAATCTAGACCTTCTATTATGTAGTAAATTTTTTCACTGTGGCCCCTTAGAACCCTACTAATTACTACTAATACATTCAAAAATCAAAAATTAATTATTATATTATAATAAAATATAATAAATTTTTAAATTTTTTATTATAAAATATATTTTTAAAAAATTTTTAAGTTCATTATTTAAAATTCATAAACAAAAAAAAGGAAAAAAAAAGGAGTTTTATCATAATAAGGCATATCACAAGATTCAAACGTGTTTTTTCGACGAATAAGATTCAACTTCAGGAACCTAAATTTCAAAAGAAATTTCAAGCCATTACCCCCCCTTTGTTTTAGTTTTGGTTTTTTATTTTTCTTTAGATATTAGATATAATTTTTTTTTTCAAAAATCTCAGAAATTAATGGTGGATTGATTTATGTTTTATTTTTTATATTTTATATTTTTGGTTTGAAAGGTTGATATGTCGCATTTTTTTAAGCTTAAAATGGATTATTTTTGTGTTTAGCATCCACTTGGTTCCACTTAACACATACCTCCTTTATATGCTATATGTCAAAGAGTGTACTTCTACATATGTCCCTAATTTTTTTTTTGTTTCTTTTGTATTTTGCATTTATATTTTTAAAAATCAATATGTATCACTTTTTTATGTGTTTTATTTTATTATTTTTAATTTATTGTTAGTAAATTTATAATGGATTATTTTATTATTGCTATGAGTATTTAGATTATTTCTATTAGGTTAATTTTTGTAATTGGCAAATTAGTAAACAAAATAATGATTTTAAATTTGTACTTTTTAAGCATTTAGCTAAGATGTCAAAGGTATAAGTTTGAATATTTTTTGGAAAGTTTCCTGATGGAGGTTGGAAATACTTTAAGGAAATTTCCTAATGCTTAGCAAGTTTCTTAAAATATTTGGGAAAGTCCCCTAAAAGATTTTAGAATTATGAAACTATATAATCCTATGTAGAATTGGAATACTTGAGTGTTCTATAAAAATAGATAACTTCTCCTAAGGTTTCTATACTACAGAGAATGTGAGATAAAAAACTACTACATTACTTCACGAGTTTTGTTCATCTCTTAGCTACTACATTTTTTTTTTTCAATTGGTATATGAGCGGGTTCACTTATTCTAGTTTTTATACTTTCAAAAGCATGGTCTTAAAAAACTAGTATCAATGGATCCATCGCATGAAAGAGGTTCAAGCACTTGTCCCCCACAGTTCAACGGTTCTAATTACTCTTATTGGAAGGCTTTTATGTCAGTGCACTCGATGTTGATGAACATTAAGGTCTAGAATGAGGTTCAAAAAGGTTGGAGCCCTCCTACTACCAAAATTGAAGATAAGGAAGAAGATAAGTCTACCAATCTTTGGACCAAGGAAGAATCAGAGAGTGTTGAATATAATTTCAAGGCAATCAACATAATTTTTGTAGCCATCTGCGCCGATAAGTTCCAAAGGGTTTCCAGCACAATTTTACAACTAACACACAAAGGAAATCCTATCGTAAAAAGATTAAAGCTACATTGACTTACCACAGAGTTTGAAAAATTGAGGATGGAAGAGTTAGAAACCTTTGATCACTTTTTATGGATAGTTGATCGAAATTGTGAGTGCTTGCTTCAATCTTGTTGAGCCCATCCCTAACCCTAGAATCGTTAAGAAAATTCTTTAATATCTTCTCTCATCTTGTAAATCAAAAGTAACAACCATAGAAGAGATGAGAAACATAGATGAGATGAGATTGGAAGATTTTGTTGGCTCTCTTCAAACTTTTGAAGCCAATGTTATTAAACCCAAAAAGTCTAAAGGGATGGCTTTCAAGGTGATCAAAAAAGAAGTTAAAAGTTTGGTGAATGGTGACAACTCAAATTTGGAGGATAAGGAAGTTGCTTCTTTTGATAAGAAACTGAAGTCTCTCATTCAAAAACGACGAGTAAGGAAGTCCAATCCTTCACAGAAGAACTTTTTCAACAAATCTAAGAAGAAAGGTAAATCCTCTAACTTTAGTAAGGATGGTGGAAGTAAACAAAGAGGTTCAAAAAGTAAAAAAATTCAATGCTTCAAGTATCATGGCTATGGTTACATCTCTCATGATTGCTCTAATTGAAAGAAGAGTAAAAAATTCAAAAAGAGCTTTAGTGTTACTTTGGATGATTTCAACAAGGAGTCTTCAAAATTAGAATCTAAGGATGATGATGCTAGCAACTTCACTACCTTCATGACTTTTCTGGGTGAGAAGAACTTACTAGGTATTACTAAATTTTGAAAGGATGTAGGTAAGTTAAAATCTTCTCAAAATATTTTTTCTAATATTAGTGAGCCTTCAAATATTGATTCAAGTCATTATTCTTCCTTTTCTGATAACATGTGGCATAGTTTTAGGATTAATGGTTTATTTTTCTTACTTTGTCTTTTGTCTTTGTTGCTAATCTTGTAGAAAAATCTATTATCTGTTTGGCACCCTTTGATTAAATTTCTAAGTCTCTCTAACACCTTAGGTTTGAATTCCTTCAAATTTCCTAGGTGTGCGTGCCATTACTTAGATTAATTTTTTATATTAAAAAGGGGTCTTAGACTAAGGAAGAGTATGATAAGTTTTTGATTTACGTTTTATCTATCATATAATGTTATATGTTTAACTCTTAAAATTTTAGAATAAATGGATTAAACATCATTAATGTAATAACCTGAAATTTTTTTTCTCTTACTTAATTTGCTTAAGTGTGGTGGTGATATTTATTATAATAAAAATCTAGAAAATTGAGGATTTGAAAATTTTTGGAATGATAAAATTAGTTGGAAAGATTTTCGGATTTAATTTCACCCTATGTGAGAGTTTAATGTAGAACTTCTAAACTTTTATCCAAACAATTCCTAGCCCAAATTACCTATTTGGTTTAACCCAAGCCCATTAACCCATGGGTCAACCCTTTCTTTGACTCACCTTATGTCATTTCAACTCACTTTATTACTCACTGAGTTGATTTATGAATAGTAGCTCTAAATCATTTCTCGGCAAACTTCATTTTCCATCCATCATTTCTTCCATACATCTCTCACAATCTCTCAAATTATTTGGCTAATTAGTCAAAAAGAAGAACCTACATTGGTGACTTTAAAGCATTCTTTCAAATAATTTAGCAAGCATGATTTAAAGACTTAAATCATTTTGTTTAATTAGTCAAAAAGTTAGCATGATTCCTGGATCATGCCACCTCCATAAATCTCCCCCAATACCTCTCTTAAATGATGTGGTTAGATAGTCAAAAAGGCAAAGCATGATTCTTGGATCATGCTACCTAATGTGATCCTACTTTATAAGCTTTCAAGTTTAGGAAGTGAAGGTTGTTTTTATCTACAGACACTTTCTCTTATAAATTTGTGTGCCTTCAAAGAGAGAAAAAAATAAGAGAAGAAAAAAAAATTATTTAGTGTGGTTAGAGATTAGGTGTTGCTTAGAGGAAGAAGAAAGGTTTGGAACTTCCAATTGGGTGGTGTTCAAAGCTCAACTCCTTTTTCCTTCTTAGGCTTGGTCACCAATATTTTCATTGAGGTAGGATGACGAACCTTCTAAAATGTATTTGATGTCTTCAATTTTGAAGCTAAAGCATTTTCTAGGTTTGAAGTATGAAATTTGATTGTGATAAAAAAAATAATACCCGTATATTGGGGGTAGGGAAGCCGAAACTTTGACTGATGTAGCCCAGCATGCTGATAGCTCTCTGTTTGTAACTTATGATGTGCTTCTGGCCCCTAAAACGGTGGAATTAGACTTCGGCTAAAACATTAAAGTTGTAACCCTTTAAGTTTTCTTTCCAACCCAAAAAGATTTGCATCAATCCAAGTTGTGAGTCAAAAGTTATGCCCAAATTACTGAACACGTATAAAATTGTATCTTCTGAACAAACTAAATTCAAGGCTGTTTTTGCACCTTTAGACCTTAGAATTTTAAAAAGTGTAAAACATGAAAGTTGTAGGGCTTAAAGTCTAGTTTCTACAAATATAAGGTTTATAGATATTAGAGTTTTGCTCTATTTTATATGAATTTTCTTTTAAGCTGTTGTCTTTGCTTAGCCTTTAATTGATGCTTGTTTAGATTTTTTTTTTAGAATATTATGTTTAAAGATTTATTTAAATTTCCAATTACCTTCTGTTAATTATTATCATGTTAATAATTTCTATTGATGTGTAATTTTGTTCACAAGGCCGATATAGTAAAACACTTATACTAATTGATATAATACTGAAGTGGACTGTTAAGTTGATGCTAGTTAGTTATTTTCCAATTGATATGAAATTATTTTAAACTGGATATTATGTATCATTTGACACTCTAATATTTATGATAACTGACTTAGACAATCAGTTTCATCATAGATAGTTGGATGACTTATTCAAACTAAAATGACTAAGTAGAACCAATTATTTGATAAAAATGCCCAAATGAAACAATGGACTTATTCTTTCCTCATTTGGTCTTCCTTAAATAAATTTGATTTATTTTAATTGATTCTTTTAGGCATTGTTTTGTCAACCTAGCAAGTTATATAATTATATTTTTATGATTAAGTGAATTTAATGAAACTTATTTAATATCTTCCTAAATATTGGAATAATTTTATGGATATTTGTGGATATCTTGAAGCTGAAAACCTATGATAAGGGTTTGGTTATAAATAAGATGATGATTGGAAATTTATTCAAATTATTTTGAATAAAATAAAACTTATTAATTTTTTAAAAATTAAATATTAGTCCAAAGAGCTATTTATTATCTTTATATTCCATAAAATAATAAAATAAAAAGGAAAAAGAGGTAAAAATCGAGATCGCAGCCAATGAGATTCGAACTCGCGACTTCAAATCGCAATTAGGGTCGCCCACCCGCTAAGCTGCCGACCTCGGCTTAATTAATATACCATTAGAAATAATTTTATTTTTATCAAAGGTAGTACGACAAACTTGTCAAAACAATTAACTAAAATACTAATCTGAATTCTAAATTATTTCTAGCTACTTGCTACTTGTTAATTTACATGTAGTACCTACCTTCTGATAATAATATTGGTGAAAATATTAAATCTTTGATTTATTAAGAATTATTATTAAATTATGGATTTAGATAAAGTACTTAAAAATATACTGCATGTGGCTGAATAATCCCACTTTTGATTTATCGCCCGGGAACATTACTGGATGTTATTAAAAATGTCTTATTTCCATACAAGGTACCCTTGGAAATGTAAAAGGGTGAGAATAAATTAAGGCACTCGATGCTAAAGTTATTTTTGGCAATGGGGTGATGGGTGGGTAGAAATGGCCTTTTAGATGGAGATGGGAACATATGCATTTTATTTGGGGGATGCTCCCTTCTGACCTAGCCAGTCAGGTAACTGGTCGAGACAACTTGGTTTTTGGTGGGTGACGCCGTCAGAGTGCATTGGATGCTAAGCCCGTAAAGTCACTGATTCGCAAGGCTGGGGGTGGAGGAGGATAGAAGTATGATTACCTTAGGAAGATTTAGATTAAACCCCTTTATCAAATTTTACTATGACTGGTAACCTCTTTTACTTATGTATGAATGATGTGTTGGAATTATTTAATTATATTTAATTCCTTTAGATGAATATTTTATAAAAAGATGTAGGAAAAATATATATTCGAAACCTGTATCGCTATGAGGTTTGATCCCGAGACCTTGAAGATCTGAATCTAAGATCTCCACCACTGCGACACAGATTTCATTGTGGTACACATATCAACATTTAGCTATTTTACGTGTAAGTAAAATAGTAGTTATGATGACGGTTTCATCGAACCGTTGTAAGTATAATTTACATTATTCAGTTGGGATCTATTGAATTAATTGTTGCTTGAACAGTATGCCACCTAATCACATTCACTGTATTAAGTCACCTAATATAGTGTAGCATTACAACTACTGCATATAGGCACTTAGGAGATTCTAATTACTGGGCTTTAGTAGCTCACCCCTTGTGGGAAATTTTTTTTCAGGATATTAAATACAGGGATACCGAAGATGAACTAAAAAGAGATTAATTTCTCTTAAATATTCCACCAGAATAGTTATCTATTTTTTTTTCTTGCGCAGCACTGGAAGACTTTACTTATTATTGTGGTCTGTAATAATAATTGTTGGATGATTGTAATTATTAAGTTTATACCTAGTTTACTTTTATTTGATATGAAATATTAATCGAATGGTTGGGACGCTTAGATAGCTCTGTAATACTATTTTCTATCTTTATTTTGTGCCCTGTAGTTGAATCCCATCAAATGATTCAGTCTAATGACATATAAATATTGTTTGGGATAAATAAAGGATTTTGAATACCTTAAATTATTGCGGGACAACCCCAGTTGGTGAAAAATTTTGGGGTGTGACATCGTGTTATTATCATCTTATTTTTATACCCAACAAATAATCCCAAATCACCCCAGGCATTTGGGTTACGAAAATCCGGGACGTGACAATTAATGTGTGTTACTTGCTTTACTTATTTTTTTTCTTATAACACACATTGAGTGTTCTTTGTTATGCTTGTGATTCTCTAAATTGTTAAAACATAAGATTGATTTTATTAGGTACAAAGTCACATTATTTTTTGTACTTGCCGAATTAAACTCTCTTCTTTGTTTATTTGTGTATATTGGGCCTAGTAAGTAGAAGTATGGAAAAAGCTACTGGTGGGACCAGCGAGAAGCCCCTAAATGATATGTTGATTATCAAAATAACCACCTTCTGGGTTAATACGATATAAGACAATAGCTACCTACCCATAAACGGGTGATAGCTGTCATACACATTAGGTTGTTAAAAAAAATGGGAGACATAAGTTGAAAATGGCTGAATTCATTTTATTTTTTCCTAATTGCAACCTATGGCCTTTGAAGAACGTTCTATCCTAACATTTATGATTTTAGTGTTTCATTGTATTTGGTTTGATGATTCTTAAAATCACACGTGCACTTAGATTATTACTTGTATAACCTAGAACATTATATGAGATTATGTTAAAAGATTTTAAAGTATTGCAAGTTCATATCTTGGTGATTGTTCAATTTGTTAATCTCTGAGAGTATAGTTAAAAATAGCATGTGAGATGATTAAGTGTGAATTAATAGTTTATTTGCTCAAACTTGGTTCACTTCCTTTGGTTTAATTTTCTTTTATGTCATTTTTTAATTTTTTTTTTATTTTTACTTTTGAGCACACAACTTAGTGAATTTTGTAGGATTTTAAACTTAATATTAGTTTGCCTTTTGGTAAATCATCGAGTGTACTAGAGAAAATATTTCTGAGTTTTTGTGATATTTCTGTGATGATGCCATGCCATGACAATAAAATAGAGACCTTGGATGTGTTTTGGGTATTTTTTATTTTAGTTATAATGTTGACGTATGTTAGTTAGGTGGATATTTTGAACGGATGGATGTATTTTTTTTTTTTTACTATGGTTGGTTAGTTGGATTATTCGCATGTTTTTTGTTGTTGCATATGTTTTCCCATTTCCCTTGTCCTTACTGATTCATGTTTTATTCTTCTCACTCCTTATTTTCTTGGTTTCATATTTGTAAATTTTATGACAAAAAAAAAGGGAGAGAAGAGTTTGAGTGTATTACTTTAAATTTAATACTTTTCACAAGGTGTTTTGTTTAAGTGGTGTGTAGGTTTACAAAGGAACATTAATCAAAGTAGAATTCACTAGTTCACATATTGAGGGAAAGTTTAGCTTGATTATGCTGCAAACATTGGGAAAGGTTGTAACTTTTTTTTTTTTTTCAAATTGTACATAGGACTATTGTTTTGTCACAAAATTGCAAAAGGGGGAGATTGTTAAGTTTATTTTTGTAATTGGCAAATTAGTAAACAAAATAATGATTTTAAACTTGTACTTTTTAGGCATTTGACTAAAATATCAAAGGTATAGGTTTGAATATTTTTTGGAAAGTTTCCTAAAGGAGGTTGGAAATATTTTAAGGAAGTTTCGTAATGCTTAAGAAGGTTAAAAATATTTTGAGAAAATTTCCTAATGTTCAAGGAAGTTGAAAAGTTTCTTAAAAGTTTTTGGAAAATCTCTTAAAAGATTTTGGAAATATGAAACTGTACAATCCTATGTAGGATTGGATTACTTGAGTGCTCTATAAATAAAAATATGCTCCCAAGGTTTCTATACTATAAAGAATGTAAGATAAAAGACGGTTACATTACTTCAAGAGTTCTCTTCTTTCCTTAGCCAAACAAGTTCACACTTTGGTGTTCATGACCTTCAAGGATTTGAAAATTAGTTTTTTGCTAGTGAGGGTGCATCCTGAACTTGAGTAAATCTTTAACACAAGAGATTGAGGGGTTCGATTGAGAACTTTGTGGTTGTAACTTTGTAACCTGATTTATATAGTGAAAGAAGATTGTGGTTATTTCTAGTTTGGATTTTTCACCTTAAATCTTTGTGTCACTTTATTTTTCCGCACTTGTTTGTTTGACTGACTGTTTGATACTAATGCTTCACATTTTTTTTTCAATTTCTTAAATGAATTAATTGATGTTTATGTTTTCGTTGACAAATTAAAAGATTTTTTTATTTTTTTTTGAAGTATTTGAACATTAAATGCCATTTTTTATTTAATGGTGAATTATTGACTTGGCTTAATATAATTTAATAATAATAATTTTAAACTAATAACTCTATTTTTTTCACATATTCAAAACTTTTATGAACTTTGGCTATTAACATGATGTTTTAGATAATTTTTTTCTTCAAGGCCATCTTATTCTTGATGAACATATATTACTAATATATGTTAGTGTTCAATTGGCACGTAACACTAATTTTTTATTATATGCTTGAGTTTTGATGTTTGTTAAAGATATTATAGTAATTTGATATTATTCAAATTTACTTATTAGTTAAATTTTAGACTCAAGACAGTTAGTCGTACATATTATATATACTCAATTTTTAAAGGTGAAAAACTTAGCTACATTAGAAATACCACACCGAAACGTGAGACTTCTGCTAGTTGTACAAATAATGTATATTCATCCATTCGATAAAGTACTATAAACATTTTTTTAGAGTATAAATATGATTTATCAAAGTATTAATTCATATATATTATTTATCAAAACATTAGTTTATAAGCTAAATTATAAAAATCACCTCTACAGTTTATCCTTGGTGTTACTTTAGTCCATCACGCTTCAATTATAACAATAAAATCTTTACACTTTTAGTCAAGTAGCAATTCGGTCCTTCAATCAACTACCAGTTACACACAACTACTAGGCTAAGGGTAAAAAGTTAATTTGGAATTATTATTTGACTGAAAATGTAAGAATTTGACTATTATAATTTTAAACGTGAGGGGCTAAAGTGACACTAAGGACGAACTATAAGTGTAATTTTTGTACTTTACCTCCACAAAATTACTTTTTTACTATCATCTAACAACTGTGTGTAACGGGCAGCTGACGAAAAGACCAAATTGTTGCTTGACCAAAAGTATAGGAATTTGACTGTTACAATTGAAATGTGAGGGACTAAAGTGATACTAAAAGTAAATTGTAGAGGTAGTTTTCACATTTTACTCTAGTTTAAATTTATATTTGTACTATTATAACAAGACAATACTAAACTAGTTACCTAAATTCCAAATTTAGTAGAATATTTCATATTTTCATCATTGCCTTTTAATTACCCATATTTACAAAAATGTGGTGGTAAATGTTCAAAAATTACCTCTTTGATAAGTGATTTTACTCATCTATTTAATAACTACATACTAATATGATTTTACTTTTATAGCCCCGATTATCTATCATTTAATGGGAGTAATTATCACACGCATCATGAGTGAATAACTTTTGTTCAAAGTATACAAAAAACTTTGCATGTGCTTAGTATGCCACTAAGATCTCCCTCCTTGAATATGAACCCACATACAAGAAAATAGTGGGAAGAATTAGTTGGAAGGGGGTAACCGATTAGGGACTCTTTGATAATCAAGTTAAAGATAAAAGAGCCCTTAAATTTTAAAGAGAGAAAGAAAGAATAGATGGTTAGTAGTTAGCAAACCGTAATTGTGCATATGCACCTGGTATTTATAGATACAAAGTTTAGAGTGGACAATGCTTGAGTTGACTATAATTCCCTACCGACTTGTCACACTTCGAAGTTCACAACCTGGGGACATGAGGACTAAACCCTAAAACCATCACAAATAAACATGCAGCAAACACTATCAGAGTGAAAGTCAAATAATGATGCTGTATTCACAATTAGAATACTCCAAAGGTCTAATAAGTGCCACAAAGGGGCTACAAAAAAATATGCCTTAAACAGGGCCCAAAACTAAAATCCAAAGTACTCAAAACATAAATAAGATAATTCAAAATCAGCCACTCTATCTCATAAGTCCATCATGAGCGTCTACCCTTGCAAGATCAACTATAGAGGGGTGAGCACTAAACCACGTGTGCTCAGTATAAAGCATATACGAATAAGTTTCTTAATCATGCAAGGTAAACAACACTTTATTGACTTTGAAATTTAGTAAACTTCTCACCAATTTCACAATATTAAAACCATATCTATAATCATCATGCCATTTTAAATTAAACACAACTTAGCCTTGAACCCGTAGTTTCATGCAAAATAATACCCATCAACTTAATCATAATGCACATTACAATATCATACTATGGGTCAAGTACTCTAAAAAGTTTGTCTGTGTTAATAGAACTAAACCCAAAATAAATCCCTAGGTCTAAGCCATGGGGTACAACTAGTCCCGTAGTCCTAAATGTACTCGTTAAATCCCCAAGCCTAAACCGTGAGGTACAACTGATCCCATAGTCCCAGATGTACTCATCAAATCCCTAAACCTCAGTCGTGGGGTATAATTGGTCCTGCAATCCCAAATGTACTGATCAAATTCTCACACCTCAATCGTGGGGTACACTTGGTCCCGCAGTCCCAAATGTACTCATCTTGCCTTAGTAGGCAAATCGGTCCCGCAGTCCCAATACTAATATATACTAGTATAAGCCGTCTATACACTTTGTAGGTTCTAACCTACTGGTTATGCTATACCACCCTACGCAGGTTTCGGGGCTTTCGACCCTTGAGCTCTAGAACCCACTCTTTATAGTACCTTAACGACCCCAATATCAAAAATCAAGTCTTTTATTTAGCATCACATCACATACATGTTAAACCCTTAAATTAGATTCCTTGTGTTCTTTCCTTTACTTTATAAGTTTTATGAAGTGTAAATATATTCCGGGCCTAAGTTTCATATTACCCCTCTATAAATATCGTTCTCATTACAACATTTATCAATCACAAGCAACCATATTCAAGAACATATGTATACATCTAGCTTGGTAGCTTGGTAAACAAAATTTTATATCAAGCAAGTCATGACAAAGAAGGATTTAAGACATAAATTTTTTGATAATTCATGAAAAATAGAAAATAAAATATTTTATATTAATTAAAAAGCCTAAAATTCTTAGAATTAACTCTAGTTTCATAAAAAACAAAATTCATAATTTATTCGTAAAACCAAATAATACAAATTCTACGAAGACTAAAAAGGTATCTGTATTTAGAACCATATAGAATAGCTCACTTTCACATTTTTTTTATAAAACCCATTTTCAATCCAAAAAAAAAAAAAAATTATGAGATTTTTACAGAAAACTCATTTATATGTCTAGTTTAACATATAAAAATTTTAAAAATTAAATCAAATTTTATTTATACTTGTTATACCAAAAATCAGACTATTGTCAGTGCAGCAACATAATCCAGACAGCCAACTCGTAATATTTTTTATAAAATAAAATATTGCTCAAAAAATTATAAATATTTTTCTGTAGACTCTCTGACATGTATAGTCTCATATGCAAAATTTTCAGAAATTAATTTAATTTCTAGGTATACATTTTATACCTAAAAGAAAACTGGTGCCATTGCAGCAAATTAAACTAAACAGTCCACTTTCACAATTTTTATAAAATTTATTTTAACTCAAAAACATATGAAATTTTTACAGAACATTAATTTGGATATTTACTCCCTTATGTAAAAATAGTGAAAATTAATTCAACTTTCAAGTATGCATTTCGTATAAAAAAAGTATGCTGGACCTAGTATAAAATTTCCAACCAAGCAGTGAAGTTTGACTATTTTTAATAAATTAATTTCAATTCCAAAAATTATGAAAGTTTTACAGAAAACTCATCTACATGTATAATTTAACATATAAAAGTGTCAAGAATTAAATCTATCTCTAAGTATGATTTTTATAGAAAAACAGTACACTCATTTTAGTGTGGAAGTTCTAGAATTTCACACAACAAAAAGAAATCAACTCATAGAACAAGCTTTCAACTCTTGCACATATACATATAATCAAAAACAACTTATTTTGCAAAACATGAAAGAAACTTAAATCTATATCCTAAACCCCTCCTACCTTACTGCACACGTAGACAATCGGTGTGTAAAAACGTTACTACCAACTCAAGTTAGTTCTTCTATCGAAAATCCGACGACCTTGCTAGAGCCACTTATGGGAGCTAAAATAAAAGATGCACCGGAAGAGACATAGGAGGATTCCCTGGTACTCTTTACACAAATTACCAAAGTCCACAGCGCCAATAGATGTATATAATTCTCTTTATAAAAATTTCAGATTTTAAGGGAAAAAATAGGAGACTAAGTGGAAAGGATTTTATATAGAGTCCCCAAAACAACGTCCCTAACAAGCTTTGCTCTTTAACCTCCCCCACATAGTCATAAGGTCAGCCACCTCAACAACCAATGAAAGAAAGCCATCTCTCTTCTCAATTAATGGAACACAATTAGCACCTCATTCCTTGACCAATGGAAAACTCACCTCCCCCCTTAACCAATGAAAATATACCTAGCATAATATGACTACATTAAATATGTATACATGCATACTAGCATATATATATACATGCATTTAAAATAATATGTCACACTAAATTTAAATTAAATAAAACATAACTAAGAACAAATAAAATTAAAAAAAATCTAAAATAAATAAAATTTATTTATCAAAAATTTCGGGTCTTGACAAACCCCACTTCTATTTTTTCTCCAAGTTTACAAGTGGCGATGTGGAGTGCATTTAGTGCGTGTGGTGTGGATTATAGTAGTGAAAGGTGCCATTCCCATCCTATCCCCTAGAATAATCATATATCCTAAAACTAATAACTTTCTAATCAAATAGTTCCAATCCAACAGTACTTTAACAATATCCTCTATACTCAAGTTTTTAAGTAGTGAATTCTGGTTAGGGTAATTATCAAGCATTCAAAAAAATGAGAGGCTGACATACTTTTGTATGTTAGTTCCGGGACATTATGTTTGAGAACTGTTGAATTATAATCTAATAGTTCATATGCATTTATATTTTTTTAATTCAAAAAAAAAATGTGAATAAATCTAATCGTCTTTGATTATTAATCAGGGAGCCCAAACACCATACCCTCGAGCATATCTCATCGCTTGGTTGGGAGATCTCTTAGACGACAATTCTTCATGGAAAACGATTCATATTGAGTTTGAGAATAACTAATTTCAATAATGATCAAGGGTGGAGCCACAACCAGCTGAGGTTGGGTGGCCGCCATACCTACTGTGACATCTTAAATTTTTATTTTTTTCAAACTACATCATTAAATTAATTTTTATTTTTTATGATTAAAATTTTAATTATGTTAATTTGGTATTATTTAAATTTTTTTTATTTTTAATTTAAATTAATTAGTAGATTAATTAAACTACTAGTATATTGATTAGATCAGGCTAAGTGAAACTGCTTATCCACATGGCTGGCTTATAGTATTATTAGGTGTGCAAATGGTTGGCTGAGTCATGTTGTGGGAATTAATGAGTGACGTGGCCATTTGTATGTACCTGCATTTGCTCTTGATAGCTTGGCTACGTGCAAAGCATGGAAAAAAAAAAAAAGGAGTGAGGTGGTGGAGAGCACTTAGCTGCTAGAATATATATGCAACATATATATATAAGTTAGAGTGAAGATCAGTAAGAAATAGAAATAGTAAGGAAAAAAATGAGGATTATCAGAAAGAGAAAAACTTAAGAAATTTGGCTAGATTGTTGAGACAAGTTATTTTATTTTGTTAGTTTAAAATTAATTCTATAGAAGGTTAAGTAAATTAAGTATGTTAAAAATGAAATGATTATGTTTTGTTTGTTAGATTTTTTTTTTTGCTTAATTATTCAATGTCTAAGTTGTGTAATTTATTTGATTTAAACTTAGGATCTAAGGATAGTCAGCAGTTACCACCTCAATACTTTCATGTTGCCAAAATATTTGCTATCCAGGTTGGTGTGTTAAACTTAAATGTAAAAGGTAATAAATGTGAATTAATAAATTTTATCTTTTTGATATTAATTATTAGTGATATTTTTGTCAATTAATTTTGTTAATAGAAATTTGAGATTATTTAGGAAAAATTAATTGTAAGAATTAATATTTTTATTTGAAGAATTATTGTGTAGAGAAATTGACTATTCATGAATTTATTATATTAACAGTAAATTATAACTATTTGTGAAGTAATAATTGTGAATTGATTATTTTTGTTGTTTTAATATTAATCAGTGAATTGTGATTATTTATGGGAAAATAATATTTATGTTGGAGAAATTATTTATATGTAAATATTTATTATTTTTATATTAGTTGGGTTGACGATAAAATGGTGATTATTTGTGGAATAATAGGTGTGGATAAACAAAAATAATAATATTATTTATTTGTGAAATAATTGTATTTGATGGATATGGGGTAATAAATATGATTTTTATTTAAGAAATTATTTGTGAGAAATATTGAAAGATTATTGTGAAAATTTATATTTTTTATAAGAAAAATTATTTGTGGTGATAACAAAAATATTAACCATCTATGAATTAATTATGTGATGGTGATTGCAATTATTTTTGAAATAACAAATATGTGCTTTGATATTTTTCTTTGGGGAATTATTTGAGCTAATAAGAAATGTTGTCTGTTTATAAATTAATTGTGTTGGTATTGAATTATGATTACCTATGAATTATGAATTGATTTTTTATACAAGGAATTATGAATTAATTGTATTGATGGTATTTTATAATTATTTATGAAATGTTAGTGTGTAGCTTGATATTTTTATTTATGTAATTATTTATTATTTGCGAATTAATTGTGGTAGTACTAAACATGATTATTTATGATTTGATAAATGTGAAATGTATCTTTATTTGAGAAAAATAACAGTAATAAATTACAATAACAAAAATAATAACTACCATTGCATAGCATGAATTGTATGCATTACACGTGCATTGAGGCTGGATGGGGTTAGGTCAAATGAGACTAAAGATGAGGTTAGATGGGGCCAAAAATTGAGGCTGGATGGGGCAAGGTTTGATGGAGTTAATGAGACATGCTAATTAAAGTCACAGTTTATAGTTGAGCGCTTAACTCATAGGCTAGATGGGGCCAACTGCATACTGCATTAACATTAAAATTATTCATCATACATACGTATCACAACACTGGCAAATGGGGCATGTGGCGATCATAATGTGATGAAATATTTTTTTACCATTGTCAAATATAGTACAATGATGTGATGAGATATTTGTATCATTGTCAGATGGAGCATAACGTGATGCTAAGAGTTGGTAATAAAACATGGTGTTTATAACGTGATGTGATATTGTTATTATTACTAAATTTAATTCTTGATTATTTGTGAGACTATTGGTTATATAATTAATTGTGGATATATATGTTATGAGATGATCAGTTAGAGTGAAATGTGATGATGAGTTTGATGCATATGTGATGAGAATCAAAAGTGACATTCAATTTTATAATAAAAATAAAAAGTAAATAATTTATTTATTTTTATTGTAAGTATAACACTTCCACTAAGTGTGTGACACTCACACCTAAATTTTAAAATTTTCAGGTCAAGTTAGGCATGGCTGCATGTGTCGGAAGGGAACTCGAGTTGTTTGTTTCTCTATTTTAATTCTAGTCATGTGTTGATTTTTGGAGTTTGTGAAAATAAACTTAGAATTACTATTTGTGAGATTTTATGTTAATGTGTACACACATATGGTGTGGTTAATAGAGATGGAGGATTTATAAGTATCCACCATATTAAAGGATTAAATTTATATCCAAAAATAGGGATTTAACACCTAAAATTTTCAAAAAAGAAAAAAAATTATTTTACCTGTATACATTCACTTAGGAAAAATTTTATATATAGGAAAAATTTTATTTAGAACGCTAGGAAAAATTTTAAGCTACAACTAAGAAAAATTTTATATTTAGAAAAAATTTTATTAAGAACATTAGGAAAAATTTTGCGCCGCACTTAGGAAAAATTCTTGGCATAATGATAGTTTCATATTTTTCAAGCTTCATGGCTAGTTAATCAACCACATTACCCACATGGTGATTAAGTCCAACCACTGTTGTCCACTTTTTCTAATATAAGTTGCTCCACTCCCAAATTCTCGTGGCTTATTGAGTGAACAGGCTTTCAATAATCAATTTTTTAAATTAGAAATTATTAGCGAATCTCCTCGATCGGACCTTGGATAAGGTAAGATTCATTAAATTAAGCTGACTTTGGTAGGTTACTCTCTATATACAATACTAGCTATATAGCTAGCTAGCATGTCACGTTCATGATCAATAATTAAACATTCTAACATTTCTTAATCTTGAGAGATTAGGTGATGACTTGCTTGGCTAATTGGATTGGAACTCACATTATAAAACAAAGACTTGGAGGTACATTTGAAAGTAAAAGAAAAAAAAGAAAAAAATACATGTATCAATTTTTTTTTTCTTTTTGGTTTTTGATTTGTAAAAAAAGTCCGACTACACGTAAGAGGAGATGTCTCAATCTTAAAGCCTCAACCTTAATACTTAAATTTTAAGGTTAAAGTCTCTCCTCTTATGTTTAGCAGAATTTTTTTTTATATGGTATTGGAGCGGATTTTTAACCGAATCTCGCTATAGTTTACGTTATACTTATGTCCATGCAAGTCATAATAAAAGTTATTCTCCCATATAACAGATGAAATTCCCTTACTTTAATACCTAACTTCTAAGATTGAGATCCCTCCTCTTATGTATAATTAGACTTCCTTACATGGTATTAAAGTTGGTTTTCAACTGGGCCTCATCGAAATCTACGCTGTACCTATATCTGTGCAAGCCAACATAAGGGGACTGTTAGAAGTTATCCCGCACCGATCCATGAGAAAAGTTATTCTCCTTATACAAGAAATGAACCCCCTCCTCTCATGTGTAAATCTTTACATGGTTGACATAATTTACTCGTTCGAATGATTTTGATTAGAAAAATTGTCAAAAATTGGTAAAAGTTAGAAAAAGCTAACAAAGATTTATAAAATTCAGAATTTCAAAATAAAAGTACAGAAAACAAGAATGCCAAAAGTTGATAAAAATTTATCTTTATTTGCGTACCAAACAACCCCTTTAAGTGAGAACCATAAAGCAAATTTATGGAATCCCTACTTTCCAATGGAGAAGAATAAACTATTTTCTATGTTTGCCCAATTGCACCATGTACCTATACCCTAATTCCCATGTCGTTTATACCCTTTCTTTTTGGTGTGAATCAACTATCAAAGCATATTTGCAATAGAAAATCATATAAATTAACATTTAGCGCAAAGCGCTTTCATTAAATGTGCCACATTAGGGCATTGATGTTCCTTTTGATGAGATTCCATTAAAAAATTAATTTATCTAGTCTATTCCTTATATAAATATATATTAAAATTTTTATTTTGTTAGAAAATAAAAAAAATTTACAATAATAGGGTAACGGCAATTGTATAATAAAGTCATACTTTGGGTGAGTTTGGAGTAAGATAAAGTGAGATAAATTGAGAGTTCGTAATGCGTGTAGTGAAAAAAAAAGTTGACATAATATAAAGTTAACAGAGATTTATAGAGTTTTTTGGAATTTGTTTGTAAACCAAACAGAGCCTTTTATTAATAGATTATTACTTTTAAAGTGATTAATCCACAAACTTATTACATTATTCTGGATTTAACGACTATTTCTGAATGTATATTACTCTTAATATATATATATACACTACAAATTACGAGTATCTAAAGACATGAAAAAATAATTTGTATTAAACATTATTTAATAAATGTTTAAAATTTTATTAGTTATTTCAAATATTATCAAACTTTAAAAAATATTAGTTTAATTAAAAATTTTTATAAAAAGATTTTCAAAAAATATTGAAAGAGTGAGATAGTGTTTTTTTACGTGAAGTAACCGGAAAAGTATTTAAGACCCGCTTGGAAATTTTGTACATAAATCAGCTAAAAGTTGTAAAGTTAGTATTTAGCAAAACGTCAACTTTTGTAGTGTTTTTGTTCTGCAACAATAATTTGCTCAACTCAAAAGTTACCAAAATTTTTATCAAATACACAAAAGTTATCAAAAGTTATAAAAAAATTTACCAAAAAAAAGTTGCAAAAAAATATTACTTACTTCATCAAACACACTAAAAATTACAACTAGTAACTTTTAGTTAAAAAAATACCAAAAATTGCAAAAAGTTATGCTTTCAAATGCCCCTTAAAGTGAAAAAAAAATTCTAACAATTAAATAAATTCAACCATTGAAGATATTCTTAATTAAAATTTTTAAACTTTTTTATTGTATAGATTACACAGATATCCAACTCGAAAGTTGCTTCCTCACTAGCAAGCTTCGGTGAGAAACAACTCAGACAAGTCCCGATAAGGGGAATCCCGGTAGTTACGGAAAGGGCACAACTTGGGAAATTTAATCTAAACAACAGTATCCTCCTTCAGCCAATGTATAAAATAAGCAATTATTCTCCGCCCCGGTTTGTACGAGAGCAGTCTTTGAAAGCTCTTATACAATTAAAATATATCAATATTACAACTAAACTCAAGAATTTAAATTTATTATATTTTAAATAATTAAATTTATTCAATGACTAGTATTATTTCTTCTTCTTTTCATTATGATTATTTTTTCAGTCATTTCATATAAAAATACAATCTTGTGCTCTTTCTATAATTTTTAATATCATTTATAAAATTTTTTTAAAATATCATTTATAAAAGTTTTTTTAAATTAATATTTTAAAAAGTATGATGATATTTGTAATAAATAAGATTTATTAAACACTGTACCAATACTTATTAGATCAAGTCGACTAAGGATTTTTATTTAAAAAAGAAATATTTGCACTTTATTTTCTTAAAAAATTTCTTAGAAAATGAACATTTAAATTAAAATTTAATTTTAGTATATATAAAACTTAAAAATTTAGATACATATACTTTTATACTTTTTATATCATCTTTATAATAAAAAAACTCAAGAATTTAAATTTGAAATATTTTTAATCATTGAATTTGTTTAATGACCAATATTATTTTTTTTCCTCTCTACTTTAATTGTCTTTTCACTCACTTAACATGTAGCTCAAGAATTTGAATTTAAGATATTTTTAACCTTCAAATTCATTTATTTCATCCTATACTTTTGTTAATACTATATTCTACATTTGAAATATTTTCAAACCCTTAAACAGGTTAAAACTTTGACTATTTAATTGATTGATTTTTTTTTTCTAAAATTGGATTAATGTGTGTTTAAGTTATAGTAATATGCATAACTCATAATTTTTTAATTAGTGATTTTTATTTTTACAAGTTATTTTTATAACTTTTCATGTAAATTTGATTTTGGTTAAAATATATCTGAGTCATAATTATATTATCTCTACTCTTTTTTGAATAATGATATTATTTTTACAGCTTTTTATATAAATTTATTTTAAAAATTTACATTTAAACTCTTTGCCGACCAAATTATGTTTTCGTGCCTTCCGAAATGAGCAATTCCTAGTGATTCCTATAAATGATATAAATGATGTCTTAATAAATAAATTTATGTAATACTCTACCAAATAAACCAAATAATTGCTTTTTGTAATAATAGATATCATACAAATTTTTGCAATACTATATCAAATTATAATTTTTTCTATTTGGATAATAGTAAATAATTAAAATGAAACGAAACGCATGTTTTTTCCTTGTTTGATATTTGACTTTAGAAAAGTCTCTATTTTCAAAAATATATTTTCAGAATGTGTTTTGAAAACTAATTTGTAGTTAAAAAAAAGTGTCATATACAAAATTTAATTTTAAAAAAGTGAATAACAAAAAAGTGAATAAAAATGAAAATAAAGTATAAATATGTAATCTAATATTAATATGAAAAAAATAAAAAAAATTAATTTCAAAACTACTGAAAATACCGTTCTCAGAATTTTGATTTATTTGCTATTGATCTATGAAAATACGTCCATAAACCAAGATAACCAAAATGCAATTGTAGAAAACGAAACCAATTGTTTCTAAAATTAACAACGAAATAGGTCCAACAACATGTTTTGCATTTAGAAATTCAAAATCCAAATCTAACATGTTGCCTAACAGCATAGTTTGAAAAGCAAAACTACGACAAGTTTAGTTCTCGTATGACAAAAATTTCAGTTTTGTTTTTTATTTTTTTAAATTAAACATGAAAATTTGTTTAATAAATTTATTTTCACTTTTCGAAAAAAATGAAAGTTATTTTTAAAATTTTTAAGAATTATAAAAACATAAAAACTGTATTTTTTCAAGTTTACATTTTCATCCACAAACACTATTAGTCACAACTATTACTCACTTTTGACCAACAACATTTGCTAGTCGCCTCTAGCCAAGTTGATCGCTACTGTCTGCCATCACTTCCAACAGCAGTCGTCGCCGCCCTCTACTCACTTTCGATCACTGCTAACTGCCGCCATTCTTGCCTGCTTACCCCTTACCAACCACCAATCATCACTGGTCGCAATCCACTTCCAACCATCACTGGTCGTCATCCACTTCCAACCATCACCACTGGATGGCCACCACCTATGCCATCGTCTGCCATCCATCACCGCCAAACTTTAACGACTATCACCTACCTTCGATTACTGTTGGTCAACCATCACTCACTTTTGACTACCGCCTATCACCCGCCACCACTATCGTTGTCACCCCTTGCCCACTAACTATAAATTCCTATTATGCTAGTGTCTATTGTGTTTAAAAAAAATAATAATAAACTTCGTAAAACCTAGATAGAATGAAGATGAAAGATTGATCAAGGCTAGTATTAGATTTTATGTCCTTAAGATAAATTTTGCTATTTAGATTTCTTAGACATTTGCGTCCCAGGATACAATGATCAGACGCAAGTACAAGGAGCACAACAATGTATTTACATAATGAACAAAAACAATATTTTGTACTCTCAAAATTTTCAAATGCAATAATGTGTGAAGAAAACAAAACTTGAATATAGGAATCGACGAAAAAGATATCTAATGCGAAGGGATGAACTTTATAGAGATAAGTGCTTTTTAGGAAAGACACGGTGGAACAGCTACTTCCATTCACAAACGTGTACATCTGTTCTTTGCACTTGAATAGACGTGCCTGGAGAAGAAACCCTATTCAAAACGATGTAGTTTTGAATATTAAAACTACTTATTAAAATTACGTCATTTTAATAAATTCCTTTTTATTAGAATATAAGAATACTTATTCAAATATGTCACTTTAGAGCCATTTTTTTTTATTCATCACTTACGCATTTTGAGTAAATGAATATACCACGTTAATCTCTTAATAGAGTAAAACGTGCCTATATAAATTAATGACCCAATTGAATAGTGGGCCACACTTTTATTTGGCTCTCAAAATGGACCAAATTATCATTTTGTCTAACACTAGCAACCATCGCTAGCCGTCGCCGCCGCCTTTGACCACTACCCACTTCCAACGACCACCACCACTATCGGTTTCTCGCCATCCATCTCTGACCACCACCACCACCACCACCCACCGAGGGCTATTGCCTCCTCCAACTACTATTAGCCAACTACGACCCACCTCCGACTACTACCATCACTAACCGCTAATGGCTGTCGCCTACCTCCAACTATCATTGGTGAATCGCCACTCACCTCTGATAACCGCCTACCACCAACAACATCCAATCACTGTCGCCCATCGCCACCCACTCTTCCAATAAAATAACTATTAGCCAATGACAATTGTTACCCAATACATTTTCAAGTTTTGTTTTGTTTTGTTTTATGTCCTTTTCTTTTTTTTTTTTTTTTTTTTTTACTATGAAAGTGAAAACTAAAATTCAAAATCTAAATACAAAATAGAAAACTGACTGAAAATTTACAATTTTGTCAAACGGAGTCTTGCCCTTTTTTTGTCGTGTGTATATATATAGATATATATTATATCACCTTTGCTTAGTCAAAATTAAGGGCACTTAAAATTAAAAAAAAAATCTTTTTTTGCATTTAAATTAATATACCATGTTTGGGGATTAGAAACTCAAATTCCAAATTCAAGGCATACATTTCATGTTGCCAAACAAGATTTCAAAACACAAAATTGCTTGGAATTCTTCTTTTTCTACATTTTATATCATCTTGGCTTATTATGAAATTAAGAGTATTTAGGAACATGCCTTGCAAACAAATGTGTTTGAATATTTCAGATGTTTGTAATATCTCATATGTGTCACCTTCATTTGTTGTAGATTGAGTGCATTTTAGGAATAACCCTTCTGGCACACATCCAGATTCTATTACAATGTTATTAATTTAAGGCTATGTTTGGATAATTAGAGATTTTAAATTAATGTATTTAAAATTAATTGTATTAAAATATAAGTGATAAAGTTAATTTATGTAATAATTACTAACGAATACTATCAAAGTAGTGATGCTACTATTTTCTAAAATGGTTATTATGAATTAATCATTTTAAATAATAATTTTTTTGTGATGATTTCAAATCCCTTATAAAATTATCATATATTAAATCATTTAAATATATGATAAAATTCTTGTCTAAATTAACAAAATTATAATATTTAAATAATTCTCTTTAAATAATTAGTATCAAATTCATAAATACAAGTGCTACCTAAAAGATTTTTAACTTCCTTAATTACAAGTTTTATTATATTCAACACATTACCGTATAAATGAAATGCATGTTTACTATGAATTCCTTCTTTCTGGAGGGTGCGTTTTGGAACATAAGGTGGAAACTTTAACTACCGAATGGTAGTTTTTTGGCTTTTTTAAATAATCAAATTTACCTTTTTGCATTTTATACTTTTTTTTTAAACATTAAAGGAAAAATTGTCAAATTAACAAAAAATTAAAAATCTGGCTACTAAGGTCCTGTTTGATAACGTTTTTGTTTTCTATTTTTCTGTTTATATTTTAAAAATTTTGTAAACTGGTAATAAAAGCATATTTGTTAAATCTGTTTATATTTTTTATTTCCAAAAAAATGAAAATTTAAATAAAAAAACTTAAACAAAAAAAGTGTTTTTGCTATGTTTTTTTTACTGCTGCAAACATTTTATCAATTTTAACACTTTGTTCATTTTTGTTGCATTATAATAAAATGAATTATTTTATTCAAATATTTTATTAAACTAAAATCATTTTAATAAATAAATATTAATTAAATTACCCAAACCTAATTTAATATATAATATATTTTATTAATTTATTTTAATAAATAATAAATTAATTAATTAATTAAATTTAATTCTATAATTAATTTTAATTAATACATTTAATTAATATGAAAATATTTTATTAAATTATTTTTAATCAATAATAAAGTAAAATTAATTAATTTAATTATTAAATTAAATTAATTAATATGAAAATATTTTATTAAATTATTATTAATAAATTAATTAATGTTAATTATATTTTATTAAATATCATAATTAAATTGTTGAAATTATTAAAAATATATATTATTAAATTATTTTAATAGATAATATAATTAAATTATAAATAATATATTTTATATTTACTAAAAATTGTATTTTATTCAAATATTTTAATATAATTAAATTATAATTGATATATTATTATATTTATTAAATTATATGATTTTTAATAATTAATTAAATTAAATGAATCTTAAAATAATATGAAATGTATTTTTTTAAATTCAATTAATTTTTAAGAAAGTAACAAAATTAAATATTTTATTAATATAAAAAATTAATAATTATAAACAAAACTGCATTTTCAAATGCAGTTTCAGTTTTCATTTCAAAGAAAAAACCATAATGGAAAAAAAAAAACAGAAAATATAAATACATAAACATAAATAGAAAAATGATAGTGTTTTCAGATGACCCCTAAAAAATTAGATTTTTTTTCCTTTTCACATACAAAAAAGTTAGCTAGTAGTCACTTACCAAAAAGTTATTTTTTTTCTTCCCAAACTCAACTTTAAACGGGTCTTCCCACTACGTAATAAATTTACAAGTTTTAGAATTTTATTGTGTGTTCATTAAAAAGTTTCAATTGGTCACGTTTGGCCGTTAGGTAATTGCAAGCAGTAGAAAATGGTATTAATAAATTTTAGGCAACAACTGCATATTCTTTTTGCAACCGCTTATGGTGATCGCTGAGTTGGGAATCGCTACTAATCCGCAGCAGGCCTATTTGCGACAAAAAGACTCAAGTGACTACTTAGATTACTAGCGACCGCTTTCATGACCAAGTTTGGCGGTCGCTAATAGTCTAATCATAGTCGGGCAGATGCCTCTTTTTTTCCTTTCCCAGCTTTTTTTCCTTCCCCAGTTCTTTTGGCCCTCCCCTTCTCTTTCTTCTCTCGTCTGTTCCAACCCTCTCTCCTCTCCCTTCTGCTAGTGATCGCCCTTCCCGCCTGTTGGAAACACCACACTGCCACTGCCGCCTGTTAGATTATTTTAATGATCTAATTATGTGGCCCATATGATTTTGGGCTGGTTTTAATGAGAGTGGCCCAATTTGATGGTGATTGGGCCTTAAGGCAAATTAAGAACCAGAAAAGGGTTTTTATTTGAAAGACCCTTCCCTCTCCCTTCAATAACTAATAGAAAAGAGCAGTTACAAAGAAGAACTTCTGCCATTATTGAATTCTTCTTGACCATTAAAGAAGAGAGAAAGGAAGAAGGAAGAGAGGAAGAAATAATAAAGAAAAATCAAGAAGGCATGGATCAAGGTAAGTTCTTGATTTCTCTAAAAAGTTTTATGAACAAAACTTTACAAGGATGATACAAAATTGTTGAAAGATCCATACATACAATTTAGTTGAAATTTACAATTGGTATCAGAGCATGGTTTCAGCATTTTTGATAAATCCGTGTAAAGAAAATCAGGGAATGCATTATTCTCTGTGATATTCTGTTTTGTTACCGAAATGTTTCTGTTTCGAAATTATATATGCATGTTTCTGTATGTCGTGTATGCCATGTTCATTATATATGCTGTGTATGTTCATTACCGAAATATATATGCATATTCTGTGGCCGAATGGTTTCGGATGATGATGTATGCGGCAATGGTATATGATGTATACCGAAGTTTGACCGTGTGCCACACATTGTTGACCGAAAACATGGATGATTTGAAAGTCTCGGTGAAAGGCTTGCCCAGAATTGCCTTTGAAAGTTTTGGGCGTACAAATGCGGTAATTGTTGTTGCTGGTCTCGGTATGATGCATGTTGAAAGTTTTGCCAAATAACATATGTTGATTTCTTTAATTCTGTGAACAAATTGGTTCCCCTCAATTTTGCTGCAAAATTTGATTGGTTTAAGTATGTGGCCAAAATTTTGACTAACATATATATATATGAATTGATATATATAATGAATGAATGCCATGAATTGATATGCATGCTACCATGAATTAAAATGCCGTGTGTTGGCTTCTTTTGGCCGAAGCCTGCCATGTGATGATATATATGTATATGCATGCCGTTTGATTTCCTTTATTCAAGAATGTTTTGAATTGAAATTTGGAAAAACTTACGTAGAGTTTTGTATGGTATAATTAATTATCATGGAATTTTATTATTGATATTATCATCTCAATTTTTTGTTTTTAAATTTTAGAGATAATAAAATGTATATAGCATGAGGGCTTGTTAGTCACCAAAGTGACCTAGCTAAAGGATTAATTAGACATTTTAATTCATGCACATTTCAATTGTTTATATTTATGTGATGCTATTAAATGACATAAAAGTTGAAATTAAACAATTGAGATCATTAGTTATATTGCTAGGAGGTCACCCAAAGGTGGACCATTGCTTATAATTAATGACATTAAAGAAACATATCAACATCTTAGTTAATATGATTGTATATCCAAAGATAACATGAATATTAATTTTAGTATGTTTGATTGTTTATTAAAAGTTATTTAAATTAGCATTATTATTGTTTAAAATTATGTATTCAAGTATCACCAAAAGGTGAACTTAAATATATATTCAAAGTTTATTACTTATTTGAATCCATTATGATTACTCAAAGCATTAACGTGTGATCTTGTATAACGTTTGTAGCTTCTACTAATTTGTTCGGTTTGAGCAATGGACTGGTCAAGTTCAATGGGCTGAACTATGTGGATTGGTCTGAGCAAATCCAGTTTCAACTGGGTATTATAGGCTTGGACGTAGCTATAGTTTCAGATGAAAAGCCTGCAGCCATTACTGAGGCCAGTATAGAAGATGAAAAATCTTTTTACGAGGCTTGGGAGCATTATAACAGGCTGAGCTTGAGCTTGATGCGGATGACGATGGCTGAAAATGTTAAGCCATCAATGCCTAAAACGGACAATGCAAGGGAATTTATGAAGAAAATTAAAGAGTACTCTCAATCGGACATAGCTGACAAGTCCATTGTGTGGAGCCTGATGAGTGAACTGACGACCAAGAAGTTTGATTGGTCACAACCCATTCATGATCATGTGACAAGCATGGGAAATCTAGCAGCAAAATTGAAATCGATGGGTATGGATGTGAGTGAGTCATTCCTAGTTCAGTTTATCATCAACTCACTCCCTCCTGAATTTGGCCAGTTCCAGGTGAACTACAACACCCTTAAGGAAAAATGGAACCTTCAAGAAATTAAGGCCATGTTGGTTCAGGAGAAGGGGAGGTTAAAGAAGATAAAGGAACACTCTGTCCATCTCACGGTTCATGATGGAGCTAGTAGCAGCAAGGCTAAACCAGGTAAGAAGGACAAGAAAAAAAGAAAAGCCCCAATGAAGGTCAGTCATGGCCATATTCATAAGGGGCATAAGTGTTTTTTCTGCAAGAAGGCTGGGCACTTTAAAAAGGATTGCCCGAAAAGAAAGGCTTGGTTCGAAAAGAAAGGTATTTATTATGTTTCTGTTTGTTTCGAATCAAACCTTATTGAAGTTCCTAATAATACCTGGTGGTTAGATTCAGGTGCAAGGGATTCCTTTCGATCCAGCTCATAAACGGAACCGAAAGGTACTTGTTCATGGGGAACAGAATGAAGGCACGAATAGAAGGGATTGGGACGTATAGGTTGATCTTGGACACTGGATGTCATTTGGATCTTGAAAGTGTCTCTATGTTCCTAATTGTGCTAGAAATTTAGTTTCTGTAGGAAAGTTGGATGATGTTAATGTTCATTTTAAGATTGGAAATGGTACATTTTCTTTGTTTAGACATAAGTACTATTATGGTTCTGTTGCTTTAATGGATGGTCTTTATCATTTCAATCTTGATGTTGATTATGCTGAATCCCTATTTCATGTTGAACATAGTGTAGGAAGTAAACGTAGTGCACTTAATGAAAATTCTGCTTACTTGTGGCATCAAAGATTAGGACATATATCCAAGGAAAGAATGCTGAGGTTAGTGAAAAATGAAATCCTTCCTCAATTAGATTTCACTGACATGGATATATGTATGGACTGTATTAAAGGTAAACATACTAAACACATAGTAAAGAAAGTAGCCACAAGAAGTACCCAACTCCTTGAATTAATACACACTGATATATGTGGTCCTTTTGATGCTCCATCTTGGGGTAGAGAAAAATATTTTATTACTTTTATAGATGATTTCTCACGTTATGGATATATATATCTACTGCATGAAAAATCTCAATTCGTGGACATCCTTAAGGTGTTCATTAATGAGGTAGAAAGACAGTTAGATAGAAAAGTAAAGATTGTGAGATCAGATAGAGGTGGTGAGTATTATGGAAAATTTAATGAAAGTGGACAATGTCCGGGTCCATTTGCAAAGTTTCTTGAAAGTCGAGGCATATGTGCACAATACAAAATGCCTAATACACCACAACAAAACGGTGTAGCTGAAAGGCGAAATTGTACTCTTATGGACATGGTTAGGAGTATGTTAAGTTATAGCACTGTACCTTTATCCTTATGGATGCATGCATTAAAGACTGCTGCATATTTACTTAACAGGGTTCCTAGTAAGACAGTTCCCAAAACTCCTTATGAATTGTGGACAGGAAGGAAACCCAGCTTGAGGCACCTTTACGTTTGGGGTTGCCCGGCAGAAGTAAGGGTATATAATCCACATGAAAAGAAGCTTGATGCAAGAACCGTTAGTGGTTATTTCATCGGCTATCCCGAAAAGTCAAAAGGGTACATATTTTACTGTCCTAACCATAGTACGAGAATAGTTGAGACTGGTAATGCTCGTTTCATTGAGAATGGCCAGTTCAGTAGGAGTGGACAACCACGAAATGTGGATATGCAAGAAATTCAAGTAGAAACAACTACACCTAGTATTTCTCCTCAAGTTGTTGTCCCTATTGTTGTGACACGATCAAACAACATGCCGGAACAACAAATTAATATTCCAAACCCACAAGATGAACATGTAGGTGATGAGCTAGTTAATGATGTGCAAGTCGTGAATGAGCAAGTAGTAGACGAAACACAAGAAATAGCATTGCGAAGGTCTGTAAGGCAGAAAAGACCAGCTATTTCAGATGATTATGTGGTCTACTCACTTGAACATGAATGTGACTTAAGCATTGATGAGGATCCAGTCTCGTTCAAACAAGCCATGAAATGTAGCAATTCTGAAAAATGGTTCAATGCTATGAAAGAAGAGTTGAAATCTATGGATGATAATGAAGTCTGGGAGCTAGTTGAGTTGCCTAAAGGATCAAAACGAGTCGGTTGTAAATGGGTCTTTAAGACCAAACGAGACTTGAAAGGCAATATCGAAAGGTATAAGCCAGACTTGTCGCCAAAGGTTACACTCAAAAGGATGGCATTGATTATAAAGAAACCTTCTCTCCAGTTTCAAAGAAGGATTCCTTGAGGATTGTTATGGCTTTGGTGGCTCATTATGATTTAGAGCTTCACCAAATAGACGTAAAGACAGCCTTTCTGAATGGTGACTTAGAAGAAGATGTTTATATGGACCAACCAGAAGTGTTCTTGACTACAGGAAAAGAAAATTTGGTGTGTAAGTTAAGGAGTCAATATATGGACTGAAACAAGCTTCCCGATAGTGGTACCTTAAGTTCAATAATACCATTATGTCATATGGCTTTATAGACAACACCGTTGATCGGTGCATCTACATGAAGACCAGTGGGAGCAAGTTCATTATTTTAGTCTTATATGTTGACGATATTCTTCTTGCTGCTAATGATGTTGGCTTGTTACATGATGTAAAGAAATTTCTCTCTAAGAACTTCGAAATGAAAGATATGGGTGAGGCATCCTATGTGATAGGAATAGAAATATTCCGTGATAGATCACAAAGATAGATCACAAAGACTGTTAGGATTGTCTCAGAAAGGCTATATCAATAAAGTGCTAGAAAGATTTAGAATGGAAAAATGCTCCGCAGGTATAGTTCCAATTCAAAAAGGGGGATAAATTTAGTGAAATGCAATGTCCTAAGAATGATTTGGAACGAAAGGCAATGGAATCTATTCCCTACGCATCAGTGGTTGGGAGCTTGATGTATGCTCAGACATGCACTCGGCCAGATATCAGCTTTGCCATTGGAATGTTAGGCCGATATCAAAGCAATCCTAGAATGAACCACTAGAAAGCTGCAAAGAAAGTCCTTAGGTATTTACAAGGCACCAAGGATTACATGCTCACATACAGAAGATCATGTCACCTCGAAGTGGTTGGCTACTTAGATTCAGACTATGCTGGATGTGTGGATTTGAGAAAATCCACATTTGGCTATATGTTCTTGTTAGCTGAAGGAGCAGTTTCACGGAAGAGTGGAAAGTAGTCTGTCATTGCTACTTCCACTATGGAGGCAGAATTTGTGGCATGCTTTGAGGCCACTGTTCATGCATCGTGGTTGCGGAACTTTGTCTTAGGGCTTAGGATTGTTGACAGTATAGCTAAGCCGTTAAGAATTTACTGTGATAATTCCGCAGCAGTTTTCTTCTCTAAGAACGATAGGTACTCAAAGGGTGCAAAACACATGGATTTGAAGTACTTATCTGTTAAAGAAGAAGTGCAGAAGCAAAAAGTGTTGATTGAGCATATTGGTACTGATTTGATGATAGCGGATCCGTTAACTAAAGGATTGTCACGCAAAACATTTACTGGTCATGTTGAACGGATGGGTATTATGAATAAGTCCTTATTAACATAATGGTATAATGTATATATATATACATATAATTGTCTTGCTCATATTATTGTAACACTTATGAATTCAATTAAAGCTATGTTTCTGCTTGTTTAATTGTTGTCCACATTATGTTGTATACATGCATTGTTTTAGTGTGATAACTTGTTATATCTTTAAAAGTTAATAAAGTTAAGGATTACAGTATCCCTTACTTAAAACTGTTCTGAATTAATTCGATTATGTGATACATGGAAGGAATCATGTTGTTAAATAACCTGTGACCGCCATGATCCAATCTTTTAATTCAGTTAAGGATGATGACTTAAAAGGTTCAATGTAAATTGCGCATTTATAGTTTGTTGTTGAATCACCAAGTCATAACATGGGCCAAGTGGGAGATTGTTAGATTATTTTAATGATCTAATTATGTGGCCCATGTGATTTTGGGCTGGTTTTAATGAGAGTGGCCCAATTTGATGGTGATTGGGCCTTAAGGCAAATTAAGAACCAGAAAAGGGTTTTTATTTGAAAGACCCTTCCCTCTCCCTTCAATAACTAATAGAAAAGAGCAGTTACAAAGAAGAACTTCTGCCATTATTGAATTCTTCTTGACCATTAAAGAAGAGAGAAAGGAAGAAGGAAGAGAGGAAGAAATACTAAAGAAAAATCAAGAAGGCATGGATCAAGGTAAGTTCTTGATTTCTCTAAAAAGTTTTATGAACAAAACTTTACAAGGATGATACAAAATTGTTGAAAGATCCATACATACAATTTAATTGAAATTTACACCACCTTCTCCCACCGCTGGTACAGCTTTCTCTCTCTCTTTCTCTCTATGTACACACACACACACACACACATACACTGATAAGAGCTTACTTTTTTTTTTGTTTTTTGGTTTATTTTTTTAGTTTTTCTAGATCTACTTTTCCATTCCTCTCAATCTTCAGGTATATTCTTGATTTTTGTTGTTTCTTTTTAATTTGTTAGCACAAATTTAGTCATGCCTTTTCTGAAATATCTTGTAAGTTTATTGAAATAAGTTTGCGTTGAAATATGTTGTTAGTTTGTTGAAAAATTTTGGGTTTTGTTGTTTGAGATTTGAAACTATATATATATATATATATATATATATATATATATATATATATATATTTGTGTATATACTGTTGGAATGTTGAATTATTGGAAGGTTAAATTTTTTTTTTTGGAATGTAATTCTATTTTTTTTAATTTTTGGCAAGACTAGTTTTTTTTTTTTTTTAATTTTGGAGCACTGGTTTTTTTTTTTTTTTGCAGAATTTTTTAAAAAATTTTTGCAGTACTGTTTTTTTCTTCTTGTTATTGGTTTGTTTTTTGTCCATATAAATTGTTTCGAATATATTTTGTTTAATTTGTTGGAAGTATGTTGGAATGTTTGAAATATTAGGAATGTTGGAATGTTTGAAATGTTGTAAATGTTGGAATATTGTTGGAGGTATGTTGAAAATGTTTTGTTTGGTGTTTTATAATAGTATTAAGATTAATATAAAAATAATAATAATAAAATATTGAATTAGTTTAATTAATAAAAATATTATTATTATTTAAAATATTAAATAATGAATTGATTAATAGTATAATAACCAAATAAATTAATTAAGGTTACATAAGTTAAATTAAATTATAATATTCATAATATTAAATAATAATATTAAAAATAATAAAAATAGGTAAATAATAATATTAAATTAATAATATTCAGTTAATAAAATATTATTATCAGTTAAAATATTAAATAACAAAGTATAATATTGATAATATAATTAAATTACTTTAAATTAAATTACTTGGATTAATATCATAATGGCTATATTAAATTAGTTAAACTATTAGAAATATTATTATTATTATTTAAAATATTAAATAATATTTTGATTAATAGCATAATAACCAAATAAGTTAATTAATGTTACATTAGTTAATGATATTTATAATATTAAATAATAATATTAAAAATATTAAAATTAGGTAAATAATTATATTAAGTAAATAGTATTAATTTAATAAAATATTACTATTAGTTAAAATATTAAATAATGAATTATAATATTGATAATATAATTAATTTACTTTAAATTAAATTAGTTGGATTAATATCGTAATAGCTATATTAAATTAGTTAAATTATAAAAAATGTTATTATTATTTAAAATATTAAGTGATGATTTGATTAATTGTATAATAACCAAATAATGATTTATTAATTTATTTGCTATTAATTTATTTGTTGTTAATTAATTTAGTTGCTGTTAATTAATTTATTTTGTGTCATATTTTTTTGTTGTTGTAGATTCTTTTTTTGAGTGTTAACTTTTTAAACTTTTTAAATAGTAATAGTTAAATTGATAATAATATACAAATCTTTAATCTTACTTAGACCCAATTCAATATCTTTCTTGGACCAAATTCAATCTAATATTAATAATAGTTAGAAAATTAGGTAAAATAATATTATAATATCATAATTAGTTAATTAGTAGTGGTTAATTAATAATATTTAATTAGTTAAATTCATAACTAATATATAAAGTCCTAATATTACTTGGGCCAATCTAATATTGTGCTTGGGTCTAATCTAATCTAACATTAATATAGGGGTTTTCGGAAGCTGGTCACTATTTATAGACTTATAAGGCTTTTAGTCATACCAAAAAACTTGTTTGTGAATAAGTCACACTTGCAACAAAAAGATAAAAAAGGACATCACGCGTTTTTCACTATATTTCAAAATTATCAATTTTATCCGAAAATAGTGCACACCTCACTCATAACTTCCGTGACTTTCCATCTTTTTTACAAAGCAAGCAAAACTGATTTTTGGAACAAAATCAAAACTGTTTAGGAAAAACCTAAATCGATCATCATTCTTAAGTATCTTTATTTTTTTATTTTGAAATAGTACCGGTACTATTTTGAAGATAGCTCAAAATGCTGATCGATCCCATGGATTTCTCTTGCCTTGAAAACTCGTCATTTGCTTATAATTCATGGTATTGTTTTGTACTAGTACTATTTTCATACTGCCATAAAAAACATCAATCGATACATAACACAAACCAACCAAACGAGCCAATATCATCATATTTTTGAAACAGTACCGGTACTATTTTGAAATAGCTCAAAACGCCGATCGGCCCCATAGATTTGTTTTACCATGAAAACTCGTCGTCTGCTTATAATTCATATTACTGTTTTGAAATAGTACTGGTATTGTTTTTATACTGCCATAAAAATATCAATCGATACATAACACAAACCAACCATATGAGCCAATATCATCATATTTTTTGAAACAGTACCAGTACTGTTTTGAAGATAGCTCAAAACGTGGATCGGCCCCATAGATTTCTCTTATCCTTAAAACTCGTCATCTGCTTAAAATTCATGGTGCTTTTTTGAAAACAGTACCGGTACTGTTTTGTACCGATACTATTTTCATACTGTCATAAAAAATATCAATCGATACGTAACATAAACTAACCATACGAGCCAACATCATCATATTTTTTGAAATAGTACCGGTACTGTTTTGAAGATAGCTCAAAATGCCGATTAGCCCCATGGATTTCTCTTACCCTTAAAACTCGTCATCTGCTTATAATTTATGGTGCTGTTTTGAAAATAGTACATGTACTGTTTACTGTTTTCATATTGTCATAAAAAATATCAAATGATACATAATACAAACCAACCATACGAGCCAACATCATCATATTTTTTGAAACAGTACCGGTACTGTTTTAAAGATAGCTTAAAATGCTGATCGGCAAAATCAATCCATGAAAAAGATAAACCAAATAAGCTCTATCTTCTTCATTTCTTCACGACTAAAACTATAAACAATGAAATTGAAAACAAAGAAGGAAAAAAAATGGAAGAAGCGTGATTCTCGGTGAATCATATCTTCACGTGATTCTTGGAAATAACTTGTGTAACTTAATTATAGAAATAAAGGGTATTATTGGTATATTAGAAACTATATTTAAAACAAACTCGTGGGACCCACTAAAAAATGTGACCTAATCACAAAGCTTTCTACACAAATATGACTTAAAATCAATACTTTTTTTTTGGAGTAACTAATAAGTTTAAAAGATTGCAAAGTATGACTTAAAACACAATTTTCTATTAATAATAGTTATAAAATTAGGTAAAATAATAATATTATAATATCATATTTAGTTAATTAGTAATAGCTAATTAATAATATTTAATTAGTTAAATTCATAACTGATATACAACCCCTAATCTTACTTAAGTCTAATCCAATATCGTATTTGGGCCCAATCCAATATAATATTAATAATAATTAGAAAATTAGGTAAAATAATAATATTATAATTAGTTAATTAGTAATGGCTAATTAATAATATTTAATAAGTTAAATTCATAATTGATATACAACCTCTGATATCTTACTTAGGCCCAATCCAATCCACTACTAATAAGGAAATGAGATAAAATAATAATATTATAATATTATAATTAGATAATTAATAATAGTTAATTAATTAAATTAATAGTTAATACATAAACTTCTAACTTACTTGAGTCCAATCCAATATCTTACTTAAGCCCGATCAAATATCTTTCTTAGGCCCGATCAAATCAAATATTAATAATGTAAGAAAACTAAGTAAAATAATAATATTATAATATTATAATTAGGTAATTAATAATAATTAATTAATAATAGTTAATTAGTTAAATTAATAGGTAATACACAAATCCTTAATCTTATTTGGGCTCAATACATTATCTTACTTGGGCTCGATCCAATCTAACATTAATATTATAAGCAAATTAGGTAAAATAATAATATTATAATATTATAATTAGTTAAATTAATAGCTAATTCACAGATCACTAATTTTACTTGGGCCCAATTCATTATCTTGCTTGGGCTCAATCCAATCCAATATCAATATATAAGGAAATTAGGTAAAATAATAATATGATAATATTATAATATTACTATGGGCTAATCCAATCTAATAATATTACTTGGGCTAATCTTATCCAATCCAATCCAAATTTAAATTTATTCTAAGTTAGAAAAAAAAAAAAAACTTAGAACTGCTTTACTTTATTCATTTGCATACATTAGTGAAACTTAAAACCTGTTCAAGATTCTTGTATGCACCTATTTGGTCATCCTCATGTGATGGATTAGATTTTCAACCAGGTTCGTTACTCTTTTGATGAACATGCGGGAATTGACATACACAATTCTTGAATTGTCCAATTTGGACAGTTTGGGAATGCAACTATCTATCTTATCTTCAACAACTCATGTAATATCCGATGTTAGATGGAGTTTTAGTTGACGTCCTGCTGTTCTTTAGGTGCATACACAGAGTATGACTGATGCCGTGTCTGTGTCGTATACTTAGAGAACCATGTGAAAATATTGCCAAAATTTTGTCTAATTAGAGGACAAAGGCATTGAGTTGTTGAGTGCAAGTTAGATCGTGCATTCTTGAATGGGATAGTACCAACCACCCTGTAAAGAGAAGGTAAAGTTTAAGACTAAGTGCTTTGCATATTGCATGATCCTTTAGGCTAATTGTTCGTTTTCATTTCAAGACTCCGCATAAATAGTTAGCAAGATGGACAAGAGTTGGATTGATTTACCAAATAGGATGTCTACAGAGTATATAGAGGGGATTAATCAGTTTATTGCATTCACCAACGGATTTCATAACAAGTACATTAGCTGTCCTTGTAGAAAGTGCACGAATCAGTATTACTACATATGGGAACCCGTCAGGGACCATCTGATCCGTAATGAGTTTTTGAAGTAGAACAAGTATTGGACTCTCTATGGGAAAGAGTATACCCCTTTTCACTAGGAAGAAACCATTGAGGGGGAGGTTGATCCAATGCTCACGATGCTAGTTGACATTGTGTGTGGATTGGCACCTAAAAACATAGGTTCTGATACTGATTTGACAGATGCGACTAATCCTCACTTAGGTGCGGATGACAAAACCTTTACATGTTATGAAATACTCGACGATGAGTAAACAGAATTGTATCCTAGATGTAAGGATTTCAGTAAATTATCATTCTTCGTCGAGTTGTTACATTTAAAGGTGTTGAATTAGGGGTTGGATAAGTCATTTGACATGCTACTGCAGTTGTTACATAGAGTTTTACCAACTGGACTAATTCATACTACCAGGCTCGTAAGCTAACTAAAAATTTGAAATTTACATACAAGACTCTGGATATATGTCCAAATAGTTATATGTTGTTTCAGAATAAGAATGCCCACCTTGATACATGCATCATGGGTCAGACTTCAAGGTGGAAAAATGTCGGGGGTGGCCAGGATTGTTAGAACACTCCAGGTGTATTACACCAAATAGTTGTATGTTGTTTCAGAATAAGAATACCCACCTTGATACATGCATCATGTGTCAGACTTCGAGTTGGACAGATATCTGGGGTAGCCAGGATTGTTAGAACACTCCGGGTGTTTTAAATTGTGGTAAGCTTGTGACTACAAGGCAAATGTGTTATCTCCTACTTAAGCTAAGACTGAAGAGACTTTTCATGTCCTCTAAGATTTTTAAGCTGATGAGATGGCATACCGAGAACAGTGGGGAGGACGGGAAGTTATCCTATCCAGTAGACTCTTCAGCATGGAAGGATTTTGATTAGAGACACCCTGAATTTTCTACTGATAGTCGTAGTGTACGCCTTGGCTTAGTTGCAAGTAGATTTAGTCCATTTAGGGCCATGACTAGGGCAAATCATAGTACGTCTCCCATGCTATTGGTTTTGTATAATCTTCTGTCCTAATTGTGCATGAAGCAACCTTTCCTGATCCTTGACAGACCGAGAGGTCCTAGGGATAAGATTGATGTGTACATGCAGCCTTTGGTTGAAGAGTTTCATAAATTATGGGTTGAGGGTGTGATGACGTTTGACTCCAAAGGAAATGAAGTGTTTAGACTCCAGGTAGTATTACTGTGGACAATCAATGACTTTCCCGCGTATGCTAATTTATTTAGTTGGAGCATGAAAGGGGAGTTTACATCTCCTTGCTGCAACTAGAGTAAAAAGTTAACTTGGCTAAAGCACGGTAGAAAGTGGACATACGTAGGTTACAGATGTTTGCTACCTCAATTGTACAGGTTCAGGAGGGATAGAGTCTCATTCGATGGCACTCAGGAGTATAGTCCGGCACCACGGACAATGATTAGGGTTGATTTGTTGGCCCAGATCGAGCAGGAGAAAACACGAACAATGTATGATTTTTAGGATCTTTTGGCCTCTCGGCATTTATTTTGGGTGTAAATAGGAACCAAAGTCATAATTGGAAGAAGAATAATATTTTCTACGAGTTACCTTACTCGAAAGATAACCTACTGAGGCACAACTTGGATGTTATGCACATTAAAAAGAATGTTTGCGATAATATATTATAGACCATCCTTGATGTTAAGGGGAAGTGAAAAGACAGTGCTAATGCTTGACATGATTTGCAAGAGATGGGGCTGAGAACCCCATTGCACTTATAAGAGAGGGAGTCTAATAAGACATATATGCCACCTGCATAGTATACGATGAGCAAAGAAGAGAAGGATGTCTTCCTATCAATCCTGAAGGATGCTAAGGTGCCTGATAGATACTGCTCGAATATTTCTAAACAAGTGAACATGAAAGAAAGGATGTTACAGGATTTAAAGAGTCGTGATAATTACGTTCTCATTCAACAGTTACTACCGATAGTGGTAAGGAATTGTTTGCTTAAGAATGTGGTAGAGCCATTGATCAAGGTCAGTAACTTCTTTAGACAGTTATGTTACAAAATTCTCCGTACAGACGATTTGAAAGGTCTGCAGGAGAGGATTGATTTGATACTGTGCCATTTGGATAAAAATTTTCCATTGGCCTTTTTTGATGTAATGGTTCACTTGACTAAACACTTAACTAATGAAGCCCAACTTGGTGGCTCTATCTAATTCAGGTGGATGTATCTAATTGAGAGGAACATAAACACATTGAAGAGGTATGTGAGCAACAAAGCTCGACCAGAGGCATCCATAGTCAAGGGTTATTTGATGTATAAGTGCATCAAGTTTTGCACTGCATATCTTAATGACGATTCCCAAACAAAATTAACTAGGCTAGAGCGGATAAATGAAGGTCCTGTTGGGGAGGCACGTCATTTAATCTTAATCACATTGAGTGGATCCAAACTCATCGATTCGTCCTCTTCAACACCTAATCGATTGTGCCATTGACTCAATAAGTTATTTCCCCTTATAGAGAGAGTAAATTGTGCAACACTTGCAATAATTCTCGTGCTTATTGGCATCACAATTTGATTTTTGTTGCAGGAGACACATAAATGCCTCATGCAATAAATAATCAAATTCGAATATCCAATTATCAATCTTTTTTTGACTGGTTCAAGAATTACATACATATTAATTATTTACATGTACTTTTATATGTCCCGTTGCATTACTTTAAATTTATATTCAATTAATATGCGAACTATGTAGATTTACAATTTATGAAGCACTAGCAATCCTGCTTTGACTGATGAAATGAACTAGTTAGTTGATGGTCCCTATACGACAACCCGACGTTACACAACTCGCAATATCAATAGGTTTCGATTTCGCATTAAACAAGCAGACGATAGGCAAGCTACACAAAATAGTGGCATCGATTGTTCATCCATCGATAGTGGATACTACTATGGCCAATTAAACGACATTATTGAAGTCGTATAATCTTAGTTTGAGATTTCTATTGTTCAAGCGTGACTGGGCCGATCTAGTTTATGAGGTTAAAAATGATAAGTACTAGTTTAAATTAGTAAACTTTAACAATTTGTTATACCGGGATGCGTGAATACAAAATGAACCCTACATACTGGCGTCGATGGCAGAGCAAGTTTATTATGTTAGAAATCGAGCCAATCCAAACTGGCAAATTGTAGTTAAAATGTCGAGAAGGGGGTATATCAGATCAAATACGATAAGTTAGCTATGGATATAATTGCCCAACAAGTTCTTAACCAGGAGACAATTGTCCAACGTGAGGAAGATGTTAATTGCGTTAGGGAGATGGGCGAAGGAGATACTGTTGACTTACATGACTAATAAAGGATTGTGCACTTTTTTATCCAAATAAAGAATAATATTAAATATTTATTTTTTCGAAATTGTAATAAATCTATCTTGTAAACATGTATGCAGACATGTTCAGATGCTCTAGGAGGAGATCTGGTCCTCAGATGATGGCCGAGGATCTTAGCTTATCCTGTGCGGGTAGTAGTTCGGCAGACGCTGTCCCGCCATCACCCTCCACGGTGCATCCTTCGACACACAGTCATGTACCTTCAGTGTCTGACTGTATAGTGGCAGGTATAAATTTTTTGTTTAAGATATCTTTTAGTTGTTCAAATTTTTTCTTTTGACTGATTAAACTTAATATTTTGTATGCAACAAATTCTCTCACTTCAAGTAAGCCTTCCAGGTCTGGTAGTGAGCCTTTAAAAGTATTGTTGTAGTGGAACTGCGGGTCACGGTGAATGACTGTACAGTGGGATAGCACACCCCACTCGGTGGGGAAGGTTGGACGGTCCCTCATCTTCCAAATCGGACACATGGTCGAGAATCCGATCAAATTTCCACTGACCACCCTCGATTGGGACTCATTCCTGCCCTATGCGTTCGAGGGCCTCTGGACCAAGGTATTTGTGTCATAGTTTGCTTATGTTGTATGTGGTGTCTGCATTAAAACTTACAATATTAAACAATATTCTGTAATTTACCTTTTTCAAGCTAATGTGGTTGGGGTCTTCTAAACTTTCGGGACGTTTGCTACTGCAAGTGCTGGAAGATGTAGAAAGACCATAAGAACAAGTTCAAGTCTAGCCATTGGAGGCCATGAGATTGACGCTGACATCATTCAGCAGGTCTTACCAGGCGTCTTCCCCCACTAGTGGGCTGAGCTCGTCAGTTATTGATCGAGCGAATTGCCAGTCAGCATAGTTTACCTTAAGTTTTTAAGTTATAAAGCATAATTTACAAAAGCTAATCGACAAGAAATGAAAATAGGACGAGGTCACGAGGAACTCGTGAAATTGAGGGTTAATTGCAGGGCTCCAGCCACAAGGAGGGTACTCGTTACTTTACGCAGGTCCACTATGAGGTAAAACGTTAGGCTATCTTGTAAAAATTTCTTTTATTTTCATATCATACGATAATAAACTATTAATATATAATTTTTCATTCAATAATTGGGAGAGCAGGGGCAATAGATTGATCGGATGATCGTGTGGTTACAGACCCGCAATAAAGATGCGCCGGAGGTTTAAATCATACGGGTAATTAATCTATATATTTTGGCCAATGAGTATATTCAATTTTCCTTTACATAATTTAGTTACTTATCTTACTTATCCATTTTATCTTATTTCCTTTAGGACCAGTTTCAGGCACGTCTGGTTAAACTGCTAGTAGATGAGAGAAGTTTGAGGGGTAGAGAGATGAGATATTTTTCTCTATCGTCGAACGTAACAGTCACGGATACACGCTCACGCAAGCCGCAGGCATTCTACCTCGGTCCATTGCTTGAGCACATGCATCCTCTCAGGCTAGACGCTGTAACGAGGACCTACGCTAGACCCTCCGTGCAGAGATAGACGCGTGAGAGGTGTCGCTTTGAGTTGAGATGATGTTCAAGATAAAGAGGTGCTTATCTAAAAGTTAGAGCCATCCTCCCCCTTCTCATGTTAGAAATATTAATTCTCGTATTTATAACTAATTAAAATTTTATAAATTTATTTATTTGTGTTTTGTTGTCACGTTCTCATTCGCTTATTGTTTCATTCTAGGACCGGGACAATGGCGACTGGGCCTCCTGGATTGGACTAGAGTGATTCTGACTAGTATATTTTGTATTTTTGTATTTTGTCTTTCATATTTTGTAAATTAATTGTTTATTTTTTTTTCTTTTGTATACATTTGTATATAACTAATTTTGTAATTAAATTTTGTACTGTTTTTGCATATATAAATGAATTATTTTATTTTATTTAAAAAATTTTCTATTACATGGGCAATTTAAATTATAACCGAATTAAATTAATTTAGAAATAAATATTTACAAATAAATAATTTAAAAAAATGAATTTAAAAAATTAATAAAAAAGAAATTAAGATAATTAAAAAATTAATAAAAAAATTTAAAAAATAAAAAATCTTATTGTGACTGCCATACGTGATCGCTAATGAAAAAAATATTAAATCTAAAACAATAATTAATAAAAATATAAAATTAATACACTTTTGAGACCGCCAGCAGTTGCTATTGTCTTATTGCCACTTGACGGGGATTTGGCACTAAGTTTGCCAGAAAGCATTAGCGGCCGCTTGTTCTTTATTAGTGACTACCTCTATCGGTTGCAAAAGGTCTCTACTTAAATTTATCGGTGGTCACCATTGTGGTCGTAGATATAATTAATGACTGTAATGATAGTTGCTAATAGTTGTTAACAATGACACAATTGCCATCTTTTCGCGGCAGTCGTTAAGTAGTCTCTAAAACTTATTACCGATTGCTAACCCCAGTTTAGCGATCACCAAACCCTCATTTCTAGTAGTGCAATTGGAGTCGAAATTTTATTTTAACACTTGAAATATATATATATATATATATTTCTGGATAAGTATATGAGGGTATTTATGGTCAAACTTACTTTATTCCAATAAGAATAATTTAATTAAGGTTTTCTGTGCTTTTTGCAATATCAAACTAATTATTTTTAATTTTAGTTCGCCTACACTCTTAAGTTTTGAAGCATACCACAAGATTGTGACATCAAATATCTATATAATTATCATAAGAAAAGATTACATATATTTGGAGAAGTTATAAAATTAATAAAGTCAACTACTTGGTGGAGTATATATATTTTTTCATTAATATTCCTTAACCAATCACAACTTTAAAAAGTTGTATAAATAATTTTGAATTTTTATAAATTACTTAAGTAATTTTACTCTTTTTGTTTTTTTCTTAAATATCTTTTAAGTATTACTTCTATATTTAAAAAAAAACTATTGTTTCTATATTTTTTTATTTAAATGTTCCTTAATTACTTACTACATCCTTAAATGCTTTTAACTAATAATTACTCATTATTTATTATTTGAAACAATTTTTTTTACCTTTTTAATTTTACTTCTAGTAAATACGTACGTACATATATATGTATATATATATATATATACATACATAAATAAATATATGTATATGATGAGCCCAACCACATTAATTCTTTACCAAATAGTTTGTTAATCTTATTGGTTATGTATGTGTCACTAAGGTTTTTGAACATTAATTAGTTGATCCGCTAATTTTTATTTCTAATGCCTCCATGTAACATTGCTGAATTCGCAAAATTATTATTGGATGGTCGGCACAAAGTTGCTAGAATGTGGCATTGATGACGCCGAAGTGAATATTTTTATGTTTGATTAATTTTATTTTTATCAACTTAAATTTTTTCGCTATGTTTTGATATAGTTTTAGATTTGCTACTCAATTATTACTAATACAAACGTCGTCTTAAGGCTATCAGAGATTTTTTGAATACTTAGGTAGAGGATGTGGAGTATTAATTGGAGATTTTACCTGGAGTATTAATTGAAGTTTTTTTGAATATTTAGGTACAAAGCTTAGAATTAACAATTAGTTAAACTCTCTAGTAATTTTGACGAAATTCGAACTAGTAATAGGAACAAACCCAAGATCTTATCGGTCGAATTACCACTCAAGATTAAAGAGTTTATAAATCAAAATCAAATATTTTTATAAATTAAAATACAGTCTCCCGTTATACTACTAAATATTTTTGTTTAGTAGATCTAAACTTAAACAGGAAATGGAAAAAGAAAAGTCTATTAATACAAAATTTGTAATATCAAATTTACCCCGTCAACTAAGAAAAAAAGAAGCAAAAATTTTAAGAAAGAAGATGAAGAAAGTTTAAAGGTTGAAAAAGAAATTTAGAGGCCATTTGGTTTATCAAAAAAATAAAAAAAATTTAATTTTTATCAAACTTTAAACTTTTTTTTTCACCTTTTTCACCAAATACTTTACTAACTTTCTTTAATTTTTTACTAATTTTGTCTAACTTTTTATCAAAATTTTCTAATTTTTTTCAACTTTCTCTAACTTTCACTAATTTTCTCCAAATTTCTCTAACTTTTATAAATTTTTATTAGATACCCAACTAACTCCTAAAATGACACGTTTCAAAAATTAATGCAAAGTTAATTTTTTTTTTTTTTTGTGTTACCAAACAGCGACTTAATTGGAAACAGGGCCACTTATTTTAAAAGCCTTTGCAAGAATAAAATTTTAGAATAATTGAAGTGAATCAAAGAGCTATGATGGAAAATTCAATTTGGTTTAATTGGGAAACGGGAGAACACTTTTAATTAAATTATATACACTAGATAAAGTCATATATATAAAAGGGGGGTAAAGTTGGCGGGGGCATTAATCTATTATTCCACACCTGGTAAAGATTTTATTCTCATTATAGCAGGGCTGTCCTTTGGAGATACTAACATGGCCCGGCCCCCATATCAAGTTACAAAAAATTAATTAATTTCTCATTTCCCATCCGGTAAAGTGATGTGACCTACGCCTTCAGGGTAAAATTTTCCATTCTGGATGAAACAAAATTGGATCATCCCAATTTGCAAAAAAGAAAGCATGATGTCTTGATTCTTGTTCCACTGAGCAACTTTAAGACCTAAACAAACAAAAGGTATGTCCCACATAGGCTAGCCTTTCGTGAATTTAGCTCGCATTTGGGGGAATCAAATTTGATAAAATTTTTTTATTTTATTGAATTGTTTTTTAATTTTTTTAATTTCCTTTATTCTTAAAATCTCTAATATTTTTTTTTATTTTTTTACTAACTTTCTGTAATTTTTACTAAATTTTTTTTATACTTTTTGAAAAATACATCAAACACTTAGTAATCTAAAATTTATTTATTTTTTACTAAAATTTGACATTTCAAGTAGGTGCAATAAGTTTGTTAACTAGTGTTTGATGATTTTTTTTTTTAATCAAATTTGAATTTTGATTTTATATATAAAAACGTCAGAAATAAAAGCGCATGAAAGTGTTAAGAACTGAATTTATGTTGGAAGAAGATGATTAATAGAAAAGAAAATGTTAGATAAAACGGGTAAAAGAGATGATCGTCCACATGCTTTTGTTTGTTTATATATAATCAAACCAAACCAAACGAAATCTTTTCCCACTAGGTGGGGTCGGCTATATGGATTTGTCGACGCTAATTAGATTTGTTTAGGGGCATGTCATCCGATAAATCTAGGTAAGTCAGGTCATGTTTAATGGTTTCTTTCCAGTTTCTCTTGGATCTTCCTCTACTTCTCCTACTTCTGGCAATCTTCATACTTTCACACCTTCTATGTTTGTTTATATATAAATATATATATTATTTTTTGCTAATTTATATTGTTCTAATGGCATCTGATTAACAGTGCAAACCATTATTAATTAACTCAATATGAATGGCCAGCCATTGATTAAATTCTTTGTTACACTAGCAGAAGAGTTCATTATCCCTGCGAATATTGTCACAGACCCACAACACCCCAATTTTGGATGTTGGAGATGGAGCATAAGATAATAAAGTCAATAGAAATTTATGATGAACCTATTCCAAGATCAGTCAAATCAAAAGCTATGGCCATTCATTACAATTTAAGTTAAACTTGAACACTGATATAAGAATATACAGTAACAGAACATTCTGAAATAAATACCCACTATTCTGATATAAAAAAAAATATATCAGCAGAAACAATAAGTTAGTCATCCTGGTAACCACCAGACAAAACCTCAATGGCAATAGCATCTCACACACTACAGCGAAATCAAAAATTTGATGATTAGCCAATAATTACAAGCAACCTTGGAATATAATCATAACATTATTGCTTGTAATTGATTTTGGGCTTCAATCCATATCATCCGAACCAACAAAAATTGTATGGCTGAAGTGGACAAATTTGATCGTGGACAAATTTCAATTTATCTCGTATTAAGATGCGTGTTTTGTTACACCAGGTTTGGCGAAGGTCTTAGATGGCAAATTGCCTGAGAAGACGACGACTGACAAGAAGACAGGTCTAGAGTAGAAAACACATAGTTCGATTCATTTATTACTCCCAGATGAGATCTTGTGAGAAGTTGTAGATAAAGAAACTGTTGCTAGTTTTTGGAACAAGTTAGAAATCATTTACATAAAAGAACTCTCTAACTAATTATTTGTATTTGAAGCGGGGATTTTATACCTTACGAATGAGTGAAGATAAGACCATTAAAGATCACCTTAATAAATTCAATAAAATCATTATGGAAAAATTATTGATGTGACCATCGAGGATGAAGATCAAGTCCTAATTACTCTGTGTTCGTTGCCTAGTTCTTTTGAGAATTTTGTTAATACAATGAGACAATGCTATATGGTAGAAATACTATTTTGTTAGTGGATGTGAAACCATCTTTTAACTCGAATGAATTACAAAATAAATCGAATAACAAAGACAATGATGGGCAAGCCAAGTATTTGTTTATGAAGTCTGCGAAAGGTACTCACTTAACTAATAAAGGTCAAACTGGAGATAGGGATTCTGATAAAGGTAAATAAAAGAGTAAAAGTAGAGTTTGTTCATAGAATAGATCAATGAAAAATTTTAACGTTAGTACTGTCACAAGTTTAGTCATTATAAGTCAAATTGTCCAAAGCCTAAGGAGAAAGGAGGAAACAACTTAAATTCCTTCAACAATTCAAATTTCTCCAATGTTACTAGTGTTGTAGAAGTGCACTTTGATGGTTTAGAGAATGTTTCTCACAATTACCAATTTGGATGGTTATATTGATGGTGAGTGAATTCTAGATTTAGATTGTTCTTATCATATGTGTTATAAGAGGGAGTGGTTGGTGATCTATGAAACAATTAATGGTGGCTTAGTCTCAATGAATAATAATATGGCTTATAAAATTGTTGGGATAAGTACAATCAAAATCAAAATGCATGATGGTATTATGAGAACCTTGTTAGATGTTCAGTATGTGCCAGGTTTGAAGAAAATTTTAATATCCTTAGGCTTATTGGAGTTTATTAGTTGCAAGTTTTTAGCTAAAGGTGGAGTTCTGAAAGTTATTAGAGGTTCTCTTATTGCAATTAGGGGAAACAAGAAAAATAATCTACATATTCTTTAGGGCAGTACAATTGTTAGGATTGTTGGATTATCATCAGTCAACTTAGACCCAAATACTACTCATCTATGTCATATGCGTCTAGGTCATATTAGGGAGAGGGAGATGATAATTTTAAGTAAGCGAGGTTTGCTTAGTAGATAAAACACTGGAAAGCTTGATTTTTGTGAACATTGTGTGTTTGGAAAGTACTGTGGAGTCAAGCTTTGTACAACCATACACAAGACTAAGAGTATAGTGGAGTACATCTATTCAGATATTTGGGGTCCTTGAGTTCCATCAAAGGATGGAGCTAGTTATCTTTTAATATTCATTGATTACTATTCAAGATATGTTTAGGTTTATTTTTTGAAACAGAAAGGTGAAATATTTGTTAATTTTCAATAGGGGAAGGCATTGTTAGAGAAGCAGACTAGGAAGAAGGTCAAGCATCTCATAACTGACAATAGCATGTAGTTCCGTGAGAATAATTTTAATAAATTCTGCAAGGAAAAGGTAATGTGAGACATCACACAGTGAGGAAGATTTCATAGTAGAATGGAGTTGTAGAATGGATGAACAATACTCTTTTAGAGAGAGCGCGCTGTATACTCTCCAATGCTAGATTATCTAAGGATTTTTGGGCTAAAATAGTAAATACAGCATGCTATTTGGTGAATTGCTCTCCATCAACAATAAGAGTGTAAAACGCCTATTGAGGTATGGTTTGGTACTCTTGATGATTATACTAATTTGAATTTTTTTGGTTGCCCAACTTATTTTAACATCGATGAGAGTAAACTTGAACTTAAAGTAAAGAAAAACATTTCCACTCGGTTATGCCAAAGGGGGAAGGGAATACAAAGTGCGAAGATTGAATCTCAAGTCACCTAAGTTTGTCATCAGTAGAAATGTTACTTTTGATGAATATGCGATCCTTCATTCTAAAAAGAAGTTTGTTGTTGATTTTGATATTAAAAAAGAGAACCACAACAAAAAGATGAAGTTAGAGGTATATAAGCTTCCCATAATGATAGCACCCTTGTTCAGCCCGTGGTGGATATTCCTAACTTCAATTATGATATGGATGCAAAGGAAGAGAAACATTATAATATTGCAACTGGCAGACTAAGGTAGTAAATTAAGAAATCTCAGCAATATAGTGATTCAAAATTAGTTGCCTATGCTCTCACTACAACTAAGGAGCTTATTTTTTTTCTATGTACGTGGATTCTACTATTTGGAAGTATTTATTAACATTTTTATGAATTTAAATAACAAGATTTTTTTATGCCTAAAACTTACAAAATGTAAAAACGTTCTTAATTTGTACTGAATAGTATTTTTTTTAAAAATCAGTTGCACTTTTTAATTCTCTCTCTTTATATATATTATTTTATTTCACATTTATTCTAATTTTCTTTTAATTTTTTTAAAAATCAAATTCTTTCCTAATTTTTTCCCTCTTGTTTTATTACTTTATTTTATATTTATCTATTTTTTTTTCAATCTCACTTATATCTCCGTATCTCTCTCTTTTATGTGATCTTTGATAGATTTGGATAGCTATATTTAGTTCGGTAATTATTAGTTACACTACTTATTGTTAATTTGCTTTTCGTCTTACACGATTTTTTACACTAAATTTTAATTTTTTTTCTTTTGTTTGGCAACTTTTAAGTAAATTAATCACATTACCTAATGATAGATATGTTTAGTTTGGTAACAACTAATTACAGTTTATTATTAATTTACTTTTCATCATGCATGATTTTTTTTGCCAACATTTATTTATTTGTTTGTTTGGTAACTTTTAAGCAGATTAAGCACACGAGTTTACAAAGTAAAAATTAATAAAATTCAAATACAAGTGAAAAAAAATTTTCTTTTCAAAATTAAACCCGATTATTTCCATCTGTACTTAGGTTATCCATTTTGAAAGCATTTCTTGCATTTTTCTATGAATTTAAATAACTTGGTCTTTCTTTATGCCTAGGACTTATGATTCTTAATTTGCCTTGAAAAGTTTACCTTGAAAATCAACAGCCTTTTGTCACTGGTCTCTCTCTATATTTTTCAACTATTTTATTCATATTTTTTCAAATCTATCTCTCTCTCTCTCTCTCTAAGTAATAAATTTAACATTTTAAAAACTTAACTTATATTCACATAAATTATATTTTAATTAAGAATTTGTCAAAAAAAAAGAAAATAGATAGAGATTCAAGATTTTGTTCTCTTATTTGACTTGTGATAAAAGATGAGAGATTAAAATATATAAAATTTAGCTAATTTAAATTAATTAAATTTAAAAATTAATATTAATAAATATTTTTTATTTTATTATATTTTAGATTCAATCAAATAAAGACATGTATTTAAAATCTTATATATTTTCTATCATTTTTTATTTGGGCCTCACCAAAAACATCCCCAATATAAATTTAACAAATTTATATATATTTTCTATTACAGAAGTTAGCTCGTGCAAGTTACTAGCATTGTAAGGATTTGTTTGGTTGTAAAAAAAATGTTTCTAACCTTTTTAGTTTTTTTTTTTTGGTCTTATATGACTTTTTCCATCAAATTTTGATTTTTTTTAAAGCTGTAATTTTTAAGTGTGTTAATTATATTTGTAAAAAAAATTAAAAAATTCACGTTAATTTAAGTAAAAACTATTCGTTTAGATAAAAAAGTAATAAAAAAGTTAATTTTTTAACTTTTTTATCTTTCAACTAAACCGACGTGAATTTTTTTAAGAAATGCGATAATACAAATAAAACTTACATCTTCTAAAAATAAGATTAAATTTTGATGAAAAAATCTAGACAAAAAAGGCTAAAATAAAAAAAAAAGAAAACTGAAAACTGAAAATTTTTTTGAAACCAAACAAAGCGTAAACATCCGCACGCAGCAACGCGCATTGTACTTCCCCTCTCCCTATAATACAGATCTAGGGTCCCATTTATTCTAGACAAAGAAGTGAAAATAAAAGGAGGCACGGTTATAGAAAAGAGTATCCAATGGGAGAAAAGAGCATGTAGCTTCCAAACCATGAACTTCACTTTAAGGGTGGGAAAAGGTTGAAGGCTGATCAAATTAAAGCTTTCATAGGATTAGATATGTTCCGAGATCCATAAAGATCCTAAACTACCCTCAAACCCATACCATAAATGGGTTCCCATGGTCCCACCACTCATCAATGTCCATTGGACAAGTATTTGGGGTTCATATGAAATGGAAAAGTATATTTGACCAGAAGTTTAATAAAAATATATGAAGTATTTTTTTTTGTTATTTTTAAAATTACACTTCTTATCCTCAATTTTTAGATTCTATAACAAATATCCTTCGGTGTAAGTATTTCATTGAAATGGTTGATATATGGATGAATTTAGAAGATTGTAAATTGGGACTCTTGACCATTTAATTATTAAAAAAAAAAAAGCAATGATCGATCTCACCACTAAAATTATGCCGACTAATCTTGCCTATATTGGGTCAATATATGAAGATCTGAAGATGATTTAAATAGATTCAATCATTAATTTCAGAATTTTAGACAAATTTCATTGAAAATTTACGAGATCAATTATATATTAAGATTAAATCTCATTGTATATATCAAATATCGCAATCGGAGCTCCTAAGGTGATCAAGTGCTCTTAAATGGAATGAAGTACTCTGAAAACTTAGATTAATAATTCAATAGTCAAAATAATTCAGAATCATTAGAAGAACACATATCTAAATTATGATAGGCATGAGAAGGTAGCGATTAGGAGAATTAAGCCAAATTAGTTCAATTATTGATTTTTTCACTAGTTTCTTTCTTTTTTTTTGGTTGACACAAGTAACATAAAGTCAATTTTCCGGAGAATTTATAACATAATCTAAATAATAGGTGTAGTTAGTATAATTTCCAAAATCACAAAGATATGTATGCATATTTGTCAAAACTCAAAATTTAGTTTTCTATTTTTAAAAATTAAATATTTTTATTTCATTTACTTCTATAACCAACTAATTAGAGAAATATATTAAAATTTAGTGAAATAAAAATGTCAAGGCATTAATGCAATACCTTGCCGTTATGAAGGTGGAATTTTGTAGTCAGTAGGGAGGGCAATTTTAGTCATTCCCAATTGGGAACGCAAATCCTTCCTCTTATGAATAGGGTACATTTTACCCACAAAACTAATTGACGAGGATATAAGTAGTAAAAAGCATATTCTAATGGGTATAGGTATGGATAAAGTATGAGTAAGAATATCTCATTTACCTATTTATTGATTAAATTTTTAAACATTTTTTAACCATATATTTAATATGTATTATATATGCATGCTTAAAACAATAAGAATAAAACTCTAATACAATATAAATATCACTAGTTTATTATAAAAGTTCAAAAACAATTTAAATAAAAAAACCTTAACGTGAGTGGGATGAGAATATCCTCTTCCATATCTATATTGGTATGAGTAAGTATGAAAAAAGATATTATAAATAGGTATTAAGTTAGAGAATCCTATACATACTTTACCTATTGCCATTGTGATTTAGTAATCACAATTCATGGTGGCAGCAAGAAAGTGTAATATTGTGTCTATTTGTTAAGGTTAAATTTGTAATCACATTACGTTGTGGTAGCAAAGAAAGGCCCAAGAAAAAATTTTACAAAGATGTAAAGTCTTGTGGCAAATCCAATCAAAATCTTAGTTAAATTAGGAATGCTATTCAAGTTTCCTAAAGTGATGCAAATTGAAGATTTGAAAAATTCTAAATAATTAAGGAGATAAAATGAATCAAATTGACCAAGATTTTGAAGAATTCTAATTGGTGTGAAGGATTACAAAACCTAATGGAATTCGGACGCAGCTTTCTGGAACATGAATGGAATTCTAGTGTACCTCGCAGGCACGGCGCGGGGAGCGCGCGGGTGCGCTCCAAGCACGCAGGCATCCCGCAGGGAGCGCGCGGGTGCGCCAAGTCCCAGAAATTCCAGTGAGGTCCGCAGGCAAGAGGATGGGAGAGCGAGGCTGCGCCAGTGTTATTTCCTAAAAGCGTAAAAATTCCAGTGCAGGTCGCAGGCTGGAGGATGGGAGCGCGATTGATCGAGCTATGAATATTTTGTTTGGATTCAATTTCCTATTTTGCCAAACTAGGGCAACTTTGTAATCCTATATATATGTGAAACCAACTCTGTAATTGAGACAGGGGAGAGAACATATTATAGGAACCTAGAGAAAGAGTCTTTGAGTATTAAGAGCTTTCATGTTCTTTCTCTAAATTCGTCTTGTATTTTCTTTTCACTTTCTGTGTGAGGCAGAAAGCCTACGTGTAGGGTTTATCGAGTGATTCGAGCAAGAGTGACGAAAGGATTCGTGCGAGTGATTCGTAGAGAGTCTGAGTAGAGTCTGAGTAGAGTTTTGTAACCCATTGATAGTGGGATTGTAAATAGAGGTTTTTCTCCCTGTGATAGGGTTTCCTCGTTATTTTCTTGTGTGATTACTTTCACTGTGTGTGTGATTGTGTGGGTTTGAAATTTTCAAAAGATAAAATTAAATTTTAATTGTATTTTTTTTTGCTTACATTTTTTTAAGAAACCATCCATTTCGAAACTATTGTATGCTGTTTAAAGTATTACTAATTTAAATCACTAAATGCTAGAGTTTGAAACGAATTAAGCGATCCATAAACTTCTCGAGAACGAGTTCCTTTATGTTTATTTAATAAACTAAATGAATAAACTTAAACATAATATTCAAATTCGATAAATAAACGAGATAGACTCTATTAAGTTTATTATTTTGATTAATGACAATTGCGAGTCAAAACTTGAATCTCTAAAATTTTTGAAGTTTCTTAAATCGAGTTTTATTGGTTGAGTCATTTCTTGATTCAAACAAAATTGTTTCAAACAAATTTTGTAGTAGGGAGAGAGCTCAATGACAGTTCAAGTGCTCAAGATTTTGAAAAAAAATGCTCGAAGGGCATTCGAGCGGCCCGACAGGATTTTTGAGAAGTTTATTCAAATTGCACCTCTTTTGTGCCCTAATCTCATGAGAATATAAAAAGGGTCTTTTTCAATAATTTTGGTGTATCTCTCCCAGTACATTGAGAAAACGCTAACATCTAAATTGAAGATATCTACAAGTTGGATTTGAAAGAATAATGATTGAAGATCTTCATCTTGATGAAGAAGAACATTTTTGAGTTTTAGGAGGTGCTATTTTGTTTTAAAATAGAGTCAATTTACGGATGGGTTCTAGCAAGTAAGAGAAGAATAGAGTTATACAAGATTTAGTTCTACTTTGTATTCGGTGAATCTCTTGTAATATTTTGATTTCATAGTAATTTTTTTTTGGATTAGTTATCTTATAAAGTTGAGGTTTTATCTAGAAGTAGTTCTAGGGTTTCTTTCATTAAAATCTTGTGCCCTTGCTCTTTTTGTGGTTGATAGTGTTTATTCTTCATAGGATTTTTTATTTTTCAAACTTAAATAAGGATGAACTCTGCTCAATAAGACTTGTAAATATGCAAGCTAATTTGTCGTTCGTGAGTAGGTTCATTTGTACTACACAAAAAAACTCATTTATAAGTCGTAAACAATCTTATTTAAATATGTGCTCGTAAATAAGTTTATTTTTTACTCATGAAGAACCGATATCTATAAACAAATTTATTTATAACTCGTGAATAATCTCATCTAAACATTTGCAAACAAGCTTGTAAATTTTTTCTTATTTATGAAAAAAGTTTAAAAAGTAAATGATTAAAATTTTAATTAAAAACTTATTTGTTAAATTAAAAAAATAGTTTATTTGGTAACAATGTTTGTTAATAGGCATGACAACAAGCACAACAATATGCTTGCGAATAGATTTGACAAAAACTCATGAATACGTTCAATAATTGTTTGTGATCAAGCTTGATAAAAACTTTCGAGCACACTACTTTATTATAACCGAACTGAACTCAAGTTTACCTGTAGACTAGTGAACCAAACTTGAATACAAGATTTCGAACTCGGGCTTATCAAAAATTTTAACAAATAAGATTGAACACAATATTTTAAACTCGATAAAAGGTTAGTTCAAATTCAAGTTTGTCAAAAATCTTAACAAATCTTTAAACACTTTAATACTAAGCTTAATTTAGCTCATTGCAGTCCTACTAAATGCATTCTTTTTTTTTTTTTTTCGTAAGAAAATTATTTGCAGCTCAAAAAGCCATAGGGGCTTTCCCAAACTATGTATTCGTACTTTATGAAAGACAACCATACAATTAACATTCGTTGAATTGTAATGGGGTAAATGTTAGTGTCAAGTAGTAATTGATTAATTCGAACCCGTTCATCGATCTATATAAATTACGGCAAGACTACGCCAGTAAATTACCTTCCTGCCACTCATAGGTGTGGTGTTATTTTATAGGTCATCTCATTTATGGCCCACCCAAGAAAATTGCTTTTACCAGCTGGGGTACATGGCTAATTAAAATAGAAGGCAACGATGGTCCACCGACCTCGATGTGTGCATTGGATTGAGCTGATCAGAGAGGTCAGACTTTCAAAATGGAAATTCATTCCATGAAAGAAAGTAATTAAGGATATATATTATAGAAAGAGTGTTTGGTAATGGAATGGGTCCGACCCAGATTTTACATATCCCCAAAGATGCGATGTTTTGGGCAGCATGACATGTTCATGATGGTGATATGTAAAAAGATATTTTAGTTCTGGCTGGGTCATTTGGCCAACAAAAGAAGTGAAAGGTCATGACAGATATAGAGCATCACTTCACAAGAAAGTAAAATGTCCCATTATTGGAGTGATCTAAAATTAAGATCTCTTTCTCTCTCTCTCTCTCTCTAACGAATCAAACATGTATATGTATGAAAATGGGTGTGCTTTCTCCTCCATTGACCATGGAAATTTGAACTTGTATATAACTGTTTGTCCATGTTTTGAAGGTTTCTTTTATGTGATCGGACGACATGGTTGGCCCAAGGGGAGAAATATAAGCATCTAGCCATTTGTTGCATGATGGGTGATGTGCTGACCATGAAATTAGAATTCGAACGGAATAAAAAATAGCACCAAAGAAAAAATAGGAGGATCACATGGGTATTAATTTTTTAATTCTCTATTTTTATCCAAAGAATGGTTGTCTCATCAATTTAAGCCTTTGTTGGAGTTCCAAAAAAATTTTATAAATTTCCATAAAATTTAATTTTTTTATTTATTATACGAATTACAAAATTATAATTTTTACAAATTCATACTAATTTTTATAATTCTAAACGCCCGCTTAAAGTTAATTATTTAGATTGTCATATTCATGAAAACGGTTATACTGATTTTTTATTTTATTTTATTCTTTTTGGAATTTATGATTTATTAAAAAATGTTAGTAGAAAACTATATATTTAATTTGCGAAATTTCAATGTGCATAAACTATATATTTAATTTGTGAAATTTCAATACGCATACATGGTAATTGTCTCTTTATCGTCAAAGTTTAATCATTAACCTAATCATCTCAACACCATCTTTATTGTCAGGCATTATTATTATTTCATCCAAAAAAAAAAAAAAATTTAAACGTACAAAAATAATCAAAAACAAAATAAATACTTATTAATTTCAGGATAAAGGAAATAATATAAGTCCATAGGAGACTTGAAGGTTCCCGTCATATGAGTTAAGTCAATTCTTTTTATTTATAGAAGAAAAAAAATAATTACCGACTTAATAAAAAATATAGATAAACAAATTAGAAAAAAATGCAACTAGTTGCATTTTGTTGGATCAAAATCAATACTTCATTGGTGGACAGAAATCCTATTTAACCCTCTTTGCTTTTAGTTTAATTAAGTTCTCCATCCACTTGCGGCTGATACTATTTTGCAGAATCAACCTTTCTTGTTATCTCCTATGTCATGGACACATATGCATAATTAGGTCATCATTCTGATTCTTAACTAGCTAGTACAAAGAACAGATCTCACCACTAGTAGGGTTAATATATACATATATATATAGAGAGAGAGAGAATACAGTTTTAACCAATGAAAGCATCCTTGACCTACAAAATGAAAGTTTACGCAAATCATCAGAGAGAGTACAGGGGTGATGGTTATGACTGGCTTACTAGCCAGTGGGTGGTGCAGTTTGCAGTATTCACATTCTATATGGACGAGACTATAATGGGAAAGGGGGGGCTGCGGTCGCCCTGACTGCAAAGGCTGCAGTCAAAACGCTGCCTTTTACTTATTATTTTGAGTAAAAGGCATCGAAGGGCTGAATCGAACTCGCACCAGGCGAAGTACAAAAGAGCCCCTTGGCTATATCATCCAAAGCCAAAGGGCCCACGGGCCATGCTCCTCTGAGTTCCGAAAAAAGTTATTGTGCATTTAAATTTTTTATTAAAAAAATTTATAGTACTAAAATTTAAAAAAAAACCATTGGTCACAGTTAAAAAAATCACTATTAATACATGTAAATTTTAGGTTAAAAAAATTAGGTTAATAGGCGGACCATCATAAAATTTTATTTTTTTAATTGTTATATATAATCTAAAATTTAAAAATTTAATTAATTGCACCATCTACCAATATATTAATTTATTATTTATTTACTAAATATAATTTATAATATTAATAAATTTTTTTTCTAAACCTAAATTCAACCCCCCCCCCCCCAACAAAAAACCCCCTCAGACCAAAAATTCTAACTTCTGTCTCCTACCATGAAATTGGTTACGATAGAAAGGCAAATAAAGTGTCATACACCACTTCATGTATTAAAATTCACAAATCTTGTAAACTCCATCAAGAGATAGTAAAAAAAAAAAAAAAAAAAAAGATAAAGTAACTTTTTATTTTCTATATTAATTTTATTATTTATTTTTTGTTTCATCGTGCATCAATGGTCCATGATCAAATATCTAAATGGGCTGCCACGGAAGAAGAGAGAGTATGTTAAAAAACAAAGAGAGAGAGAGAGAGAGGCAAGAATGTTGCAGTAATAATTTGAAGCTCTAACTTGCAAGGTACAAAAAATTTTCAGAAAATTTAATCAAAATAATTTTTTTGGTTTATTGATTCACCAACAATACTATCATATAATTCTAATTAAGATACCGCTTGCCAACACAAATTTTAGTATTTTTTAACAATTTTTAGTTAAAAGTTGCTAGTTGTAATTTTTAGTGTGTTTGGTAAAGTAAGTTACAAATTTTAGTAATTTTTTGTAACTTTTGGATGTTTGATAAATTTTTTGACAATATTTAGTATTTTTAGCGACTTTTGAGCGTTTTGTAAAATTTTTAACAAATTTTAGTAACTTTTTATGTGTTTGGTAAAACTTTGAGTGTAACAAATTATTGTAACAGAGAAAAAAAGGCAAAAGTTGAGATTTTACCAAACACTTATTTTGCAACTTTTAATAATTTTTTATACTTTTGTGTGCTGTCAAACGAGACCTAAATTTAGAGTGCCTTTGATATAAGGTTAAAAGTTACTCATATATAAAAGTTTGTCTTTTTAATTATGTAACTTAATTATATTTTATAAAAATTTAAATTCGTTTATATATATATATATATATATATATTTAAATGTTAAATGCCAATTATTCAGTGTACGTACTAAAAGGGTTTAAAACTTATAAAAGTAAAAAGCTAATAATTATTCTTATAGTATTTATTTAATTTTTAATCAGTAAATTATTTTCTAATTAAAATTGTCGAATTTATACTTACACGGCACACCAATCTCACACTTGCACCACGGGTTTTTGGGTCTGTTTTTGATATGGGAGAACCTTAATTAATTAATCTGGACCGAGTCTCCATTAATAAGCAATTAACAAGCATCCATCAGAAACCAATATCGGAGCTTAAAGTGAGAAGAAAGCACCAATTAATTGTTAATTCTCTAACGTAAGATTCCTTAACAAGTTGCTTTCAGTCATACCTTTGCGTATATATAGGTAGTGGTTCTTCATCGATGGCTTGTGGACCTACCGTGGCTTGTGGATATACACATATATATATATATATATATCTGAATCTGCCACTTACGTGTGAAATTATTAGTTTATACCGTAACTCCTAAGTCGTGACACACGTTACTCCTATATACACCAAGTAATAAAAACCGTCCAATGAGTTTTTATATCTGTCTATATTATCACTATTGGCCCCGTTTCGTTTGTTGTAAATCATTAAAAATTTTTAAAAGTTATTCATTTTTTATCTCACTGCACGAATTATGAATCACAACTTATCTCACTTTTTATCACTCTAAACACGCATAAGAGAACATAATTACATTATAAAGTTTAAAAATTAATGTAACTTTAATTTTAGTAAAAATTTATTTATTTATTTTTTGTAATAGTCTTTAACCTCTTATCGATTTTAAATTTTGAATTAAATAATTCCTAAAACTATCACTAATTAAGTTATGTGGCACGTTTCAGATTTTTAATCATCTTGTCTTACATTCCCAATTTATTGGATTGCACAAACAAAGTAAGAATCACGCATAGTATTCGTATATCTAGGAGTAGACTCACGGGCAATCAACTTAAAGAATTTGTTTTTGATTAAATATAATTATTTTTTAATTTTTATATACTTCTCTAAACTGCACTTGTATAATTTTACTAATATGTCTCCATTATTTAAAATAAATTTATTATTTAGTTACAATGCATGGGAGGTCGAGGAAATCAAATCGATATTTTAGTTTTTGGTACTATTAATTTGATTTTCGGTTTGGTTTTGATTATATTTTAAGGATCTATATTAAATTAAATTGAGTTCGATTCCAGTTATTTTTCCCACGTAACTAAATTATATGTATAGAGAATAAATTTATACAAAAATTATAATAGTGGAGATGGACGTATGAAACTTGGTGAATCTTTGTATTAGTTAATTTATAGACATATATATATTTAGCTTATCATCAAATTACAAGCAAATCATAATTTCTAAGAATCTCAAGTGCTTGTTCTGCTGCATAAATTAATGTGCTCCATCAAAGTTTACCCTCAAGGTTGGTTAAGTGAATGATGAGAATCACAACTATTAGTGATCGGGCCAAGTCCGTCCAAATAGATTTTGAACCATCCATGGGTTTACTAACCCAAGCCCATAACCAATAGGGACTGCTATTAGTAGCAATTAACATTAATTGGTAATCACCCTATTTTGAAATTCAATTCTTCTATGTAAGTAAGTCTCCAGTGATCGGAGGAGACTCAACCATTAGAAGCAAGGTTAAGATTTTATCAATGGGGCTATCATGTCAAAATAGAAACACTCAAACCTAAAAATTCTTTATATATATTTTTGCTCGGGCTTTGTTCTACAACAGTAGATTACGAACGACAATCTAGGGCATATGTATTCCACCCAAGTTAATTAATAACTATGCTGCCGGAATATTGACAACCACTTCAAGAAGGAGAAGAGGGGGAATGGATGTGCAACAATAGGGGTTATAAACCAAACTTCATCCATGCAGGTCTTATCTTTTACTTTGTTTTTATTGATTGAATCAGGGCGAAACCAAAATTTTAAGTCAGGGGTTAAAAAAAATTATAACATGAATTATATTTAGTAAATAAAAAATAAATTAATATATATGTATAGATGGTACAATTATTTAATCTTTTAATTTTTAAATTATATATAAAAATTAAGAAAAATAAATAAATTTTAGAAATATTGATCCATAAACTAAATTTTTGCGTAAATTTTTAGAACCCAAAAATTTATATATATTACCTATAGTGTTTTCTTGACTATAATTAATAATTTTTTTAAAATTTTAAAAGAGACCGAACCATAATATAAGGACCTGTTTGATTGTCTAAAATTTGACAAAAAAGTATAACAAAAATAGAAAGATGTAACATAAATGTGATATGAGTTAAATTTTAATTGAAAGAAAGTACAAAAAGTAGTTAAAAATTAATGAATTTTAGTAAATTTTTGTAGGCCAAACATGCCCTAAATATTTTTTAGTCAAATATTCATACATACAAGTGATATTTTTTAAAACTTAGAGGGCTATACCCACCTAACCCTTAACTTAGCCAGCCCCCTGGATTGGATAATATATAAAATGAGCCTGAATCACATGCTCAAGTTGTAATTCCTTTTTCTTTATGGGTACCTGTGCATTTTTCTTTCATCAATCTTCAGTAAATGATTGGCATGTATATATATTCTATACACATATATACATGATGAACTGCATGTGTAGTTTCATTCCACCTGACACAGACCCACCGAATCTAGTATATAAACATAAGCTCAAACCTTAAAGTTTCACAATCCTGAGTTATAATGGGAACCATCCACGAACACCCGCCCAATTTGTGTGATCAGCTCAACTTCCAATCTTCGATTATGAATCTGATAGAGAATGAACAAACCCGCGTTCATCTACCTCCAACAGTCAATGATCATTTCATGGAAAGACTGGCTCAAATGGAAACTGAGCTCGGTTCCGAATTGAGTACGAGAGATATCATCAATATTCCCAGCAGCAACTTACCAAAGCGGCAGGAAAGTCAAGGAAACGAAATCGTCCTCTCTATAGAAGACAACCATTTCGAAAGCTTATTCGATCTTCTCTTGAGAGGAGCCAGAGCCGTTGAAGCTTCCAACTGGTCTCTTGCTTCTAAAGTGATTGCAAAACTAAAATGCTCTCTCTCTCTGTCCAATCAAGAGAATGATCAGGGGAACAACCACCCTTTTATCATCATTGTCTTTTACTTCACTCAAGCTCTCCTCCCTCGGAGTGGAAATGCTCTCGATTTGTTATTCAACGAGCGTGTTCCCTTGCGGACAATTATGCTCCTCGAGGCATCTCCATATATCAGATTTGCCCAGTTCACAGCCAATCAAGCAATCCTGGAGGCAATCAAAGGAAAGAATGGAGTTCATGTTATCGACCTTGACATCGAGGAAGGAACACAATGGCCACCATTAATGGTGGATCTCGCTTCGAGAAATGGCATTTCGATGAGGATCACTGCCATCATTCCAGACTCTGACAATTCGGCTTCTATGGAACAGACAAGAAGAAGACTAACGGTCTTTGCGGATTCTATCGGTCTCCCTTTCGCGTTCGATTCCATGCTAATGGAGAAAGAAGAGGATTTTGACAGAATTGATCAGGTTGGTGGTGATCATACACTGGTAGCAAACTGTGTGACTCACCAGCTTCACCGGCCTAACATGGACTTCTCAACTGTCAAGACATTCTTAAATGGTGTGACCAGATTGCCCCTGAAGATGCTTGTTCTAGTAGAAGAAGAGCTGTTTAATTTTACTAGAATCCCTTCAATCTCCTTCTCAGAGTTCTTCTCCGAGGCCATCCGGCTTTACCTGGCCCTTTCTGATTCACTAGTCCATGGGTTCTCTGGAAAAGAATTGGAAGTGATTGGGAGGGAGATAATGGGGCTTAGGATATTAGATGGTGTGAGGAAGTTTCCTATAGAAATGGGAGAGAGAATGAAGTGGAAAGATGGGTTTTCCCCATTAAAAGGTCTTGAGCCAGTTTCCATGAGTAATGTATCTCAGGGAAAGTTGTTGGTAGGACTGTTTGGTAGAGGCCATTGGGTGCAACATGAGAGTTGCAGGCTGTCTTTGTGTTGGAAATCAAGGCCTCTAACAACAATTTCTGCTTGGGCGTCCACTGATGGATAAAGGGAATAATGATAAAACCATAAGGCTGCGTTTCACTTAAAGGGAATAATGATAAAACCATAAGGCTGCGTTTCACTAAGGGCCATAGGTTCAGATTGAACTGTTATGTGGATTCCATCGTATTTTATTTTAATCTTTTGGTTGTTTACATGATGGTGTATGAATAGCATCTTTAAATTAGTTTTCTACCAATTTAAATATTCAAAATTATTTTCGATAATTTTTTTAATCAAATCACCTTTTATCCAATTTTATTTTTCATTAACCAAAAACCCAAAAGATAACTCCACATAAAAAAAAATTAATCTCAGTGTTATAACTAATCTAACCAATCAAATATAAAAGAAAATAATTCTACATAAAAAATTAAAGCCACGAAATATCTAATCTTATATATTGTTGCATTATATTATTTATCTCCATCACTCATCCCTCCAATCAAATGAGATTTGGGATGGTTGTCATAGGTTTCGATGTCAGTGAATGCATTTAAACTATCCCTCACCTTAATGTCACGGAACTGACATAGAAACCTATGTCAACCTCCCCCTTAAATTAAATGTACCTGAAAACCTAGATCTCATGGATTGTTTATATATACCCATGTTCAAAGTAGCAAAAGCTTCTCAGCTGATCATTTTCCTAGATGGAATTTCAATTTTATCAGTTTGATTGGATTGTATAGGGTTTTTTTGATGCAGAATAAAGATATTGAAAGTAAAGAAAGAGATGAAATCAAGCAACAAAGAGAAGAAGAAGTGAGGGAGGATAAACACAGGCAACAAGTAATTCAATTCAATAATCTCAATAATCAAGTTTAGTCCAAACCTTAACAATCACTAGTTTTAAATTGGTTAATCAAATGAAACATAAACATCTCTCAATCATAAAAGTTTTTTTTAAGAAATCCTATTCAAAATAAACCAAAACTAAATATTCCTTAAAATAAAATAACATTTGTTTTGCATTATTCTCCTTGATTGAGAAAACTTGACTCCGGCGAGTTAAAACCATGAGCTCTTTCTTCAATCTCTGAGCTATAAATATAAGGGATGTCTAAATTCTCCTATAGCTCTTGTACTCATGTAAAGAAAGTGACCTTGATGCACAGCAAATTTAAATTTGTAATATAGTAGAGTGCTGGTTGTTCATCCATAGAGAGGGACAACTTAAAAGCACTAGACTTTTTTTTTTTTTTATTTTAGTAGGTGAACCTAAGCTAATCCAAGCTAAATTTGGATTTGGGGAATGTTTGGATATGGATTGAGTTGAAAGTGGTGGAGTGAAGGAACTTGAACACTAAATCAAAGTGAAAATATTAGAAAGAAAATAACTATGGTCTCAACTTCAAACCGAAGCCGATAATGGGATAATCATGGTTATCTCAGATGCACATATAACTCAAACTAGCAATTAAACATATAATTTAACCTAATAATTACACATGCATTACTAGGTCGAAAGATATTTTTTCAAACAAGTTTATGGAAAACTTAAGGTAAGTGAAGGCCTTTGAAATTAGTTTCAAACTCACCAGGATATTGAACCGAGCACCTACTGTGCACTAGCATCGACTTGTAACTAGGCTTCGATTATTGTCACGCCCTAGATCTCATGACCCGAGGGGTGAATGATAAACACACACAACATGCACTAATATAACCAACCCATTCTCAGAGCAACGCAACGTAAACTAGTAAGCTCGAGACATAAGATAAGATAATATAAGTTTAACCTTGACTATTACCAGGTCACATACTCCATACGCCATTCCCTATTAATACATAACTTAGGACTTAAGGCCATTACAACCAAATTGAATAAGTCTAGCAATGTACAATGTTACAATTCCAAAAGAAATTTTAACTAGATGACTAAGAGCTTTGCTAAGCTTGGTAAGGATCATGCACACCCTTCTAGCCCCACCCCATTAGCCCACCTGATTGTTATGGCCTGTACCTACATCAAATTCTGTATGGACGTGAGCATGAGTCCACTTGTGCCCACGACGTCTCAAACAAACATATATGATATGTATTCCAAACATGCATGCATTTCATGGTGTATCTAGTTACCTCAATATGTTCTATAGCCACAACAATTTATCAACATTACTATAATGAATTTGAAATATATACAATTTCACATAACAATATCCTAAGGAGGGTTCAATTCCAATTTATACTTAATCTTTGAAATTTCATTCATTAGTTCAAATCACATTTCAATTATCTATTTGATGTTTAATCATAATCATATTCCATGCCACCACATCACATTTTCAACATTTAATCACATATCTACATCCACATTATCACTTTCTGTCAATCCATCACACAACCATAGTCACATAAATCATCGGGGGTTGGGTGCATACACAACACCGTCTTTTATGGGTCTAGATCTAACGAAAACAGTAAACCGATCACCATCGTTTATGACCACAATCCAAGGTCACGGGTAACCTATACACTCACAATGTTGTGGGCTACTAACCCACTAGCATTGACACCAAACCCTGCGTAGGTTCCGGGACTCTCAACCCGAGGGTAATCTCAAAATCCTTCCTATTTACCGCACCCCACCACGGCCCTCGGTACACAAACAATCATTCATCACATAACATCTCATCATTCATAGGTTCACATTCAACATCATATACTTTCTCATAACACATATCCACATTTCGGTTCATCCTAAGATTCATCACATAACAACATTGATCAAGCATCATTAAACATTCAACATTATTCAATATTAAGAACATGAGTTCCCTTTGTCAAGTCACGTTTTATTTAATCAATCACAAGTTCATATACCTCAACAATTAGTTTACATTAAGACATATTTACAATCCTATTCAATTAAGATTCTCATCTCAAAGTAATCTTCTAATTCATGCAATTAAGGTGACATTCACTTACCCTTACAAGTTAATTCCCATTAGCTTAAGATAACCAACCCTTAATCACTTTTTAAAGCTCATTTCCCTTTTAAAATCCATGCAATTAATCCAGTAAAAGTTTTATGTAAAAACAAGTTACCAATTCTTTCATACGTCTAAGGTAGGAGGTCAAACTAAGCAAAGTCAGGAAAAGTGACCTAGCTCGGTGAGCGCCCAAGCTGAAACACAGCCGTGCGCCCAAGGGGCTTGGGTGCCCACATCTTGTGTGCCCAAGGGATGGGCGCCCATGTCTTGGGCGCCCGACTGTGTCCCCCTTATGTGCCCACAACTTGGGCCAAGTTTTGGGTTTCATACCTTGTTCTCTAGTTTCATGGTTTCTCACCTTTAGGACCTCAAATTGACTAAGCTAAAGTGAAAATACCTAAATTTTCATGTTTCTAACATCAACAAAAGGTTCTTAGGCATCTAACAAAGTCATAAATTTTAGTTTTCATTAACCACAAGTCAAGCTATGGATCAAAACACCATTTTCACTCTCTCAACCTATACATATATATACATGTGTATAACTCCCATTTTCTTCCATGAATGTAACCAACATTTGAAAAGGGTTTTCTAATGGTATTCTACTCCTTGTTATATATCACATATGTAAGAATGAGGCTTTAAATCTCTACCTCAAGTTGTAAGAAGATGGATCAACAAGAAGGTGTTTTGAGCTTCCAAACCCTCAAGCTTTGATGGACTCAATCCTCTTTTTCCTTGATCCAAACTACAAATAAATTAGATAGGAAGGTTTCTTGAGGTTCTAATTACACTTTTGCAAGAGGAATTGGATTTTCATAAAGGTTAGATAGACGTACCTTCTATTTTCTCCACCCGGTTCCTTGTTTTCCTTCCTTGTTCTTCCTTTACTTCTTCACCTGGTTCTTCCTCTCCCAAACAACTTCTCTCTTTCTATCTTGCGTCATCTCACACACACACACACACATATATATATATATATATATATATTTAACCAATATTTTAAGTCCCTCAATAGTGATTTTCAGATTTTCCATCACCCCTTGCTAGGTATAGGTGTGAATAGGGTGAGGCTTGGCTGAAAAATGCAGAGAAACCCATACCTGTCAATTCCACTGTGCCTTGGGCGCTCATGCCTTCTCAGGTGGGCGCCTAAGACTTGGGTGCCCATGCCTTATGCGCCCATTTTTTCCTGCACTTGGCTAAAATGCCTACTTTTGACTGCCTAAGCCATCTCTTTCAAAGTTCTCAACTCTAAAACACCATTAATGATCCATTCCACTAAATTAACATACATTGCTTCCAAAATACATCAAAAATCTTACACTTATGTTAATACAAAATCCAAGGTATTACATTCTCCTCCATTCAAAAAAATTTCGTCCTCAAAATTTAGTACATAACATAATCTTAAGAGTTATAACCTTAAGAGAACAAATGTGGGTATCGTTCTCGCATTTCGAACTCACGTTCCCAAGTTGATTCTTCTACTCCATAATGATTCCATAACATTAGGACCAAAGGAATGGTTTTACCCTGAAGCACTTGGTCTGGAGCATCCAAAATCTGAATCGATTGAACTTCATACTTCACATCTGAGTCTATTTCCAATTCAGTCCAATTTAGCACATGTGTAGAGTCTGGAATGTACTTACGCAACATAGAGACATAAAAGACTTCATACACTCCAGACATTTGGGGTAGTAATGCCAACCGGTAAGCAACCTCTCCAACTCTTGCTAGTATTTCAAATGGGCCAATGTATCTGAGAGATAACTTCCCTTGCCTGCTAAATCTGTACTGTCCCTTCCGCGGCGACACTTTCAGAAATACATGATCCCTACTTGAAACTCTAAAGGCTTCCTCCTTTGATCTGCATAACTCTTCTGGCGACTACGTGTTGTTTCCAGTCTTTGCCTAATTACCTTGATCTTTTCATTAGTTTCACGAACTAACTCTGGCCCAATCATGGTTGCTTCTCCAACTTTTGTCCAACACACCGGGGATCGGCATGGTCTTCCATACAATGCCTCAAATGGTGCTATTCCAATGCTAGCTTGGTAACTGTTGTTATAAGCGAACTCCACAAGTGGCAAATGATCTTCCCAACTACCTTTAAAGTCCAACACACAAGCTCGAAGCATATCATCAAAAATCTGAATTGTTTGTTCCGACTGTCCATCAGTTTGGGGATGATAAGCCATACTAAAACCCCATGGCTGCTTGAAAGCTTTGCCAGAATCGAGAAACAAAACGAGAGTCTCGGTCTGAGACAATAGACACTGGTGTCCCATGCAATCTCACAATTTCTTATATGTACAATCGGGCCAAAGAGTCCATTGAATCCGTCATTCGCATTGACAAGAAATGAGCCGACTTAGTCAGCCGATCAACAATCACCGATATGGCATCACAACCTCTTTTCGTCTTTAGCAGTCTTGACATAAAATCCATAGTCACGTTCTCCTATTTCCACTTAGATATTGGCAATGGCTGTAACAATCCTGCTGGTCTCTGATGCTCTATCTTCACTTGCTGACAAGTTAGACACTTGCTAATAAACTCCGCCACATTTTTCTTCATTCCTGCCAGTAAAACTGCCTCTTTAAATCACAATACATTTTCGTACCCCCTGGATGTACTGCTAGCCGGGAATGATGAATTTCCCTTAAAACTTCCCCTCTAACTGATGAGGGTACAAAGATTCTTCCTTGATATTTGACCACTCCATCATCACCCACTTTCCATCATGGAATATCCACCTGATTCCTTATTTTAGTACAAACATCATTAGCTTCCTCATCTAACTTCTGAGCCTCAGTTACCCTATTGATTAAGGCTAGCTGGGTGATGATAGTATTCAATATCCCTTGTTCCTCTCCCTCTTCAAGTTCTAATTCAAATTCATTTAATATTCCCATCATTTCCCATTCTTTAACTGCTACACAAGCCATGGCACTTATGCTTTTTCTGCTCAAAGCATCTGCAACTACATTAGCTTTACCTAGATGGTAATGCAATTCAAAGTCATAATCCTCCATGTACTCCATCCACTGCCATTGCCTTAAATTTAGGTCTTTCTGAGTAAAAATGTACTTCAAACTTTTGTGGTCTGAGAACACTTCAAATCTCTCACCATACAAGTAATGCCTCCAACTCTTTAAGGCAAAAATGACTGCTGCCAGCTCCAAATCATGCACTGGATAATTCTTTTCATGATTCTTCAACTGTCTTGAACCATATGCCACTACTCGCCCATTCTGTATAAGAACACAGCCAAGTCCTTCTCGTGACGCATCACAATACACCAGGTAACCGGCTCCCCTCTCTGGGATGACCAATACTGGTGCAGTAGTCAATCTTCTTTTTATCTCTTGAAATGATCTTTAACATGCATCATCCCACTCAAATTTGATCCCCTTTCGGGTTAATCTAGTTAGCGGGGCTGCTAATCTAAAAAAGTCCGAAACAAACCTTCTGTAGTATCCTGTCAACCCGAGGAAACTACGACTCTCAAATACAAACTTTGGTTGAGACCATTCCAAAATAGCTTTAATTTTGGATGGGTCCACAGCTACTCTTTCCTCCAAGACAACATATCCCAGAAATTTTACTTTTCTAAGCCAGAACTCACATTTGCTCAGCTTGGCATACAATTGATGATCCTTTAACCTTTGTAGTACAAGCCTCAAATGTTGTTCATGTTCTTCTTCCGACTTAGAATACACCAAGACATCATCTATGAATACCACCACAAACTTATCCAAATAATCTCTGAAAACTCGATTCATCAAGTCCATAAAGACTGCTGGTGCATTTGTCAAACCAAAAGCCATAACCAGAAACTCATAGTGACCATACCGAGTCCCAAATGCCGTCTTTGGAATATCTTCTTCTCTTATTCTCACTTGATGGTACCCGGATCACAGATCAATCTTCGAAAACACCAATGATCCCTTCAGTTGATCAAATAAATCGTCAATTCTTGGCAACGGGTATCTATTCTTGATAACCACTTTATTCAATTTCCTATAATCAATGCACATTCTCAAAGTCCCATCCTTCTTAACTGCGAATAATGCCGGCGCACCCCAAGGTGATGTACTTGGCCGAATGAATCCTTTGGCTAGCAACTCCTCTACTTGTGTTTTCAGTTCTGTTAACTCTGCCGGTGCTAACCTGTAGGGTGGAATGGATGTGGGTTTTGTGGCTGGAACCAAATTAGTGCAAAACTCTACTTCCCGTTCAGGTGGCAACCCGGATATCTTCTCAGGAAATAATTTAGGAAATTCATTCACCATTCTAGGCAATTCAACTCTCTGTTCCCTGCCTCCTTCTTCCATAACCATGTCAGCAAACAAACTACATAATTCATCATTTCCTCGACCCTTCAAGAATGATGCTTCTCGTATTTCACACTGGTCTGTAAAGAAGCGAATCTAATTTCCCTCCGGCATGGTTAAGGTTACCTTATGCTTATGACAGTCAATCATAGCTTGGTAAGACATAAGCCAATCCATACCAAGTATGATATCAAAACCCCTCATCTCCAGTACAATTAAATTAAAAGTTGAGACAAACTCTCGCCCATCAAAAACATCGGTTACCCTTAATTCACACCCCTTACACACTTGAGTCAAGGAGGAAAATCCCACTATGGGGGTCTCAACACGTAAAAACAATTCCAAGGGGCTAACATCTATTCCCAAAGTATATGCAAAGGATGCAGTGATAAATGAGTGGGATGCTCACGTGTCTAAGAGCACAATAGCATTTGATGAATAGACATGAAAAATACCTCTTGTCACCATAGGCTCAGCTGACACCTCCTGCTGTGCCACTGCAAACACCCTGCCCTGTGGTTGAACATTCTGTGGCCGACCAAACCTCTGTCCCTGTGGGTTTGCCCTTGACTGCTGTGATGTCCCAGTTTGCATCGTCCCATGCGGAACACTTCTATGTTGATACTGCTGCTGTACCGACTGGGAGGTCGATGGGCGGGCTCCCTGTAACCACTATCCAAATTGTGCCATCCTTCCTCTCGCGCCTCGCTGATTCTGAGGGCAAAACTTCTGGATATGCCCCATTTTCCCACACCCATAACACACTATATCCTCTCCAACCTGTCCACTTCTCATCTGTCTTATTGACTCATTCTGTCTTCTAGCCTTAGGACATTCAGTGCTCTTATGCCCCGGTTGCTTGCAATTAAAACATATAATCAATCTCTGAGAAGTGCTTTCCAATTTCCTTGATGGTTTGGGTGCTGTACTCTCCTGGTAGGATAATTGTATCTGTGAAGTTGATGAGTTACCCTTTATTCTTTTTCTGCTAACTCTTTCTTGCTGAGTCCCTATGGTCTTGCTTCGCCGACTTTCATAAATGACTTTAGTTTCATTCAAGTCCCTTTCCACAGTCATAGCTCGATTTATCAAAGTCTCGTAATCCTCCAACCCCAACATCACCATTTTATTCCTTAGAGTCAGTCTCAATCCATTTTCAAATCTCCTACACTTCAAATAAGTAGTAGAGACTAACTCAGGTGCATACTTTGCTAAGTCTGAAAATTTCCTTTCATACTCCAACACCGACATAGTCCTTTGTATCAACCCAACAAATTCCTCCCTCTTAGCATCTCTTAAAGACTGAGGGAAGAAATGATCCCTAAACTTCTCCTTGAACTTTTCCCAAGTGAGACCCACTGATCCTCCTGTGTCTTTTAAACTAGACCACCAAACTGATGCCCTTCCCACTAGTTGAAATGCAGTCAACATAATACGAGTAGAAGGATCAGTAATTTCCATTGCAACTAATATCTTCTCACATTCCTTCAAGAATTGTTCTGCTACATCTATGTCAACCACACCATCATAAGTTGGAGGTTTCATCTTCCTGAATTTCTCCAAAGCAGTCGGGCCTGCCTGCACTTATAACTGGGGTCTAACTTGAGCCCCACCTGCTATTGCGGCCATAACTGCCGCCAATTGTTGTAACACTGCCCCGGCGTCCATAGCTGCTGGTTGTTGAATCTCTGGTGCCCTCGACTGCACCTTCTCCTCTTCTAAGTCATTTTGTTGTACCATAGGCGGTGCCTCAACCACTGCACTATGATGTGTTTCTTGTTCTTGCTGAACAGGCGTATGTTCTCTTCTTCTACCCCTACTTTGACCTCGACCATTGCCTCCACCTCAGCCTCTAACTCCTATTTCACGTGGTGGCATTTTATTTAAAGTATATCAAAGCATAAAATAACAATATTAAATCGACATCTAAAATTATGATAGAGCATAACTTCATCTCATAGTAATAATACAACAGTTCAATATATTCATAAGGGTTCAACATAACAACACCATCTTACTTCCATTAGTACTACCATAGAAGTTCCAATATTACAAGATCTCAAGTTACTCTACTGACTGAAGTTGAAAGAGTACATAACATAACATAGCATAAGTCTTTAGACTAATACCCACTCCGATTACCACGAGGGGAATTGCCTTTCCAAAATCTTCCCCTTTACAAGCTTACATTTTAATTTCTACGATAAGTGCAAGAGCTACGAGTGTGCCCCCTCCTGCCACAATAAGTACAACATTTGATACATTGCTTAAATTTTCATGTTTCTAACGTCAACACAAGGTTCTTAGGCATCTAACAAAGTCATAAATTTTAGTTTTCATCAACCACAAGTCAAGCTATGGATCAAAACATCATTTTCACTCTCTCAACCTATACATATATATATATACATGTGTATAACTCCCATTTTCTTCCATGAATGTAACCAACATTTGAAAAGGGTTTTCTAATGGTATTCTACTCCTTGTTATATATCACATATGTAAGAATGAGGCATTAAATCTCTACCTCAAGTTGTAAGAAGATGGATCAACAAGAAGGTGTTTTGAGCTTCCAAACCCTCAAGCTTTGATGGACTCAATCCTCTCTTTCCTTGATCCAAACTACAGATAAATTAGATAGGAAGGTTTCTTGAGTTTCTAATTACACTTTTGCAAGAGGAATTGGATTTTCATGAAAGTTAGATAGACCTACCTTCAATTTTCTCCACCCGGTTTCTTGTTTTCCTTCCTTGTTCTTCATTTGCTTCTTCAACCGGTTCTTCCTCTCCCAAACAACTTCTCTCTCTCTATCTTGCATCATCTTACACATATATATATATTTAACCAATATTTTAAGTTTCTTAACAGTGATTTTCAGATTTCCCATCACCCTTAGCTAGGTATCGGTGTGAATACGGTGAGGCTCGGTTGAAAAATGTAGAGAAACCCATATCTGTCAATTCCACTGTGCCTTGGGCGCCCATGCTTTCTCAGGTGGGCGCCAATGCCTTATGCGCCCAAGGTGCCCCTCTTTTCTTGCACTTGGCTAAAATGCCTACTTTTGATTGCCTAAGCCATCTCTTTCAAAGTTCTCAACTCTAAAACACCATTAATGATCCATTCAACTAAATTAACATACATTGCTTCCAAAATACATCAAAAACCTTACACTTATGTTAATACAAAGTCCAGGGTATTACAATTACAACATGGGTGGTCAATTTCTTGGTCAATTTCACAAGAAAACCTAGTTTTTGATTTTTAGAAATTAGATTCCAAATCACTGGGATTGAATCAAAAACTTGGTATATACGTGTAGAAACTCGTAACTAAACTATGATTATAACAGCTTTCAAAAAAAAAAGTTATAATTATAACACCGGTGACTTGATTTCGAAAGAAAACTTGATTTAGGATTTTAGAAAATAGTTTGCTAGTTATCGGGACATTGAACAAATATAAGGTGTGCACAAGTAAGAACTCATAGTCGCACTATAGTTATAACTTGGTGACTCGATTCCAAAAAAAAACCCAACCTTACCATAAAAGTCCAATTTAATAAAAATGAAGTTGTTACATTGAAAACCATATGCGTTTGAGTTAATCACACTACCACCACCATCTTCAATGGCTTGAAGCTAAGAGATGAATTATGCTACTAGCATGATGAAAACATATACTAGAAGTATAACACAATATAATAAAGAAAGCAAGTATGAAACAAATGAATTTAACAACACGATTAAGTAATACACTTCAAGTAAATGTACTTAAAGTAAAACTTACAAATATTGAAGATTTGACAATCCAAAGCAAAGTACTTGAAAACTCAATCCTAAACCTTACATAATAAAAATATAAAGAGAGCTAGAGAGAGGAAAAAAAAGAGTAATCAACTTTAAATTAATCTAAACACATGCTTTCATATTTATAACAAGATACAACTCACAGGCAATTGTGTCAAAACATTACATATGGAAAATAAAGAGTCACAGGCTGCTGCTATAGTCCGAGAACCCAGGCTTCAGCATCTGTGTGCTCTAGTTCATGCCTACCTAGTGTTTGTTGAAATGATCCTTAGAAATAGCTAAAAACATCCTCAGAAATAGCTGAAAACACCCCTTTACGTGCGTGCGGATTAAGTAGGGGGAATAGTGTAGTGGGGGTCCACACAAGGACATATGTCTTGTTGGGGGGAGGATTGTAAGAGATTGTGAGGAACCTGCCTATAAAGAACTATAACTACGAGAGAGTGAAAGCAAGAGGTGATGTAGAGAAGTAATACATTTTGTCCCTCATCGCCTAGGTAGAGAAATGAAGTGGTATATATGTAATGTTCGACATCTATAAAGTATAATGCATTTTAAAGCAGATTATTGGAGTCAATGAGAACTCTAGGGTTAAGCATGCTCCGGTAGAAGAAGTACATGATGGGTGACTCCCTGAGAAGTAGTTAACCAAGCCCAAAGCGAACAATGTTGTATTGTGTATGAAATTTTTGAACAAGCAACCACAAAGGATTAATGAGAAAACCTTTTCACAGGGAGAAAAACTTATATTACAAATTTTAATATCAAGGGTTACAAGACTTTACTCAGACTCTCTACGATTCACTCGCACAAATCCTTTCGTCATTCTTGTTCAATTCACTCGATAAACCCTACAAGTAGACTTTCTGCTTCACATAGAAAGTAAAGAAAGAACGAAAGAAACAAAGACTAGAGAAAGAGCACTAAGCTCTCAAGAATAAACTCTCTCTTGATTTTTATAATATGTCTCGTGTTTTTGTTCATTAAGATCAAGTCCACATATATAGAGTTACAACCGGTTGGCCTAATTTGGCAGAATAGGAAACAAATACGTCCAAATAATACATGGCTCAAACATTCAAGCATTCAGCGTCGTGCCTGCACCAATAGGTCGATCTCTTGAGCATCTATCTTGCAAGCTGTGAGGTCTACTAGAATCTAATTTGAGCCAGGTAATGAAAGGGGCGCACCTGCGAGCTCCCATCGTCAGACTAGTGCAACCTTGCGTATCTTATATGCTGCCTATGATACGTACTAGAATTTCTCCAATTTTATTTGGCTGAATTCTAGTTTATGTAGGGATGTATTTGCTCAGCTTTTGACTTGAATTAGAATTTTGTTGTCTTTTGGAAACTTACAAATATCTAGAACTTGACGTGATTTGTCTTTATCTTTAATTCAAATTCTCTCCTTTTCAAATTAGGAAACCTTCCAGCTATCAATATTTAACTTAAGATTTATATGAATTTGACATAACAAAACTTTCCATTCTCTACCTTGGTAATTTCACATCATTACTTAAGTTAAATTTCAAATGAAAAATCTACAGAACTCTGCAAGACTTGAACAAACAAATCAAGGCATCATATGGTAAGACAAACCATCATCATATTATATTACATACCCATGAGTCTACAAGTGCAAGTTTTAAAGAGCATAAGCCAAAGATATTATAGATCAAGTTCATACTATGCCGGAATTAAACTTTTACTTCACTTTTTTTATATGAAAATGATAAGCACACAAAATAAGGGAAAATAGTAATAAGTCCAAACCAAATAACAATAGAATACATCTGTAGATGCCACTGCTACCATCGAATCCATTGCCACCACTTACGTCACCAACACCAAAAGAGCCACCACCAAATCCAATATCATCATCATCATCCTGGTGCAGCTCATCCTCGAAGGCACAAAAATTATCAATCTGCTGGTGCAAGGACTGGAAGTTAATGGTGCGTAACTCAGTCAGGCTTTGAATACTACTCTCTATACTTGTTAGCTTGCCACCAATGACCTCATGTTCTGCTCTAGCCTAAGCAACCTCCCCCTCAAGTTGTAGTGAAGATGGAGATATAGAATTCATCGTGAAGGGACGAGTGCTCCGACTAGTCTCTGCCATATCAAGCTCATCAAGAGTATCATCGACGACCTAACTCACAGATTTACATGCAGTGAGTCGGGTGATAGGAGAGAGCTATGGTGTAAGATTAGAATTTAATTTGATTTGCCTAAATGATTTTGGTAACTATGACACCAAAAGGCAGAGAATCTTTGGTATGCTTTAATTATTAGGCAGTGAACATGAGTTGAAAAATGAAAAGTACTAGATTAAACTTCAAAGCCATGAGAATGGCATAAATAATACGCCCACGCCTCAAGATGACAGAAGAGTAATGCCAGGTGAGGTCAATGGATGCAGCCACAAAGAGATTTAACATGCAGCGATCAATCTTGAGGTGTCCATGCATATGTCTCACCCCTCTATGGTAAAGACTCAATAAGCACACAAAAATTATCGGTTAACTCTTCCTTGGTAGGAGAGACACCATCTCGTCTGGGGTAAAAGAGCTGCAGAGTTAGGACACTTAATGCCTAGTATAGATGTAATAATGTCACAGCTAACCACTATTGGGACTTTATAGGTAGACGTTTTGGAGACAGCATTTTCAAAATTTATTTCATAGAAGTTGGCATAAAATTCCTGGACTAATTTTACTAATACAGACGTAGAATATCAGTAGTAGATTCTTAACCCAACTGTGTAAACAGTAGATAGATCAACAAAAAATCATTCAAGTTCAGTTTTCATTCAATCAACATAAGCCTTTTGAAAAACAGGTTACAAAACTCAATTTGATTTAAAAATCAGTTCCCAAAGGAAGATGAAGAGCCAGTTCTATTTCTTTTAAACATTTTTCTAGAAATGAACCCAACAATGATATGCAAATGCAATGTAAAACACAAAATGCAATAAACTAAGGAAAAAAATGAAATGGTACCTAGAAGATATGCATGCAATCCTATACCTTGGATAGGAGATGGATGGTCGCTGGTGCAGAGATGGGTTTTGTGAAAATGAAGACCAAGGTTTGACCTCGTGCTTCTTGCACCTTTGTGTGCCTACAGCCTGAAGGGGTATGCTCTCTACGCCTTCTCTACGAGGTGCACTGGAATACCCTGACGGTGCAGATTCCTTGCGCCTTCCTTGTGAATCTCTTTGGAATGTGCCTGTAGGCCTTATTGTGCACAAAAATTTGAAAAAAATTATAAAGAATTTCACAAAATGTATTAAAGAAATTTTACTTCATCTATGTCCAAATATGTAACTCAATCCTTCAATCTTTGTAGATCTAAATGAACAAAAATTCATCTTTCCAAGTAAATCTCCAAGTCTACGTCATGAGATGAATTAAGCCATAAGATTGAAAGAAAATGCTTATGTACGTGTGGAATTATGACTAATCAAACATGTATGTTCCATCTCAAACAAATCATAAGATCAAGAGATTGCATTTAATGCATCAAAAAATGAATTGAGAACAATTTTTTTTATCCATCCACAATTCTTCATGTATACCCTTTTCAAGATCCTAATAGCTTTCACAAATTTATGAGTAGGTAACTTTTTCCTTAACAATCAACGAGTCATTAAGGGGCTTCTTACTGGTCCCACCAGTACCCCTTTTTAAGACAAGATATATATATATATATATACATATTTATTTGCTCTTCAACATTTTTTAAACGCATCAAACAATAATTCAAGACCCATGGATAAGAAGATGGAAAAGTACATGCAAAATCAGTCAAGTGTTAAAAAAAGCAAATCAAAATTATGGCAAAGTTCACCAAAATGTTTCTTTTCAATTTAAATGGAGATACAAATTTTTAATTCATTATAAATTTATTTGTCTAAATAATTAATGCACATATAAGGAGATAGAAGTTATAAAATATCTGCAAAATAAATAATGAACTCTTACTTTTTAATTTTAGAAAATTAGAGACGTGGACAAATACTTAAAGACTTCCTAAGAGATTCAAAGCGAAAGACATCCAAAGGTTTAACAAAAACATCAACCAGTTGATTTTCAATTTGCACATGCTCCAAAGAAATTACATTCTCTTCAACCAACTTTCTAATGAAATGATACCTAATGTCAATATGTTTGATACAAGAATGCAAGACAAGATTCCTAAAGATACCAATGGCACTCATGTTGCCACAAAACAATATAATGGTGCCCAATCCAACCCATAGTCAGTAGATATTTGCTTCATACATGGGAGTTGGGTGCAACAACTTCCAATAGCAATACATTCAGCCTCGGTAGTGGATAATGATGTGGCATTTTGCTTTTTACTATGTTATGTGACTAAATTATTACGAATGTAAAAACATCCGCCAAAAATACTCTTGTGATCATTTACACTACCTGCATAATCGGTGTTAGAGTATCTCGAAAGATTAGAATTGGTGTCACTAGTGAACTAAATTCCAAAATCTAGCGTGCTACTGCTATATTTTATAATTCTTTTAATAGCATGTAGATGTGACTCTTTAGGATCAAATTAATATCTAGCACACACACCTACGCTAAATGAAATATCAGGTCTACTAGAAGTGAGATATAAAAGACTCTCTATCATGCTCTTATACGTAGTTTAGTCAACACTCTTACCACTGGGGTCCCTATGAAGTTTGGTGCTGGTGCTCATGGGAGTCGTAGACATCCAAGGGTTTAATAAAAACATCAGCCAGTTGATTTTCAATTTGCACATGCTCCAAAGAAATTACATTTTCTTCAACAAACTTTCTAATGAAATGATACCTAATGTCAATATGTTTGATATGAGAATGCAAGACATGATTCCTAGAGATACCAATGGCACTCATGGTATCACAAAACAATATAATGGTGCCCTAGTCCAACCCGTAGTCAGTAGATATTTGCTTCATTCATGGGAGTTGGGTGCAACAACTTCCAATAGCAATACATTCAGCCTTGATAGTGGATAATGATGTGGCATTTTTCTTTTTACTATGTTATGTGACTAAATTATTACGATTGTAAAAACATCCGCCAAAAATACTCTTGTGACCTTTTACACCACCCACATAATCGGCGTTAGAGTATCTCGAAAGATTAGAATTGGTGTCACAAGTGAACTAAATTCCAAAATCTAGCGTGCTACTGCTATATTTTATAATTCTTTTAATAGCATGTAGATGTGACTCTTTAGGATCAAATTAATATCTAGCACACACACCTACGCTAAATGGAATGTTAGGTCTACTAGAAGTGAGATATAAAAGACTCCCTATCATGCTCCTATACGTAGTCTAGTCAACACTCTTGCCACTGGGGTCCTTATGAAGTTTGGTGCTAGTGCTCATGGGAGTCGTAGCATGTTTAGCATTAGAAAGACCAAACTTCTCACTAAGTCTCTAGCATATTTGGATTAAGAAATAAAAATTCCTTTATTCTCTTATTTAACTTGGAGACGCATGAAATAGTTCAATTCACCCATCATGCTCATTGCAAATTGTGTAGTCATTAATTTACCAAATTAAACAACATGTTTATCACACGTGGATCCAAACACAATATTATCACATAAATTTATGCAATCAAAATGTGCTTAGAATCAGTACAAATAAACAAAGTTTTGCTTACATTCCCATGCATAAAACCAAACTCAAGTAAAAAAGTAGTGAGTCTTTTATATCAAGCATAAGATACTTGTTTCAAACCATAAAGAGCCTTTTTCAATTTATATATATGGTTAGGAAATTTTGGATCCCTTAAACCTTTGGGTTACTATACATAAGTTTCTTCTTGAAGAAAGTCACTCGAAAATGTACTCCTGACATCCATTTGGTATAATTTGAATTTTAAAAAGCATGCAATGGCTAAAAGTAACCTAATGGATACAAGACGAGCAATAAGAGCAAAGGTTTCATCAAAATCAACACCCTCCACTTGAGTGCAACCTTGAGCAACAAGCCTAGTCTTGTTTCTAATGACATTACCAAACTTATCAGTTTTGTTTTTAAATATCCATTTAGTTCTAATTACATTAGTGTGAGTAGGTCTAGGCATTAAGGTCCACACATCATTCCTAAAAAAATGATTTAACTCTTCATGCATAACATTTACTTAGTTGTCATCAAGTAAAGTTTCACGTACGTTCTTAGGTTCAATTGAAGAAATATAACACACATAAGTTACCTCATTCCTTGTTATCTCTCCAATGACTTAACTGGCTGGGGTGATTTAATTTCACTCTAGACGATGGCTCCATTTGTTTAGTTTTGTCTATTATGCCAGAAGTCTCATCTTCTCTTCGCTCAACTTTCTTTTCTTCAATTCTTTCACTTGTCTCAGCTATCTCTTCCATAGCACCGTCATCTTCTTTAACCTGTTCAAAAATAATAGAATTAGTATGATCATGTACAACTATATTAATGGATTTTATCATTGAAGAAGTTTCTAAATTATAAACATGAAAAGCATGACTAGTAGTAGAATAGCCCAAGAAAATTCTTTCATTACTTCGGGAGTCAAAATTTTTAAGGTTTTCTCTATTCTTGAGAATAAAGCACTTACTTCCAAAAGTTCAGAAATACTTAATATTAGGCTTTTTACCATTCCACAGCTCAAAGGGTGTTTTTGATGTACCAGGACAAAGATACACCCTCTTGTAGAACTCTATTCATTCTCTCAATGACTCCATTCTACTGGGGAGTTTTTGGCACTGAAAACTTGTGCTTAATTTATTCTTATCACAAAATTCAACATTCTTCTAATTCTTAAACTCTCTTCCATGATCAGTACTGGTTCTTATAATGCATCCAATCACACGCTTCTTCTCTTGTTGTAGCCTAAAACATAAGGACTTCAAAGCTTCAAAGGTATCAGAATTTTCACATAAAAAATTAACCCAAGTAAATCTAGTGAAATCATCTACAGCAAAAAAGATATACTACCTACCACCAAGACTTTTAGTACGTGTGGGTCCCATTAAATCCACGTGAACAAGTTTTAGAGGTTCAGAAGTTTTAATGGAATTTATCTTTTTATGTGCGCTCTGAATTTGCTTGCCTAATGGACCACACACACTACCTTTTTATTTTTTAAGTTTAGGTATTCCCTTGATGAGCTCAAATTTGGACAATTTGTGTAAATCTTTGAAGTTCATGTGCCCAAATCTTTGATGCCACAATTCTGTCTCATCTACTATAGCAGTATTGCAAATAAACCCTTCAGAATTTACTACCCCCTAGCAATTATTAAATGTGCAAAGACCATGTAAGACTGGTTGTTTCTTTTTATTAAAAATATTATATTTAGTTTTAGAAAACTAGACAACATGGTTAGCATTGCACAATTGACTTATGCTAATTAGGTTTGCTTTGTGTCCTTCCACGTATAAAATATTTTTCAGGCATTTTAAAAACAGTGGACTTAATCTCATATTTTCCTTTTACCTGTGATGTGCTACCATCACCAAAAGTCACTAAACCACCTTGATAGGATTCAAATTTCAAAAAAGGATTTATTACCACACATGTGGTTTGAATATCCACTGTCAAGGTATCAGATAATAGAATTTAAAGCCTTTAGGCAGTTTGGAAAACAAAACAATTTAAATTTTATTTTTGAAGCCAAACAGACCTGGTTTTTGGAAAAGCTACCTTAATAGGGTTTGTCTCCTGTCTTTGATTTTTATTAAACTTTGAATCCTTTTTCTTTGAAAACTTTTCATGTTTAGGTTTTCAAAAATTCAAAATTTTAGGTTTTTGAAATAAACATGGATTGTTGAAAGATTTTGCAATAAAATCAGTGAAGGCTTGAAACCTCTTAGTCACAAGAACTTCAGGATTTGGATTTTTAGAAAAAAAATTTTTATGCAATTCAAAGGGAGTCCATAGAGTTTGTGACAATTGGGATGGATGTGACTTTTGATTCCACAATGATGACATATAGGTACAAAGGATTGGGATTTAGCAAAATGTGTACCTTTCAACTTAGGAGGAGGAAACTGTTAACATTTGAACTTTGGAACGCTCCTTTTTGGTGGTGCTGCTTGTTTTGGAAAAGTCTTTGGGCTGCAGCTAATTTTGTGACAATCTTTAGAGCTTCTAGAGAAGATGATGATGATGCAATTATGGTTTTGCCTCCAGTTAGCCTAGGCTAGATTTATCTCTATGTGACCTCTATTTGCTCCAAATTTCTTCGAACACATTTGAACTGGAATTCATCTTTTTGATTATCTTCTCGTCATATATTTTTTTTTCTCTTTCAACTCATTGACCTTCATTTGCAATTCTTCGATGATTTTCTCTACTTTCTTTAATCTTCTTATTCTTCTCTTGAAGTTTTGTTCCAAAATTTTCTGCATTATGAGACTGAGAAATCTTATCAAATTCAAAAGAGGATAGTTTACCTATAAGTTTTTTGTCCTCGGTCTTTAAGGCATCTCTTTCGCTCCTCAACTTACTATTTATTTGATGCTATGCAAGTCTTTGTTTCTTCATATCACAGCATTTCACAAAAAGATTATTGTAGGCTTCTTGAAGGTTGTTATTAAATTCATCCTTAGAGTTGTCGTCCTTATGATTTGACAGCTCAGTATCGCTTAAGGATCCAAAAGGGGTGTTTGTAGAGGAAATGTGAGAAGTTAGAGAAACAATGAAATTATCTTTGTTATCTAAGAAGGATGATACAGAGGACTCATTAGAGTCGGAGTTATCGTCAAGTGTTGTGTTCATAATATTGACTTGTTTCTTCTTCATCTTCTTGTTACCACAGTCTTGAGTAAAGTGTCCATACCCTTGACATTCGAAGCACTCAATTTATTTTGACTTCTTCTTATCTCTTTCTTTTTCATCCTTCTTATATTTTTTGCCTTTTTCTTCAGGCTTGAACTCCTTTTTATTGGTTGTGTTAAATTTTGAGTTCTTGTCCTTTTTCAGATATTTGACAAACTTCTTTGCCATGAACACCAACTTTTTGTCTTCTTCTTCTTCTTCCTCCTTCTCTTCCACAATCTTGAGTGTAATACCTTCAGAGGCTTTACGGGGTTTGAGCATGTTAACCTCATAAGTTTGTAATGATCTTACAAGATCCTCAATCTTTATAGAATCTACTTCCCTAACTTCTTCAATGGTGGTAACTTTAGAATTAAAAGTAAAGGGAAGAGATCTTAAGATTTTACATACCACTTTGCTTTCAAGAATGGGCTATCCAAGATTGTGACAGGAATTGATGACATGACTCAGTCATACATAAAAATCATCAAATTTCTTGTCTTCACTCATCTCAAGCCTTCAAATTCAGAAGTGAGTTTTTGAAGCTTGGAAGTTTTGACTTGAAGATTGCCTTTGTGAGTGTTCTATAGGATCATTCAAGCTTTTCTTATGCTAGTGCAACTTGAAATTTGACAAAACTCATTTGGACTTACTGTTGCAAAGATGGCATTCAAGGCTTTGAAATTCTATTCACTACTTTCTTCTTCTACTTGCATCCATATCAAGATTGGCTTTGGCTCTCTCTGACTGTTGACTTCGTATGTTGGCTCTTTCTATCCTTGAACTACAACAGTCTAAACTTTGTAATTAATTCCTAATAGAAAAGCTTTCATTCGTGCCTTCTAGTAAGAATAGTTTGTGTCGTCAAACCATGATGGTCCAAAACTTCAACCTCTTTTACGTGGTGGATCCATTTATTTAAATTAATGACCTCACTCAAGAACGTAGAGTGACCTGCTCTAATACCAATTGAAATTTCCAAACCAAGCAATCACACATAATAACACAAATGATTAATGAGGAAACCCTTTCACAGGGAGAAAAACCTCCATTACAAATTTTATTATTAATAGGTTAAAAGACTCTACTCATAGTCTCTAACGATTCACTTACACAATTCCTTTCTTTGCTTTTGTCCAATTCACTTAATAAACCCTACAAGTGGACTTTCTGCTTCACACAAAAAGTAAAGAAATAATGAAAAAAAAAAGGCTAGAGAAAGAACACTAATCTCTGAAAAATAAACTCTCTGTCTAAATCTCTATAATATGTCTTGTGTTTTTGTTCATTAAGATCAGGTGTATATATATATAGAGTTACAACAGGCTGCCCTAATCTGGTAGAATTGGAAACAGATACGTTTAAATAATACGCAGTTCAAACCTTCGAGCATCCAGTGCTGTGCCTATGCCAATAGGTCAATCCCTCGAGCATCTATCCTACAAGCTGCGAAATCTACTAGAATCTGATTTGAGGTAGGTAATGAAGGGAGCATGTCCACAAGCTCTTAGTGCCAGATTTGTGTAGCCTCGCGCATCTTACGTGCTACCTGCAATGTGTACTAAAATTTCTCTGATTCTGCTTGGCTAAATTCTAGTCCGTATAGGAATGTATTTGCTAAGCTTTTGACTTGAATTAGAATTTTGCTGTCTTTTGGAAACTTGCAAATATCTTGAACTTAATGTCATGTATCTTTATTTTCAATTCAAATCTTCTTTCCTCTTCAAATTAGGAAACTTTCCAGCTATCAATATTTAACTTAAGATTTTTTATGAATTTTCCATAAAGAAACTTTACAATGTAGATGCAGGTCGTTACAAAAATTGTGTATTTGCAGGCTTCCAAGTTTATTATGAGATTTTTACAATTCATTTTAACTTGAAACTCTAATGTCTTATCATATATCTAAATTTACAAATTACGGAACTCTATTTTGACTATGAATTTGTTAATTCTATAATCTTATCCCTAACAACGAAGCATAAGACGTGAAGTAGCAATAGTGTTAGAACCAACAAACCTCCACCCTAAGTGTCGCCAAGCCACAACACCACACGTCACTCACTCTCTATAACTCCCCCAACTCTCCTCTATAGCCTTCACTCACTCTCTACAACTCACTCAACTCACCTCTATAACCTTCACTCACATCAACAAATAACAAAAGAAAAAAAAAAAAGCAAGAGAAGAGGATGAAGCAGTTGGTAAGATGGACTGAGAGTAGGTGAAGAAGACTGGAGAAAGAAGCTTTGGCTGGAAGCTCAACCGACACACACAGACACCTCTCACACATACCTCGGCAACTCAACATATACATACATAAATTGTATGCATAAATCAAAAGCCAAATAGGAAAATAAGGCATTGTGCACGTCAAATATGGATAGAACTTCACCCAACCACTAACTCAATAAATCAACCAATCACACCTAAAAACCTTGGAAATAACATGTATCTCAAAAAATACAATATTAAAATAAACACAGAAATCTGGTTCATTACAAGATCCACTAGGTCTCACTATTCGGACTTCACTTTCTTCCTCTATTCTTTCTCTCTCTCTCTTTCCCCCGTCTATTTTCTCTCTCTTTTTTTATTGTGGGGCAAGAAGAAAAAAAAAATAGAAAAGAGAAAAGGAAAGAAGGCTGGGCATTTGGCCTTATTTTCTAGTAGAACCACAACTCTAGGCCAAACTCGATCTAGAAAAAATAAAATAGAACTCAAACACTCAGGTTCAAAATTTTAAATGGCCTAAAATTCAAATGAATGACCAATAAAAAATACTAGATGTTACAAATAGATTGTATGTGCTATGGTGGTCCTCTTTGTAAACTTTTGTGCTTGGTAAAAATTTTGATCTTCGTGGCCTGTTTTTTTTCTTCTTTATTTATGAAGGGTTTTCCTTGTAAAATTCTTTGTGTTCAATTTCTTTTATTTTTCATACTTTAAGATTGTGTCATTATGGTAATCTATAACTAGTGGTGGCAAAAGTTTAATATTTTTATAGTGTTTGAAGTATCACTAAATTGTGAGATCAAAAATGAATAATTGCAAAACTGGAAAGACAAAATTAAAGTTTTCCCCAAATTTTTTAGTTTTAATTACAATTTAATTAACGTTGATTAATATTTCAATGCGCATAGTTCATTATAAATAATAAATTTAAGATTTTGAAACATATAAAATTAAAAAATAGTTGGTTCATTTTGTCTATAGTTTTTAATAATATTTTGACACACGTATTAATCTCGAGGTGCTGAACCAATAAACTCTTGATCTAGTATTAAAAATAATAAAAATAATGATCTACAAAACTTCAATCCCATGATATGTACAATCTTATGCATTATTTGACTCCATCTAGTAATTCCAGTAAACAAATGTAACCCTAGTTTCAAGTTCATTCTATATTCCACTTTGACCAAATATGGTAAAAATAAGTAGCACTAGAATTTAAATTCCATAATATGTGCAATCTTATATACTAACTTCATCCAATAATTCTAATATAGAGGACTTTTTAAATTAAAAAGAAAAAGAAAAAGTAGAATAACAACCTCAATTAGGAAGTTTCTAATTTTTTTACTAGAATTAGACTGTAAAAGAATAGGTGATAGGTAATGCATCTACCCTTAGTACAACACACAACATGTGATTAAGGCCAATTATTTATTTTCTTCCAAGTCTTGTAATCATCGCTGATTTAGAAACCATCAGGCACTATACCCCAAAAATAGTTTAATCTACAAATACTAAATAGCCTACGATTATAAATAGCAAAGCTTGTATTTTTCAATTCCCAATAAAAATGGCAAAAGAAGAGAGTAGTTCTTGGGTAGTTGTAACAGAAACTTCACTACAATTGATTACCTTTATTGAGCACGCGATATCCAATGTCATTGTCTTTGGATTGACAACGAACTCCCAATGGTGTACGAACGCCACAATTATGTGCATTTGAATAAAATCATTGAAAATTATTTTATAATTATGTTTTAAGGATAATGCTGGACCAACAAACAAAAACATCAAAAGAACCAAAGAAAGATACGATCGATTCATTGTATCTTTTAGTTAGAGTATCAAAATAATGTTGTATATATAAGTATTCCTCACCCAATTTGATGGGTACTTAAATAACAGAGAGTCATTTAAGGGTTTTAGTTACCAACCCAATTTAATTGTAGCAAATTAGTTTTAATTGATCAAATTTAGGAGATGTCAGTATATTTATTTTTATTTTAGTTCCCTATTCATGTACATGCATATATAGTGAGGGGTTATATACTCTTTACAGTAGACACAGAGATAGACGAGAATAGGCTAGACAGTTCAAATTAGTAGAGTTTTACTATTTATTAGATACTTTTTGTTGAAAATCCCTCTTATTCCACTCTAATTTTTGTGAATGTACGAAATTTATGGTCTACATAAATAATGCAATTTTTTTTTATGAATCAATTGATTATATTCTTAATAGATTTACGTGGTTCTCATTTTAGGGTTTACATAGTTGAACCTTTATTGATTCTACTATTTTCTCTACCTCTTTCATTGCATCTTGTCATTATCCTCGGTATCGTCTCCCCTATGGAATCTTACAAAAACCAAATACACATATTAATTTGAATTAAGAAAGTTTAGAAATAAGATTGCTCGGCAAGTGACTTCGAATTTGTAGCATAGACGAGATAATTAAAATCAGTAGAGAATTTTAGTATTTATTAGGTATTTTTTGTTGAAAATTCTTCTTACTTCACTTTAATTTTTGTGAATTTATGAAATTTATAGTCTACATAAGCAATGCATTCTTTTTTTTTTTTTTTTTTTGTGAATTGATGGGTTACATTCTTAATAGATTTATATAGTTCTTATTTTAGGGTTTCCATACTTGAACCTTCAATGCTTCCACTCTTTTCACTGCCTTGTTTATTACATTTTGTCATTATCCTTCTTATCATCTCCCTGATTCAATCCTACAAAAAACAAAACATATATATTAATCTGAATCAAGAAAGTGAAAATAAGATGGTTCAACAAGTGACTTCGAATTTGTAGAATAGAGGAAACAATTCAAATTAGTAGAATTTTATTGTTTGTTATGTACTTTTTGTTGAAAATCCCTCTTAATCCACTATAATTTTTGTGAATTCATGAAATTTATGGTTTACATAAGCAATGCAATTTTTTTGTGAATTGATAGATTACATTCTTGATAGATTTACATAGTTTGTATTTTAGGGTTTGCACAGTTGAACATCGAATGATTCCACTCTCTTCTCTGCCTGTTTTGTTGCGTTCATTATCCTCCTTATCATCTCCTATATTGACTCCTACCAAAACTGTGGATGTCAATGGGATGGGTGTAGAAGGATACCTAACTTGACCAAACTCGCTAAATATCCATTGGGAAATACCCTAATAGGATTAGGATAGGTTTGGGATTGAAATTTAATACCCGTGTGGGTTTGAGATAGGTTTGAGATTTGCCTGTATGATACTCGATATCCAATATTCGTTTATACTTATAGGAGTACCCACAAAGTAGTCATTTAATATATATTTTATATAATTTAATACATATTTATATAAAATATAATATTGATTTGAAAGTCTTGTGAGTTCCAAAACTTGTTTAACTTGTTTAAATTTCAAGTAAATTTGAAACCTGATACAAATAATTTGTTTGTTACACATATGTGTTCAACTTTTTGAGATATTTTTTTTAACATTTGAGATAGTTGTATTATCTTATCTTATTAGTTTATAAAAACTTAAAGTTGCACAAAAAATTATACTTACGTGATGAGTTTCTGAGTATAGTATTACTTGTAGGTTGTCATAGATAATTTTTTTAAGTATTTATATAAAATTTGCAATGTAGTCTTATTAAATTTTTTATTTTTATTTCAAATAGGATATTTAATGGGTTTATCAACGTGGGTGTTTATCAATGCGGGTTCCACGTATCTGAGTAGTTGTGCTTCATCAAGTTTCGCAGGTTTGGGATGATTTTGGGGAGTTTGAGATGAAGTGAGTTTGAGATTCTAACTAAAAAAAATAAATGGGTCTAGGATGGTAATGATAAGTAAAAGAAAAATAGGTTTGGCAATGATAATCATTAATTGGGCAGGTGCCCTACTCGTTTATATCCCTAGCAAAAACAAAACATACTTAAGAATTTGAATCAAGAAAGATAAGAAATAAGATCCCTTAGCAAGTGACTTTGAGTTTGTAGAATAGAGACAATTCAAATTAGTTGAATTTTAATATTTATTAGGTACTTTTTATTAAAAATCCCCCTTAATCCACTACAATTTTTGTGAATGTGTGAAATTTTCAATTTACATAAGTAATGCAATTTTTGAGAATTGGTAGAATACGTTCTTGATAGATTTATAAGTAATGCAATTTTTGAGAATTGGTAGAATACGTTCTTGATAGATTTACATAGTTCTCATTTTAGGGTTTACATAGTTGAACCTTCAATGATTCCACTATCTTCTATTTCTCTTTTATTTCATCTTGTCATTATCCTTCTTATCATCTTTTCTATTGACACTTGCAAAAATAGAATCAACATATTAATTAGTTCATAAAACATTTTGCAAAAATTTTCCCCACAAAAGAAAATTTTCCCTACTTTAACATATTTTCAAATTCCATAATGTAATCCACATATTCCTTTATATAACATTTTCTACCTCAAACTAGCAAATTGCTTTTTAATACTCAAACATTATATAGGTGCACATCAAACATCCTATAAAGCAAGCCTACCATTCAAGGACACAAATAATTCGAGTAGCATGTATTCTTGTATTAAAAATTATTGAACAAAATCTAATTAAATTAAGGATTGGTTGCACAGGAACAAGAGAATCTAATGGCTGGCAAGTGGTCGAGTAGAGCTACCAAATAATTTCATTAGCAATATAATTATAATGTAGTAGAATTCTCAACATTACATTACTTTGCAATTAATGTCAAACTCATCAGCATCATAATTTTATATGAATATAAATCTTATCACAACTTAACTCATCAAGACAAACCCCCCCACACACACATCACATATCACATGTGGGTACAACCCAGCGTAATTGACCGGTGACCATTCGATTCAATTACAATACATTATCCCTTAACCACACAACTAAGAAAATAGATAAACATACACACACACACAAAACTCTATTATCCTCGTCACACAGTGGGGATAATAAATAACTCCACATGCAAATCTATTATCCCATGGTAACACAACTGTGATAATATACAAAACTACACCCACACAGTTATACTATCTGTTGTTCACACAGTTAGGATAATAGATAATTCCACACAGGTTAACATATACGCCATCATAGACACTATATCAACTCACTTAACATTGCAACAACAATACATTACTGCCCAACTCATTCCACGTCACCTTATATATCAACATAAAACTATAACTTCAAACTAGGTTATCAAATTCCATACAGCAAGCTTACATAATAATATTAATAAGGCATACATCCTATCATCCTCCTAATAGTTTAATATAATAATTTTATCCACAACTTAATATGCTCGTTCACATTAAGATAAACAGATAACCATTTCTGATAATCTAATATTAAATTATTAAATTCAAAATTCTCCAAATCCATTTTTTTTAAATTTGAAATTTTTCATTTTTAATTCCCAAGTCAATAATTAGTTCTAAAATAACCTAAAACATAAGAATGAAGCAACTCGTATAAAAAATAACATAAAACGGCCAAAATAGGGAAGTCATTCGGATGCCTCTCTGAATGCTACCGTTGAGACTCCAAAGGACTATTTGGACGCCAACGTCTAGATACCTATCTATCATCTAGATGGCAAACCAAGAAAGTTATAATTCATCCACTTCTGAAATTCGAAAGCCAAATTTCTTCCAAAAGAATTTCAAAACCCTAATTTTACAACATCATTTCACTCCAAAACAACAATTAAAGATAAGCCAAACTTCAATTTCTTGCTTTCTATGCATTTCATCATCACACAAGACATATATATACACACAGATATACTTATATATATCACCATTATCGTAAGCTCTGTAAAGCTCACACATAACCCACATAATGTATATACTTAGAACTTTAACCAACATACAATGTAATGGCACACCTTTTATCTCAATAGAAAAATGAGAAGCTAAAGCTAAAGATGAATAGGAAGAATAAGACCCAAAGCTGTAATAGTGTTGGAACCGACCAATCTCCACTACAAGCACCACCAAGCTCAACCCATAGCAACCCACAACTCATTCACACTCTGTACTCTCCTCGATAACCCTTACATCAACAAATAACAAAAAGAAGAAAGAGTGGGAGAACAGGAGCAAGTGGTTGGTAACATAGGATGGAAATAGTTGAAGAAGTCAGGAAAGAAGGAAGCTACAGCTAGAAGCTTAACTGCCACACAAACACCTCTCACACATACCTCAGCCACTCAACACATACATATATAAGTTGTATGCATAAATAAAAAGCAAAATGGGAAAACAAGACATTGTACAAACTAAGCATGGATGAAAACTCACCCAACCACCAACTCTATAAATCAACCAATCACACCCAAAAATTAACCTAAAAAAATAGGGTATTAAAATAAATATAAAAATCTAGATCAGTACAAGACTCACTAGGCCTTACTATCTGGCCTCTATTCTCTCTCTCTCTCTCTCTCTTTTAGTGTACAGCAAGAATATAGTTGTAAATTGGCAAAACCATATAAAAATGGAAGTTTTATAACTCGTCGACTTACGTGTTAGCTAAGTGGTTAGAGTCATGAGCCAGGTAAAATTATAAAAGCCTCAGGATCTTTAAGATAAGCCTGGAAAACTGCTAATCAGAATCACTCTAAATTCTACTTCTTGGTAAGCCTACTGAATTATCACAAGAAGTCGTGGGATGCTCGCCCTGAGCTACTGGAAGAAGCTGAGAGTGACTTTGGGAGTTTGGCCGTATAAGATCCTCACTTTGAGTTATGAGATGTTCGTGGGAAGGTCGCAGGAAGTCCTTTCCTGCCAGATATGTGATTTAATATGCCAGATAGTTTTTTTGAAACCTTACGCTTCCTTGTTTGCTCTATTTATTCTTCTGGTCACACCTAAGGTTTACATAAGAGAGAATAATCATTAGGAAAGTGCACTAGATTGATCATTCATTCTGTTAAACACTTAGCCAAGAGTTCGTACATGTGATTCCAAGAAGTTTCAATCTCTGAGGGCTGGAGATTCAGTTTTCGTATTCATGTTTAGGAAATAACCTAATAGGATTAGGATGGGCTTAGAATGAAATTTAATATCTGTGTGAATTTGGGACAGTTCTTGAGATTTTTCTGTAGGGTACCTGATACTCGATACCTATTTATACTTATAAGGTATCTGGTATCCGGTATTCGTAGGGTACCCACTAAGTACTTGTTTAATAAATATTTTATATAATATAATATAATGTAATATATATTTATATAAAATGTACTATTAACTTCAAGTCCTAATGAGTTTCAAAATGTGTTCAACTTGTTCCAATTTCAAGTAAATTTGAAAATTGATACAAATAATTTGTTTACTATACATAATGTGTTCAACTTATTTGAGATAATTTTTTTACGTTTAAGATAATTATATTATCTTATCTTATTAGTTTATAAAAAACTTAAAACTGTGAAAGTTATACTTACTGATGAGTATCTGAGTATAGTATTGTTGTAGATTGTTATAGATAGTTTTTTTTTAGTATTGCTATAAATTTTACAATACAGTATTATTAAATTTTTTATTTTTATTTCACATAAGATATTTAATAGGTTGGTCAACGCGAGTTTCACATATCTGATCAGTTGTGCTTAATCGGATTTCATGGGTTTGAGAAGGGTTTAAGGGGTTTGGGATGGGGCGAGTTTGGGATTCTAACTAAAAAATAAACAAGTTTAGGATGATAATAATAAGTAAAAAATAAATAGGTTTGCTAATAACAATCGTTAGTTGGGTGGGCACTTTAATAATCCATTTACATCCTTACCAAGAATAGAACATACATAATAATTTGAATTAAGAAAGTCCAGAAAAAAGATTGCTAAGCAAGTGATTTCAAATTTGTAGAATAGAAGAGATAATTCAAATTAGTAGAATTTTAGTGTTTATTAAGTACTTTTTGTTGAAAGTCACTTTTAATCCACTCCAATTTTTGTGAATGCGTGAAATTTTGGGTTTACATAAGTAATGCAATTTTTGAGAATTGATAGATTATAATATTCTTGATAGATTTACATAGTTGTCATTTTATGGTTTACATAGTTGAACCTTCGATGATTCCACTCTCTTCTATTTCTCTTTTATTGCATCCTGTCATTTTCCTCCTTAACCTCTTCCCTATCGACTATTAAAAGAATAGAACCTACATATGAATTAGTTCATAAATCATCTTGCAAAATTCTCTCCTCAAAGAAAAACTTCTCCTTTTTAAAAATATAATGATTATATTTTTAACTTTCAACAATTATATTATTTTGAAAAAAGATATTTTTATATTTTTCAAAAACCAAATGTTTCAAAGGTCATTTTCTAAAAATAAAAATAAAAATCATACAACTATATATGAGTGAATAATGTGAAGGAAATTTCATCCCTTGTAAGACTTCTTTTATTGCATAATCAAGAGCACTTCCCAACCCAATGTCCCACTATTCTTTTCTATAATTGTATTTCTTTAATGGTTACCATTTGTTTTTATAATTACACTTCTAATAATCTCAATGTCACAACATTCTCTTCTATTAATTTTGAACTTTTTAATGATTGAACTGATTAGGATCCATTTTTAACTAATAATGTTATAGGTTATTTAATATTTTTTTCGTTAAGAAACAATCTATTGAGTATTCGGGAAGCCTTTCATATTTACATGGGGTAATTACTTTTATATCCTCTGTACTTAGAGTAAAAATCACTTACATACACTATACTTTGTTATTATGCACTAATATCCCCTATGCTCGTAAGCAAAATGCAATAGCGGATGGAATCACGATAAGTTATGAAAAGACAAAATTGCCCTCTTCTTATTCTTCGCTATCCTCTTCTATCTCCTTTGTTCTTCTATTTTTTTTCTCTCCTCTATTCTTCCACTCTTCTTTAAATTCAAGCATATAATTACAAACCCAATCACAATTAAAACTTCCAAATCAGTCAAGACACCATGACTTAACTCGAAAAAGGTTCAAATAGAAAAGAAAAGCTAGGGCTTTGGATTTGGTGAATATGATTTGAACCGTTCAATAGAAAAGTTAGAGTTTCTCTGCATGGTTAATGTGGAGTTGAAGAGAAATTTCTGAGCTAACGTTTCTTGCTGGCTATTGATTTTAATGATATATAAATATATTACTTCCACATTAAAGACCAAATATATATGCATATATATATATATATATATCAATTTTCACATATGATATAATCCAAATCTCTCTTGATTCTGATAATAGATATATAAATTGATCTTCCTTATCATTTTCAAGTTTTTTAGGTTATCCAAACTTCTGTAGCTATCAGAAATCTTCATATATATACACTGCAAATGATGTAATCTAAATCTCTATTGATTCTGATGAGTAGATTACAATTTGTTTCAAATTAGTCTTCTTCATCATCCTTAAATGTTTCATAGTATCCAAACATATAAATTCTTATTTATATACACCAGTATATATATATGTCAATTTTTGCATACGAAGTAATCTAAAGAATCAAAAGAAATTCATCTAAAGAATCAAAAGAAATTCATTGAAATCATTAGTTCTCTTCTATTTTCCAATCCCTTCTAGTTGCTGGGACACTTAATGCTCTGTTTGTGAGTTTAGGAGAAAAAAGAAAAGAAAAGAACAAAAAATTGAGTAGGAGAGAAGAGAAAAGAAGAAAAATGATAATAGTTTTCTTTCCATTTGTTTGAGAATTTGGGGGAGCAAAGATAATTACTTTCATTCTTCTTGTTTGTGAGTTGAGAAGTAATGGAAAGAAAAAAAAAAGGGGGGGGAAATGTCTATTATTAGTAGATTACAGTTATACTTTTTATATTATCAATAAATAAACCTTCCTATATTATTAGCAAATAAAGCATCAACACAGTAAATAAGAAAGAAAATAAACTGAGAAATGCTACAAAAAAATACAAATGATAATTCTAAAAAAAAAAAATTTCAATGAAGAACGCTGATATTAAAAAAATGTATCTTGAAACGATTGGAATATATATACATATATATATATATATATATACAAGGAAGATGAAACCAAAGCCTTAAAGCGTGATTGACCAAAAAAAATAAAATAAAGCAAGACATTATTAGGGGGAAAAAAAACTTACTTGGGCTGTGAAAACTAGAAAAGGATGAAGCGATGAAGTTTGAGAAAAGTAGTAAGAATCTACCAAAGTAATAAAGTTAAAAGGGTTTAATTTACACTATGACATATTTGTAATTTTTTTCTCGTCCTTTATTTCATGATAAAGGTGTCATTTTAAAATTTTCATTAAACTTCTCTTTTCTCTGTTTATTCCTACTTTTGGAATGATGAAAATTTTCAGAACTAACCACTAACTTTTCTTTCCATTCTTTTCTTTTCTTTCCCAAAAAACTCACAAACAAGAGTTAAGTTTTAAAATCTTTTTTTTTTTCTCTTCTTTTCTTTCCATTTCTCTCCATCTAAATAGGCTATTACTGGCGAGGCTAAACCCTAGCCCATCTCATCAGTTGATATGGCTGTCGAAGACATGCCCCAGCCAATCTCATCTATTGATATAGTTATCGGAGGCCATATTTCTTGCGGCGGTGGATTGGAAGATAAGAACAAGAGCATTTTGATCTATTCAAGTCTTATTTATTTATTTATTTTGGATATTAAATACTTGCATTCTTATACACGTGTGGTTCACGCACAGTTAAGTTTAAAGATTTAGTCCAACTTTGTAACTTTATTTACGAGTATAAGAGATATTAGTGCATAATAACATGGTACAGGTGATATAAGTGATTTTCACCCGAAGTACAACGGGTATAAAGTCAATTACCCTTATTTAAATTTTGCATTTCTCTTATATTGCTCAGTTATACATAATTTTCAAAATCCTATCCCTTATAGAAAAATTGCTTGCAAAACAAAAAGTGAAGCATTGGGCTAAGTGGATATTAAATATTATAGAATGCTAGTTAACAATAATCCAATCACCAAACAACGGAGAATAACGAAGGTATACATGCAACTAGAAAAATCCTAACTAGGGTTCCACTATGAAAACATTGGTTACAAAAATTTTAACCTCTTAATGGATCGACTCCTCATCTCTATATTGTTGAACCTTTTTGTTCGACTCCTTGATACACCAACTCCCAAGCAAAAACTCTTCGACTCCTCAACAAAGCCACAAATTGAATCCTCGACAAGTTGTTGAATCCTCAACCTTCAAAGATTTCAAACTATTTCTAATCACGCACATGAATGAGAGAATCAATAAACAGTTGCATGCTATTTGATCTTTGATGATGTTCTCTCTATGGGAAACCCTATGTGTGTCCTTATATATATATATATATATATCAATGTCCAGACGCGTAAGGTTTCCAAAAATAAGCTTGGAGCACCTCGTGGGAAGAGTCTTCTCATGGCCTTCTTGCTAGCATCTTCTAGTCTTCTCGCGTATCAGTGCAGCCTTCCCGGACAACTAATTCCCAAATAAGCGTGCTCACAATATTATCCTACAACCTTCCTGTAGCTTTTCCACGAAGGGCTATTTTGGTTTTGAAGACTTCCAACCTTATCCTGAGATTTTTACAACTCATCTCAATGTTTTAGCATACACCTAAATCTACAAAATACAGGACTATGTTTCGATTATAAATTTGTCAATTTTACAATTTTATCCCTTAAAAGATATTATTTTTAAGTGGTCTAAACCTATAAAATTAATTTCATTACTGAAACAGTCATAGTTGAGGCCATGGAAAATTATTTCAATATGGGCTTAGCCCTTTAATTTAGTTTTATTAACTAAATAGTTATAGCTCACTGTTGGCTTCTGAGCAGCCTTGATTCAAACTATTCTTGAGCCAAAATCGGGATTATTAACTTGTTTGTCAAGTCAAACCTAAAATTGTGTAGAAGTTCTAAGTCAAGCTCAAGTCTCACAATTTTTTAATTCAAGGCGAGCTTAAATTAGTTAAATTTTTAACTTAATTTCACCCCTACCGGTTGTATTCTCTTATAAAGCTCATTGCTTGTCGGTACATCGAGGAAAATTAGAAAGTAGAGATGGCTATCTCGGCTGACCCGTTTGTACCCTACCCGATCCCCGCCCCAAACGGGTAGGGAATTCGAGGATTTTTTGGAGATCGGGTAGAGTACGGGGACATTTTTGAAAAAAAATTCAGGGATTGGGTAGGGTACGGGTATGAGTCTATCCCCACCCTGTACCGTACCCTACCCATTCCTTAACCCTACCAATATTCTCGTATATATATATATATATATATATTTAATTTTTTAGTATGTTTGTTACGACAGATTTCTCAGTAAGGTAGTAAATTAAGATTTTGAGTTTCTTTATCTATTACCTTCCTATTAAATTGCTTTGTTTTCCAATTTACAAAGAAATTATAAATTGAGATAGACCAACTGTGAATGTTTATTTGTTTACTTTTCCTATTTTGAACCGTGGAACCTATTAATATGGTAAGAAAATAGAAATCTATTAATATGGTAGGAAAATAGAAACATTATAAATGCATTCTAAATATATATATATATGGTATTTTTTGATTTTTTAAATATATATTAGGATTCTACTGTATTTTCTTATAAGTCATATTTTAAAATTTTTGTATTTTTATATTTTTTTTCAATTCAGGTACTGTTTCCCTATGGGGATCCCCATTCTCCATTTCGGTTAGGGATGGCTGATAAAAATAAATCCCTATAGTGGGGATTGAGTAGGGTATGGGGATTGATTTTAGTTTGAAGATCAGATATGGGGATATGCGTACTCGTCCCCTACCTGCCTTATGCCCATCCCTATTAGAAAGTCATTTTGGTTGGAGAAGAGAGTTTCATTTACAGTTTAGGGCTAATGAATTTCTAAACATTGGCGACAACTAACAAGTTCTCGTAAATAGAACCTCTTTCACAGGGCTTGAAAAATTATATACAATAAGAAAATTAGGAGTTCTACTAGAAAAAAAAAAATTAACAAAAAAATGTAAAGAGGGAGAGGAGTGGTGAGGCTTTAAAAATTTAAAAGAAAAATCAAAATTTTTATTAAAATTACATTATACCTTTTAGAGTATATCTAAAGTAAAAATTTGGTACAAGAAAAGAAGAAAAAAAGGGGTAAGTAATAAGAGAGAGAGAGGGTAAATATAAATCTCGGACAGACATCTTTATTTGGATGTCTTAAAAATATAATAGAACAAAGGGCATTTATTAAGAATTTGATTTTTCAATTTAATTATTTTTAATTTCTCAAATCTCGTACTTTTTTTTCTTTTCAATTTTCTCTCATATTCCAAAAAAGAAAAACAAAGGTATAAACCCTTACCTATTTTCTTTGACAAATATTTTATCCAAATACAACCTTAAAAAATTATTTTGAAGCCACGAGGGCGACCCCACGGACAACCTTTAATGCCTGTACGCCCCTACTGCCCCAGAATCATCCGAGTCAATGAATAGTACATGCCTCGGTATCCTACTGAAATCATTCTAATTCAAGGAAGGGAAAAAGAGGGGGGGGGGGGGGGGACGACCTTTTTACCAGAAATTTTAAATAAATTTGTTAATAACATTAATCATCAACTCATTATATATTCAGCTCGGATCTAATAACCCCATCGCATGATTTCCTATCTTAGTTAGAATATATATATATATAGATATATCCACCACGTATAAACTCATACATAGCACTGACAACAGACTTCACAACACAGTTTTAACGCATTGATAATATACAGGAGGCAACCTTTAATGAGCTATATAAATATCTAATTTCCAAAACGCTGAATTATATTGCTACCGAATTTCTGGGCTCTTCCTTAAGTCTCTAATTGAAGTCCAAGAAGTTAGACTCGGGTGGGGCGTTATTTGTTGTTGATTGAGTCGCATGAAGCTGCTGCTGCTGCAGTTAGGGCCGATGAGTTTGATTGGTACCGAACTGCCGGTGGGCGAATTGTGGGGTTAAAGAAGCCCTGTTGAAGAGGTTCCCGTTGGTGGCTTGGATTTGACCAGCTGCCATCTTAAGCCGCTGCACTTCTTCCTTCAAGGTTTCATTCAGAGCTGCAAGTAGAAGTGGTAAAATTGGTGCAGATTTCATCAATATTCGAACACTGTTATATCCAAGAGGTCCTCGTGAACAGACAAAAGCTACTACAAGTCTAGTTTTTTGCATGCATTTTCCATTTTTAGTTGATCTCGCCTATATTGTTCGAGAAAGTCGTTGGTTCAGGTTCTAGTAAAAAAATTAATAATAATAAATAATAAATAAATAAATAAATTTGACTGGAAAATCCAGTCTTAAAAGGTAAAAATTGAAAACGCTGTTTCTGGGTAGCCCACGCGTTCATAGAAGAATGCATACCATCTCGAAGATGCGATTGTTGTTCCATTGCCTGTAACCGCAGTTTGAGTTCTCTGTTCTCAGCCGACAATCCAGTAGTGTCTCTCTGCATCACGTGAAATGACAATTATAAGTTCGTAATATTTCATATATTTCTCTCTGTTCAATATGTTTTTCCTCTATGAGGGTCACAAAGGTGCAAAACAGTATCACATCTAGGTGATCATCCCGTAAATGATATACACAATGTGGTTGGATAGGGAATTATATTACTCGCTCAAGCTCTTGAAGGACATTTAGATATTTGCAAATTAAGGGGAAAAAAAAAGTGCAAAAAGAGGAATTAAATGTGGGGCATATCCTTAAAGACAGAGGTAAGGTTATCAGTTTTAGCAGCTTCACAACATTGGACTTGTTTTATATCGTTTGTCAAAGGATTAAAGCAAACAATGACACAGTGCTTCTTACCAGTTAATGATATATATAGCTAAAGGAAACGATTAACGGAGGAGCTATAAAACAGTTGCAGAACAAGCAAATACACAGGAACAGAATAACGAACAAGAAATGAAGCATGAGCACAAGAAGACAGATTTATATGGTTTGGCAATTTCCCAAAGTTTCTGGACAACGTATTTTGTATTTCATTTGGTCAGATTAATAAGTTATATCAGTTTATATACATAGCTTAAAAAACCTTACGCCTAGCAACTTGAAATATTTCCCGAGACATGCTTACTATAACACAGCTAGGTTTAAGAGAGAGAACCTAACCATGACAAGCCAAGACTACATACAGGAGCACCAAAACACTTTAAGATCAAAATAACAAAGATAAAGGACCTACAAAGGACCTACAGAAGGAGGATGGCAAACACACCCACTAACAGATCAAAACCTAAGAAGGACGGACACAAACATGACATCACACCACACAAGTGTGCTGACTCAAAAATTTTCAAAAAATGAGGACAAGTCGCACAACACAATTAGAACCTCAGCAAGAATATATATTTTTTTGTATGTCTTAAATATTAGTACTTTATTCAAATACAATAGAAATACTATAATATAACACTAACTAAAATTAAAAACCATGTATTTCATAACTTGAAAGTCAACAAATAAGTCACATGATGAATATATTTCACCCAAAATAATAATAACTATATTCTATACCTTAAAAGTTAACAAAAAAGTCAAATAATGATTACATTTCATCCAAAATGACAACTACAAATTATCTTAAAAAAAATAATAATAGAATAAAAAAAATTGTTTCATGAATTCCTGAAACAAAATGTCATTACATTCCATAAAGACTTGAGGATAAAAACAAAGGACATAGTCGAAGGTTCTTTTGCTAGCCATAGACCAGGAGGACCCATCGACCAAAGTAAGACTATGAGTGCTAGTAGTTAAATTAGAGAATAAGGCAGGATTACTAGAGACGTGCACTACTCCAAAATCGATGATCCAATTAGGAGTGGATGTTGAAGTAAAGCTAACAGGCCAAAGTGGCAATGAAACTGGATGAGCAAGAGATGTGAAGTGCCTATGCAATAGCAACCAACCCAATAGGAGTAAAAGGTAAGGTTCCTGTGAAGCAGCACTAGATGTAGAAGGATCAACAAAACTAGGAGCACTCAAACCCAGAAAAAGAATTAGAAACAGTGGACTCAATTGCAATAGGATGGGCCAGATTAGGTCTGCATTCTTCTCCCAATAGTGTGGCTCAATATGATTCATGTTACCACAATAGTCGCACTTTCTAGAATCACACCCAAAACTACGACCACCACCACAAGAACCTCCATAAGTGGCTCGGACAACACTATGTGAACCTTCTCGAGAAGTACCACAAGAACCACAGTGTCCACTAGATCCACTAGCCATGATAGCAGAATCAGAACAAATGGACACGGATAATGCTATCCGAGACTAGTGGACTATGAAAGATCATTGTAGACCAAACTATGCATTGGCCATAGTGGATATAGCCTCACCCGTCAAAAGCTAGTCTTGGTAGCTACAAAGATCATCATTAAGATATGCTAGAAGCAAAATTATCATAAGCCCTTGCCATTATCTTATAATCTTAGTCTTAGTCTCTAGGAATGGTCAAAACTATAAGAGATGAACCCAAGGCTTTAAGGATGTTGTAATAATTGATTGTTCGCAAATATTGATTAAGGATACCTTGTTCCACAATCAATTTTGAGTATTTCTCCACCTAATTCCCATCATTTGATTACAAGTTTGAATTTATCTTTATTTATATTGACTTAGTAGGATTTTCGGAGCAATCATGTGAAACTTTGCATTTATGAGACTTAAGAAGAAAAAGAGCAGAAAAAGGCTGAGGAGAAAAGTCTGGGCGCATGCACGAAGACTTTCGTGCGCATGACCTTGGTCGTGTGCACCACTGTATTCTAGCCCGTGTGCACACAAAGAGCCATTTTAAAGCAAATTTTGATACTGACTTGGGTATTTCATCGAACATGTGGAGACATTCACCCTAGGGACACACACCAAGCCATCTGTGTGCATAGCCACCACCAAATCAACCCGTGCTCACTTCCGAGTTCTAATCCGAGCACACACACAGAGGGTGTTTTCAACCAATTCAAAGGAGCAATTCGGTAAGCACCTGGTGGGCATGAATAAGGGTATACGCATATTGAAGCCCGTGCAAACGAACTTAGGAAAAATCACCCCAAGCATGAATGAGACCCATCAATGCGCACAGACTGTGGGCCGTAGGTGCTAAATGTCTAGCCTTTTTAGTATAATTTTGGACATTTTTGCCCTTGTGCTAGTTTTCCTATAAATAGGGGCACATCGTCAGACACAATCATCAGACCCCTTAGCTAAGCATTAGGTCCAAGTACATTTTTCTCTCCTCGGGTGTGCTCTTAACTTGGTTTTACTTATAAGTTTTGATTCAAAAGTTACATTGGTGTTCTTCTTTCTATTCTTTTATATTTTGTTGAACTTTATCTTTGTAAGACAAGCTTTTGATTAATGTATTCTCATACCTTATTCATTTTTGTTTTCAATATGGTAGTGGTAGGCTACTTTTTTCTTTTTCCTTTCGCTTCAAGCCATGAAAGTAGTGGTTATAGAATGGTTGATTTGAATGCAAGTGGTTTTTAATGAAAAAGTCTGATGTTTTACTTACATGGAGTTCACTAGTTAGGGTTTTTCTTACGAAATCGAGTCACCTGTGTTGTAATCACAGCTTAGTATCGAGTTTCTACTCATACATACCAAGTGTTTGATTCAATTTTCTGGTGAATTTGAACCTAATTTCCAAACCCTTAACTAGGGGTGCACAAAATACCCGAACAACCCGAAAACCGAACCAATCCGATCAATTTGGTTCGGGTTAGTTCGGATTTATACTGTTTTGGGTCGGTTCCAGGTTGAAAAATTGTAAAATCGATTTTTTCGGTTCGGTTCCCGGATTGGTATATTTTGAACCCGAACCGACCCGAACCCGAACCGAATCCAAACCGAAACCGAACTAAACCAAAAATACCCGAACCAACCCGAAAATTTAATATATATAATTATATAATTTATAATATATAAAATAAAAGGGAGTTAGCGTTCCATTTATAATATTATGGGATTATATTTTATTATGGATTGTACTAAATGTTGCCTTTTTTTTAAGTTATTTTATGGGATTGTATTTTATTTTGACTTGTACTAAATGTTGTCTTCTTTAATGGATCCGACCCAACCCGGAATGGACCCGATCCAACCCGAAAATTGTCTAAACCGAAAATGGGCCCGACCCAACCCAAAATGATCTAACCCGAAAATCGAACCGAACCGAACCAACCCGATTTTTTCAGTTCGGTTTGGTTCGGTTCCAATTTAAAATCAGTTCGGTTTCGGGTCCAAATTTTAGAAACCGAAAAAAAATCGGTTCGGTTCCGGGTTTGGTACAGACCCAAACCAATCCGACCCATGCACACCCCTACCCTTAACTACTGCGAAATCTCCATAAAACGATCTTTAAAGAACATTCTCAGACCTAACAACGCATGTGTTATCATTAGGTTGAGTTATAAAAGCATTCACATAGCAACCACTGCTACACCACTACCAAATTCAGTTTGAGGCCAAGGCTTTTTATCACTTGTTTAAATCAATTAAGCAAACTTCTGTTTTCATAGTTTAAATTTCATCTTAGTCTTTAAATTATAGGTAATCAATTCCTTAAACCATTTTCAAACCCAAAAAAAATTTCCATTTTCTTTTCATTCTTTGTAAAGTTTTTCCCAAACAAGTTTTCCAAACAAGTCACTTAGCCCCTTAAGTAGTCAAGTGTTGCCCCCGTGAAGAGATGAGCTTGGAAACTTCCAAGTAAAACTACACCGTACTTTTGCACTTGAGAATAAGCCACTACACAAATTGAGAGCGATCAACAATCTGAGAAGAAATGATCACCTTGCCAAAAAGAGAAAAGTTGCTTAGATGCCTCGAACACCTCTGAAATATTACTCTTCCAAGATTTATGAATATGTCAAGGAATCCCATATAGCTTTTGAGGTGCAACATAAAGCAAGAGTGTGGAAGAATGGAGGCTCCAAGCTATGCCACAACCAATCCCTAATTATGGCATCCGTAGCACGCCAGTGCTTGTGAAAAGGGAGCGAAGAATCCAAAGGAAGTGATGTGATATAGTTCTCCATTTAACGTCGAATAAGAAATAAACAAACAGCATGAGACCATGTTAGATAGTTGCCCCCATTCAATTTTTCACTAGTTGTTGGCTGAGGCAGACTTTCAATCGACACAAGAGGAACACGTATAAGGCAAAGAGACAACTTCGAAGGGAAAGAAATGAACATTCATATGAAGTAGTCTTGACATCATCAAGACAAGAGTCATTAGGGACAAAAAACAATCACAACCTTAACACAAGCCGAGTAACAATGAGCAACAAGAATCCCAAAACAAGCTATGATTGAGCAACCAACAAACGATAAGCAAGTATCACATAGAAGGCTCAAAGAATCATAGTCACTTTAGATTAGTGCCCCTTGATACACACACCAAACCTAGCAATAGATCGAGCAAGACCAGATCAAGTAGTGAGACATTAATCGAGCGTGAGCCGAGTACTAAGGAAACTTCAGAACTATTAATCAAGCATGTGAACAAGTTGAGCAATGTGAGGCGATCACTGTAGAAGCTCACAAAGATCAATTAGCATGAGCTGGAGAAGACCATGCGCATGAATATAGGTCATTGGGTTGCTATATGCGGGCCAGTAGAGGACCCAAGATTTTGGATAAGGGGAGGCCAATATAAAAAATTTTGTATTGAGTAGAGAATACGGTAAAATTTTTTATGTTTTAAGAGGGCCAAATACTATATTATATGAAAAAATCTTAAAATGTACAAGGGTATTGGAGAATTTTCAAAACTTAGGGGGCCAAACACTATTATATGAAAAAATTCCTAAAATCCACGAGGATACTAAAGAATTTTCAAAACTTAGGGGGGTCGTGGCCCCCACTTGTCCCCCCTTGGGAACACCCATGGTGGGAGCATCTATCCAGACTGGACGATAGGCTTGCTCCCATGGGGTTCACCCAAAGGACGGTGAGTCTGGTGGTGGTGTCACTGGTCGCCTGCGGCAATGAACAGTTGTGGCTAGTTTTTTTTTTTTTTTTTTTTTTTCCCATTCTTTTCCGGCTTTTTTGTGTGTGTGCGCGCGCGCGTGAGTGTGCATGTGTGTGTTTTGGATCAATTGCTCTGCTACAAAGTTGTGAGAAAATAAGGAATTGAAAGAAGAAAACTGGGAGCAATAATTCTCCCTTCCTCTTTACTATGATATCATATTTTATATACTGTGTGTTCACAACCGAAAAAAAAAAAAAAATTACAATAGAATCTCAATCAACCTAGGAAACAAATCAACTCATCAACACCAAATTATCCCAACGTATGTTCCAGAGTATTCTACAAAGTTGTTCACCAGTTTGGTTTTGCTTCATAGCAGAGTTTATCTGTACACAATTACCTGTAGCATTGTGACCTGTGCAGAGAGGGTGGTGGCTTCTGTCTGAAGCGTATGAACCTTCCTCTCCAGCTCATTCGTATACCGTGCTTTTCGCTCCTTTGAACGCGCTGCTGATTGTCTATTCGCAAGAATCCTAAAATTTGCCAAAACAAAGAAAATCAGCTCAAAGAAATGAATTTTCCTAACCCCATTAACTCGTCGATTAAATGATCCTCTTAATCAACATTGAACAAATGAAGACTACAGAAACCAATGCAATTAATCAAGGAAAAAATAAAAAAAAAAAGAAATTACCAAAAATCAAATCTCTGAAATTAATTCTCAATCAAATGTATTTGTTGTTCGTAGTTTCCCTGAATTTTAGAAATAAATAAAATCAAAGATGGGTGTCATTTATTCGGATGTTGTTCTCCACCATTTACCAGAAGAAGAAGAAGAAAGGAAAAAAAAAAAAAAAAGAGGGACTTTTCATAAATTCAGTAGAATTTTTTTTTTTTTCTCTTTCCTTGATTTTCTCAGCAGCCAAACAAAAGCAAAGAAAATATTGTTCGTTACACAGAATCGCCCCTGCATGAGAGAGAGAGACGGGGAGGGAGAGAGTAGAGATGGGCATGGGGCTGATAAGATGCGGAGACGCCAATTTCGATACCTCCATTCTCAAACTAAAATTAATTCTTATTCGTCTTCACTGAAAATTTATTTTTACTCGCATTCCCGACACAAACGGAAATCTCACAAACAATTGAGTACTTGAATTAAAAAAAATAAAAATACAAAAATTTTAAAGTATAACTTACGAGAAAATTTACCAGAATTCTAATATAAATTTAAAAAATAAAAAAATATCAGATATACATATATATATATATATATATATTTAGAAAGTACATATTAAGTTATTTTTTTACTTTATTAATAGGTTTTCCCGCTCAAAGTACAAAAATGAAACAAATAAATATTTATAATTAATTTATGTCAATTTATAGTTTCTGCATAAATTGAAAAACAAAATAAGTTAATAAAAAATTGAGAGATAAAGAATTTCAAAATTTTAATTCTCTACTTTACTAAAAAAATTTACTATAACAAACACACCAAGAAAATATATATACATAAGATATGCGTAGGGCCGGATAATAGGTAAGACATGGAATAGAGACAGACTTATAGAATGTCTTGGAGTCACAAAATATATATATATATATATATATATATATATATATATATATATATATATATATGATATGTTTGAAGTTATATAAAAATATATAAAATAAAATTATAAAAATAAATATTTCGTAATTCGTATAATAAGTAAAAAATTTAAATTTTATTGTTTCATAATTGATGTTTGTAAAGATTTATAAAATTTTATTTTATTTTGTTTAACTCCAAACGAAACTTATATATAAATTAAAATTTTTTTAAAAGTGTAAAAAATTATTATGAAATAATCGTTAAATATTTATATTTAATTTGATATATAATTATTAAAAATTATATGAAATGATACGTGATAAAATTTTTATGAATAAATTTAAAAATTTTTAAAATTTTGTACAATTTTTTTATATAAATATCAAATTAATTTTTAAAAAAATATACTAAAATTTGTTGAAACGAATTAATTTTTATTCTTTATTCGTTTTAACATTTTAAAAAAGAATTTTTTAAAATTTTAAAAAAGAATTTTTTATTTTTTATTTTTTAATTTTTGTTCGGATCTTATTTTTTATTTTATACTTTTATAAATAAAAAAATAATTTAAAATTCATTTAATTATTTACGTTTTTAAAATTTATTTTCAAAAATATAAAATTAAAATTAATAAAAAATTATTTTAAGAATTTTTAATAAAAAATAAAAATAATCTCAAAGTAAAAAAATCAAAATATTTTCTATACCTTTGTTTTAAAGTTTTTAATACATAAAATAAAAAAATAAATTAAATAACACTTAAAATTTTTTAAATTTTTTAAAAACTTATAATTTTTTTTTTTCTCAGGTTACTAACGCAGGCTACGCAGCCATAGTTATATACCCTATTGGATTTTCGAATTTTTTAACAAAATGTTTTCACACCTTACTCAATTCCTAAAAATTTTTGCATCGCCTATCCATTTGAGACGAATCGAGTAAAAAAGGAGCAGGTGGCCGATATGACTATCCCAGGTAAAGAGAGAGAGAGAGAGAACTTGCGAGATGAAAAAAGAGATAGAAACCTTTTAGCTCTCTTGGGATCAATCAAGGCGAGATCAGCAAGTCGATCAGGGGCCATAGCCTTCTTCTCTCCATCCATCATCACAACCGACGACTCAACCTCAAACGACGACGTCGAGCCGTCCATCGAGTTACTGTGCCTGTGATGACGGAGACGATTATGCTGTTGTTGACTCGATGCCGGCGGCTTCCCTCCAAACCCCTCGGGCTCGCCATCTCCGCCGGAGGCGAACTCTAGCCCCTCAAAGAAATTGGAGCCGACGGACAAGCTCCTGAAGTGGGGAGTAGGCCCCAAAGACCTCGGCTTTGACTTGCCCCCATTGGAGGGGTCCGATTCCTCAACGGCCATGGGGGCGGCGGTGTTGGCCCCTGTGTCGGAGGAGAGTGAAGGGAAGTCGAGGGAAGCGAGGTCCAAGTCCGCTACGACGTCGTCTAGGAGGATGTCATCTGGGAAGCGGAAGAAGGTCTCGGATTGGGCCCGCCTGTGGTAGGCCCCCCGGTTTGGGGTGTCTGGCATCTGGTCGATATCGGTCCGGCCTGAGTAAGGGACGGTGATGGGTTTCCCAGCGAACTTTGGGTCCATATTCTCGGTGGTTGAGAGGGGGGGGGATAAGGGTAGCCGGGGTTGTCTGCGATTACGGGTGGAAAAGGGAAGGATAGGAAGCAGGGAGTAAGGAGGGCGCGTTTGGAGCGCTGAAAGGGTTAAAAATATCCAAAAAAAAAAAAATTTTAATTTTTAAAGTTTTAAAAATACATATTTATATATTTTATTAATTTTGACAAATTCTTTATGACTTTTTTTGTCTATTTCTAAAAATTTTTTAATAATTTTAAAAAAATTCTCACATGAATTCATTTGAACAAAATTAAAATTTTATTCACACTAATTTAAAATTTAATATTTTAATGTAAAAATAAAAAGTTCGTGTCGTGTTCCAACGAATAAAAAAATTATTATCAAAATTCATTTAAACGAATAAAAATTATTGATTACAAAATTATTTATCTTTAAAAAAAATACTTAATGGTTAAGACCTTGTTTAGTATGTTCAGAAAAAATTAAAATTTATTAAAATTTTTTAATTAAATTTAATCACATATTATTTTTATATCAAATTTTTATATTTTTATTATATTTTCTCTTAACCAAACACCCCTTAGCATGGCACACCAAAAAATTACCTTGCATCACACGCTAAATAACCTTACACAAGGTTTTCGCTGTTTTTACTTTTTAGTTATTCTTCAGCGTTCCAAACACTCTCTGGACGTGACATTGCACTAAGTTTATTAATAGCGGGCCATTTTCCAAGGCTGAGCAACTGCCACGTGGCTGTTGGACAAGGGTTCTTCTTTATTTTGGATTCTGGGCCCGTTAACTTTTCCGAGAAATTGCCCACGGTTCCCAAGCTTCCACCGTATCCGAACAGCATCTTATTCTTTTAAAATTACACTTATGCCTCACCTATACCGCAGGTGCAAGAAAATAATTACCTTTTTCATTTTCTTATTTTTTATAACACGAAGAATTAGGAACGTTAACGCGGTGGGCTCGGGAAAAATCAAAAAAAAAAAAAAAAAATCTCTTTTTCTGTTATTGTTTCGACCCCTGTTTAGCATTATTCGTTCCCATCTCCTTCACTGTGGATGAAATTTTATTCCCATCCTCGTCCCTGCGTAAATGTGGATTTTTCATCTCCATTCTTGCTCTCAAGTAGCAACGAGGGGGTGTTTGAAGTCCCAAAAAATTTTAAAAAATCTCAAAAAGTTTTAAAAGCTACCACAATCTTAAACTTCAAAAAAGTAATTTGATATTTGTATAAAAAATTACACAAAATTCTTAAAATTTTTAAAATATTCCACTAAAATTTTGACACGTGTCATTTTATATAATTTTTAACAATTTTATATCAAATCAAATATAAACATTCAACAATCATTACACAATAATTCCAAAATTCACTTTTAAAAACTTTTGATTTTTGTTGGGACTCCAAATACTCCCAAAATATATATTTGTTAATGCTAATATATATCAAAATATCAGTGTATATATTAATGAACTAAAAATTACTCGTGCTTTTAGGAACGAAAACAAAATTTGACCTACAAAAAAAATTAAAAAAATAAATAAAATAATTTTTACAAAAAGATAAAAGAAAATTTTTTACAAAAGTCAAATATTAGATTGTCACTATTTTTTTATCATATACAGGGGTTGTTTGACCTCCAACCAAATATCAAAACTTACCAAAAGTCACAAAAAGTTTATATCGTTTTTCAATTAAATTTTATCACATATCACATTTACATCAAATCTTTGTATTTTTACTGTACTTTTTGGCCAACTTTTTTCCAACCAAAACACCCCAATAATAGTTTGAAATTTGAAACTTAAGTCAAAGAAGAGTTTGAAATTTGAATCAAGCTCTTGTACAGTAAAACGCTCTCTCTCTAATAAATCTAAGCTATTTATAGTCATAAAATAAAAATTTAGACCTTAATTTTGAGATATATGTCAAATCATTGAGCTTTATTGTTAATAAATTATACATGTTAATATATTTAATTATATAATATACATAAAAATATTAATTAATATATTAATAGATACATAAAGAGGAAGATGGTAGTACGTGGACCACTAGTTCCATTCCGTTTATGTTGCCCCTATTAGGGAAATTTTTAAACTTTACATACCTATCTCATCCCTGTGAATGGTATCACCACGTCCTCGAACAAAGAGGCTAATATAAAACTTGTAAGTGGTAGGTAATTTTTCCATCTATAGGGATGTAAATAATTTGATCCACCCTACAATGTAACACCCATATGGTGTTTCCATCGACCCAAATCACACAATTAGAAAAGTTACTACCTACCTTAAAATGTAATCTCCCATCGATGCTTCAATCAACTATAATCACATAATTAGAAGAGGCAACAAAAAAGAGTTGTGCTCAAGGTCTTTCAAAGCTAAGTGCTCTAAAAAAAGAGTGATGATGAATATATGACTGTGCTTTGGAGGCTGGTGATTGCCATACAAGTTCGGGAATATGTGGGGATAACCTTGAATGATTAGGATAACATCGAGATGGAGGGAATGAAGTAGGATGGTGTTAATAATTAGTCTAATTATGACAAGGACAAGTAGAGTAAGTGATATAAAAAATTGTACAAGAAAAAAAGGCATGTAAGGAAATGGTGATTCTTGTTGGGGGAAGCTAAAGAAACTTGTTATTTTGTTTAACTCTTTGAAGAATAGATTTAAATGAGAGTATGTTAAGAATATAGTAGATGGTCAAAAAGTGTATTTCAAGATACAAAAGGAAGTAGAATTTGAGGACAATTTGTTGGAACGGATAAGTTTGGAGGTTTATAAGTTGGTGCATGATTTTTGGGCTTGTTAGTAAACGAGAGTTTAAAGGAAGTTGTCCCTCAACAACCTTTTAGGGAGCTATGAATATCATAAGTTCAAACTATAGGAGATTGGAGTAGGACAGTACAAATCATGCTCTAAAATATATAATTAGCGAAGTCAAGCAAAATTTAATATTTGCTATTGAAACGAAGTACAATTTTGGCAAGCTGGAAGGTTTAAAGGTCCCAATGGAATTTAAGTTTCACTGCAAAGTAAATGCAGAAAGCGTGGGTAAAGTTTTGTGCGTTGTTTAAGCTGTTTTTTGTTAGGATATATTGTGATAAACTCTATAATTGAGAATTTAATATGGTAATAAAGTATGAAAAATAATTATGGGTAAGAAATAAAAAATAATTACAACATATAAAGATATAACAAATTACGTGGTTCGGCATAATATTTATGTCCACTGGCGAACACAGGAGAATTATTTTTACTACCACAAAAGGGGAATACAAAATGAGAAAGATACAAAATATTTTGGTACTAAAACTAAGACAAAAGCACTTAAAATATATTTCACCTTTAAAAAACAAAGATTTAAACTTTTCTTTCACACCTCTCTACACAAAATTAAATTTCTTTATTTTATTTTATTTATTTATTTATTTTTTCTTGCTCTGCTTTACTTCTCATTCCCAATGCCTTGTATTCATACTTGAGGAGTTCTAAAATTGGCCAACCCAAAAGTTAGCTGTAGTGCTTCCAGTTGGTAAGCACCAAATATAACTAGAAGACTTTGAAAAAGTTAAGTTAGACTTTCCCAACATGGGATTGCCAAACAATACTCCCCCTCAAGCCCATATGTCGATCATTTCCTATCTTCTCGATAATGCCCTAGAGAGTTTTTTAAATACAATAAACACCAATCAAATTTAGGCAATGCTTAAATTTCTGAACAAGAATTAGCTTAGTCAATATATCAACTGGATTATCTGCCATACCAATCTTTCAAATTCCAATATGTCATAGAGATATAATTTCTCAAACAAAATGATATCTAACATCAATGTGTTTGGGCCTCTCATGATACATTTGGTTTTTGGTTAAATGTATGGCACTTTGGCTATCACAATATACTACAATATGATTTTGTTTTAAACCTAATTCGCTAAGTAAGCCTTTTAACTATATAACTCTTTCACTGTTTCAGTTATTGCCATAAATTCTGCCTTCTTAATGGACAAAGTAGCTGTAGTCTGTAATGTTGCTTTCCAATTAAAGGCAGAACTTGAAAGACATAAGCTGTCAAAGATCTTCTCTTATCCAGATCGGCAGCAAAATTTGAATCCCCGAACCCAATAGCAGTACTATTTGTACCACTGCTATTAAATACTAAACCAACATCTATAGTGCATCTTAAGTATCAAAATATCCATTTCACGGCTTGCTAGTGAGTCTTACTAGGATTAGCCATGTATCTGCTCACAACACTGATTGCATGTGAAATATCTGGATGAGTACATACGATAACATACATGAGGCTCCTAACTGCACTAGCGTATGGTGCATGAGATATGTCTATCTTTTCTTCTTCAAACTATGGTGACATGGCCGCTGAAAGCTTAAAATGAGTTACAAGTGAAATACTCACAGGCTAAGAGTTTTGCATACCAAAACGTTCAAATACTTTCTCAATGTATTTTTCCTATAATAAGTACAACTGCCTCACTTTTTCTATGCTTATGAATTTCCATATCCAAAATCTCCTTTACTGGACCCAAATCTTTCATTTCAAACTCATCACTAAGTTAGGCTTTCAATCTGATAATCTCAAACATGCCCTTTGTAGTAATGAGCATATCATCAACAAATAATAGCAAATACATAAACGAACTATTTGTGAGCTTTTTGAGGTAGGCACATCTATCATGCTTACATCTAAAGTAACCATGCTCTATCATGAATGTGTCAAACCGCTTATACCACTATCTAGGTGATGGTTTCAGACCATATAAGGATTTTTTCAATAAGCAAACATAGTCCTCCTTTCTTGCAACAACAAACCTTTCGGTTGATGCATGTAAATCTGTTCTTCAAGCTCACCATGTGAAAAAGCTGTTTTGACATCAAGCTATTCAAGTTCTAAGTTATACATGGTAACTATAGTAAGCAACACGTGAATAGAGCTATGTTTCACAACAGGTGAGAGCACTTCATTAAAGTCCACACCTTTCTTTTGACTATAGCCCTTTGCCACCAAGCCTGCTTTGTATCTTGTATCTTCCGTTCTTGGGATTTTTTCTTATCTTTTGAGGACCTATTTACACCCAACAATCCTTTTACCTTTAGGAAATTTCACTAGCTTCCAAGTCTGATTCTTTTGAAGAGACTCAATTTCTTCATCCACAGCAATAGTCCATTGTGTTGACTCCTTACTTGTGACTGCTCTATGATATATTAACAGTTCTTGAAACTCAATTGTTTCTATCATAGTCAAGGCATAAGAAACGAAATCAGTATTACTATACCTCAGAGGTGGTCTAGTGATTTTCTTATGTCTACCAGTAGTAATACTATATAGTTACTCAGGTAGTACATCATTTGCTCCTTTATGTTGCCCATCTTCTTCAATTGGCTCATCAGAAACAGTACCTTCTTTGGAATCCACTTTCAAACTCTACATTTTCTCCAATATTAAGATCTTTGCCTTTGTCAACACATTCTTTTCTTGAATACAACATGACTGATTCATCAAAAGTAACATCTCTGCTAATAATAAACTTGGGTGACTTAGGATCAAAACATCACAATTTGTATCTTTTTACCCCAGATCCATATCCCAGAAAAACGCACTTTGTAGCTCTTGGCTTTTAGCTCAAGCTTTCCATCATTAACATATGTCTAGGTTAGGTAACCAAAAATTCTTAAATTAGAATAGTCAGCAAAATTACCTGACCATATCATTTCAAGAGTCTTACACTCGATGGAAGTTGATGGAGATTGATTCACTAGGTTGTAAGTTGTGGAAACTACTTCAGCCCAAAAATATTTTCCCAAACTAGTATTAAAGAGTAAACAATAAGCTCTCTCCAAAGGTGTCCTGTTCATGCATTTTGCTACACCATTCTACTGGAATGTTTTTCTGATTGTACGATACTTCATGATCTCTTTATTATTGCAGAACTCATTAAATTCTCCTAAATAAAACTCAAGACCATTGTCAATCTTGAGACGCTTAATTTTCTTTTTTGTTTGTTTCTCAATCATGGCTTTCCACTATTTAAACTTGAGAAATTCATTATTTTTGTTCTTTAAAAAATAAATTCAGACCTTTCTTGAGTAATCATCAATAAAAGTCACAAAATATCTTAATCCACCTTTTGACGAAACTTGAGAAAGGCCCCAGAGGTCAAAATGGATATAGTCCAGAGTACGTTTAGTTTTGTGAATGGCTTTACTGAACTTAACTCTACATTGCTTGCCAAAGACGTAATATTCACAAATGTTTAACTTTCTTATTCTTTGACTGCATAGCAAGCCTTGCTTGGTCAATATTGTCATGCCCCTCTCACTCATATGCCCCAAACGCGTATACCATAAGTGGATAATTTCGTGATCTGATCTTGCTAATGATAAGATAGCTACATTTGCAAGAACTGTATTGCCTTGAAATATATAGAGGTTTTTAATCAACCTCCCTTTCATGACCATCAAAGCTCCTTTCATTACTCGCATGACTCCCCCTTCAGCTGTATACTTGCAGCCACTAGAGTTGAGAATACCAAGGAAGATAAGATTTTTCTTCAAATTTGGCATGTGTCGAATATCTATCAAAGTTTTTATGATGCCGTCATGTATCTTGATTTGAATTGTTCCAATACCAACAGTTTTACGAGGTGCATCATTCCCCATTAAAACTGTACCACTATTCACCAATGGTATGCTGTGAACTAAACCCGCTTAGGACAGATATAGTAGGAATAACCCGAGTCAAGAATCTACTCCTGATTTGAAGATCCATGAATGGCCGCTATTGACAAAACAGTTCCGTCACTAACTGAATTTTTTTCAACATTACTAGCAACTCTTTTCTCCTCCTTTTGTTTGAACTTCAGATAGTCTTTCTTTTTCAATCTGGATTTTGATTTGGATCGACCTTCGTTACTACCGCTAAGATCACTTCTCTCTAATGTCCTTTCCCTGACTGTCTGACCCTTAGTTTGATTTTCGTATCTATCCTTGAACACTTTTGCTCTCAATTTTTCTGATAACAAGGATGCTTTGACATTTTCCATAAGATAGTATCCTTTCCATAAAGAATTGTTGTAACAAAATGCTTATATGATGGAGGTAGAGAACATAATACAATAAGGACTTATTCTTTATCATCAATTTTAATATGAATATTTTTCAAATCCATGACAATTTTGTTAAACGCGTTAAGGTGAATTTAAATAGGTGTACTCTCCTTTATACACAAGGTGTAGAGAAGCTGTTTCAATACAGCCTATTTGTGAGCGACTTTGTCATGTAAAAATTCTCCAATTTTGGCCATAATTTTGTCATCGTTGTCTCATCCTCAACTTCTCTCAATACCTCGTCACTTAAGCACAATTGAATTGCACTTAGTGCTTTAGTGTCCAAGTCCAATTTGTCTTCATCTGACATCGTGTAGGGAGTATTCCCTTTTCATCTAAAGTTTTATGCAAACCCTATTGGGTTAACAAAGCACGTATTTTTACACGTCATAAACTGAAACTATTCTTCCCATCAAATTTTATAACTTCATATTTAGCTGCTGCTATATTAAAAAATCTCAACAAAAATAACTGGACTCTAATACTAGTTTGTTGTGACAAATTCTATAGTTGAGAATTTAATATAATAATGAAGTATGAAAAAATAATTATGGACAAGAAATAAAAAATAATTGTAACACACAAAAGTACAACGAATTATGCGGTTTTGCGTAATTCCTACATGCACGGAGAAAGACAAGAGAAGTATTTATACTACCACAAAAAGAGAATACAAAATGAGAAAGACACAAAATATTACGCTACCAAAATTAAGACAAAAGTACCCACATGCATCTCACCTTTAAAAGACAAATATTTAAACTTTTTTCTCACACTTCTCTACACAAAATTGAGTTTCTTTATTTTATTTTTTTTTCTTACACTGCTCTACTTCACGTTTCCCATGTCTTGTATTTACACTTAAGGAATTCTAAAATTGGCCAACCGAACATTTGGTTTTAATGCTTCTAGTTGGTAAGTCTCAAATATAAAAAGAAGACTTTGAAAAAGTCAAGTTGGAGTTTTTCAACATAGGTTTGCCAATCCAACAAGATAAATTGAGGATGAGAAATCAAAGGTTCGTTTTTGCTTCATATTCAAGATGAGTATTTGTTTAGTTGGTATTTTTATTTGGTGTATGACCATCCTATGATGCTAAGAGGTTAGATGTGTGGAATGAGCTTACTAGGGTGTTAAAATTGGAATTAATTTATAATTAATTCTCATAATTAATGTCCTAATGATAATGTTCTATATAAAAATTTAAAATTGATGAGTATTTGTTTTAAAAAGAGTCAGTTATCAGCCCAAAAAAAAAATTATTGAGTTAGTTTTCTAACCAACAAATCAACATATATTTTGATGAACAACAGAGATTAATAGATTAATAAGAAAAATTAAGTCCATCCTTTTCCTATGAAAGTAGCCAAATAGAGATTGATCGAGGGAAATCTTAGTGAATTTCTACTAGTGAGTCTAATATTTAAAACTTAACAATTTGATGAATAAGAAGTGCTATATTTTTATTTTCTCATACTTCAAATAAATGTTATTTACTGTAAGAGAAAATGGAACGCGAAAAATTAAACGTGGAGTGCGCTTAGTGTTTTCTTTAATAATTACATTCAATATATAAATGAAATTGAAACATTAGGGGGCATATTTAGTTTGTTTTTTTATTTTTTATTGTTTGTTTTTGTTTTTATTTTTTTGTTTTAAATGCATTTGTCATTTTGTTCTTTTGAAAATAAGGAAAACAGGTATAACGCATTTGGTCACTTGTATTTTTAAATTTTATTTTAGAAAATAGAAAATGAGTTTACACATAAAATGAAAAATGACAAAAAATTATTTTGAGCGTTTTCAACTTAAAATTAAAAAAAAATCAAAATAAGAAAAATAAAATATTTTTTATTTTAAATATTAAAAAAATAAAAAATTAAACTAAATGCTAACTAAGTTTTCCGGGGTTCATAGAGAGCATGACATTGCCCACGTCAAGGAGTGGTCGAGACGTTTACCTGAGCAAGTGAACAACAAACAGGACATGTTGCCTTTTGCCACTAATTTAGAGAAATATAAGCACTCTCTTTCTAATTAGAGGGAAAAAGAAAAAAAGTTTGTAAAAAATGAGGTAAATGTAAAGGCTATATTTCAAAGATCAAAAAGAAATCATAAATTATTTTTAGCCTAAAAAAAATATAAAAGCACCCCTGAGTTTTGATTGTTAGTTAATAGTTTTTTTATATATTTTTTAATTTTAACAATATTAAAATATTACTTTAAAAAAGGGCGTATGCAATGATCAGCTATGCAATTATGATTGTTCATTTTATACGAATCTTATTATATGGTCCATAGAACTAAATAGTTACAATACTATAATTACAACTGTGCAACAGTATTCACACCTTTTTTTTCTTAACTCAAATTACTTGGCCAAAATTTTCATATACACAATAATGTCTCAAAAATAAAAGAAGCAATTGTAGGACCTTTGAGTTAGCTTGAGTGGATCGTGGGTTTATTTTTCACAAAAATTACACGAGTTTGATTCTTAACTCAAGCGAAATGTGCGTGAGAGGTAATATATATTTTTCCGGTTTACCCATCAATTACACAGTTCATTGAAAGATGTAATAAATCAGTATGAGTTTCATATTACCAAAAAAACAAAAAAAAAAGGGATAAATTGTAACTTGCTATAAAATATAATAAAAAAATAACATTTTTATGATTTGCAATTTCTTATTTTGGTGAGTAATTTTCTGTTGAAGAAAACTTTACGCAAGGAATGCTGTGGTGAGTTTTTATATTTGAAGTACCGTTACGGTACTTGTCTGGTAAAGATTGTCAATATATGGAGGTTGATGTATAAAATTTCGGCAAATTGGCCTATTAGCTCAGCTGGTTAGAGCGTCGTGCTAATAACGCGAAGGTCGCAGGTTCGAGACCTGCATGGGCCATCATGTTATCATTTTTCGGTATTTAAACCGAAAAATACCTACATCCCTAACTCTTTCATCCCTATTTTATAATTTTTCATTTATTTTCGGACCCTTCACCCCTATAATAAAAGAAATTAATTTTAATTATTTAAACCAAAAAGTACCTACATCCCTTTCATCCCCCCTTTTTTTTATTTTCCATTTATTTTTTACCCTTTCACCCCTATAATAAAAAAATTAAAAATTTTATATTTTTTACGTCTTGATCTTTCATCCATATTTATTTATTTTTATTTTTTTAATCTTTTACCCCCTACCAAATATAAAGAATTTAAATTGTAAGATCAAAATGACATCGTAAATTATTTTTACCTTAAAAAATATGAAAGCACCCTTGAGTTTTGATTTTTATTTTATAGATTTTTGTGCATCTTTTTACTTTTTATTTTAACAATAGTGAAACATTACTTAAAAAAAAAAAGGTACCCTACGTTGATTAGGGATGGCAATATGTCAAATTGGGATTGGGTAATGCATTTATCATTCTTGAGCCCATCAAGTAAAAAAATACCTAGATTAGGCAAGTACTTAACAGGTATCTTTAACCGACTATTATCCTCTAATCAATTAATAAATTCAGATACACACAATCTTGAAATATAAGACAGTTAACTGAGTAATAAATTCGGGAGTTAATTAAAAAAATATCCCTCCAACTATCCATTCTTTGTTTGTGTCGTCCTCAAATTATCAAACGTACATATCTCATCCTCAAATTATCTAATTCCGTTCTATTTGGTCCAAATACTAACTACATCTGTTAATTTTAACATATTCAAACCAAATCGAACGAAATTGAATAATTTAAAGATGTAATAGTTGCGTTTGATAGTTTGGTGATGAAATAGAAAAAAGAAAGATATTTTCGTAAGAAAATTTTGTTAAATTTAAGGCTTATGTTTTTAACATTTATGATTTTTTTTGTTTATCTTCAATCTAAATTTTGTTTATTATTTGTTTCTCAAAAATAAAAATAAAAACATGCCTGGTGGAATAATTTTGATTACGATAACTAATTTTATTTTAATAAAATATTTAATTTTATTTTTTATAAATTTAACTATATTTAATAAAATATATTTAAACTAGTTAATTTAACATTATATATTATTTTTAATAATAATTAATTTTAATATAGTAGATTAATAAATAACATAATTTAATAATAATTTATTATTTTATTTATTAAAATTAATTCAAAGTAATAAAAAATAATTTTTAGAGGTAATTATTACTTATTAAAAAATTTTAATTTAATAAAATAAATTATTTCAATAATAAAATATTATTTTATTAAATAAATTATTTTAATATGTAATTATCATTAAATTTAATTTTACTGAAATAAGTTATTTTAATATGTAATTATTTTTTATTAAAACATAATTATAATATAATAAAATAAGTTATTTTAATAATAAATTATTATTAAAGTTATGATGCAAAAAATAATAAATTATTAAAATTAAAATAATATTTATAAAAGAAAGAGTTTTTTGTGAAAATATCCTTCAAATTATCCTTCTCTTTCTCTATTTCGTTCTCAAATTATCAACTGCATCTATTATATCCTCAAACTATCTAATTCTATTTTATTTGGTCTAAATCTGTTGAAGTTAACGGATGGAATTAGTATTTGGACTAAATAGAATGGAATTGGATAGTTCGAATATGTAATAGGTGTGTTTAATAGTTTGAGGATAAAATTGAAAAAAGATGGATAGTTTGAGGGATATTTTTATAAAAAAACTCTAAATTCGGAGTACTCAATAATTTGTACAGGTAATCGAGTAATTTGGATGGGTAACGAATAATAATTGTCGAGTATCCAACTAAATTAGTACGAATAATTTGGGTGTACCCTGTAACTGGGGTAATTGATATAGGTCCATGTAACATTCGTTGGACACACTGCATATACTATCTCCAAACACGACGAATATTTTAATTTTATATTCTAACCTACTTTATTATCCATAAAATTTAAAAATATCTGTACTTATAAAATCAGAATAGTACGAATATTTGTCAAGATAGGTTAAAATTATTCATCCTAACTATGATCGAAACAAACGATTACAATGGCATAATTAAAACTATATAACAGCGTTCACACTTTTTCCTTTTTTTTTTTTAACTCAAATTACTCTTAACAAAATTTTAATATGCACTAGTAATGTATAAAAGATAAAAGAGCAATTGTAACTTGCTATAAAATGACAAAATCACCCCTTAATATGATTGCTACTACTGTGATACACCATATAAGATAATATACTGGTCAAATTACGCCCCGTTTGATAACATTTTTGTTTTTTATTTTTTTATTTATATTTTTAAAATTTTATAAACTGACAACAGAAACATATTTATTAAATTGGTTTAGATTTTTTTTCAAAAAAATAAAAACTTAAACAAAAAAATGAAAACAGAAAAAAGTGTCTTTACTCTTTTTTTCTGTTACAAAAATTTTGTTAATTCTATTACTTTATCCATTTTTGTTATATCATATTAAAATAAATTATTTTATTTAAATATTTTATTAAAATAAAATTATTTTTAATAAATAATATAATTAAATTAAATTAATTAAATTAACATGCAATATCTATTATTAAAAATAATTTAATAATATAAATTTCTTATTAATTAAATTAACTAATTTAATTTAATTATTTATTAGAAATTACTTTTAATAAATATTATAATTAAATTATTTAATGTAACTTAATTTAATTTAATAATTAATTTAAATAATATTAAATATATTTTATTAAATTATTTTCAATAAATATCATAATTAAATTAAATTAATATTAATATTATTTTATTTATTTATTTAATATGAGTTATATTTTATTAAATTATCTTTAATAAATATGGTAATTAAATTATTTAAATTATTATGAAATATATTTTATTTGATTATTTTTAGTAAATAATTGAATTATAATTAATATATTTTATATTTACTAGATTAAATGATATAATATTTATATTTTATTCAATTATTTTAAATACCAAATATAATTAAATTAATACAAAATATATTTATTAAATTTAATTAATTTTTAAAAAATTATTAAAATTAAATATTTTATGAAAATAAAAAATTAGTAATTTTAAACAAAATTGTATTTCCAAATGCAATTTCTATTTTCATTTAAAAAAAATTTAATTTTCATTTCAGAAAAAGAAAACGACAGCAGAAAACAAAAAACAGAAAATATAAATATATAAAACGTAAACAGAAAAACGACAGTGTTATCGAACGATCTCTTAAATAAAATTCTGTTTCAGGTAACAAAAAATTCTAAAAGAAGTAAAAAATGTTAAAAAATTTAAAAAATTACTCATTTTTATCTCATTACACGAATAACGAACCTATATCTTATTTTATCTCACTTCCTATCACCTTAAACACACCCAAAATATGCCTAAAGGTTGTGGCGGCAATAAAGCCAAACTAACTTTAACCGCGCACCGACAAACTCGCTGGAAAATATCAAATAATAGAACCCCTTCAATCTAGGGCGCTCTTTGACCAGAGATGTCATTAATTCATTGTTCCTTGTTTGGACGTTAGCCTAATTGGCGGCAGATTGTAAGGCCCGCACCAAGGAGTGACTCTGGAAATAAGGTACATTTCATATAAAACTAGAAAAGTATTCAGTTTAGATGTTTCCACCTTAGACAAGAAATTGATTGATTGCATAAACGAATTGGACAAAAATAAAAAATAAAGATCTCATTAATCTGTCCACGTGGTAGTTGGATTTAATGCCGGCTACTTAGGTTTGACCAAAATCATAATCACTAGAAAATTCAGCTATAAGAAAAATACTCTTGAAGAAGTGTGGACAAAATTCAAAAACTTCCACAAAAATACTACATTATATTTGGTGTTTTATTTTGATTCGTTTATTTAATTTGAATTTTTAATTTTTAAATTTTGATTTATGATACTAAAATAACGTCTCGTTTTATTATTATTTTTTGCCAAACTGATCCAAAGTTGTTGTTTGGTTGAAAAGATTCCTATCCAAATTTTTTATCTCTTTCTTTCTTTTTTTTTTTTTCCCTTCAATTCCTTTTTCTTTTTGGGTCTCATTTTTGGTCTCTTAATCTCTTTGGTCAGATAGAGATGAACATGGAGGGAGAAAGATAGAGGAAGAGATAATAGAGAGATAATTATTTTATAGATTTGGAGAATTTGTGATTATGGGATAAGATCAACTTCTTCAAGTTTGAAACTTATTTGGTATTTTTTTGCTCTTAATTTTCTACAAATCGAATGTAGATCGAACACCCCTAATAACTTATTTGTTGTTCTTACATAATTTAGGGTAAATTTCATGCTTTGAATTTGGACTTTTGATTGAATTATACATGTATATATGTTATAAAAATCATATAATTCATACTAAACTTTAGGTATTGATATTAGAAAAATATGTCCTTTGGCTCTTTGATGATTATCCATATTTATTTCGATGATTTGTAATTTTATTGTTGGATTGGGATTGTTTGGATGGATTATGGTCAAACTAAACTTAGGACTTGGGCTTTTGGATTTCGTTTGAACAACAAGACCTTTCAATTTGAAAAATAATATTTTGTTAAGTTGAATTCAGATGATGAGATGTTTTTTTATAAATGGGCCTTAATTTTGAATGATTGTATAGATGATGTGATGTTACATTTTTTTTTAATATAAATAAATAATTGTTCAGTTAAGTTTTATGCATATTATATAGCATTATATTAGTATTTTAATTGATCATAAAATTATTCTAATACTTTTAAGACTCCTAATAAATTTATTACTATTTCTTAAGTATTATTGGAAGTATAAAACCAATCCATTGCGAAGGAAGAAAACCCAACCAGCATGCAGCATATGGTTTTGATATTGACTTTTGTTGGTTAACTCCAAAACTATCAAAAGTAAATTACATCTATCTCTCTTTATTATTTGAATAATTATATTTATTATCTCATAATATTTAAAAATTATGCTTACTTACTTTATTTAAAATATGGTTAATGTTGACTTACTTTCATTAAATTAATAGTTAAAACTTATCAGAAAGTATTAAAGCAATCAAAATTTTAAAAAATTGATAAAAATGTGAGAAATGGAGAGATAAAATAAAAAAATTATATAAAAGTTAATTTTAACGGTTGATTTAGTAGAAGAAAATCAGTGTTAACTACATTTAAAAATAAAGGAGATAATGATAATTTTTAAATGTTAAGCTACGATAAAGATAATTACCCAAATATAAAGGGTAAATAAGTATAATTTATCGATCCGATTGTCTATGGTTACTACTTCCAAGTAGCTAGCTTAAGATTTCTTTTTCTTTTTTGAAAGGACTAGCTTAAGATTTCAGTCAAAATGCCACTTTATGATTTGTCAAAATCATATAATACTCATTATATTAAGATTATGAATTAATAAGGTGTTTAGTAAAAATCAAAAACATGAATTTTATTGAAACTACATAAATATAACAGTTGGTTAACTATGTAATAATATATATAAACTTAATTATATATGTAATTTCATTAATCAACCTAGTTTTGTAATTTTATGTTTCAATTTTTTGTGAGACTCGGGTGAACGTCCACTTACCTCTGGTACTATTATTGTTATAGGGCACTTAGTGAAATATTAAATTTGATATGTAATACCTCACATTTTAGTCAATTATTATTATTATTATTATTATTATTATTATTATTATTATCTAAAGAGGAGTATTCTTGGGGTCGAGCTGAAAGGACTGAAATACCCCGAAGCTACAAGGCATCATAATGAGTCGAGCTCTCCGACCAGACTGGTGGCAAGCCAACCGAGCTAAGGACCTCAACCGGGCAAATCAAACTTATTGGTGGCAGATCGGTAATCGTGAAATAGAAATTTTATATATATAGACTAGGCCTTCCGATAAATTCGGAGGAGGCGCAATTGGCACCATTTCAATAAAATATGGATTCTCGTAAAGAATCCTTCACTTACCTTATCTAAATAAGGAAGTTGCGACAAAAATGGAAACCATTAAGATTTGTTTCCATAAAGATCTCATGTCACACCCTTAAAAGGGGGAGTGCATTCCATTCAAGGTAAGAAAAACAGATAAAAAAAAATCATCTGGTAACTGACTTGATCGTCGGAGATTCTTTGGCAGGCACCACACCGGTGTTCAACGAGAGAGATTGCAGGATTCGATCAGAGCTTCACTTGGGAAAATCCAGATCACGAATCTAGAGGATTTTGGTATCATCAGTTGGTGCCGTCTATGGGAAAGAGTTTAGGGTTCCCATTGTGCTCTTTTATGGTCTGCACTAGATCCGGCATTCAAACTCGAGACCAGGAGAATGATCACATTGCAGCGATGGAAAGGCAGTTTGAAGGGATGGTAGCTACATTACAAGTAATTATGGAGCAAGTCAATTGTCTGGTCCAGGCTCCCCCTCCGCCGATACCGCGACAGGATCCTCTCGATGGTCTTGTTGGTGGTGGAACAATCCATAATGGAGCTGAGGAAGGCGTGGTAGGAGACAACGACGACAGGCACAATATTTCCTGACGGAATGACGTGGCTGATTGGACATCAATTGTTACATGTTTATATATTCAAATTACACTTGCACACATCATAAAAAGTTATAAAATCTATGTTTTGTGCAGATTTCATCTCCATATCTCCAAAGTGGAATATGTGTTGATTTCCATCACAAAAACAAGAAATTAAGCTACATTGAGGATGTTGAGAAGAAAGCATGCTGCACAGCACATCAAAGGATTGAAGCTATTTCAGAAGAAGAAGAAAATTCAGTTGAAATCAATGCAAAGAGATCAGAATCACTATTCTGAAAATTTCTGCAACAGAGGATCATATTCGAATATGGTTTTACTGTATTCGAATATGAGCTTCTTCACAGCAACGAATCCCATGTGACCCCAACTTCTCCATGTGATGTAACCTGCAATCCAGGGAGGGCAAATCAGTAAAAGTAGGAGAAAGAAGGAGCGATGATGAGGACTACATTCGGTTAGAGGAGAGAGAAGGAAGAGAGAGGTAGAGAGAGACACACACGCAGAAACACAGAACATTCGGAGGGAGAAATTCAGTTTTGTAGAGAGAGGTTTTTGGAGAGAAATTTTATTGAGAGTTCATAGTTTTACATTTTTTTTCAATTTGGCATTGGAGTTTTTGAGATTTACATTTTGAATTCATTTCAATTTCTGTAATTAGATTTTCAGTTCTGAATCCATTAAACCTTCATTTTCAGATTAAAATGTCTTCAATTCAGATTTTCATTTCTATTTTTCTTCTTTTTAACATGCTCGGCTAAGTCTTCTTGGGCCAAGGCAAGGGTAATGCCCTTCCAATGAATCTCAAGTGGCCGAACTTCATGGATTTACTTTGAGTTCTTATGATTATCAAGTCAATTTGCAGCTAGGTGTCTTAGAACTCATTGATTCAAGACCCGATTAATCCAAATTTGTATATCCTATTGATGAGTTCATAGGTGTTGCTTAACTTAGAACTCTCATGACATTGTTGTATGTGGGTTGCTAGAATTAGAACTCCTATTGTCCTTAAAATAAGTTATGCACATTGAGTGTTTAATCCATGGTTTGTTTCAATTGAAATTAATTTTCTCAAAAATTAGTACAAATTGATTTGGTAATTTATAAACTCTTAGCACTTGAAATTCATTCGGATTGGTATTAAACTTGTCTTGCTCAACTTTTTTTATCACTTAATCTTTTAGTTTAAATTCACTTTGCTTTTGGAAAATTAGTTTAAAACCATCAACCAACCAAATCAGATTTTAATTTTCTGTTCACATTTTTCTGTGAGTTGTGTTTTGCCAAATTAATCTCCATTAGAGTCATTCACTTCATTACTCCCTAGATCCCTGTGGAAATGACCTGGGACTTACCAGTTATTTTGTGCTTCAACCACACCTTGCACTTGAGGGAAAACTTGTCTTGATTTACCTCACTTAACATTTTCTTTAAATTTGAATTTATAATCTGAATTTTCATTTGAGCTTTTATTTTGGAGTGAGGTAATTAAACAAGAACAAGCACAATTTTTGGCGCCGTTGTCGGGGATCTTTGAGAAGCAGTGGTGTTTTGAGTTTTTGGAGCATTAACTGGCAGTACATCTCACCACCATTTTCAACAACAGAGCTGCTTAACTTGTTGGGTAACTTTGTTTCATCTCTATTTCTATTTCTTTTATAGTCTTGGTTGTTAGTTTAGTTTTAGAACTGTTTGCATCTGAATCCTGAATTTCTGATTTGAATCTGTTTCATCTGATATTCGAATATTGCTGCATTTCTCTGCTGTAAGCTATAGTTGCAATTCTCTGTGAATCAGTAGATGAAATTGTGAAGTTAGGAGGTTAGATTGGAGTTTTGCTTCAGTCTGAATTTCTGTTTATGCTTTTAAGGTCTGGTAAACTTGTTGGAAACAGATCTGAATTGCATTTTCCATCTTCTCTTGCTGAATTGATTGAATCTGCTGCATCACGTTCACAATCTGAATTTTCTGTTGCACATATGGATCCACCACCTGTTCTGCCGGAAGGAAGTGTTCAAGGAGAGAATGACCAAATGGATCAAAACATCCTTAGACCTCTCCGGGAATATCTTTATCCAGCTAGACAAACCACTCCATCTTGCATTGTTCTTCCAAATGGACATCAGAATTTTTATCTTAAACCTGGAACAATCCAGCTTTTACCAACTTTTCATGGCATGGACTCAGAAAATCCTTACATGCATATGAAAGAATTTGAAGATGTTTGTGGAACTTGCATGGATAGGAATGTTAATGAGGACATGGTTAGGCTTAAATTATTTCCATTTTCATTGAAAGACAAGGCAAAAATGTGGTTGAATTCACTTGAGCCTAGATCAATAGGTACTTGGAGAGACATGCAAACAAAATTTTTGAAGAAGTATTTTCCTGCAAATAGAACTGTAATTCTTCAACAGCAAATAATGAATTTTGTGTGTAAATCCAATGAAACATTTGCTCAAGCATGGGAAAGATTCAAGGAATTGTTGCAAGCATGTCCACATCATGGTTTTGAATCTTGGAGAATTGTTAATTTTTTCCATAATGCATTAACTTCAAATCTGAAAATGTTGGTTGCCACCATGTGTAATGGTGAATTCTATGACAAAACTGCTGAAGAGGCTTTACATTTCTTTGATGCTTTAGCTGAAAACACTAAACAGTGGGAGGTAGTCTCCCCATCTTTTCTGAATTTTCTGACAGATCAAATGATAGAGGAAAGTTCCATCTCAATGAGGTAGATGATGTTGGAGCTAGGTTGGCTGCATTGTCAAGAAAGATTGAATTGATGGAGCAAAAGAAGCAAACATTGAAGGAGAGTGAAGTGAAGTGTGTGCTATGTGAAACTGCAGACCACAGGACTGATGATTGCCCAACACTTTCAGCTTTTAAGGAAGTTTTCTATGGTCAAGCAAATCCCACACAAGCTGCAAGACCTTTCATTCAAAATCAGGGGATGAACACATATTCACAAGGCCATAATCCATATTCGAATAACTACAACCCTGGCTACAGAAATCATCCAAACCTTTCTTGGAAAGCAGAGGCACAGAACCAACAATACCAACCTCAACAACCTGTGCAACCCCAACCATTTCCTTCTCAGCCTTTTCAACCTCAGCAGAACACAAATTTTTATCAGCCACCTCACAAAAGATCTTTGGAAGACACTTTGCAACAATTTATGCAAGGGCAGATTGGAACCAACAATTAGAATTTCAAGTTTCAAGAGCAGACAAACAGGGCCATGGAAGACATCCGAAGTCAATTGTCAAAGCTAACTCAAGCTTTAACCATCAGAGAATTAGGAAAGCTTCCATCTCAGCCAAGACCAAATCCTACAAGCCAAGTTCATTTCAGTGAATCATCTTCATCTGCTACAAATGAAAATCTGGAGCATGTACAAGCTATTTCAACATTGAGAAGTGGAAAGCAAATTGTCAAGCCAGATTACAAACCACTTGCTGAAGAAATTGAGGAAGAAATTGAGCAAGAAATAATGAAAAATGAAGAGGAAATGCAGCTGAAACAGAAACTGGACAGCAGAACAAAAAGTGAACAGAAACAGCAATTTAGCACTTCTGAGAAAGAAATCATGTTTCAGCATGAAGAGCAGGAATTGAAGCAAAATGAAAGACTAATTGGGGACAGCAAGTTGGACAGCAGAAAACTTGAGGAAAAGTAGAATCTGAGCCAAGAAGGGCAGAAAATTCTGATGCAGTCGAAGGAATATTCGAATACCAGCAAGCAACATTCGAATAGCAGTAAGCAGCAAATCAGAATCCAGAGAACAGAGCAAGTAGATTCTGAAAATAAAGAGAAAATTTCTGAGAATAAGAAAAAAATTTCTGAGGAAAATCAGTTTGAAAAGAGTGAAAAAGGTTTTGAAAATAAAGAGATTTTGAATAAAACCAAGTTGGACAAATCTGAATTTGTTCCAAAACTTCCATTCCCACAAAGATTGAACAAAGCCAAGAAAGAGAATTTGAATTCTGACATTTATGAATTGTTCAAACAAGTCAGAATCAATATTCCCTTACTTGATGCAATTAAACAAAATCCATCCTATGGAAAATTTTTGAAAGATTTGTGTACTGTTAAGAGGAAAATGAATGTGAAAGAAAGAGCATTTTTGACTGAACAAGTGAGCTCCATTTTGCAATTTAAAACTCCTCCCAAATATGAAGATCCAAGTTGCCCCACCATAACTTGCTTAATTGGGAATCAAATGGTAGATCAAGTTTTGCTAGATTTAGGTGCAAGTGTCAACCTCTTACCATTCACTGTTTACAAACAGCTGGGGTTGGGAGAACTTAGACCTACTAGGGTGACACTACAACTTGCTGATAGGTCAGTTAAAGTCCCTAGGGGTGTGGTTGAGGATGTCTTGATTCAAGTGGATCATTTTTACTTTCCGGTGGACTTTATAGTGCTAGACACTTAGCCCATTCAAGGAAACCAACCAACTGTACCTGTTATCCTAGGAAGACCATTTTTGGCCACCTCAAATGCCTTGATCAATTGTAGAACCGGAGTTATCAAGTTCTCCTTTGGAAACATGACAATTGAGGAAAACATCTTCAAGGTGACTAAACAGCCGAGTGATTATGAGGAGGTAGAGGAAGTTGATTGGATTCAAACAACCACTCAAGATCACTTTGATAGAGAGTATTTTGATGACCCTTTGGAGAAAGCCTTAGTGAATAATGAGCAAGTAGATTTCCTAGCTGATTGTGACTTGGAGAATTGTGGGGGAGGAGAATTGGAGGAAATGAAAAATTCAATGCTATTGGTGAATCAGTGGAGACCATCTGTTGAGTCTTTAGAGCTGCTCATAGTCAAGCCTCTGTCATTTTTGGACCAGCCACCAAAACCTGAGAGAAAACCCTTGCCAAGTGACTTGAAGTATGTATTTTTGGGTGAGGGAGAGTCCTATCCAGCTGTCATTTCATCTCAGCTGAGTTTAGACCAAGAAAATAGACTTGTGGAAGTCTTGAGGAAGCATAGAGGAGCTTTGGGTTGGACTATAGCAGATCTGTAGGGAATAAGTCCATTGATTTGCACCCATCGAATATTTTTGGAGGATGAGGCCAAGCCTATTAGGCAAATGCAAAGGAGACTCAACCCCAACATGAAAGAGGTTGTTAGAGGGGAGGTAATCAAGCTTTTGGATACTGGAATTATCTAGCCCATCTCAGATTCTAAGTGGGTGAGTCCAACTCAGGTAGTGCCTAAGAAATCTGGAGTGACTGTGATTAAGAATGAAAAAGAGGAATTAGTTCCAATGCGCATCCAAACAGGATGGTGCATGTGCATAGATTATAGAAAGTTAAATGCAGTCACAAGAAAAGATCACTTCCCTCTTCCATTCCTAGATCAGGTATTGGAAAGAGTGGCAGGGCATGCATTTTACTGTTTCTTGGATGGTTATTCTGGGTATAATCAGATTGAGATTGCATTGGAGGATCAGGAAAAGACCACATTTACTTGCCCATTTGGCACATTTGCATATAGGCGTATGCCTTTTGGTCTTTGCAATGCTCCTGCAACATTTCAGAGATGTATGATGAGTCTGTTTAGTGATTTTGTAGAGAGATTCCTTGAAGTTTTTATGGATGACTTTTCAGTATATGGCAGTGACTTTGATACATGTTTGGGAAATTTAGAGAAGGTTTTGATTAGATGTGAGGAGAAAAACTTGGTTTTGAACTGGGAAAAATGCCACTTTATGGTAACTCATGGAATTGTCCTTGGCCACATAGTGTCTTCTAGGGGGATAGAAGTAGATAAAGCCAAAGTGGAAATTATTCAAAAACTTCCTACCCCTAGATGTGTTAAGGATATCAGATCATTTCTAGGCCATGCTGGGTTTTATGGAAGGTTCATTGCATCATTCAGTGCCATTGCTAGACCTTTGTGCAACCTTCTATCCCAGGATGTTCCCTTTGATTGGACACTAGAGTGTCAGGCCTCATTTGATAGACTTAAGAGTTTGCTCACTTCATCTCCCATTATGCAACCACTAGACTGGACTTTACCATTTGAAATCATGTGTGATGCTAATGATTGTGCCATTGGTGCAGTGCTAGGACAGAGGAGGGATAGGAGGCCACATGTGTTGTACTATGCTAGCAAAACCCTTAGTGAAGCACAAAGGAATTACACTACTACTGAGAAGGAGTTGCTAGCAGTAGTATATACCTTGGACAAGTTCAGATCATACTTGGTAGGTTCCCATGTCATAGTATACACTGACCATGCTGCTTTGAAGTATCTCTTGACCAAACCTGATGCTAAGCCTAGACTTATTAGATGGATTCTTCTGCTTCAAGAATTCGATTTAGAAATCAAGGACAAAAAAGGAGTTGAAAATGTAGTTGCTGATCACCTTTCTAGACTCCCACATCAGGATTTAGCATCTTTTGATTCTCCCATCAATGAGACATTCCCTGATGAGCAGTTGTTCCACATAGACTCTTCTGAGGTACCTTGGTTTGCAGATATAGCCAACTACCTAGCTTCAGGTATTGTGCCTTCTCACTGGACCATGCTGGATAGAAGGAAGTTTTTTAGGAATGTGAGGAACTTTTTCTGGGATGATCCATATCTGTTTAAGTATTGCTCAGATCAGATCATTAGGAGATGCATACCCGAGAGTGAAGCTCACAGTGTCATTAGTTTTTGTCATACTCTCGCATGTGGAGGTCATTTTTCAGCTAGGAAGACAGTGGCTAAAATTTTGCAATGTGGATTGTATTGGCCAACCGTGTTCAAAGATGTGTATGCATTTTGTGTTGCCTGTGAAAAGTGTCAGAGACTTGGTAAGCTCACTAGGAGGAACATGATGCCACTTCACCCCATTTATGTGCTTGATATCTTTGATTGTTGGGGTATGGATTTTATGGGACCATTTGTGAATTCATTTGGCAATGAATATATCTCAGTGGCAGTGGATTATGTTTCAAAGTGGGTAGAGGCCATACCAACTAGGACCAATGATCACAAGGTGGTGATAAAATTTTTGAAGGAGAATCCGTTCTCAAGATTTGGAATGCCAAAGGCCATGATAAGTGATAGGGGAACACATTTTTGTAATAGATATGTTGGTCTTTTGATGAGGAAGTATGGGGTTGTGCATAAGGTTGGAACATCATATCATCCCCAAACAAGTGGACAAGCTGAATTAGCCAATAGAGAGATCAAGAGAATCATTGAAAAAAACAGTGAACCCCACAAGGAAAGATTGGTCTTTGAAATTGGTTGATGCACTTTGGGCTTATAGGACTGCCTACAAGACTATTCTAGGCATGTCTCCTTATAGGTTGGTGTATAGAAAAGCTTGTCATCTTCCTGTGGAACTTGAACACAAGGCTTATTGGGCTGTGAAACATTTCAATGAAAACATCCATGAAGCTGGATTTCAAAGGAAGTTGCAACCTAATGAGTTGGAGGAGATCCGAAATGATGCATATGAGAATGCCAAGATCACCAAGGATAGAGTGAAGAAGTGGCATGATGCACATATCCTTAAAAGAGAATTTTTTGTGGGACAAAAAGTGTTATTATATGATTTTAGATTGCATCTGTTTCCAGGAAAGCTTAAATCAAGATGGACTGGTCCTTTTGTAGTCAAGAATGTGACTGAGTTTGGGGTTATTGACATTGAAAATCCAAGTTCAAAGAATATTTTTAGAGTGAATGGACAGAGATTGAAAGAGTATCATGAGAATTTCATTGCTGAAATTGAGAGTTGGGATCTTGAGGATCCCCCGGATTGTGATTGATTAAGAAAGGAATTCTGATTTTGTACCATAGTAGTTGGATTCTTTTTATGTTTTTAATTTTCTGATTTTCTTCATTATTTTTAAGTTTTCTTTTTCTTTTTTTAAAAAAAAAAATTTTTTTTTTCTTTCACTTTGCAAGTTTAACAAAATTGGTTTCAGCAGGCAACAGTCCATGGAAGAAGTGGGAATTTTCTGACATTGTTGTATTGCTCTCTGGTTTAAGCAGTAAGTAGTGCAGCAGGAATGTTTCTGTGCAGTGGCAACACCACTGATGGTAAAACAAATTGAAAGTCAAATGGTTTGCATTGAACTTCATTGCTGAAATTTTCTTTTGCATTTGCATGATCTATTTTGGAGTATAATTCATTAACCAAATTGGATAGCTGTGCTTTGGAAGTGTTCCAGAATTGCAGATTTGGAAAACCTTAGTGCACAATTCTAAGTTGATTTTCCAAATCTGGTGCTGTCACAGGTAAGAATCAGGTGAGATTTTCATTCATTTGAATTCCCACAAGTCATTCGAATGTGCCATCTGAGCACAGGTTCTCAATTGTAAATTGAATGTTGAAAATCTGTTACCATATTAATTGCGAGACTGATCTTATTTGTATGCAAACCATCTTTCATTGTCTTCATTGACTTGCATTCTATTCAAGAATTTTGCATTGAACAAGTTGGGGGGGAATTGGTCACATCAGCTGATGATGAGCTTTCAATTCTTGGTAATAAGTTGAATTTTTATTCATAATCTCCAGGTATGTTACTTCCCCAACCTTTCTTTAATTTGCTGGTTTAATACATTGAGGACAATGCATAATTTTAGTTGGGGGGGACACAATCTGAGTTTGTGGATGTGAATAGTGTTTTTACTGAAATTTGCTGAACTGAGTGATTGGATATGATCAGAATGTTTTGAATATGATTTGGAATTGTTTGAATTGAATTAAGATCATGCTTATGTCAGTTTGAGTTTGCATATGTTGAAAATTTGAAAAAATTGAAAATTAAAAAAAAAAAAATTGAAAATTTGAAAAATTGCAAAACTTCTTCTTGAATTAGTTGTTTTTTTTTTTTTTGAAATAATTTTTGAATCCTAGCTGTTGGCAAAACTTAATTTGTGTATTCTTAAGAAATGGGGGAAGAATTTCTGGTTTTCTGGACACTGGAATTGCCAATTGCTGATAACCTGTATTCGAATATGGGTTTAGGTATTAGAATATGATGTCGGTTTTAAATCCTGTATATAACCGTGAGTGGCCCATTTAAGTTCCTGTTCTATTCGAATACGAGCCCTGGTGCCCAAAACCCTGAAACCTTCACCATTCCACATCTTCTTCCAATCCTCAACTTTCAGATTATCTGAGTGTGATTTTGAGTTGACATTGAAGAGAAGATTCAGATACAGAGCTGTGATTGAAGAAGCTAGGGTTTACAGCTTTGGAAAATTTCTGATAAAGGGTTGAGAATCAATTGAAGCAAAATGCCACCAAAGAGGATGAAGAAGATGGCTTATAAAGGTAAGGCTAAAAGAAGGAGCATGAGGATTTTGAGCCAACATGGTAAGGGTTCTTTACTTGTTGTTAAGGAACCTGTAACGTATGAATTGTCATCTTCTAAATCAGACCGTAGGTCCTCCTCTAGAACAGAATCATTCCATTCTATAGGTAATGAGAGTTTGAATGAGAGACATGATGATCATGTCTCTAATGTTGAAAAGGAAAACTCTGTTGGAGTTCCTGAGAATGTGCCTACTAACAATGTTGTTAAAATCGGGATTTTACTTAAAATCGGTGAAGGGTCCGTAAAATCGAATCGTAAAATCGAATCGTAAAATCGTAAGATTTTACTTATAACTTACCTTATGAAACCACAGCCTGTATAACACGATATTTTAAATTTTGATATGAATATATGATCATGTCGTCTAAATGGAAAGACACTCACCTTATGGCTAGTAATGTGGGTTCGAATCCCATCATGATCCTTCTATTAATTAATTCACTAAGAAAATATAAAACATAAAAAACTAATATAAAAGAAAAAAATTCAAGATTAAGATGAAAATAAATTCGATAACAACACAAATTTGGAAGTCTAAGCCTTAAATAAAATAACAAGTCTCCAAAACACACAGGATACACAACTAATAGAAAATGCATAAAATAAAACAAAAGAAGGAAACTAATAAAAATCATTCGCTTCTCTTTCATCCAGGTCAGCATTCTCATGATCTTCACCATCATCCTCATACTCTTCTTCATTTTCTTCATTTAAAGCTTCCAATTCCTCCATATTATGACAATCATCATCATGATTAGAAACATTTTCAATCTCATCATTATCATCGTCGTCGTCATCATCATCATCATGAATTTGTAAATCGTCTTCTGCATCCAATGCTGCTCTTACAGTGCTCGTGTTAACTCTTTCTTCATCACTAGTTTCTGCCCCACTTTCTGCTGCTTCATCAAGAATTTTCAACCATGTTTTCTTAGAAGAAAGAACAGGACGTTCCTTCTCAGTTATCCACTCATCATCTGAAGGGACATCATCAAAAGCAATTTGGCCAGCTTCTCTTTTCTTTTGTCTCTCCATCAATTTTACGTTATACATTACAAAAATCAAATTATTCATCCTCTTCTGGTGCAAACGATTTCTTTTCTTTGTATGCACCTAATTAAATTTAAAAAAAAAATTAAATTTTATAAGTTCAAGTATGAAAAGGAATAGATGAAATTCAAAAATAAATATATATCAACTTCTAATCTAATCTTACCATTTGAAATGCACTCCAATTCCTTTCACAACCAGAAGCGCTACAAGTCAAGCTAAGAACTCGAATAGCAAATCTTGTAAGCTCTGGACACTCATCCCCATAAGAATCCCACCACTCAGCTGGTGCCTTCTTAGTTCTTGTCAACTTTGCAGCCTCATAGCCAAATAATCCTTTTGCATTCTTAAAAGATTCAAGCTGTAAATCTATCTTCAATCTTTCATCTTTGTCAGGCACCATTATTTGAATGCAATTGTAAAGTCCAGATTTAATTTCAGCATCAACTTTAAAAGTAGGACTATAATGAAAGTGAGGATTGAGGTAATAAGCAGCAGCATGCAACGGCCTATGAAGTTGAGACTCCCATCTTTCATCAATAATTTTCCAAATGGGTTCCTAACTTAAAAAAAAAAAAAAAAGTTAATAACTAAAAGTTAATAAATTATTCGTTATTGAAATTTAAACCATGAAGCAAATAAGAAATAAGAACAAGTTACCTTTTCTTAACATTTGAGAAATTCACTTGTATTTTTTCTTTTGCACGATCCATGGCTTCATAGATAAATCCCATAGCGGGCATGCGTTCTGAATCTACCATTCGAAGCACTTTGATAAGAGGAAATGCAGCCTTTAAACAATTTGTAACATTTTTCCAAAACCGGCTATCCATCACTATATATTGGACCTTCTTTCCCATTTGTAGGGTTGCAAACTTGCTGGACCTCCATTTTGTAGATGAAAACATAGTCATCAATGCACCCTTTAACTCAGAAAGACATCCCAATGTCAAGTAGGCAGTGGCAAATCTAGTAACTGCTGGCCTAATAAGATCTCTTCCATTTGTAAATTCCCTCAACCAAGAAATGAGTGTGGTCCTCGAGTAAATGAATGTGGTAATTTTTCTACCCTTTGCAATGGACACACGATGCATACTAAGCTTCTTCTCAAAATCTTCTAATATAAGATCAATACAATGGGCTGCACAAGGCGTCCAAAATAGACTCTTCCTCTGCATCATCAATAACCCTCCAGCTGCTTTATAATTCGCTGCATTATCTGTTACAACCTGAACAACATTTTCTTCACCAACAATATCTATAGCTTCACTCAACATGTCAAACACTTTATCTGCAGTCTTTGAAATCTCAGATGTATCAAGAGAGTATAAAAAAATGGTCCCCTTAGGACTATTTACCAAAAAATTACAAATGGATCGTCTCTTATTATCTGTCCATCCATCAGACATAATAGAACATCCCGTTTTCTTCCATTCCATCCTGTATTCCTCAAGCATGTCATTGATGCGAATAACCTCCTTCTTTAGGTATTTTTCCCTAATTTCATAATAAGAAGGAGGCTTTAATCCAATTCCATACCTTCCAATCGAGTCAATCATTTTTGCAAATTCTGGATTTTTAACACAATTAAAAGAAATAGCACTTGTATAAAAAAACCGGGCAATTTGTTGACATACTTCTTCCCTCAAATCCTTTTTCATCAATTGATTAATGGTTGATTGTGTAGGTTTTTTCAAAAAACCATCCATCATATTTTTTTCCTTTCTCTTCGAGGGTGGTACGATCTCCTCAATTGAATCATCATCATCTTCATCAAAATAAAATTCTCTCTTTTTTCTCTTCCTAGAATCTTCTGAATTCTTGAAAAGAGTAGACAACATCAATTTTCTAACATCATCCGGTACACTAGTGCAAATTTTCACATTTTGCCGAGTACAAGCCAAATGATGTTTGAAACGAAAAATTCCCCCACTAAACACACCATCACAATATTTGCACTTAACCGTTTTTGAATCCCCATTAACATCAAGGCCATGCTCCCAACCTACATCGGACCTACTCCCCGAAGAATTTTTTTTTGAATTTCTTTTATGAAGAGAAGATGTCGAACCAGCCCCACTACTAGACATAGCTCACTGACACTGCATTTACAAAAAATGACAAAAAAACAGATCAGGGAAAAATAGATCAAAAAAATGTACCAGATTTAAAAAATGTACAAGTTTTGATTCAAGAAAAAAAAATTCAGCCACAATTTCAAAAAAAAAAAAAAGACAAATTCAGCCACAATTTATCAGATAACAGATCGCTAAAAAAAAAAAAAACCCTTAATCAAAATTAAACCCTAGTACTTTCAAATTTCAAGAAATCAACACTGTAAAGAGTAAGGACTAAGGAGAGATCTGAAGAAGAAAACCCAAATCAGCCGTGTACCCAAATCAGCCGCGAAGAAGAAGACCCAAATCGCGCCGGAAAGAACCTGCAACCGTAGCTTGTCACGCCGGAAGCTCGTCGTGCCGGAAGAAACCTGCAACCGCAGCTCGCCACGCCGGAATCTCGCCACGCCGGAATCGCAGCTCGCACGGTCGCACCTGATGAAGAATAGAAGAATCGGGACTCGGGAAACCAAAAAAGGAAGAAGCGGAAGACTGGCTGCCAGCGAAGCTCGGTTTTGTGGGGGAAAAAATTAGGTTAATTTTGTTTTATTTTAAATTTACCCCCAAGTTTGATAAAATTACACCCGGAACCCCAAAAAATGTAAAATCGTTAAAATCGCATGTAAAATCGCGATTTTAACGATTTTACCACATAAAATCGCTTTTTTACCGATTTTACCCCCAAATACGATTTTAATGCGATTTAACAAGGTTAGGCCCGGTAACATCGTAAAATCGAACGATTTTGCGATTTAAATCGCGATTTTAACAACACTGCCTACTAAGGAACACACTACTGCTCCTGAGCATGAGGTCCACACCTCTGAAAATATTCCTGAGGATGAACCTGAAGCACAATCTGACCATGATCTTTTTGATGAGGATTCTTTTGATAACTCGAGGTTTTCCAACAAAGCCTCAGAGCTGAAATATGATGAGAATTACAGCAAGAGAGTTGTGTTGAGTGAAAGAGGAATTAAATTGGAGGATTACAATGAACCACCCTATGAATTGTTAGAACTATTTGAGCAAAGGGGCTGGGCACATTGGGTTACAACCAGTAGGAGGGCTGTGGTACCATATGTGAGAGAGTTTTACTCAAATGCTGAATTGGGTATGGTTCATGGGAGACCTGAGATAAACTCTAAGGTTAGAGGGAAGAAAATTAGTTTGAATCTTGAGAAGATCTCTTTCATAGGTCACTTACCTGTTGAAAGAATACCCGAATCCACACCTGAACAAAAAGCACAATGGGAGAAGCAATTGCATAAGGACAATTTGGCTAGACTCTTCACAGCCAACCCTCAAGCTCAATGGACCACTGCTAGGATGTCCAAGTCAGGAATTACTCCCAAAAGTAATGTCCTTCACATGCTAGTCTGTTCTTTATTTCTGCCCCATGCTTACAAGTCAACCATCACTCTAGAGCAAGCCATGATTATGGGAAAGTTGTTGTTAGGCATTCCCATGGATTTACCTTACCACATCTGGTTGGTTATTTCTCATGTGGTGGAAAAATCAGAATCCACTGCTGGGCTGCCTTTTGAAAGAGGTAGGAATGGCCATTGTGAAAGCTGCTCCTTTGATAGACAAGATATCTATGAATCGAAGTCAAGGACAATTGAAGAAGGCTGCTCCACCTGCAGTTGAGAACAACCAGCAGCAGCCAGCAGAGGAGGAGGCAACTGAAGCAGCTCCCATGAGCACAGAGGAGAAATTGAAGTTAATCCAGCAAAATCAAGAAGTACTGATGAGGGAAGTTAGTGAGCTGAGACAGGGGCAGCAAAAGCTTATTCGAATGGTGGAGAGCATATTCGAATTGAGCCAAGAAGGAAGAAATGCTTAATTCAGTATTTCAGCCATGATTCAGACCCTTTTGTCCTTGAAACCAGAATTTTGACAGCAAATCTTTAGAATATTTCAAATATGTTTTGTCAACAATAGGATTTGGATTGATGTTCTTGCTGTTTGTTTCTTTTGATTAGGTTTAAGTTGTTTTGTTTTACTTTTGCTACCTATGACTTTGAACTTACAACTTGGAATGAATGAAATTTCTGTTTTCTTGGAATTAGTGATGTCATTTGCATAAATTGGATTGAGCTGAGTTGAAGTATGAAATTTTAAGAGTTGTTGTGTTTGCCATGTGTTTTTAAGTTGAAAAGTGTGTGAATGGATTTAGTTTGAGGATTGTTGATCTAACATTTGTCTTGAGGAATGAATTTATGAATGAATAATGTGTTTTATGGATTTCTAGATATAGTGGAGACTTAAAACCTGAAGTGAGATATTCGAGCCTTAAACTGTGTTCATGAGAGACTTACATTTACTCTAAGGGCTTTCCAAAAGCTCAAGCTTTTTGCACTTCAAATTCCTTCAATAACTTCACTTATACTATTTTGCTTTGGGTGTTTGTGAAGTGATAGAAGAATGGAACTAGATTTCTGATTCTTAACTTTTATGGTTGGATGGAATGAAATCATAGAAGTGATATTAGGCCATTTTTCTTAACATTTGAGCCTGGAATGCCTTTCTTTGATAAACATGACCATTGTAGCCAAGTTTGAGCCTTATTAGAGCATTCATACTTCTTCATTTTTACCACATAATTCCTTTAACCAAAATGAATGCTCTCTACCCTTCCCTATGTATTTTGGAATGCATTTAAAATAGAAATGAAGGTTAGTGGGCTGAATTGTGGGATTTGGAGGTGAGAAGAAAGAAAAATGAATGGAATAAGGAAAAAGAAAATGTTAAGAGAAATGGATGATAAAAAGAAAATCAAAAAAAAAAGGGGGGGAACTGTTTTAATCTTGAAATATATTCACTTGAGGTCATTGTCAATTAAAAAAAAAAAATTTAGAAGGGTAGAAGAAAGTTTATTTCAGTGTTCCAAATCAGTTTTTGAATTCCTTATCCTTTCCTTCTATTACCTTATTAAACCTCATGGCCTCATTACAACCCATTGCAAGTCCTAATTGATCTGTGGAAGAATTTTCATTCAATTGTGAAATTTAGGAATTAGGAAATCATGGTGAAAATTCTGAAATCACTTTGCTACATCATTCCTTCATGGAGTTATGCCAAGTCCAATTCTTTCTTGAATACATCATTTTTGACTTGTTGATGCTACCTTCTAGAATTTGATGAACATTTACTCTTAATAAGGGGCATCTTGAGTGAAACCTTGTGTGCTCTATTTTCTTTGGAGTGAAGTCCAAGGTGAGATTTGAAGTCAAAACTTGGGAATAAAATGGAATGCAAAGTTCAGAATTAAATGAAGTTCTAAAGATGTATGTTAAGTTGATAGAGCTAAAAGCTGTTATTCATTCACATTCATTTCACACATTTGGCAAGTTTCACATCTCTTATAAAATTTTAAATTTTAAACTTTGCTTATGAAAGTTTTTGCTTATGGTGTTGACTAATTTCATATGAATAACTGAAATGCCATTCAAATTGAAATGGAATTAATGCTTTTGGATTTCTCTCCTATTTTTTCTATTAGAAGCATTACTAGGGCCTAGTAATGTTGAAGTTGGGGGGTGTGTGATTGGACATCAATTGTTACATGTTTATATATTCAAATTACACTTGCCACATCATAAAAAGTTATAAAATCTATGTTTTGTGCAGATTTCATCTCCATATCTCCAAAGTGGAATATGTGTTGATTTCCATCACAAAAACAAGAAATTAAGCTACATTGAGGATGTTGAGAAGAAAGCATGCTGCACAGCACATCAAAGGATTGAAGCTATTTCAGAAGAAGAAGAAAATTCAGTTGAAATCAATGCAAAGAGATCAGAATCACTATTCTGGAAATTTCTGCAGCAGAGAATCATATTCGAATATGATTTTACTGTATTCGAATATGAGCTTCTTCACAGCAACGAATCCCATGTGACCCCAACTTCTCCATGTGATGTAACCTGCAATCCAGGGAGGGCAAATCAGTAAAAGTAGGAGAAAGAAGGAGCGATGATGAGGACTACATTCGGTTAGAGGAGAGAGAAGGAAGAGAGAGGTAGAGAGAGACACACACGCAGAAACACAGAACATTCGGAGGGAGAAATTCAGTTTTGTAGAGAGAGGTTTTTGGAGAGAAATTTTATTGAGAGTTCATAGTTTTACATTTTTTTTTCAATTTTGCATTGGAGTTTTTGAGATTTACATTTTGAATTCATTTCAATTTCTGTAATTAGATTTTCAGTTCTGAATCCATTAAACCTTCATTTTCAGATTAAAATGTCTTCAATTTAGATTTCCATTTCTGTTTTTCTTCTTTTTAACATGCTCGTCTAAGTCTTCTTGGGCCAAGGCAAGGGTAATGCCCTTCCAATGAATCTCAAGTGGCCGAACTTCATGGATTTACTTTGAATTCTTATGATTATCAAGTCAATTTGCAGCTGGGTGTCTTAGAACTCATTAATTCAAGACCCGATTAATCCAAATTTGTATATCCTATTGATGAGTTCATAGGTGTTGCTTAACTTAGAACTCTCATGACATTGTTGTATGTGGGTTGCTAGAATTAGAACTCCTATTGTCCTTAAAATAGGTTATGCACATTGAGTGTTTAATCCATGGTTTGTTTCAATTGAAATTAATTTTCTCAAAAATCAGTACAAATTGATTTGGTAATTTATAAACTCTTGGCACTTGAAATTCATTCGAATTTGTATTAAACTTGTCTTGCTCAACTTTTTTTATCACTTAATCTTTTAGTTTAAATTCACTTTGCTTTTGGAAAATTAGTTCAAAACCATCAACCAACCAAATCAGATTTTAATTTTCTGTTCACATTTTTCTGTGAGTTATGTTTTGCCAAATTAATCTCCATTAGAGTCATTCACTTCATTACTCCCTAGATCCCTATGGAAATGACCTGGGACTTACCAGTTATTTTGTGCTTCAACCACACCTTGCACTTGGGGGAAAACTTGTCTTGATTTACCTCACTTAACATTTTCTTTAAATTTGAATTTATAATCTGAATTTTCATTTGAGCTTTTATTTTGGAGTGAGGTAATTAAACAAGAACAAGCAGTGGCTACTGAGGATGGGGCCCACAGCGAGACGGCCCATCGTCTCGCAGCAGAAGAACAGAGTCAAGTGAATGATCTTTGGGCAGTCGAGCAAAGGTTTAAGGTAATGCAAGCACAGATCGATGGGGCTATGGCCGCCGTTAGAAGCCCCAATGTGGTGGAAGACATCATTGATAGAACCGGGACCCCATTTGTCCCAGCTATCATGGATTGTCCTCTTCCACCTCAGTTCAAAATGCCTTCGGTTGAGCCATATGACGGATCGAAGGATCCGTTGGACCATCTAGATACTTACAACTCAGCAATGCACCTTTATGCGGTACCCAACGAAATTAAATGTCGGGCGTTTTCAATCACTCTGAAGGGGCCAACCCGAGCATGGTATAATAAGATCAAGCCAGGGACGGTGGAGAATTTCAAACAGCTTAGTAAACAATTTGTGTCTCACTTCATTGGCGGACAGAGGCGAAGGAAACCCCCGGCTCACTTGTTAACTATTAGGCAAGGGAAAGATGAGGCCCTACGAGAGTATGTGAACCGCTTTGACCAGGAGATGTTGAACGTCGAAGAGGCTGACGACAAGATCGCACTCACGGCCTTCATGAGTGGCCTGAGGCCAGGACGATTTGCCTTCTCTTTGGCCAAAAGGCCCTCTGAGACTATGGCCGAGCTCATTCCCCTGGCTCAAAAACACATAAATGCCGAGGATGCAATGAAGGCACGGAGAGACGAGGATGCAGCAGCATTCAGATAAGAGAAAAGGCAGCAACGAGACCAGGGGAATGACCGAGAAGCAAAGATTCCCTGAAATCATCGCCCTGAGAATCAAGCAAGAGAAAGAAGAGATCAATTTAATAGGGAAGTCAGAGATTTCATCCCATTAAACTCATGTATGGAGCAAGTATTCTACGCTATTAAAAGTGACCTGGAGTTTAGGTGGCCCAAAGAAATGAAAGCCCCTCCAAGATCCAGAAACCATGACAAATATTGCTTGTACCACAGGGATCATGGTCATGACACAGAGGAGTGTTTCGACTTGAGAAGGTTGGTCGAAGATTTGACCAGGAAGGGGAAGTATAATGGGTTCGTGGTAGGACAACGAGAGAATCGACGGAACACTAGGGATCCGTCGGTAAGCCCTTGCAGAAGCCCGAACGGGGGGGCAGCAGGCTCAATAGCCCATTGGAGAGATCCGAGTAATACCAGGAGGATTCGCAGGAGGTGGTGAATCCTCCTCGGCTAGGAAAAAACATGCCAGGGCAATCAGAGGAGGTAAGGAGGTAATGGCCACAGCCTCGCTGACGAAAAAAGCGAGGTTAGAAGAGTATCCTATCACCTTTACGGAGGACGAAGCCTCCGAGTTGAATCACCCGCATGATGATCCATTGGTGACATCTGCAATAATAGCTAATTTTCGAATATGGTGGATATTGGTCGACAACGGGAGTTCTACCGATATTCTTTACTGGAAGGCGTTTGAAAAAATGAAAGTTGGAAGGGATAAGCTGAGCCCGGTTCACTCTCCATTGATCAGTTTTGCAGGAGAATGGGTGGAGCCGATTGGGGCAATTATGCTCCCTGTTACCTTCGGCACCAACCCCGCTCAGACGACCAGAATGATAAACTTTCTGGTGGTTGATTGCCCTTCCGCTTACAATGCCATACTTGGTCGGGGAGGATTAAACTAGTTCAAGGCCATTACTTCAACCTACCACCTCAGAATCAAGTTTCCTACTGAACACGGAGTAGGATGCGTGAAGGGTAACCAGAAAACTACTCGGGAATGCTATGTCTCGTCTCTCAGGGGAGAATTCGACCGAGAGACACTCGTGGTGGAAGAGTTGGATGTAAGGGATGAAGAGGAACTGAGAAGGGGAGAGCCGGGGGATGATTTGGAGGATGACATAATAGGTGAACCCCAGCTCGACAGAATGGTTAAGATCGGTGCCGCAGCGACCGAAGAGCATAAACAGGAGCTCAGGTAATTTTTAAAGAAGAACGTGGATGTTTTTGCTTGGTCTCATGAAGATATGCTGGGAATAGATCCAAAGATAACAACTCATCACCTCAGCATTTTGCCAGGGGTCAAGCCAGTCAAGCAAAAAATGAGGACCTTCGCCCCTGAACGTAACGAAGCTATAGCCGATGAAGTGTCAAAGTTATTGGGTGTCGGGTTTATTAGCGAAGTCTTGTATCCTTCGTGGCTCTCCAATGTGGTAATGGTTAGTAAGTCCAATGGGAAATGGAGAATGTGCGTAGACTTCTTAGATCTGAACAAGGTCTGCCCTAAAGACAGCTTCCCTCTCCTGGCAATTGATTCGTTGGTAAACTCAACTGCCGGACACGAGATATTTATCTTTTATGGACGCCTTATCAGGATATAACCAAATCCAGATGGCAAAGCAAGATCGGGAACACACAGCCTTCATCACCGACCGAGGGTTGTATTGTTACGATGTCATGCCCTTTGGGTTGAAAAATGCTGGGGCAACGTACCAAAGGTTAGTCAACCGGATGTTCAAGTCACAGATAGGGCGCAACATAGAAGTTTACGTAGACGACATGCTGGTAATAAGTAAGTAAGCTTCTAATCATGTGGCTGATCCGGAAGAAACGTTCAATACCCTCAAACAATTCCAAATGAAGCTGAACCCGGTGAAATGCGCCTTCGGAGTTGCGTCAGGGAAGTTTTTGGGATTTATGGTGTCCAACCGGGAACTTGAGGTAAACCCGGAAAAAGTCCGAGCTATCCTTGAGATGCAATCTCCTCGGACAACGAAGGATGTGCAGAGACTTGCTGGCGAATAGCCGCTCTGAACCGATTTATATCAAGATCTACAGACAAGTGCCTCCCGTTCTTCAAGGTCCTAAGGAAGGCATTTGAGTGGACAGCAGAGTGCAAGGATGCTTTCAAGTAGCTAAAACATTACCTGGGAACGGTTCTTTTGCTCAGTAGAACTATCCCTGGACAGGAGTTATATTGTATCTCGCAGTATCCCCAACGGCGGTCAGTTCGGCGTTGGTCAAGGAAGAAGAATGGATCCAAAAGCCTGTGTACTATACTAGCCGAGCACTTAGAGGGGCCGAAGAAAGATACCTGAGGTTGGAGCTGCTTGCCTTTGCCCTGGTGATAGCGGCCCGACGGCTCAGGGCATACTTCTAAGCCCATACCGTCGTTGTTTTAATTGATCAGCCCGTGAAAAGCGTATTACAGAAGCCAGAGATGTCGGGAAGACTAGTAAAGTGGTCGGTCGAGCTCAGCCAATTCGATATGCAATATAGGCCTCATGTAGCGATAAAGGGGCAGGCATTGGCTGACTTTATTGCAGAATTCACAGTCGCAGAAAGTACTCCCCTCGAGGAAGCCGATTGGATCTTATATGTGGATGGTTCGTCAACCTCGGAGTCTAGCGGAGCGGGAGTGGTGCTGATATCTCCAGATGGCTTGAGGGCAGAGTATGTCTTGCGGTTTAACTTTTTAGCTTCCAACAATGAAATCGAGTACGAGGCGCTAATCGCGGGGCTCCAGATAGCTCGAAGAATGGGAGCTGAACGAGTTGTGGTAAGAAGTGACTCCCAGCTCGTAATGGAGCAAATCAGGGGTAAATACAAAGTGAGAGGTGCCCGCATAATGGAATACTGCCGAATAGCGAGAGACCTGGTTGGGAAATTCATGAAGTTGATGTTGGAAAGAATCCCGAAGGAGGATAATGAAGAAGCTGATTGCCTGGCTAAAATTGTGTCTTCCGGAGAACGGGATCCAAACGTACCAATGGAGGTGTTGGACTCCCCAAGTACCTGTTCAGTCGAAGTATTTCCCACCGAGGTCGAGGTTACTTGGGCACGGCCCACTGCGGATTACCTTGAAAGGGGAATTCTTCCTGAAGATCGGAATGAGCAAAGGAGGGTCAGATGCCGAGCTACTAGGTACACTCTGCTAAACGGTGTCCTATACAGAAGGGTTCACACCATGCTGCTCCTTCGTTGTGTTAACGAGCAAGAGGCGGACTACATACTGAAGGAGATTCACGAAGGAGTCTGTGGCAATCACTCAGGTTGGAAGATGCTAGCTAAAAAAGTGTTGAGGGCCGCGTACTACTGGCCAACGATTGAAAGGGACGCTTAGGCTTTGGTGAGACAGTGCGATAAGTGCCAGAGACACGCCAATGTCCCTAGTGCACCCGGCCAAGAATTGACCTCAGTCCAGATCCCGTGGCCTTTTACTTAATTGGGAATTGATATTATGGGCCCTCTCCCCCTGAGTAAAGGACAAAAGAAGCTTGCTGTAGTAGCCATCGATTATTTCACAAAATGGGTCGAAGTAGAGGCGTTACCAAGTATAACTAAACAGAATATTCGAAAGTTCTTCTGGCAAGGGATTATTTGCGGGTTCGGCATTCCGAAAATTGTGGTGACCGACAATGGGAAGCAATTCAAATGACAATTGTTTAACGAGCTGTGCGAGGAGTTCAGCATTAACCATCACTATTCGTCCCCAGAACATCCACAAGCGAATGGGCCGGTGGAAGTTACCAACAGATCGTTTCTGAGGATTATCAAGACCAAGCTTGATAAAGCAAAAGGGATGTGGGCCGAGGAGTTGCCCAGCGTATTGTGGGCCTACAGGACGACTGAGTGCACTCCTATCGGCCAAACTCCTTTTGCTCTGGCCTTTGGAGTTGAGGCCGTGATCCCTGTTGAGATTGGACTACCTAGCCCAAGAGTAGAATTCTACAATCACGAAACAAACAAAGAGGCACTCAATGTTGAGATAGATCTGTTGGAAGAGAGAAGGCTTTAAGCGGCCGTTCGGATGGCAGCTTACCAGCAGAGGATGAGGCGATACTATAGTAAAAGGGCCAAGCCGAAGGATTTTAAAGTTGGAGATCTGGTTCTCAAGAAAGTCAATCAGTCGACAAGGGATCCTCGCGATGGAAAGTTGGGACTGAATTGGGAAGGGCCCTATATCATCACTTCGTTTACCAGGCGGGGAACATATTGGCTTAAAGACTCCAATGGGAAAGCTCTGCCTCGCCCGTGAAACTGGGAGCATCTAAGATTTTATTATGTATGAGATGGCGGAGGTTACAAGAATTCTTCATCATGTTAGAAACCTTTCTTTAATATTAATAAATTAGTTCCATTTCAATTACACCTCGATTACCATGCCAATTTAAACATGAGGATGAACTGTCCGCTGGGCAGAAGCCCAAGGGGTAGAACGGAAGGTCAGTTGGCCCCAGAGCCATTGTCCGCTGGGAGCAAGCCCAAGGGGCAGAACGAAAGGTCGGTCAGCCCCAGGGGTATCGACCGGAGCCATTGTCCGCTGGGAGCAAGCCCAAGGGACAGAGCGGAAGGTCGGTCAGCCTCAGGGGTACCGACTGGCCCCAGAGCCATTGTCCGCTGGGTGCAAGCCCAAAGGACAGAACGACACGTCGGTCGACCCCAGGGGGACCAACCGGCCCCGGAGCCAATTGCCCACTGAGCATGAGCCCAAGGGACAGAACCACAACTCACTGGACAAAAATAACTATATATATATATATATATATACATACAAAACAGACAAGCAAAGCACATGTATGGGCAATATACACTGAGGAATATCATTAAGCAAAATTCAGGTTTGGTGATTACATCAAGGGGGAAAAAAGAAAATCCCTAAATGTCTACTCTATCGCCGAGTGGGTTAGGATCACCCCTTTGCCCTATTGGCTGCTCTAGGAGGACCTCAGAATTAACTCCGCCTTGGTTAGTGTCTTCAGAAAGAGAGGGGGCCGTGGCACCGGCCACAAAAATGACCTCTGAAAGATTGAGCTGGGGATAAAGTTTAAGAACCTCTGCCTTTGCATCATCGAAGCCATTTGGAAAGCTTCAGTGAGCCAATCTTGACACTCAGCGCTCTCCTTAAAATCTTCAACGGCCTTGGCCGCCCGATCATCTATGCCCCTTTTCAGCTCTTCCATCTGATTAGCTAGTTCCTTAGATCTTTTGAGAGCCGCCTCCTTCAATTTCTTCTCCGCTAGTAGGGCAGAGGACAGAGTGTTAGAGCTTTGAACGGCCTCGTCCCGAGCCCGCAAGGTCGAGTCACGTTCAGAGATAGCTGACGATGCTTCTGAATGAGCTTTCTGAAGATCTTCCTCCAGGGCTAAAACTTGAGCCAACAGATGCTCATTTTTTTTATTCTCTTGGAGAAAGCTTCGGTTCGCCCCAAGATAGCGGGTGCCAAGCTCAGCCGAGTACAGCATGAGCTGAAAAATTCAAAGGCCAAATGGTAAAGAGGCGTGTCTACATAATGAGATGCGAGAGGATTTCAGAATTTTACCTTGGCAAGGTCGTGAGCAATATTCTTTGCCAAGAGAGTCGGGGGAAATGTCTCTAGACCTGGCTAAATCCTTGGGGGTGATGATCCCCTCCATCCACCGGATGGCCAAAGAAGGATTATCCACAAGATTGTTTGGAAATGATGGCCTGGGAAGCACAGTCGTCTTCGTCCGATCACCTGATGGTGGCGAAAGAAACACGTCAGCAATAGGGTCGGCAGGGTCTGAGATCGGCGGCACCTGCTGCTCAAGGAGATGGGAAATGGGATCCTCGTCCCTGAGCTCCAAAGCAGGTGCGTTTTCTTTGGCAGGGCCAAGGCCCACCATTTTGGTCCTCTTGGCCGGTCTTGGATCAACCGCGGGGGCTTTTCTACCCTTATAGGCCTCTTTGTTGAATTTCATTTGATCAGTGGAGGCAGGAAAGTCAGCTACGACAATGTCTGAATCTGTAAGGGACGCAAAAAGATAAAGTTAGCACTAAGAGAAAACCAAACAGATGAAGCCAAAGACATAACTCACTCCTCTCACGTTCAAGCTCCACAGCTTCTAGACTGGGCTCAAGGCCGAGCATGTACTCGGCCAGACTTTCTGCGGTAATCAAGACACTATAGTGATGATCTGGATGGGTTTGAGCAAGCAGAACCCTTTCCATTTGAGCATCAGAAAGCTCAGGTTGAGCTCTAGCTGGAAAAATCAATGATGTTGGGTTAGACTAAAGAGAGGAAAATAAAGGGAAGAAAAAGAGACGAGCTCGGTTTCAAGATATCGGCGTACCCTCGTCGATTGGACAACCCCAAGCAAGGGGGCAACAGATTAACTTATCCTCTTTGGTTTCCTAAGGACAAAATTCCCAGTCGTCCCCGTACATGAAGAAAAAGTTCTCCTTCTAGTGCTTGACTGAATAAGGATACCCTTCAACCAAATTGAGCTCTTTGGCTCAGGCTGAAAAGTAGTGCCATCCTCGGTCGGACTCTACTACTCGGTAGCAATAAAGAAACTCATCTACCGTAAGGTGCTCGTTGGTGGTGGCCCTCCAAATCACCGCACAGCCCACCAAAATCTTCTAGCCGTTCGGCATAATTTGGGCTAGATTCAAGTTCAGCCGGGATAGAACTTTCCTAATCGGCTGGGCCAAAGGGAATCGAAGGCCGCTCGCCAAGGTAGCCTCATACACCGTGATCACCCCAGCCTTTATCGAGGAACACGCGGTGTCATTAGGAGCTGGTGATCGATATGATAGACTCTTCGCGGGCTGGAAGGACTTCAAGAGCCTCCTAAGCTTAGCCCTGTGTATTGAAGAATGGATCTTGGCACAATCAAGATCGAGAATCTCCCTCCCTGAAGTAGATGATTCACTTTAGCGGGAGGAAGGGTCCAGAAATAGAGGTATGGAACTAGAAGAAGCGACAGTAGCTAGGGGATGGCTATCAGAGGAAGATTCGTCACTATCCTTGGAGATAATTAACCTTCGACGGGGAGGCATGGTCTCTAGAGAAAAAAGTTGGAGCCTAAAGCTATAGAACTCGAAGAGTAATGTGCCACAAATCGATCTAAGAAAGACAGAATTCCCTACAAAACCTACGAGGTTGAAAAGCTTTCCCTCTCTCTTGAAAAACCAGAAACAACGAGCAAGAAGCCAGTACATATAACGAAGAGAAGAAGAGAGGCATACCAGAGAAAGAGAAGAATGTCAACAATGGTGAAAGCAGTCGAAGCGGGAGGAGGGAGGAGAAGGAAGCACAATGATTTAAAAAAAAAAAAAGAAAAAAGGGGTGCATTCAAGGGAAACGGCGCAGATACGGCCAAGTGGACGGCGCCTATAGACCTAACCTCAGGGACTCCCAAAGCTCAAGTTACAAATGGACGCGTGGCGTAAAGGCTGCAGGAAACACATAAGGCGTGCGGCGGCAATTATGACTGACACGCAATTAATGTAGCGACATGGAGGAGGTAAATGGTCTCTGGATTCCCGTAGCTCTGCTAGCAGGGCTAGGGAATCGAGGGCAGTTAAAGAGCAATATTCTTGGGGCCAAGCTGAAAGGACGGAAATAACCTAAAGCTACAAGGTGTCATAATGAGTCGTGCTCTCCGACCGGGCTGGTGGCAAGCCGACCGAGCTAAGGACTTCAACCGGGCAAATCAAACTTAGTGCTGGCAGATCGGTAATCGTGAAATAGAGATTTTATATATATAGACTAGGCCTTCCGATAAATTCGGGGGAGGCGCAGTTGGCACCATTCCAATAAGATATAGATTCTCGTAAAGAATCTCTCACTTGCCTTATCTAAATAAGGAAGTTGCGACAAAAATGGAAACCGTTAAGATTTGTTTCCATAAAGATCTCATGTCACACCCTTAAAAGGGGGAGTCCATTCCATTCAAGGTAAGAAAAACAGATAAAAAAAAATCATCTGTTAACTGACTTGATCGTCGGAGATTCTTTGGCAGGCACCACACCGGTGTTCAACGAGGGAGATTGCAAGATTCGATCAGAGCTTCACTTAGGAATAGTCGGATCACGGATCCAGAGGATTTCGGTATCATCATTACCCTTTTAAACTTAAGAAAAATAATCTAGAAAACTGCCTTTCAATTGAATAATTTCACTTTTTTAATTTTGCTACTATCAAGTAATATTTCATTTTCAGTTCAATTATCTAATTTGGCAACGACATCATTATAACTATTGTCCACAAACACCACTTCTGACATAGATGAATTCAGGATTTGATGTTAACCTGAACTGAAAAAAAGAGTTAAAAATAGAATAGGTTGTACTATAAAAATTTAAATTGTACAAAGAATTTAAAGGTAAAATAAGGTAAACTACAAAAATGTAGGGTGGGTTAAATTTGAAAAAAAAATTGAATTAAAAAAAAATTGTTTTTGGAGCCATGTTACCCGAGCTACACCCCAAGTAAGCCCAAAACTACGTCAGCCCCTGACCTGGCATTAAAATATATATATATATATATATATATATATGTATAATATTGACAGAATACTGATAAAAAGTTGACGTTTCAAGATCTAATTATTGACCTAAATACCCGTTAATCAGTTCGTGAGTCGCTGTCCAGCACGTCATGTTGGCTATCCCACAAATCAAACCCACACTGTTCGGGCTCTTCGGCTGGTGGCACAAATCACAGTCACTCGCTGATCCAAACAAAGTCATGCACATTGATACTAGAGTGGGAATTTGAAACCGTTTATTTAAATACATTATTATGCGTCTAGTGTGAAAAAGAAAAGAAAACTTAATATAGTAAAAGTTATGAAGATATATACAGGGCCGGTTTAAGGTATTTTGAGATTTAAAGCGACAATTACAAATGAGGCCTTTATATTTAAAAAAAAAATTATAACTATGAAAATTGTAAATGCCAATTGAATTTAGTACAAGATTTACAATATGAATAAAAAAATAATTGAATTAGTTATCTATCAAATAATACATTGAAATAAAAATAAAAAAATAAAAAAATATTTTCCTCACAATATTCCCCAAATTAGATTTCCACCAAAGAAAATCACACCAAAATTAATCATCAAATATCTCTTAAATAGAGTTACAGAAACAAAACTAAACAAACAAGTCTTAAAGGAAAAAAAAAAAAAAGAAAAAAAGAAGAAAGAAAAAAAAAAGAAGGCTATATCTTCCTCGAGCAAATCTGAGCCTTGACAAAACTAATAATTTGTTATCGACAACGAGTTTTCGTTGATTGATAAAAAGTCGTCTGAAAGTTGTATGTTGAAAAAGAAAAAAAAATCAAACTACTACTCTTTGTTAAAAAAAAATAAAACAAAAATTAATCAATAAATTTTTTTTAAAACATTACCTCAAAAATCCTCTTTGATTGATGTTGCAATTATAAACTTTATCAATGTATTTTTTAGCTTCAAAGTTTAAACTTTCAGAGAGATTGAGAGAGAGAGGGAGAGAGAGAAGCTGAGAGGTAAAGAGGGTAAGAGAGTGTATTATGGTTGGATTTCTACATGTTAAAGATGGTTTTTAAAAATTTTTTATCTATAAAACTTTTGATCTTCCTTCCTTATAAGAATTTTGATATTTTTTCTTTTTGAATATATTATTCTTTTCATTTATGTAGAGGTTTTCTTTCTTTTTTTTTTCCCCTTTCCTTATGAGCTATTTCTTTATTTAGATTGAGACATTCCTTTTTTTTTCTTGTAATTTTTTTCTCATTTATATTGGGACTTCTTGTGATCATTTTTTTTTTTCATTTAGTTTAAAACTTTTTACATTTTTTCTTGTAATTTTTTTAATTCAGATTAGGCTTTTTATTATACAAAACGTATGTTAAAAATATATTCAAAATATGTTAAAATTTAACTATAGTATAAAAGATTTTAAAAAATTAGGGGTCCTCAAAATTTGGGGTCTAAAACGGTGGCTTTGATTGTTTTATGCTTGAGCCACCCTTGGATATATATGAGTTTATTTGTATGCATGGACTCACTAATGATCACTTATATAAAAGTTCATTACCATATTTATTATCCGTAATGACGGAATAACTTATTTTTGACTTCCATTAATTATTTATATTGGAAATGGAGATATAATTAAATTATATAATTAGTTATATAGATTAGCACGTGAAATTATGTTCATGCAAATACACTCAATTATGATGCAAATATAAATTAATTGTAATTAATTTTACTTAATTAAACATGCAAATCAAGTTAGGTTGCATTTGGTAGTTACTAGATACTAGTTTTTTAATTTTTTCTAAAATGATTAAATTTATCTTCTTACATTTTAAATTTCTTTTAAATTTTGAAAGGTAAAAATGTTAAATTAATAAAAAATTAAAAAGCTAATTATTAAGGGGTCATTTGATAATATTATCGTTTTTCTATTTATGTTTATATACTTATGTTTCTATTTTTTATTTTTTGTTTTTGTTTTTTTCTAAAATACAAACTGAAACTGTGTTTAGAAAAATAATTTTGTTTACAATTATTAATGTTTTATTTTCATAAAATATTTAATTTTATTAGTTTTTTAAAAATTAATTGAATTTAATAAATATATTTTATATTAATTTAATTTAATTATATTATTTCTTAAAAACAAGTGAAGAAAATATAAGTATTATATTATTTAATCCAGTAAATATAAAATATTTTAATTATAATTTAATTATATTATTTACTAAAAATAATTGAATAAAATATATATCATAATAATTTAAATAATTTAATTACGATATTTATTAAAATAATTTAATAAAATATAATCCATATTAATTAAATTAATTATTAAATTTATTTAATTTAATTATGATATTTATTAAAAATAATTTAATAAACTATATTTATATTAATTAAATTATTTATTAAATTAAATTAATATATTTTATTTTGTTATTTACCAAAATAATTTAATAATATATATTTCCTATTAAATAATTTAATTAAATTATTTATTAGAAAGAAATTGATAATAAATATTGCATATTTATTTAATTATATTATTTATTAAAAATAATTTTTGTTTAATAAAATATTTGAATAAAATAATTTATTTCAACATGATGTAACAAAAATGATTAAAGTATTAAAATTGACAAAATATTTGTAATAGAAAAAAATAACGGGAAAATACCTTTTTTGTTTATGTTTTTTTGTTTAAATTTTTATTTTTTTGAAAACAAAAAAAATATAAACAGATTTAAAAAATAAAGATCTCATTAATTTGTCCATGTGGTAGTTGGATTTAAAGCCGGCTACTTAGGTTTGACCAAATCATAATCACTAGAAAATTCAGCTATAAGAAAAATACTCTTTAAGAAGAGGGGACAAAACTCAAAACCTCCACAAAAATACTATATATTATATTTAGTGTTTTATTTTGATCATTTATTTAATTTGAATTTTTAATTTTTAAATTTTGAGTTACGGTACTAAAATAATGCCTCGTTTTATTATTATTATTTTTAGAGTCCAAATGATCCAAAGTTGTTGTTTGGTTGAAAAAACTCTTATCCAAATTTTTTATCTCTTTCTTTCTTTCTTTCTTTTTCCCTTCAATTTTCTTTATTTTTTTTTATCCTCATTTTTGGTCTCTCAATCTCTTTGGTCAGGTAGAGGAACATAGAGGGAGAAAGATAAAGGAAGAGATAATAGAGAGATAATTATTTTGTGGATCTGGCGAATTCGTGATTGCGGGATGAGATTAATTTATTCACGTTTGAAACTTATTTAGTGATTTTTTACCCTTAATTTTCTACAAATGGAATGTAGATCGAACACCCCTAATAACTTATTTGTTGCTCTTACATAATTTAGGATAAATTTCATGCTTTGAATTTGGACTTTTGGTTGAATTATACATGTATATATGTTATAAAAATCATATAATTCATACTAAACCTTAGGTATTGATATTAGAAAAATATGTCCTTTGACTCTTTGATGGTTATCCATATTTATTTCGATGATTTGTAATTTTATTGTTGGATTGGGATTGTTTGGATGGATTATGACTAAACTAAACTTAGGATTTGAGCTTTTGGATTTCGTTTGAACAATAAGACCTTTCAATTTGAAAAATAGTATTTTGTTAAGTTTAATTTAGATGATGAGATGTTTTTTCATAAATGAGCCTTAATTTTGAATGATTGTGTAGATGATGTGATGTTACATTTTTTTTTCAATATAAATAAATAATTGTTTAGTTAAGTTTTATGCATATTATATAGTATTATATTATTATTTTAATTGATCATAAAATTATTCTAATACTTTTAAGACTCCTAATAAATATATTACTATTTCTTAAGTATTATTGGAAGTATAAAACCAATCCATTGCGAAGGAACAAAACCCAACCAGCATGTAGCATATGGTTTTGATATTGACTTTTGTTGATTAACTCCAAAAGTAAGTTACATCTATCTCTCTTTATTATTTGAGTAATTATATTTATTATCTCATAATATTTGAAGATTATGCTTACTTACTATATTTAAAATATGGTTAACGTTGACTTACTTTCATTAAATTAATAGTTAAAACTTATCAGAAAGTATTAAAGCAATCAAAATTTTAAAAAATTGATAAAAATGTGAGAAAGGAAAAGATAAAATAAAAAAATTATATAAAAATTAATTTTAACGGTTAATTTAGTAGAAGAAAATAAATGTTAACCACATTTAAAAATAAAAGAGATAAGGATAATTTCCATACGTTAAGCGGTGATAAAAATAATTACCCAAATATTGAGAGTAAATAAGTATAATTTATCCGATTGTCTATGGTTACTATTTCCAAGTAGCTAGCTTAAGATTTCTTTTTTTTTTTTTTTTGAAAGGACTGGCTTAAGATTTCAGTCAAAATGCTACTTTATGATTTGTCAAAATCATATAATACTCATTATATTAAGATTATGAATTAATAGGGTGTTTAGTAAAAACCTCAAATATGAATTTATTGAAACTACATAAATATAACAGTTGGTTAACTATGTAATAATATATATAAACTTAATTATATATGTAATTTCATTAATCAACCTAGTTATGTAATTTTATGTTTCAATTTTTTGTGAGACTCGGGTGAATGTCCACTCACCTCTGGTACTATTATTGTAATAGGGCACTTAGAAAAATATTAAATTTGATATGTAATACCTCGCATTTCAGTCAATAATAATAATAATTATTATTATTATTATTATTATTATTACCCTTCTAAACTTATGAAAAAATGATCCAGAAAACTGTCTTTCAATTGAATAATTTCACTTTTTTAATTTTGCTACTATCAAGTAATGTTTCATTTTCAGTTCAATTATCTAATTTGGCAACGACATCATTATAACTGTTGTCCACAAACACCACTTTTGACAGAGACGGATCTAAAATTTGATGTTAACCTAAATTGAAAAAAAAGAGTTTAAAATAGAGGTCCCGTTTAGAGGTTTAAAAATTAGTAAAAAAGTACTAAAAGTTACATTTTATAACTTTTGATGCGTTTGTTAGAATCACAATTTTTCTCACTTTTTTTTATTTGTTACAGTAAAAAATAAAATAAAAAGTTACCACTTTTTTTTATTTGCTACAGTAAAAAAACATACCAAACACACAAAAAGTTATTACTTTTTTGATTTGTTACAGTAAAAAGTTTACTAAACACCTAAAAGTTACAAAAAAATACTAAAAAATGCGCTTTATTCTACCAAACACACAAAAAATATAACTAAAAAAATACATAAAAAACTACCAAAAATTTTATTTTTTTCTTATTTTTGAACCTCAAAACAACCTCAGAGTGGGTTAAAATATAACAATTTAAACTGAACAAAAAAATTTAAAGATAAAATAAGGTAAACTACAAAAATGTAGGGTGGGTTAAATTTGAAAAAAAAAATTGAACTAAAAAAATTTTTTTTTGAGCCATGTTACCCGAACTACACCCCCAGTAAGCCCAAAGCTATGTCAGCCCCTGACCTGGCAGTAAAATATACACACATATATATATATATAAAGTTGACGTTTCAAGATCCTAATTATTGCCCTAAATACCCGTTAATCAGTTCGTGAGTCGCTGTCCGGCAGGTCATGTTGGCTATCCCAAAAATCAAACCCACACTGTTCCGGCACTTCGGCTGGTGGCCCAAATCACAGTCACTCACTGATCCAAACAAAGTCATGCATATTGATACTAGAGTGGGAATTTGAAAGCGTTTATTTAAATACATTATTATGCGTCTGGTGTGAAAAAATAAAAATTAATATAGTAAATGTTATATATATGAGTTTATTTGTATGCATGGGCTCACTAATGATCACTTATATAAAAGTTCATTACCATATTATTATCCGTAAAGACTGAATAACTTATTTTTGACTTCCATTACATTATATAACTAGTTATATAAATTGGCACGTGAAATTATGTTCATGCAAATACACAAAATTATGATGCAAATATAAATTAATTGTAATTAATTTTACTTAATTAAACATGCTAATCAAGTTAGGTTGCGTTTGGTAGTTACCAGATACTAATTTTTTAATTTTTTTAAAATGATTAAATTTATTCTCTTAAATTTTAAATTTTTTTAAAATTTGAAGAGCAAAAATATTAAATTAATAAAAAATTAAAAAGTTAGTTACTAAGAGGGCCGTTTACTATCGTTTTTTTGCATACGTTTGTATACTTATATTTTCTATTTTTTGTTTTCTATTATCATTTTTTTCTGAAATGTAAACTGAAACAATGTTTAGAAATAAGAGTTTGTTTACAATTATTACTTTTTTATTTTCATAAAATATTTTAACTTTATTAGTTTTTTAAAAATAAATTGAATTTAATAAATATATTTTATATTACTTTAACTTAATTATATTATTTATTAAAATAATTGAATAAAATATAAGTGTTATATTATTTAATCCAGTAAATATAAAAAATATTATTTATAATTTAATTATATTATTTCTAAAAATAATTGAATAAAATATATTTTATAATAATCTAAATAATTTAATTACAATATTTATTAAAAATAATTTAATAAAATATATTCATATTAAATAAATGAATTAAATTAAATTACTTATTAAATTAATTTAATTTAATTATGATATTTATTAAAAATAATTTAATAAATATATTTATATTAATTAAATTATTTATTAAATTAAATTAGTATATTTTATTTTATTATTTACTAAAATAATTTAATAATATATATTTCCTATTAACTAATTTAATTAAATTATTTATTAGGAATAAATTAATAGTATATATTACATATTAATTTACTAATTTAATTTAATTATATTATTTATTAAAAATAATTTTAATTTAATAAAATATTTGAATAAAATAATTTATTTTAATATGATGTGATAAAAATGATCAAAGCATTAAAGTTGACAAAATGTTTGCAATAAAAAAAAAAGAGTGAACACAACTTTTTTTGTTTACCTTTTTTTGTTTAAATTTTTATTTTTTGGCAACAAAAAAATGTAAAGAGATTTAATAAATATATTTCTGTTATTAATTTATAAAATTTTGAAAACATAAACCAAAAAAAAAAATAAAAAATAAAAAGGTACCGCATTTAAAAAACTAACTTTTTTTCTCTTCCCAAACACAAAAAGAAAAACTAATTTTTTAGTAATTAGTTAATAACCAACTAAAAAAAATAATTTTTTTTTTCTTTCCCAAACTCAACCTTAATCCGAGCCAAACTCGTTGATTTCCCCTCGAAATTATTTATCAGTTGGAGGCTTGCACATTATTTTTAAAATAGCTATGTAGCAGTACCCCTACTGATTTAAATTAATTTATTTTTTTGATTATTATGTGATACTATTTTGTTCTTTTGGCGACCATTTTTCTTGACTCCCGTATTATTTTTTATTTTGTTATTTTTTATTTTTTTAAATTTTAACCATTCATTTTCAATCAAGACCTAAAAATATAAATTCAATTTGTAATAAATGCAAAGATAATTACAATGCCGGAATCAAAGTAAAAAAGTTAATATAATGAGACTCACAAAAATTGTATCGTTAGTCCTTAGATGAAAATAAAATCGGTTGAGTTTTAAAAAATATAGAAATTAATAAAATAAAAAAATAACATGGACTCGGATCCACACAATAGTTGGTCATGTTTAGAACTGGCAAATGTGTGGGTTTGGATAAATTTGACTCGAGTCATAAAGAGTTGTAATTAAATGGGTAGATCTAATTATACTCATTTAATAATGAGTTATTATTGGATAGGTTAGATATAAGTTGTATCAAAATGTAAATCTGTATTCAAAATTTAATTATTTTTCCAATGAATTTTAAGCATATATTGTGTCCTTTTTAAATATATTTATAATTTAGTTTACATGTGTACAAGTAATATAACTGACAAATTGAAAATCAGAAGTGTATAAAATTTTCTAGAACCATAATGATTCGTCAAACAAAGGTGATGTTTTCTCCTATCACCTAGAGGAATGTTAAAAAAATATATATGTGAGAGATCAAGTTATCGAATGTGAGTTTAATTTGGCATGGCATGAGTTATCTACTCTATTTGACAAAAAGGAGAGTTTGATATCAATTCTGATATTAAATTAAGGTTAATGTAGTTCGGAGCCTTTAAATTAAAATTTATCTAAACATATTTATATATTTTTAATTTAAAGTAAATATAAATATATTTGAATTGTTAAATTTTAATTTAACAGTTTCGGATTGTATTGTCACCAAGTTAATAGCACGCGCCCTTAAATCCTTGACAGAAGGGGTGCACATGGGTTCATGCTAAGTCCAAAAACCTAAACCAATTTAAAATAGGTCCTAAAATCCTTAAAATTTAGAACCGAACCATGAACACCATGGAAACCAACCAAAGGAAATTCGGTTCGGCGTCCAAGTTTAAACTGCTTTTCCGAACTTTTGCACCCCGTGTTCAATTATGGTACGTTCTGGCCCAATTTACAAGTAGCCGAATGAACCGCAGATGCATCAGCCCAAATGGCCATAACCATTTAAGACCTGCGATAACAAGGTTAGGACACCAATGCCGCCCAAAATTCAGTTATTTTGCAAGAGTGATTCTATTAATACTATAATCTAATTAACTAATGAAACATTAATTATTTTATTTGATCATTATAATATTAATTAATTTATTCTTTAATATTTCAGACAATAACAATATTTTATTAATTTAATTAATGCAATATTCTATTACTGGCATTAAATGCTTTTGACTTTATCCTTTTTTCTTCCCCCACACTTATGGGTTATGTTATATTTAATAATAAACTGGTTTGGATATTTTATAATAAAAATTCATATTTCATGTTAAGTAAATTAATTGTATAAATAACTTCCACACTAATTTAATTTACTTATTAAATTGATTTTATTTGATTTACTGTAATTTTATTAAATATTAAATTTTATATTTGTTATTAAAAGTAAATTAATGTAATAAATAAGAAATATATTAAATTCAATTTAATTACTCAAATTTATTAAAGAAATTGAATAATTTATATTTAATATTAACTTCACTAATGTTATATTTGATATTAAAATGATTTACATATTTTATAATAAAAATTCATATTTCATATTAAGTAAATTAATTGTATATTTCTTATTAATTGGATTCATTTGCTTATAATTCATTTTTACTTTGATTAATGATATTTACCTTAATTTAGTTAAATTTTATTATTAATCTATTTTATTTATTAAAATTTATTTGAGTCAATAAATATAAAATATACTAAATATAATTTACAACAATAAAAACCTAATTAGTTAAAAATCCAACATGTTTACAATAAAAATCCAACAACATTTACGACAATAAAACCCAACAGATTTATCAACAAAAAAACACAATATATTTATAACAATAAAAACTAACATATTTACAACCACAAAAAAAAAAAAAAAAACAAGCTTACAATAAAAATCCAACAACATCTACGAGAATAAAACCCAACATACTTATCAATAAAAAAACATATTTACAACAAAACAACTAATATATTTACAATAAAAAAACCCAACCATAAAAATTCAACAATATTTACAATAATAAAAGCCAACATATTTATCAAACAAAAAAAACCTGAATATATTTACAACAAAAAAAAACTAATATATTTACAATAAAAGAACCCAACATAAAAAACCAATATATACACAACAAACAAACCCAACATATTTACCAAAAAAAAGAAAGAAAACCCAACATATCAAAAAAAAAAAAACAGTTTACATACAAAATAAGTTAAAAAACAGTTTCTAAATAAAAAAAAAAAAAGCAAAATATTAGGAAAAAAAAGGGGAAAAAACCATACTTGGATTGAGCGAGGAAGAGAAAATCCAAGTAAATCAGGTTTTAACAAAGTTCAATCCGGAAAAAAAAAATTAACAAAAAAATTAATATTAGTATTATATATACCTCTAGTTAGAGAGAGAGAGAGAGAGAGAGAGAGAAGGGGCTGGGGAGAGAAGGAGGGAGGAGAGAGAAGAAAATGGAGAGAAGGAGGGAGAAGAGAGAAGATGAAGAGAAGGAGGGAGAAGGGAGTACTTGCCAGTGGAGGGCGGCAGTTGCCAGTGACAGGAGGCAGAGGAGTAGCGACAAGCGCGGGAACGAGTGCAGGGGAGAAAAAAAGAGGAAAAGAAAAGAAAAAGAGAGGAGGGATGAAAAAGAGGTTTTGGTGTTGATATATTGATACTATTAGTGACCGTCAAAAGCGATTGCTAAAACTGTTGCCATTGTACTTTTAGTGACTACTAAAGTGGTTGCATGAATTTTTTGATCGCAAATACACTATCTGCATAACATTTGTAATTTCCAATCAACAACTGTCAAAAATGGTCGCTAATAAAACTTTTGCAAGTGCCAAAAGCGATGGCCTGAAAATTCCATCCGCAAATACTTGTATTTCCAGTAGTGTGCGCTCAATCTTAAAATTTCTAATTAAATATGTATTTAAACTACAAAATTTATTTTTGAAAAAAATTTCATTTTAATAGTATACAAAATCTTTCCTTTCATTTGAAATCTACAATTCAAAGGATAAGCCATAGTTGGAAAAATTATAAGAAAATATTAATCCCAAAGTAGTTTTTGTTCCATCCAAAGTTATGTTCAATTATCATTTCATATTGTATAAATATTTGATGTTACAAATACTCTTGCTAAAATAAAAATTGTCTTGGCATTATCATTTTTCAAAATAATATATATACACATATATACACTACGCAGGCTAGGCTCCAGAATCTTGAGCTGTCCTGTCCTACGAACCAAGAGACACTGAAAATGCTTTCAGTCAGTGTGGTACCAATTATATGAACAAACCACATTCCCCATTTCGGACAATTAATGGAAGACAAAGACAAGATATATACTTGACTCTAGCCCAAAGTTTCAGATGATCAACTGTTGATCATATGCATTATTGGTTCCACCATAATTTGCCTCTCATTCAAACCTAACTTTAGATATCCAGGCAGCCTGCAAAATGGATGCATGGATCACCGTCACCATGCACTACTGACCTTTATGTTGCCATATTGTTTACATTTACAGTTATTTTTTTTTTCACTTACCCAAATAAATTTAACAAAGCTGGTTACTTAGAAAAAAATATTTCATGTTTAAATAATATAGCTAGTGCTTATAGGACACCGGAGAATCCATTGACTTGACTTTAGAAATTGATTTGTGGAATGAGAGTTGCCCAATACCTTATATGAAGATACGTAAATTTCGCTCACAACTCTTATGCGGAACATGAAGTGATGTGTGAGAGAAGATTATAAGAGATAGACAACTTGATCAGAACCCAAATTTAATGTTATTTTGAAAAAATCATGAGCCTAAAATGAGTTATAAAGTAAAATTTGTCTTAAAATTTTTATAAAAGAAGTACCATCTTCGAATCAAAATGTTATGGATTTTGTTCACAGCACCTCAGGCTAAATATAGGATGATGTCGAGAGATATACAAAGCCAGTGCATGATTAGGCGAAGGAAAAGAAAGGGGGCTTGTCTCAATGATTTTTCAGACCACAGTCAATTCCACATGCATTAACTCCCCAGTGATAATATAATACATCAAATGGAATTTTATTCTATCTTCAACTTTAAAAAGATTCTTATTTTGTTGCGTTTCTCTCTAAAGGAAGTAGAAGGATTTGCATTAGTTGTTTGACTAACCAATTAGCTTCAAGGTTGTTTCATGACCTCAAACACCACTTACTTTACCTTGTTTTTGTTTTCTTTCAATGGTTGAACATGCAGGAGTCCTATCTGCTGACACACTTTATATAACACTTCCTATCTGCTAACACACTTTATATAACACTTGGTAATATATGTCAATCTGTCAAGAAAAGAAACCATATCCCTGCAAGAAAGCATTCTTTTTACATTAAAAGCAAAGAAAAAGTTCTATCAATTTTATTTTATTTCTTAATTAAAGAAAAAGAAAAGAAATTAACTAGTAATGTCAGGATAGTGTTTGAATACACAATTCAAGGAAAAGTGTTTTCAGAAGGATAAAAGATTAATGTCGAGTGCCTCATTTTGTTATACAATTTTCTTGATTTCGGAAGGAGGTAGTTGATCAGAACCAACTTTCCTCTTACCAACTTGATAGTTCTAAAAAGAAAAAATAAATAAATAAAAGAAGAAGTACACCACAATAACATTTGAATTTGAAAAGGAAAAACAAAAAAAAGAAGGGTAAATTTTTTACTTTGCACACATGAACAATATCCAAATTCTCACTTTGACGATCTAAGTTTTTTTTTTTTTTTTTTAAAGCAATTATGGGTATAAATTTTTAATTAGTTACAATTACTCTTTACTGACTATTTTTACCCAGGCACTTTGTCCAATTTTTAAGAGTACAGTGGTCAATTTGGTAACATTTATTTATTTATTTTTTATGTTTAACCATTTTTGTTTTTAATTTTTTAAGTTCAGTTGTCATTTTTTTAATAAAAATAGAAAATATATTTGGTAATTCAATTTCGTTTATAGTAATTTTATTAATATTTTATAAAATTAATTTAGTTCAATAAAATATATTTTATATTAATTTAATTAATTAATTTAATGAAACATATTTAAATTAATTAATGTAATATTTTATAACATTGTTTAAATAATTGAACGTTATAAAATACGTTTTGTTTAATAATAATTAATTTTAATAAAGTATATTAACTAATAACATAATTTAATAAATTATTATTTTACATATTAAAATTAATTTAATTTAAAAATGTCTTAATAAAATGAATTATTTAAGAGGTAATTATTACGTATTACGAAGTTTTAATTTAATAAAATAAATTATTTTAATAAAATATTATTGTTTTACTAGTAATGTTAAGAAAATAAATTACTTTGATAAGTAATTATTATTAATACTCACTTTACTAAATAAATTATTTTAATATTAAATAATTATTAATAAAAAATTTATTTTAATCTAATAAAAAATTATTTTAACATTAAATTATTATTTTTGTTATAATTTATTTTATTTTTATAAAATAAATTTTTAATATGAAATTATTATCTACTTAAAAACAATTTCAGTGTAATAAAATAGATCATTTTAATTATAAATTATTATTTTAATTTTAATAAAATAAATTATTGTAATAATATATTATTATTTAATAAAAATAAGTTTAGTTTAATAAAAATATTTGAATAAAACAATTCATTTTAATATAATGCAAAAAAAAAAAAAATAGATAAAGTGTTAAAATTGACAAAATGTTTATGAAGGAAAATAAATGAGAGCAAAGACATAATTTTTTTGTTATTTTTTGTTTAACATTTTATTTTTTAGTAAAAAAATAAAAACAGAAATAAAAAAAAAAAGTTGTTGGTAACAAGTAAAAACACATATTTCTTTCGGCAACAAAAACAGAAAAAAAAAATAGTTTACCAAAAATATTTTTGTTCCCAATTTTTAAAAGATGATAAATATAAATTGAAAAATAATAAATATAAACGTTATCAAAATAGCTTAGTAATTGAAAGGTGTAAAGTGATTTGTGGGTATACTTTTCATAAAAATCACACAGGTTCGATTTTTGACTCAAATGAGATGTGCGTAAGAAGTAGCGTACATTTTTCTAGTTTATCCATCAGTAATACGGTTCGTTACAAACTGTAATAAACCAACGAAGGTTTCGAATCACCGAAAAGATAAAAAGAAGAAGAAAATAAGACTGATAGAAAAAGTGACCAGCATTATTATCTCAATACCCATTAGTGGGAGTCCTCAACCAGATCCAATACATTATTTAGTGGAAAGTTGAGAAAGAAAGGAGGAGAATAAAGGGCCTCCAAATGGATCCAACATTTGTGTTTGGATTGAATAAGATAATAAGAGAGTGGTGGCGCCGCGTGTGGAATGCACACTCCCTCCCATTTACTTACAATATCTCTTTGGTGCTCTCCTCTTCAGCAATCCATTTTAATTACATCGCTTTCTTGAGTAGGTTGTGTGCAAGGGACCCTTGTGAGTGATTGGCACCTCTTGAAGCATCCCCTACACATGACCTTCAATCATTAAAACGTAGACCAACGAAAATATTAATTAATGGGACCTCCTAGCTAATTAAAGACTATCATGCATCGAAAAAGTAACAGAAAATATAAATATACAATTACAATGTATCATCATGCGTATATGCGTATAATATATAATGTAGTTCTAGTTTTTCTGACAACTCGGAAACCCAGATAAGAAGCACATAGATAATTAGATTGTGAATTGAAGAGATCTGCTTAACAGTTATGAAGATTACAATAGTGGACCTTGGACAAACTAATATCCAATTGCAACACTGTTTCTCTTTTTTTTTTTTTTTTAAATATGTGGTTAGGAGTGATAAACTTCTAATTTGTCTCTTAGATATGTGAATTTGGCCGTCTTTGAAGGTTTTTTACTTAAAATCTCTACGAATCTTTATAAATTTTTATATCTCTACAAATCACGATAAAATTTATACAAGTTTCCAAAAAGTTGTGGACAAAAAGTCAAAAATTCTCTATTGTTTGGACGGACCGATTTCCTCTGTCAGATTCCTTCCACTATTCATCTTTATATTTTTGTTGTCTCCAGATATCAAAAAATAATTCAAATCATATTTTATCTCAATTTTTATAACTCTAAACGACCCCTTTATGTGCAAGTCTGCACATTCTAGCAGATTAAATAATTAAATGAAATTATATTTGTCCATTTGATTTAATTAATTTTTCAAATTAATGGTTCGGTTATTATTTAAAAAATAAAGAGGATGTTTGAATAAAAAAAAAAGTATAAAACTCTAATTTTTATCCATTTTCTTCATCTAAATTTGATCACACGGGGTTGACAAAGTAGTCACTAAAACAATTATGAAAATAATTTTAAATAGAAAAATATAATTTTGGACAAATTTTTTTATCTTATTGAACTAAAAATTTGAAATTATAAAGGAGTAAATGTTTAATTTTTAAAATTTTAAATTATTTTCAAATTAAAAAATTTTAATTTAAATTAACTCCTAATAAATATATATTATTTTTTATAATATATATATATATATATATATCTATATATATTACCATTCATTAAAGCAATTATCAAAATAATTCTAAATAGTAAAAAAGTAATTTTTGACAAGTATTCATTAAAACAATTATAAAAATAATTTTAAGTAGAAAAAATTAATTTTGGATAAAGTATTTTATTTTGTTGAACAAAAGTATTTGAAATTATAAAGGAGTAAACGTTTATTCTTTTTAAATTAAAAAATGTAAATTGAAATTAACTCCTAACAAACAATACATTTGTATATAACAAATTTTATAATTAAATTTCGTATGTACTTTTTTGTATATATAAATGAACATTTTTGTTTTATTTTATTTAAAAAATTTTTTATTACATGTGCAATTTAAATTATAACCAAATTAATTTACGAATAAATAATATAATAATAAATGAATTTAAAAAAATTGTAAAAAAGAAATTAAAATAATTAATAAATTAATTAAATTTTTTAAAAAATTTAAAATCTTGTTGCAACCATCATATGCGGTCGCTAATAAAAAATATTAACTCTAAAATAAATATAAAATTAATACACTTTTGCGACCACCAGACCCAATAATCGCTAATTTCCTCCCGCCACATGGCGAGGACTTAGCTTTAAGTTCATATAAAAGAATTAGTAACCACTTGATCTTTATTACCAACCATCTCTAATGGTCGCAAAAAGTCTTCACTTAAATTCACCAACAGTCACCACTACTGTCACTAATAGTTGTTGGTGACGATACAATTGCGACCCCTTTATGATGGTCGTCAGATGATCGCTAAAACTTATTAGTGATTACTTTTTAGCGATCGCTTATGGCTACCGCTAAAACTCTCATTTCTAGTAGTAAACTTTGTTTTCACTATATTTTTAGCAAATTTGTCTCTCTGTGTGAGCTCTTACATGTATTTGTTTCAAAGGTTATACTATGTACGTATATATTAGAAACTAATCGGTTAACTAATTCTTCAAACCAAAAGTCAAACTTAATCATTCAAGTTTTTAGGTGGTGTTTGATTTTCTCAAAAAAATAAAATAAAAATTGGTATAAAACAGTTTAGATATAAAAAAAAAGGAAAAAAAAAAAACAGTATACTAAAAAAAAAAAAAACAGCTTAAGTAAAAAAAAAAAAAAGAAAAAACAATGTACTGAAAAAAAAATACATACCTGATTGAGTGATGAAGAGAAGATCGGGGCTAAAATCAAGCTTCAACAAATCTCAATATGAAAAAATTAAAAAAAAAATTATATTACCCTGTATATATATATAGTAAGAGACAGATAAGAGACAGAGAGAGTTAGGGAGAGAAGGAGATAGGGAGAAAAGGAGAAAGAGAAGTTTATAAGGCTGTGACGGCGACCGGCAGTGGTCATTTGTGAGTAAGGAGAGGTGAGAGGGGCGTGCGCGAGAATAGAGGAGAAGGGCGGGGGGAGAAGGGCGGATGAGAGAAAAAGAGAGCGGAGAAAAAGAGAAGCTCTCTACCTAATTACAATGAGACTATTAGCGACCGCCAAAAGCCACTATTAAAGCAGTCGTTATAATACTTTTTGCAATCGTTAAAAGTAGTCACGTGAATATTTTGGTCACAAATACACTAGCCGTAGTATATTTGCGACTCCTTTCTTGGCGACCGCTTTTGATCTTTTTGCGACTGTCCAAAGTAGTCACCTGAAAATTCCACCTGCCAATACTTATATTTTTAGTAGTAGTTAATGGATAAAGCATAAAAAAAAAAAAATTAATGGATAATCTGCAGCTAGTTTTCAAGAATTGGAGAGGCCAGTTTTATATTCCATATTAATATGGCATATATATATATATATATATATATATTTTCGTTGAGCTTTTGGCTTAGCTAAACCATGCTTACGGGTATTAATTACTTGATCTACCAAAACAGCAATTTACATTAAGAAAAATGTGAATGTTATGCATTGGGTTTACACCAATTGATCGATTAGCTATACTGCCTTAATTAGAAGAATAATCAAGTTTTTAGTAGGATTTTTTTGTTATACATGACCATTCCATAAAACATGCATTCCTAATGTCAATTATGAATGGATAATGACCTAAAACAAACATTACCTAAAGAAATAAGAAGTTGAAACTATATATGTAAATTGAGATTACAAAAGTTAGGCTGTAGTAGTTTGTCAATGTTTGTTTGAGGGATAAAATCAATAGATGAGATAAGTAGTCTATTATTTTTGACTAAGTTGACTTTAGTCATATATTTGGTCTGTAGTATTATAACTTTGGACTGGAGTTCAAATCCTGAAATGTGAAATAAGTAATACCATGGGGTATGATATTACTTATATCCTATCCTGAATTTTCTTCCCACCAAAATTTAAAAGTTCAAAATTATTTTCTGTCACATCTTATGTTAAATTACATCTTTTATCTCACTTTTTATTTCATGAACCAATCATTAAAAGAATAATCTCACATATTATCCCATAATATTTCTCATACCTTCTCATCCAATTGCCCTAATCAAACATAACCTTTGTGTATATGATTAGTGGGACTAATTTGGATTAATATATATAGCCATGGTCGATCCCCCTAACGTTCAGAACTTCCATTGTTAATTAGCTTGTTCATTAAAACTTTTTCTAGATTATAGCTCCTTTTATTTTACACTCCATTTGTTTTAACATAAAATATTAAAATAAAACTTTTACCCATATTTTAAGAAAGTATTTTTTAAAAATATGAGTAAATATAATTCTTAAAAAATATTTTACATCGAAGCGAATGAAACCTTAATTAATGTAAAATATTTTTTAAAAAACATATTAAAAACACATTCTTACATGTTTTTAAAAAATATTTTTTTAAAATATGAGTACAAGCATTTTTTTCAAATAATAGTTTACATTGGAAGAAACAGTGCATGTAACACACACAACTCCCCTCCCCCTCAAAGGAGAGAAAAGAAAAAAAAATAAAAGAAAATAAAAAAAAGAGAAAAGCAAAGAAAATAAAAGAAAAGAAAAGGAAAGAAAACAATGGCGGACTTATCATCTATGTATTCTATTCCATCTCAATGTAATAGATAGTCTTTACGCTTCAATCAATTTGTACTAATTAATTTATGTTGTGCTTTTAATACTTTTATTCAAAAAAGAAGTATTACATAAAAATATCTAAGCCGGGGCCCTCAAATTAAATTATTCATGCATGCCCATGAGTTACATTTGTGATGAATCTCATTGAAATGGACGTATGTTATACAGATCTAATTTTCACATTTTCGATGATTGGAAACAGTGAGATTTTAGCGTGACAAGTTTACGAAGGACTTGGGCAAGTTTGCCAGACACGACCTATATAATACGTGCGTGAGCATGTAAAGCTCACCATTTTAAATATATACTAGTGGTATACTTCGTGTGATGCACGGATTTGTTATATTATATAGTTAAATTGAGTATATTATTATATTAAAATAATTAAATTATAAAAATATATTTAAAAATAATATATATTGTTATTTATGTAAATTCAATTAAATAGTAAATGTAAAATAAATTAAAATATTAATACCATTAATAGTATTGATTCAATTAAATTCAAATTTTAATAAATAAAACGAAAAAGAAAAAAATAAAAAAGATTAAAAATAACAGCACTTACTCATATAATTAAATGATTTATAATAAAAAAGATTGAAGAATAACATACTTTTTGATGAATAACAATACTTATGTATAAAACTTACAGAATATATATCAATTATATATAAAAACTTTCAAAAATTAAAATTTAATTACGTACCTAACAAATTGTAAAGTGGAAGAGAAAATTATTATAATAAAAAGTCTCTAAGAAATTTTGAAAAACAAAAGAAGAAATTTTCGTATTTATTTATAGATTTTGTATGCAAGAAAGTCATATTCTATTTAAATTAAGATACATTTTAAAGTCCTATTTTACTCCGATTTGAATACTAATTTGATCGAATTGAAAGTTTAAATCCAATAAAAGTTTAAGCGGCCGACACTTTAATTGGATTGATTTATCGATTGTCAATTTTATTTTTTAATTTCTAATATTGTTTGATATTTTTTAATAAATAATATTACAATATATATAATTCTAAAAAATAATATTAAAATTTGATTTAAAATATATCACTTATTTTGTATAATGATAAAAATAATAAAGGCCATGTTATTTGTTAATAAATTAAAATTTTTATTTAACAGGTTAATTATTTTTTATACTATTTTATTTAATGATAATAATTATTATATTTATCATTTTTAAATAATAATTTATCAAATTATAAAAAAATTAAAAATAAAAAGTTGTATGATAAGTAGAAGTGTAAACTAAATAAAAATATCAAATAATATTTACAAACATTTTACTTTAAATAAAATTGTGAATAAGTTGTAATTATGTATAATATTAAATTTATTTATATTATATAATTATAAATTAAAATAATTATAATTATAAAATTATGTTAATAAATTAAAATTTTTATTTAACAGGCTAATTATTTTTAGCCTTATTTTGTTTAATAATAATAATATTTATTATTAAAACTTTTATTTAACAGAGTAAATATTTTCTTACATTATTTTGTTTAATAAAAATAATAATATTTATTATGTTTTAAATAATAATTTATTAAAATACAAAAAATAAAACATAAGAATATATTTTAAATAAAAAAATAAGTAATTATATGATAAATAGAAGTGTAAATTAAATAAAAATATCAAGTGATATTAATGAACATTTTAATTTGAATAAAATTAAAACTTGTGAATAAGTAGTAATTATGTAAAATACTAAATTCTTTATAAGATAGTTAAGATAACTATATGCCACGTGTCACAATTATAGAAGTGTCACACTGTATCGAAAGTTAAGTTATACGTGGCACAAGATAGTTATACTTAGGTGCCACATGTCACAATTATAAACGTGTTACAACTATATCGGAAGTTAAGTCATATGTGGTGCAAGATAATTATAATTAGGTACCACGTGTCACAACTGCAACGTAAGTTAGGTCCCACGTGACGCAACGGCGTTGTCAGACTCTACTTTATATATATATATATATATAATATGATATATATATTTTTAGTTAATTTATAATTTATATATTTAATTTGTCACTATATATTTTTTAATTAAAAATATTTAAAAATAGGTTTTAAATTAGTTTGTAAAATAGAATCGATCAAACAAATGCGTTAAACCTGTCAAGGCAACGCAACTAAAGTGAGTGCATGGAGATTAAAATGAAAGTACGGGGGAGTTTGGTGGCCAAATTTTTAAGTAAAAAAAATTACTGATTTTTGATTTTTCGGTATTAAGTAAATTATTAATTTTTGTCACTTTTTTACTCTATTAGAATAACTTCTGAACTCAAAAGTTTTTAAATATTACTAAAAATTAACAAAAGTTCTTAATAATTGTTGAAAATTTTATCAGAAACCCAAAAATTATAAAATATTATTAAAAATTATTATTTACTTCACTAAACGTATCAAAAATTATAACTAATAACTTTTAAAAAAAATACTTAAAATTATTAAAAATTATGCCTTCAAACGTTCTCACGGAGTACGGGCCCAGGATGAGCAATGCACGGCTCACAGTCACACATGTAACAGGTCCTTCTAAATCGTGCTTTCGTGGCACCTATCCAACGGCTCGGACTACATGCTTGAGCAGAATAAAATAAATAGACATGCATATATATATATATATATATGCACACAAGTATCTGCTACTGATCTAATTCTCTGGTTGATTCTCAAATAAAAGCCAGTTAATTCTTGATTATAAGATACTGGGGAACTCAGTTCTTTATACAATATATACGTACAAATACCTGCTACTGAACTAATAAGTTTTTGGTTCATACACGTGTGAACTCCACTCATTAACTGTAAGATACAGCGGATCACACTTTCATACTGGGATGTGGATGGGACATGTGTAAAGAACGTATTTGATTTTATTAAATTTATTAAAAAAATACTTTTATGAAATTAAAACGAGTTTAGAATTAAAATTTAATATTAAGTAATTAAATTTAAAACGAATTTAAACTTAAAATACTCTTTAAGTATTTGTCTAATATAACATAATATTTCTTTATATAGAATGTAATATTAATTTGAAAGCTTATTGAGTTTCCAAACTTGTTCAATCCATTTAAATAATTTTAAGACTTAATACAGATAATTTGTTTGTTACACAGCGAAGCGCAGCCCCATAAGGATGTCATCTGTATATTTATATATATATATATATATCAATACATATCAGCATTGAGATTCAATTATTCACAATGCTTTTGCAGATTTCCCCTAGAAATAAAGCAAGTGCACCATTTTTTCTCTGTTAATACCCAAATGAAAAGCTGGGCAAATTTAGGAGATAGCAGAAATGATTAGTTGCACGTACGCTCCACAGTTCTTTAGCATAGCATACAAATGGGGCAATTCTTCTTTATATTTTCCCCTATTATTTCTTTATAATATAATGCAATTAAATCAATTTTATTTCTTCAGAGTCAAAAGTTAACTTATTTGATGTTATATCACTTACCCAAAAAAGAAAATTAATATATATATATATATATATATCTTGATCACAATATTTGCTTTCATTAGTGGCCTAACCCCACTTACTCCGCTAAGAGTACGTTTGGTATTCTAAAAAAATTCAAAAAAATTCTAAAAAATTTTAAAAATTTTTAAATCTTCTAATCAAATTTTACTACTTATCATTTTTACATCACATCAATTTCAACTTTTAAGTTTTTTTTCAGTTTTTTGGGCTTCCAAACACCCCTAACTAGAATTATTTGCTTATAAATTTGATCAATTTGGAGGCGTGTGCCCACCACACTTAATCTCTCTATATATTTCTTCTTCCTCAAAATCTTCTTCCATTCCATCCATGGCTTCCAACCAAAGTACATCTCTTCACGACGCCAAATTTGCCATCCCAATGAACGACGTCGAGCAACGAACAACACTGGAGCTCGAAGAGACCGACAACTTCGACTACTCCAAACGCTCTCAATGGCTCCGCGCGGCGGTGCTAGGAGCCAACGATGGTTTGGTGTCGACGGCTTCTCTAATGATGGGCGTTGGGGCCGTCAAGCATGACATCAAAGCCATGATACTCACCGGATTCGCCGGTTTAGTAGCCGGCGCTTGTAGTATGGCTATAGGGGAATTTGTCTCGGTTTATTCGCAGCTCGACATAGAAGTGGCTCAAATGAAGCGAGACAAGAAAAGGATAGGCGGTGGAGGGGAGGGAAGAGAGGAAGAAAAGGAGGAGACTTTGCCTAATCCGGTGCAGGCAGCAGCTGCTTCAGCCCTAGCGTTTTCGGTTGGGGCAATGGTGCCTTTGCTGGCCGCGTCGTTTATAAGAGATTATAAGGTGAGATTAGGTGTGATGGTGGTGGCAGTAAGCTTGGCTCTTGTGGTGTTTGGGTGGTTGGGGGCGGTGTTAGGGAAGGCTCCGGCGGCTAGGTCTGCTGTTAGGGTTTTGGGTGGAGGATGGGTGGCAATGGCTATAACCTTTGGTCTAACCAAGCTTATTGGTTCAAGGGGGCTTTAAAGAACTAGTATTTGTGTGTTTAATTTTCTTTTAAAGTTAAAGTGGGCTGTAAAGAAGTAATAAGTTATGTTTAATTTAGTTTTATTATATATATCTTAAATTTTCTTTTGGTCAAGTGGGGCGCTTTTGATTTTCTCTAGTTTTTACATTTTTTTTTTTCTGAAGAGATACAAATGCATACATGCACGGGCGGAGCTACGTTGGGGCAAGGGGGCAAGGGACCCCCTCAATTTTTTTAAATAAAATTACTAAAATGTCTTCTTTATTATTTTAATTTTATTTAAAAATTAAATTAATTAAAAATTAAGATATTTTGATTTTATTAAAAATTTAAAGTTAACTCAAATTTTTTTAATATATAAGAAGTTTAAAAGAATTAAACTTGATATTTTTTGTAAAATAAAGTGTATCTTTTAATACATTATTGTATATTTTTGTTTATACTATCAGTAAATTTAGCATATAACATAATAAATTCTATAGATAATAAAATTTAATAATAATTATATTTTTTGTAGTAAAGGATATCTCTAATAAATTTCAGGTGCTTGAACCATTAACTGTGAGAAATATATTCACTAGTTAATACTCAAGAATAATTTATTTTCTCTCTAAAAATAACATCGTTTTTCTCCTACTCTTGATTGAAAAATAAGTCGATTGTTATTTTTTCTTGGGCGCTCGGTGCCCCCTGGCGCTCGGTGCCCCTGAGCAAAAATTCTAGCTCCGCCCCTGCATACATGGCCAGATTGTTTGGGTTTCGTAAGGGGGTCTTTCAAAGAGAGGAAGGAAAAGGACGAATAATTCTGACTTTCTGTTTCATTTCATGTATTAACTAACGTTATTGGACCTCTCTCTCTCTCTGTCTCTCCATGTATACACAAACAAAAGAAAAATGTAAACAATGTAAATATGCTTGACTACAAAGATTATTAATTGATTGGATAGAGTTCTAATATGTGTAACACCTGTGCTCATTTTACCATCTTCCCAATATAACTCTCTTAGTCTTGGATTGAGTAGACTATTATGTGATAGTATTTGGAGTGAGTAGAATCAGGGGTGGAGCTTTGGGTACCCAGCTCCCAGCTCTAGTATGAGAAGCCTACACCCTCCAAATCTTGGGTGTCATTTGGTTTTTTTTTTTTTTTTTTTGATTTTCTATTTTTTATTTTAAATTTATTTTTCATTTTATACTTTTGAAAACAAAGAAAACAATTCAAAACTCATTTGGTTACTTATGTTCTTAAAATTTGTTTTAGAAAATAGAAAATAGATTTATACATGAAATGAAAAATAATAAAAAGTTATTTTGAGAGTTTTTAATCCAAAATAAGAAAAATTAAGTATTTTCTATTTCTTCATTTAAAAATTTTTAACACATAAAACAAAAACAGAAAATAGAAAACAAAAAAGTAAGCAAATTATCAACTTAGGTTTAATTTTTTTTTTTAACTTAGCCCGCCTTAAATTTTTATAATCCAATCTACTTTACTTCTAAATCTTTTGTTTAGCTTAAATTTTTGTACCTTAGTTCATTCTATCTTTAAATCCTTTATTTAACTTAGACAAACTTCAAATTCTAAATCCACCCCTAACTAGAATAGTATTATTAGGAGACATAATTTTACTTATGTCGATTTGGTAACCACAAATCATACCTGTTAATTGCTCAGGGTATGAGTAGCCAAAATATGGGTTCATTTTACTTACATCCTTTATTTCAATTTTATATGCTAAACTCCACAAGTTTTATAGCTGTACACCTAATTAACTCTCTGAAATTTATATTATATTTACTCAAACTGACTCTATTAGATTTTTTTGTTCAAGAAGAAATTGTTGACCAATTCATTGTTATAAAATTACCTTTTATACTCTTAGTATTAAAATTTAAAATGCATGAAAAAGACAATTGAGTGTCACATCCCGAAATCCATGACCTAGGGACATGGGAACAAAACCCACAAATAAAAATCAAACCATTCATAATATACCATATCAAAGCAAAAGCTAATAAAATAAATCAATATTCAATTTTTTGACTATTTAAACGTCTTAAAAATGCCCTAAAAAGGGTTACATAACAATGCCACAAATATAGACCCAAATCAATACTCTATTACATTATAATTTAAAATGTTAGAATGCAAAACAAAACAGATCATTCTGATGTAACAATCTAAGACGGCTAACTAACGCTTTGGTCCATCACGAGAATCAACCCCCACATTACCAACTATAATAAGGATAAGCAACAAATTCCACTTGTGCTCAAAAAATGTTTATAAAATAATGTTTCTTAATCATGTAAATGATTCAACATTTAATTAAGTCAAATCTTACTAACATCTAAAAATTTCACAATTTTCACATTAATCATGCTGTTTTACTTAGACAGTTAATCATGATCCCATAGTCTCATGCTAAAATAAATTTTTGTCACATCATTTACATTACAATATATCAATATCATACTATAGGTCCAATACTCTGCAAGGTTAGTCTGTGTCAGTAGAACTAAACCCAAAACAAATCCACAAGCCTTATCTGTAGGATACAACTGGTTCCGCAACCCTAGATGTACGCATTGAGCTTATGGCCCTGCTCCCACAGTCCCAGTCCATTTTATCATAACTTATGGCCCTGGTTACCAATCCTAGTCCATCTCATCTTGCCTTAATAGGCAAATTAGTCTCGTAGTCTCGATACTAATATACGCTAATGCAAGTCGTATATATGCTTTATAGGTTTCTAGCCTATCGGTAATGCTAAATCCCTTGCACAGGTTTTGGGGTTTTGGACCTTTGAACTCTAAAACTTATTCTTTCAATACTCTCTATGAACCCAATATTAAAAATCAATCTCAATCATATTCCATTAACATCACATCATATACAAGATTCTTCCTAAATCCGATTTCTTATGTTTATCCTTTTTTTATTGAATTTTATGAAATAATATAGCTCCCGAGCCTAAGTTTCATATTACTTAATACATACAAATCTTTTACATAACAATGAAATTTAATATAATATCATAAAATAAAATACTCAAAAAAAAAAAAGCTTACTAATCAGATTTAATTAGTCATAAGAGAATTTTTATTTTATTTATTCTTTTATATATAAAAAAATATTTATCTCTAAAATTCTCATTTATTTTGAATGAAAAATAATATTTATTTAATCCACTAAAATTTTCACTTCGAAATAAGTCCAACCCATTATTAAATAAATTCTCAAATAATGCCACCTAGTTCAAATAATTGATTATTCATTCAATAAGTAAAAAAAATAAAAAATAAGAATTAAGAAATTTTAGTTTGAAATATGTGTACACACACTTATGCCCCAGTCTAATTAATATTTTAACTCCCAAAATCAATTCACACAGCAACATTTCTAACTTCTCATTTTAGTTCACGTAGTAAGTTTCATATTTATAAATATAGTAACTCCAAATTCAATTCATAGATTTCTAACTTCCAATAGTAAGTTTTACTTTTATATTTATGAGTATTAATACATATATATAAATATTTCAATCATAACAATACACCTACACCTACACTAATCTTTCATGCGTGTGTGTGTAAATCTCAAGTACAAAGTAAACAATCTAACAACACACAAAGATATTTTTATATTCTAATTGTAGCAACAACACACCTAGTCAAATTATATATACATATATATGATATGATAAAAAAATCTTATAAATACAATCCAACCTATCTCATATTATATACGTCGAAAAATATATAAATAACTCCAAAAAAATTTACCAACTCAAGTTGGGCTTCTCTTAAAAAAAAAATTCTTCGGGGATACCAACTTCAAACTTTCCTATAGTTTCGTTTATTGTCCAACAAATTCTTCAAAATAGGATGGGTTCAATATAATCCTAATCTCTCTCTTGAATTCGTTAAAAAAAAAATTATAAAAAAGGGAAAAAATGTATCTCTTTCGGTGAGAATATATGAATGATGAAAAAGGTAGGATAAGAAAGACGAGAATGTTATTATATTTAACTGAACTCTATTCTCCCTCACTCTGGTTCATGAACCTTATTAATTTCTTTAATTAATTTCTCCAATTCCCACATATACAATACTTTCCCCCATTTGCTATTCTTTTAATGGTCCACATAATCTCGGGCCATCAACTCACATTCATATCACCTGGCAACCCCTTGGCCTCTCCCACAAACATTAACTCTTTACCTCTCTCTCAGCCAGTTGAAAAAATAAGTGTATATATATATACACATGCACATATATAAACACAACAAATATCTGAACATTAGTGTATTCCTAGTATAATTAATTTAAATAAAATTTATGCTTTTAAATAAAATTTAAATGGAATTTTAATAAAATATAATTTTTTTGAAATTTAACATTAATATAAAAAATAATTATACAAATTTTCAGGTCTTTACATTGAGAGTAAGATTTTTTTTTTTTTTTTTTTTGGTTATTATTTGATATCAATGACAAACAAAGTGAAAGAAAAGGCCAAAATAAAGTTTATTGTAATTATATGTTATATTTATATATTTTCAAACATAATAATTAATATAGAAATACTACGTATGTGTCCTTACTAATTTATTTATATATATAATATATAAAAATAAGGTAAAAATATTAATGTGAAACACAATAGTCTAAAGAGTAGTTAATAAAAAATATTCACAAAAAATTTTAATAAATTAACGATAATGTAGTTTTTATAATATCTAAAAGATATACCTAATTGTAATATAAATATTTTTCTATTAATATTAAGAATATAAAAGTAATTTTGTAACATTGAATTAGTCGACTGCTACTTTTTGAATGAAATATTTAACAAAACTGTATGAGTGAATACAATACAAATTTCAAATGATTTAAGTGCATATTTATGAAATTTATTAGGTCTAGATTAGCAAAACAGAAACTACATGAAGTGTAGGTGAAATAAATATTAAAAAAATACGCTAATAGGTATAGATAAGAAATCCTCATTTTCTTGTTATATTTTCATATAATATTTTAATCATATATATAAAAATATCCTAATAATTATAATTAGGGTACAAATATAGTGTGAATAATCCTATTCTATACCTATATGGGTATATGAGTAGGATATAAAAAGAATAATATAAATATGTACGACTAAGGGTAAAGAGTACTTTACCCATTGCTGCCTCTAGATATTGACTAATTCTATGATACATTTAGTAAATTAATGGTTGCATTAGCTTACCAAATTAAACATGTACATAGTTCGCCAAATATTTGACATATTAACATTATGGTTAATTTTATGAATGTATATAGGAGCAGGGGGTTGACCTTGAATTTAAAATTTAAATCGAATTCGAACCAATACCATTATAATCAAGTCGGATCTAAAATATTTTTTTGAAACAAGCAAAAATCACTTATATTAACAAACAGAAAGTCAAGGTATGAGGTTATCTTTATCCAATAAAAGAGACAAATCAAGAGGGATGTAAGCTAAGGAACTTCTAGGTGGAATAGAGTCTTTTAGGCAATTTGATGCTAGAAGGTGAGTTGCATTGTTGGCTTACCTTTTACACTAAGGGAAAACCCATTGCTTTGAAGACTTCCATGCAAGAATATCCTCGCTAATAGTTGAAATCTCTTAAAGAGAGAACTTGACACCTAAGTTGATAGAGTTGATAACAGTGAGTTCATCACTTTCTATGATAGCATGATCCAAGTTCCAATAGACAGCCATGGAGCAAGCAATTCTAATAGCCTAGGCTTCAGCTATAAGGGCTAAAAGTACTCTTAATTTGCCATAGTTAATGTCTAAAATAGAGCCATGAAAGCCTCGAATGATAACAATGAATGTAGCAGATTTAGTTGATGAATTAAAAGCCCTATCATAATTGAGTTTGAAGTGGGATTCAGGTAATGGTTGCTAAAAGTAGGGCTTTAAGTCTATAGAGTTGTTGGTGGAATTTTGAATCGGTTTAAAGAGAGCTTCTAGGTAGTCAGTGGTACTTAAAGAGGCCCTGTGAATAATGTCAAAGGGAGAAAGATGAGTACCATTAAAGATTTAGAAGTTCCTTGACTTCCAAATGCACCAACAGAGGTTAGCAATAGATGAAAGCAGTATGTCCTTTGTTGCGTTATCCTGCAATTGGATCAGGACTTCTTGAAACCATTTTACAAAAGAGACAATGTTATCGGGGTTAATTCTATAGGATAAGTTGCTTTTGAACCACACTCCTCTTATCCAATTACATCTGAAAAGGGTGCTCAATGGTCTCTTCTTCTTTGTGGCATATGGGACAAATAGGGTCTTTAGAACATCTCTTTTTATGAGGTTATGTTTTGTGGGGAGGAAGTTCTTGAAAGCTTTCCAACAAAAATGCTTTATTTTAGGTAGGGTGTTGATATTCCATATAAGTTTCCAAATATCCATTGGAGGGGTTTCAGAAGGGTCGGGATCTAAGATATGTCTGCTACTACTAATGATGGCTCTGTAATAACCAAACTTTACAGAATAGTTTCCATTCTTATTAAAATGACAAATAAGTTTGTCATTAGCCTCGTGCCTCCAAGAGAGTGGAATAGCAATAATGGCTATGGTTTCTTCATCGGTGAATAGGTAAAGTGGTCCCACTAATGGTTATGGGCTAATATAAGGTCTTTAACCGTAGATAGAGTACAGTTAAAGGGCTTAGTTGATCGGACTTGAAAAGAGTTAAGGTAGATATCCATTTATCCTTCCAAATTTGAACATTTTCACCATTGGCAATATTCCACCTAGTACCAAAGCTCAAAAGCTTCCTCCCATGATGCCTTTTAGCCAGTTTTAGCACTCATAGGGTTGGTGTTGGGGAAATATATGCCTTCGAGTAATTTGGCCCAAAGTTGACGTAGCTAATTTGTAAGCCTCCAAAATTGCTTGGCTAAAAGTGCAGGATTGAAGGTTTCCATATCTTTGAAGCCCATGCCTCCACAAAGTTTTGATGTTAAAAGTTTTTGCAATTTGCACTAGTATATTTTCCTATCTTCAAGTGTTCCCCCCACCAAAAAGGACTGATGATGGAATTAATTTGCTTATATAGAGACTTAGGGAGTTTGAAGCAAGTCATAGTGTAGGTGGGTATGGCCTAGACCACTGCTTTAAGATGAATTTCTCTTCCTGCTGTAGATAGAAGGTTCCTCTTCCACCCCTAGATTTTTGCTATAATATTTTCTCTGATATAGGATAGAGCTCCCACTTTAGATTTCCCCCATTTAGTTAGAATGCCTAGGTATTTGGAATTCTAATCCATCTGCTTCATTGCCATGAGCTAGAGTAAATTCTCTCTAGTATACTACTCAGTGTTAGGGGAGAAGAATATTGAAGACTTATGGAAATTAATGGTCAAGCCAGATGTTTCACTAAAAGAGTTTTAGATCTTGAGAAAGGTGAGAACATTCCATATCATGAGTTTTAGATCTTGAGAAGGTAAGAACATTCCATAGCATTAGAGCGAAAGAAAATATGAAATCATCTGCGAACAACAAGTGGTTGATTGGAGGGCATTTTCTTTTTTTAATTCTTATACTAGGAATAAGACCTTCCATCACAGCTTTCTTCATGAGTGATGATAAGGCTTTTGTTATAATCAAGAACAGGAAAAGGGAGAGAGAGTCTCCTTACTTAAGTCCTCTATAAGGCTGGATATTACATATTTTACCCCCATTCATAGTTACTAAGTATTGAACAGTCCCTACACATTACATCACCCATTGAATCCAAGTGGAGCTAAATCCCATCTTCTTCATTATTTTTTCAAGGAAGTCCCAGCAGACTCTTTCGAATGCTTGTTGAGGTTTAATTTAGTTGCCATAGCAACTTTCTTTCCAAATTTTTTGTGCTTCAAGTAATGGTACATTTCATGGGCCACCAAAATATTGTCCTAAATTTTTTTCCCCTTTAATAAAGGCTAATTGGTTATCAGATATAAGCATATTCATCAATGGCTTAAGCCTATATGCAAATATTTTTTAGATAATTTTGTAATAGAAATTATAAAGGCTAATCAGCCTAAAATGGCTGATAAGCTCAAGGGAGGATATCTTGGGTTCAAGAACAAAGTCAGTGTGATTTAGTTCTTTAAAGAGAATCTAGATTCAAAAAAGCTTTTGACTACATATGTTAGGTCTCTGCCAATGATCTCCTAATATTATTGATAGAACAGGCCAAGAAAGCCGTCTGGCCCTAGAGCCTTAAGTGGACCAAGTTGGAAAGCTGTATTCTTAACTTCTTTATTTGTCGTTGGGCTGCAGAGGTTATCATTCACAGTTGCATTAATCTTTTGTTCTATAACATCTAGGAGGTTTGTGAGAGGCCTTGGACTAGGAGCTTTGTAAAGCTTATAGAAATAATCAGAAATAAAGGAGGAAATTTCCTGATGATTAGTGTGCCATGTACCTGAGAGGTCTTCAAGCTTGGTGATTTGGTTTCTCTTCCTTCTCTGAATGGTAGTGTCAAAATAAAAAATGCAAGAAATAAAATTGGAATTGGAAAAATAAAATATAAGGTCTACATCTTATCATATATACCACAAAAGTAAAAAACAAAAAAAAAAAGCTTTTAAATAGGCTTATAACGAGAGATATGTAGAGTAATGATTTACATACCAAAATAAATCTAACTACTTACTAAAAAGTAAGATATAAAATATCCTAATATAAGTAATATATATACGTGAAGAATATTTCATAACCTAATATAAAATATTCTAACACCCCTTCTCAAACTTAAGGTGGTAAACCAACTTAAGTTTGGAAATAAAAGAATTCCAAAATCAGTTGAACTGACTAGTTGAATAAACCGTGAGTGTGGAATCTGGAACTGTGACCACTGGCTAAGACAAAGTTTTGACAGTGAGTTCTTGAAGAAAATTTGTTGCCACTGGTATGATTATTTTTTGAATTGGAGATTGAAAGATAATGCAATAGAATATACAGTGTGCAAAGATGGAATAAGAAAGACAAAACTAAAAAATGTCAAAAGAAAACAGCAGCACTTACTCTCCAGAGTTTACAACAAGTAAGAAAGACTGACATCTATTGATGTATTATAATTAATTTCGTCAAGAAACGATACTGTGAATAGGATAAAAGATATAACATTGAGAGGTTATCCTTAAAAAAAATCTATTAAGATGGTAAAATACAAAGAAACAAAGGTCAGAATCAAAATAAGAAGGGTAAAAAAAAGCCTAAGAATCGATTCAAAATGCGAAAAAAATAGTTTTTGCAATAGTTGTGGTAGTACTATTGCACAGCAAGGCTCTGTAAAGAAAAACACTAAGGAAGAACAAAAAAATTGCAGAAACCTCTGATAGGGTTCAAAATGTAGAAGAAAAGAATTCTACGGTGGAAAAGAAAAATGCAAAAACTTCTGATACCAAGTTGAAATAGAAGGTGAAATAATTTATGATACCATATTGAAATAGAAGATGAAAGAATTCTTTGTATATATTATGGTGATCTTATTAATGAGGTCTACTTGACATGTCCTCCTGGATATTCTCATCATTTTTAGAAAGTTCAGCAACTTCGCAGGGCACTTTATGGACTTAATAGTCTCCTAGGGCCTAGTTTTCCAAGTTCAGCTCTATTTTAGGCCAACAAGGGTTTGCTCCCAGTGCTTATGACTCTGCATTGTTCATTCGTCATTCTGATACTGATATCATTCTTCTGTTGCTTTATGTTGATGATATGATTATAACTGGTGTTGATTTGTCCAGCATCAAGACGCTTCAATAGTTTCTTAGTCAACAATATGAGATGAAAGATTTGGGCACACTTAGCTATTTTTGGGACTTGAGGTTAACTCCAGTTCTCAAGGATATTATCTTTCACAAGCTAAATATGCTTCTGATCTTTTCTCTCATGCTGGTCTAACTAATAGTAAAACTGTTGATAGCCCTTTGGAGCCTAAGGTGAAGCTACTTGCAATTGAGGGTGAACTCGCAATGACAACCTAGGGGATGGGAGTTGGTGAAAGTGTCTACAAGCTGATCGGTAGAAGAAATATGATGCAACTGGAGTGTACTTTACTTGACATGATGGCAAATAAAATGACAGTCAATTTCTATGTGCTTTGTACGCTCATGAAAGACATTATTACAGGAGATCTGGATGACACTATTATTTTCACAGTATATAGGAGTACTACTTGTGAAAGAGAGACCCATGTCTGCAAGAAGCTAACGAAGCAAGAGGAGCTCAGAAATAGTGTTAGCAAGTGCACAATACTTAGCTTCGGTACTGAAACAGGCAATGACAGATTGCTTCTTACTCTGCCAATAAATGATTGAATTACCAAGAAGAAAACAATAACCCGTAGTAGAACAAAGATCAGTATGATCACTAACCCATTCAGCATCCGAAATAGCACGCAAGTGTAATTTAGAGGATTAAGAAAAGAGAATCCCATGAAATAAAGTGCTCTAATACTATGTTAAAATAAAAAAATAAAATGAAAGAAATAGAATTAGAACTGGAGAGATAAAATATAAGGTTTATATCTTGTCATTTATATCACAAAGGTTCAAAAGAGGTCTTTAAATGGGTTTACAATGAGAGATATATATAGTAACGATTTACATATTAAAATAAACTTAATTACTTACTAAAAAGTAAGATATAGAATATCCTAATACAAATAATATATATGTGAAGAAAATTTCATAACCTAATATAAAATATTCTAACATGTGGTAAGGTGAAAAATCCTGGAGTTCCTATCCCCACTTTTGAGCCAATTAATCCTTAACCTTTGGTGCCAGAAAGGGCTTCTTTTTCTCATAAATCTTCTAAGTTTGCCGCAAGAGTTTGTTCTTCAAGCTTCTTTTTGACTGAACCGGGTAAGTCTTGGAGGTTGGCAATGGAGGACTTAATGATTGCAATCTGTTCTGTGACATTAGGAAAATGGTTTTTACTCCAGGTTTTTAAAGTATTTTTGCAGGTTTTGAGTTTCTAGGCTAGGCGGTACATCCTTGAGCCCGGGAAGTTAGTCTGCCAGCTTGTACTGATGGTGACCTAACAGCCTTCTTCAGTTGTCCACATGGCCTCAAATTTGAAGGGCTTTGGTCCCTTATGGAGTCTAGGTTCAGAGTGCAGAATTATAGTGCAATGGTCTGAGCTAATGGCTGGTTCATTGAAGACGACTGCATAAGGGAATAATTCTCTCCACAGGATATTAGCAAAGGCCTTCTCCAGTTTTTCATTCGCTGCAGCCTCATCAGTTCTGTTGTTGGTCCAGGTGTATGCTTGGCCCTTAGATTTCAGTTCTATTGAGCCACAATCATATATCATGCTCTGAAATTCCATGACCCTGCTAAGGTTTGGGGATCTACCAGATCTTTTTTCCTTGGAATTTTTTATATCATTGAAATCACCAATGCAAAGCCAGGGGAGATTTTCTGAGGGGGCAATGGATCATATTTCATTCCATACTCTCATCTTGTTGTCCTGTGAAGGGCTACCATATACCAAAGACAGAGCCCAGCTTGTTGCAGTTGAATTGCTACAGACATAGGAGTGTATAATGTTTTGGTTGGCACTTTCTATGTTAAGGGTAACTTTATTACTCCACCAGACTGAGAGTCCTCCAGATTTGCCATTAGGCTTAATGTTGAAACAATAGTCATATTTCACCTTTCTTCTAATCTGGTCCATCTTGTTCACTTTATTTTTTTGTCTTTATTAGGAAGATAATGGAGGCGATGGGATTTAACGTATTCCCTCAAAACATAAATTGCCAAGGGTCACCGACTCCTTGACAATTTCAAGAGAACATTAACATAGGGGTATGGCTGTTTTGGGTCCCCCACCACCACCCTTTCATTATTAGGAAGCTCTGGAAGTAAAACTATGATTGAGTCATTGCTAGTAATGGGGAATACCTCATTGTCAAGCTGAGCAGGGGAGTTTGAATTTTCAGTGTTCCAATCAGTTTTCCATGCTTTGTTGAACCTTATGATAGCTCTTCTTTACTGGTTTGTTGAATTTTCTGTTGGGAAGAGTGTTTAATTGCACAGCAGCAGGGAGAGGATTTCTGAATTCAGAAGTATGTGTTTCTTTCCATTTGCTGTCTCTGTCTGAGATGGCAATGACTCCCGAGTTAGTTTCCACCTGAGAAAGTGAGAAAGTGAGAGTGCTGCTTACTCCCTGGTTTTCTCTTTAGACATAATAGTCTGTTAAAAACTTCCTCAATTTTAACTTCAGAATGGACTGGAGTTGGGGAAGGTGCCTTACTGGGGCTTAATGGGCAGTCTAAGTTGACAAGGTTTTTGTGTGCTAGTGAATTCCGGTATTCAGCAGGGTTGGATATTGGACTGGGGTATGGTTCAGGTCTAGCTTTGAGAGTTATTTTGGTTTATAAAATTTGAGCTTCCAGGAGGTTTAGTGACAAAATAACTTGGACCAGTGATGGATAAAGAAGGTGGGGGAATATTCATGGGAGCCTTGAGGATGAATTTACCAGGTGGATGTCCTATTTCTGCCTCAGAGCCAGTTACCTCAACCTTGTTGTATTGAGTGGAGCCAATACTCTGCTTTGTTGTCTGTACAGATGGCCAAGGGGCTGAGTGACATTTGTCATTATGGGAATCAGAATTGTTGCTATAATGTTTGGAACTTTTGTCTCTCATATCAATTGAGAATGTCTCCACATTACAAAGTTCACGCGCCCCCTAGTCATGGGTGTGTGTCTCACTCTCCACCCCCTGCTTTGCATTCTGCTTGTGTCGGCTCTTAGCTCAGGGCCGTATGACCAGGGAGGGATTTTTCTTTGAAGTGGTCTCTTACACTCATCGTGATTATGCCCAATTATACCACAATTGTAAAAAAAATCAGATAACCTCTCATGCTTGTACTTAATCCATATATTTCCACACCTGCTCTCTTAAGGATAAAGCCTTTTTTGAGTGGTTCTTCAATGTTAATAAGAACTCTGAGTCGAATATAAGATGATATGAAACCATCTTCTGAATCCATGGAATCCTGCTTTATTAACTCCCCTATAGAATTGGCTATTCTCTGGCCACTTTTTTTGTTCGTATGTGACTTAATGGCAGTCCATGATCCTGGATCCAAAATGGACATTAGGAAAATCTAGCTCTTCCATAGTCAAATGAGCTTCCCCTTTCTTAAGGACTAGGAGGCACCCATTATTGACCAAGGGCCTTGGTCCATGATCTTTTGGACATCAGTTTCGTTTTTGAAAGCAAAACCAAACACGTTTTTTTACCCATGCGAGAAATAGTAGAACTGCCATTGCTTAGTTTTCAAAGCAGCCAAGAGTATATTGTTGATACCTTTTTTGTTGATGGTTTTTGATGATAAGACTTTACCCATCAGGAGTAGATTATGGTCAATAGGAGGATCTTCATCTTCAGGCGCTGAGCTCTAGGACCAAATCTGGGTTTCCATCTCTGCTTTCCATTGAGAAGCTTGATGTCAGGACATTGGGGTGAGAATTGTAGGGGCTGAAGAAGTGAGTACTAGAGATAGATGAAGGTTGTAGGTTGGGGGGTAGTTAAGCAAGGAAGGTTAGGAATGACGAATGAGTGGGTTTGATCTGGATTATGAACCACAGAGGAATGGTATCCACAGAGGAAAAAAGTCTGGACATGCCAAAGGCTGGTCGGATCCAAAATATGTGAAAATAATATGTACAATTATTAATTGGTTTAATAATTTTTTGACTCATGCATGTTCAAAATTGATCACTTAATAATATTGAACTAACCTAATTCAAAAAAAAAAAAAATTTAATTAAGTGATTTAGTTTTTACCGCTCTCGGATAATTTGTTTACCTTGTATTAGACTCCTTTACTCTAACGTAAGATATTTTTTAAAAAATACTTTCATTCATTTTTTTTCTAAAAAATATTTTAAAAATAAAAAAAATTAATTTTTAAAAAATATTTTACATTGAAACAAACAAAAACAATAACAACGATGAAATGTAGCCTGCTTTCCAGAGCATAATACGGACAAAGGAATTAATTAAATATAGATTGATATGCATACATGCTCTCCATAGGTTAAAGAAGAAACAATCACGACAAAAGTTCAAAATTAAAAATTTTTACCCAAACGATGATGCTACGGTGGTTCCCTTCATTTAACCGAGAAATGCTGCTCTAACTAGACCCTTTTATTTCATTACTTGCATTATATAGATGCACACACATGCTTGTTGTAGATAACCCTACCCTAATTAGGCTTCCATGTGATTAAAAAATTTTAGTGCGGACAAACACGTGAGAACGAGTTTGACACTCCATCTATTCCATGCCTTAGTAGTCCAATGGCTCCAATTCATATCTCATGTGACAAGTTGGGTCAAAAAATGCAATAATTGACTTTCTATGTTTCGCGATTATCAGAAACACTTACCTCCCATGAAACTAGTTAAGTCCATGCGATGAGACCGTATCAATTGGCTTTTCCATATTTTGGAGAAATAAATTTATAAAAATCTGATATTTAATATAACTAGTGATCACGGGAGAGCAAATCTAAGATCTTACCAATTAAACTAACTTCCAGTTACAAAAAAAGAAAAAAAAAAAAAAAGTTAGATCAAACACTCAACATTCTATAGTGGTGACTGTCATGAACTTTTTTAATCCCCTTCTTTTATTTGAAATAGCATCTTTAGTCACGGATGAAGCTACTGTAAGGTCAGGATTGGCCATGGCTCCCTAATTTTGGTATTCTAACTATACATAAATGCTATATTTTATTAAAAGTAATTACTCCATTAATAATGACCCCTCACAAACAAAGAGTCTCTCCATTAACAATAGTTCCTTTTTACAAATTAATAGTCTCCATTGATTATTTTCCTACTTCACATATAAAAAATTAATAAAATAAAAAAATTAATTTTCTCTCTTTCAATACAAACCCACAAGTCTCTACCCCCTCCTCCTCCTCCTCCTCTCTCTCCCCCTTCTCTTTCTCTCCCTCTGTCTCTCTACCCTTGAGATTTCCCTTTCCCCTGCCATTATTTATCAACTTTTTCATATTCTCCCTTATACAATCCTTATTCTAAACATTTTTATCTTCTCTTATTTGTTTCACTCTTCATTTTCTCACTTTCTACAAATCTTTTTTCTCAAAATAAAACCATGAAAAAGGTTTGAGGTTTAAACTACTAACGAGGAAACAAAGCAGAAAAACATTGCCGATGACAAATATAGCACCAAAAGAAATTTTCTAATTTCAGCGAAATAAATATCAAATAAATGGTTAGCATTCCTTGATCAATAGTTAAAATTTTACTAAAAATTTTTTGACCCCCCATCATAAATTCTAACTCCATCCCTGTCTTTAGTTACTTTTTGCTATATGGTATTCAATTCCTTAGACCCTTAGAGATAGGGGTGATATCGATCCGGTTTGATCTGGGTTTGGGCTATTTATGAGATCAAACAGGATTTTCGATTTGGAAATTTTCAAAACTGGAACCAGTTGATATAATTCAGTTTCGGTTCAATCGGTTTCGGTTTGATTTCCATTCTGTTTCGGTTTGATTTCCATTTGGTTCCAGTTTCAATCCGGTTTTAATTGTAGGCTACAATTTTGAGCCAAGCCCAATATACAAAAATTTAATTATGGCCTAATATATTAAAAAACGTATAAAAATTACATTAATGTGGCTTTCAAGCCCATTACGAACCCAAAAAATATTTTCACCTCTAACCTAATTTCCAACCATGGCTTAGTTTTCTCCACTGTGGCATTGTAAGCAATTGGTGGGTGCTTCCTAATGATAAAGTCATCACTTGAAAACTCTGAGATTTTGAGTTTGAGTCCCAACCACTACATTTTGTTACACACTTGTATTATAATCGGTTCTATCCGGTCCAATTTAGTTTTAAAGCCCTCAAAGTTGAAAACCAAACCAATTTCAAAAAATTAAAATTTTTAAAATTGAAACCAAACCATATTTTAAAAAATCGGTTTACAAAATCCGGTTCGATCCGATTTTTTCGATCGGTCCGATTTTTTAATTTTTTATGACACTCCTACTTAGAGATGAGATTTTTGTGACATGTGCCCCCACCCCTTTTCTTACATTGACATGGACATACCCTTATAGAACAAGTAATTAAACTTGTCTTTTTTCCCCTCACTCCATTCATTTGAATCTTAAACTATTTTGGTAGATTTTGGAAGCATAATATTTATGGTATGTTTGTTTTGAGAGTAAAGAAGAATAAATTTTATTGGGTTAATTTGTATCCTCTATCACATTAGTTTGGATGAAGGGGTAACATTTAGTACGAGGTAAAAATTTTGAAAGTAAATGATTACGAGAATAATGGTTACCCCAATAATAATTAATGGGATAACAAGTTCATTATTTTATGTTTGGAAGTAAATATTATCCACTAATAATTATATTATGTTTGGAATGCTAAAAATGTTAAAGAAATAAAAATTAATTGTGTTTGGAATAAGAGTAAATTGTCTATAGGATAAAAATTAATATTTAATTTTAGTAAAATATTATAATAGAATAAATCATCATAATAATTTTTTGTTTTAATAATAAGCAATTTTAATAAAAATAATTTTGGTTTATTTAAATAAATTATATTAATACAACATGTAAAACATGTTAATAAAATAAATCATTTTAACATGTAATTATTATTTATTAAAAATAATTTTAATTTACGAAAATAAATATATTTAATCATGCATTAATATTTTAATCTTATTAATTAATAAATTGAATTAAATTATTTTTATAATAAATTATTCTTTATTAAATATTATTTTGATAAATTAATTTAATAATTAATTACTAAATATATAGAGGAGTTAAGCTTGGCCAATATGGGGAAATATAACCACGTGAGCTGTGGGCTTGCTCATGTACTATTATGTAAAGTTGATGAAACTTAAAATTCGTTGGAAGTTACAAAATTAGGTGAAGTTTTCATCTTCTTCGACTATTATTTTAATACCCTTCAACCATAAATAAGTATCAGTAACATAAAGACTCATGCAAGTTATTTTTAAAATTATTGGCTATTTAAGTAATTTTTTACTTTAATTTATTTTTATATTTTTTAATACTCTCACCTATCATCATTTGAGAAAAATTAGGTATATAAATTGGGGTCAACTTGACAGAATATGTTTAAAATTGTATAAAATTATATAAAATAGTATAAAATTATAAAAATAAATATCTCGTAATTCGTATAGTGAGTAAAGAATTTAAGTTTTATTATCTCGTAATTTGTATTTATAAAAATTTATAAAATTTTATTTTATTTTTTCGTAAAGCGCCAAACGAAGCCCTAATCGGACCTGACCGGCTGCAACCTTTCTCCTGTTTACCCCCGTGTTGATCCAGTCAAGTGGGTCAATGTCAGAAAAATACGACTCTGACACACTAACATTATATATTTTTAAGATTAATTTTCTAATTAATCTTAAAAAAATAATTTAATTCAATAACATTAAATTGTTTTAGTAAATAATTCTTATATACGAAATTCTCAAATGATATTTATAAATAGAAGAGAAATTGCACATAAAATTAAAATCATTAGATGAATAAATTTTATTAAAAATAATTAAATTTAAATTACATTAAGAAATGAAAATTAATAATTATAAATTTTTGAACTATTGAATTCAATCATTGGTTAGGATTATCTTTTTTTTCTTTATTTTAGTTGTCTTTTTGGCCACTTTATATTGAAATACACTCTCTCAAATTACCAAAAAAAACACATTCTCTCACTCTTTCTATATTTTTTGAATATTTTTTTATAAAAATTTTTAATTTAAGATTTTTAAAAATGTGATAATATTTGTAGTAATAAATTAATATTTTGAAACACCGTACAAATACCTATCAGATAAGATCAACTAAGATTTTTTATTTAAAAAAAAGTAATATTTAGACTTTAAAAAATTTTAAAAATAAATATTTAAATTAAAAATTCAATTTTAATGTACATAAAACTTAAAATACATACACTTTTATACTATTTATGTCAATTATATAATAAGAATAGTCAAGAATTTAAATATGGGATATTTTCAACTATTAGATTTGTTCAATAGGCAAAATTATTTATTTTTCTCTCCACCTTAACTGTCTTTCGATCACTTCACATGAAAATACACTCTCTCACTCTCCACAACATTTTTGGATACTTTTTTATAAAAATTTTCAATTAATATTTTTAAACATTGTATAAATAAAAAAAATTCAATTAAAAAGCTACTAGACAAAGTTAACTTAGAAGCTCAAGAGTTTAATTTGGGATATTTTTCAACTGTTGAATTTGTTTAATGGTCAAGATTACTTCCTTTTTCTCTCCATTTTGGTTTTATTTTTGGTTCCTTCACATTGAAATCAATCTATCACTCTTTTTACAATACTTTTTTATGAAAATTTTTAAATTAATATTTGTAAAAAGTAATTTAATATTTTTAAACACTGTATGGATACTTCTCTAACAAAGTTAACTAAGATTTTTTATTTTAAAAAAATTATATTTAGACTTTAATTTTCTTTAAAAAATTCTTAAAAATAAACATTTAAAATTAAAAATTCAATTTTAATGTACAAAAAAAAAAACTTAAACTTTAAATACATATATTTTTACATTCTTTCTGTCACACTTTTGTAATGCCACTAGACCCCCTTTTCTCTCTCCCCTTATCCCCTAATTTCAACTGTTGTTATATTTGCCACTAAATCTTATTATTTGTCTGTTATCTCGCTTCTAGTTGAAACTCCCATTGAATCTCATTCTCCATCTCTACTTTCTCTAATAACTTCTCACTCATCTCTCCCTTCTTTCCATACTGACGTCCTACAAGTTTCTCAATAGCTAAACTCGAATGACCCTTACTCTTTCAAATGCATCTTAGAACTATAACAGATTATTTAATTGTTTTACAAATTTGCATTTCAATTATTTACCGACCAAATTATTTTTTCATGTCATTATGCATAAGCAATTCCTAGTATATGTATATATATATGGTTGGAGGCATATATGATTGATCAAATTGAGATACAAATTTTATAGTAGTCTTAGCATTATGCTAAAACAAATAAATTTTTGGTTAAGCTGTTTTTTGAGCATGTTTGAATTATGCTAAAATATCGTCAAATAGTTTATTTCTCATTCATTAGAATTTCTCTTTAATATGACAATTACTATCAATTATCGTAGAAACGAAGATAAAAATTTCTTTTGTCTGAGATTACCAAATAGAGATGATTATTTTCTATAATGATTATTCGCCAATCTAAATATGCAAACTTGTCAAGTTAATTAAGGTGGCATTTGATTTGCATTTTTATTTTTTACTTTTTGTTTTTGTTTTCTATTTTGTATTTTATCTGTTTTTTGTTTTAAAAATCTCAAAATAAGAAAAATAGAAAACTTATTTGGCTTGACATTTTCTATTTTTCGTATTTTGATATTTTTCTTATTTTGGGTTGAAACACTCAAAATGACTTTTTGTCATTTTGCATTTCATGTATAAATCCATTTTCTAATTTCTAAAATAGATTTTGAGAACACAGGTGACCAAATAAGTTTTTGAGTTGTTTTTCTTATTTTCAAAAATACAAAATACAAAATAGGCTCAAAATAAGTACAACAAATGGCACCTAAAAATCCTCAATCTAAATACATAAGACAGAGTACTAAAAAGTAAAGTTCAAATACATATAATAAGATGTAATGTACATAAAATAGTAAACCAAAGACAAAATCAATGCACATTTTGGTAGCAAAGTATAACAATATATATATTAAAATTAGTTTAAAAAATTAAAAAATTAGGGGCTATCCCAAGTGTTAAAACCCCACCTCCCCTAGCCTGCATAAAGAGTTCAAATTACCATACCACCTTCCATAATGCATAAAAATAAATAAATCAATAAATAAAAATTGCTCTTTATGGAAAACATATATATGCATAAATATATAATTTTACTTTGTTATTATACACTATTTATTACTATTTGATTATAACTCTGTTTTAATCAAATATCATTTTTTTGAATTTTCTTTCTTATGAAGCCTAGGATATAAAAGAAATTTTAATTTACCAAATATATATATTGTTGGGACAAAAATAACCAAGGATACGTGACGTCCTCCCAAGCACAATAAGATGAGACACGTGGCACCATCCCGAGCATAATATAAATTTACTCATTGCTGATTTAGTAATTAGTAAATTGTTGCAGTTAGATCCCACCATTATATTAGTGTGATTCTAACCGTAAATGTAAAATGGCAATAAATATATTGAATTTATTACTTTATAGTTACTCTAGTTAGTTCATTTCTTTACAGGTGATAAACAGATGTGACATTTGGACATTCCTTAAGATTGTATTCTGTCTATTCTGATACTCATTCCTTTCACGTGCATTTAATGTTAAGTGGGAAGTATTAAATATGGAATAAAGACATTTAAGGAAAAGTCAACCGCCATATACTTTAGTATATGCATATAAGATATAAAATCATTGCCATTCAATTATTTATATATTAATTTATTTACATTATCTTATTATAAATACAAGACTTAGCCCCAGAATCCAAGTACACTCACTATTGTCAACTTTTTATATTACTTCTTCTCTTATAATTCTCTCAAGCTGTTTCTAACATTGCCATCAAAGGGTTTTCTTGTTGGAGACTCTCTCTGGCCATAACCTCTAATTTCTTGTGCCCTGTAAGCTTGAACTTTGCTTTTTGAGTTGACCTGCTAAGCAGTTCCGACAGTATTTTTTATTGCCTAACATTTGGCACCCATCATGGGGCTCATTTCTTTGTTCTCCACATTCTTGTATTTTTTGTAATCTTTCATTCTTTTAAGTTACATTAGCTATGGTTTCTAGTGGTGATACAACACCTCTACAATCTCCACGAGGAGGAGTTGAAACGGAACTCCCTAGATAGAAGGGAGTGCACTTACAATCGCAACTTCAAGACAAATGGTAAGAAGGCAACGCAGGGTTATTAATCTTGAAGCAATTAAAAGGAAACAAAACTTGCAAGACTTGGCTAATGCAAAACAAGCTGAGTTGGAGCAAATCTTACAGAAACTCAGTGAAGAGAAGAAAAAATAGACAAACCATGGTCATTTTGACTGTGAGTAGTATGATTCAAGTACGGACGAAAGTTATGATGCATTATATGATGATCTACAAGAAAAACAAATTGGTAAAGGAAAAGGTATGTGTGGTGAAGGAAATCAGGGTTCTAGGCGAAAAAATGCTGGTCTAATGGTGACTTTTGGTGTTGAACTTATAGGTATACATTCAGCGCCCCTATTCAACGCTAGAAACCCATGCAACAACAAAGACAAAAGACTTCAATGTCCCAGAAAAAGAAGATGTTCCTAGAAGAAAGCACTCAAGCCAGATGAAGCAGTAAGATGAAGAAGAAAGCTCATCTAGTAATGATGCAGCACTCACAAAAACGAAGAAGTCTGGGAAATCCAAAGAAGTGATAAATTGCAATACTTAGAGTAGGAAGGTTTAGAGTAGTTTTACTCGGATGATGGCAAGGAAAGCATTAGGGAGGATTTCGACTTCCCTGTTTACCAGTGATATAATCGAGTCTGAGCCCCCAAAAAAATTTCGTGACTCTCCGTTTCATAATGTATGATGGAAAATCAAACCGCCTGGCACATTACAGACACTAAATGCAAGCCATGATACTATGAAACTGGAATGATGAGCTTATATGCTGAGTTTTCCCATCTAGCCTAAGGCTTGCACTTCAATGGTTCCACAAGTTCCCTCTAGGGAGTATAAGTAGCTGGAAACAACTTATTGAGGAATTCGTTACTAGATTTTTTGCTAATGCTAAACAGGCAAAAACTGCTGACGTTCTTCTAACCATCAATAAAAAGAATAATGAAAGTCTAAGAGATTATTCCCGAAGGCACATGGAGTTGTACAATGTGGTGGAAGGTTGCTCTGAACAACTAGCTATAACCTCTTTCAAACTTGGACTGTAGAAATGAGACAAACTCTGGCTTTTCTTAACAAAGAAGCCAACAGTGAGTATGTCTGACCTCGTATGCCAAATTGAGAAGTATGCTAAAGTAGAAGACGAGATCAAGCCTCCCAACCAAAAGGAGACAAAGTCATCTGGGTCAAAAGAAGGAAAGCAGCAAGAAGGGAAGAGAGAGTATATGGACGACAAGAAGTCTATCTTCAAAGATATCAACACGGTATTTAAAGAGTCGATCTTCGCAATACTCCTTCTGATCAAAGGCAAGCTATATTTCAAGTGGCCGAGAAAATTGTCTAACTTTCTAAGTAAAGAGAACCATAGAGATTACTATCCATACCATCAAGACAGGGCAAGAAAGGACGTGCAAAGACCATCCGTAATTTATGTTATTCACACGAAGCATCACTCCCATAGTATTATCCTTGTCCCCGAGTAGAGGAACAGCATGTTGGAAAGGCAAGTGAGGTGTTGAATGTAATAGAGTCCCCAGTAAACATCCAAGAAGAGATGTTGTTCAGGGAATATCATTTTCTGAGGGTGAAAGCAACAAAGTGCAACAACCACAGAACAACCACACAATAACACACTGATGATTACTTTGAAGATGTTTGAAAAAGATGTGAAGAGGATCCTAGTTGATGCTAGAAGTTCCACAAAAGTCATGTTCCTCAGTCTGCTCAAAAAGTTGGGGCTTACAGAAGAGGACTTGGAGCCAGTTCAATGTCCACTCATCGGTTTTAACTCTATTCTAGTCTGGATAATGGGGAGAGTAATCATTCTTGTTTGGGCCGGACCAATTGAGTATGAAGTCGAATTTATAATGGTAGGTGCACCATCTTCCTATAATGCCATAGTAGGAAGATCTTGGGCTCATATGCTAAAGGTGGTCCCCTTTACTTAATACCAAATTCTCAAGTTCTCAGAGAGTAATGAGTTGATTGAGATCAAGGGGGATTAGGATATTTCGAAGAGGTGCATTACTACTGCTCTGAAGTCCAAACCCCTGCCCGAGCAGGTATAACTTACAAAGACGCCTGAAAATACCTCAAAAATCAATAATGTTAGAGGTGATCCAGAGAAAAAATATGTTGAAAGCTTAGAGAAGGTTCAAATTGGTCCACCTGAGGATGAAATTTTTTTCTAACTGGGTCTAATTTGGCAGCTGAGGAGAAGTTAGAGCTGACAGAGATGTTGCTAAAAAATTCATATGCTGAAGGTGGTCCCCTTTACTTACTACCAAATTCTCAAGTTCTCAGAGAGTGATGAGCTGATTGAGATTAGGGGGGATTAGGATATTTCAAGGAGGTGCATAACTACTGCTCTGAAGTCTAAATTCCTGCCCAAGTAGGTATAACTTACAAAGATGCCTGAAAATACCTCAAAGATCGATAATGTTAGAGGTGATCCAGAGAAAAAAGCTGTTGAAAGCTTAGAGAATGTTCAAATTGGTCCACCTGAGGATGAAAATTTTTTCTAATTGGGTCTAATTTGGCAGCTGATGAGAAGTTAGAGCTGGCAGAGGTGCTGCTAAAAAATTCTTATATTGAAGGTGGTCCCCTTTACTTACTACCAAATTCTCAAGTTCTCATAGAGTGATGAGATGATTGAGATCAGGGGGGATTAGGATATTTCAATGAGGTGCATTACTATTGCTCTGAAGTTCAAACCCCTACCCGAATAGTTATAACTTACAAAGACGCCTGAAGATACCTCAAAGATCAATAATGTTAGAGGTGATCCAGAGAAAAAAGCTGTTAAAAGCTTGGAGAAGGTTCAAATTGGTCCACCTGAGGATGAAAATATTTTCTAATTAGGTCCAATTTGGCAGCTGATGAGAAGTTAAAGCTGACAGAGATACTACTGAAAAACATTAGTACATTTGCCTGGGCACCTCAAGAGATGCCAAGTATTTCTCTTGAAATTATGAGCTATAAGTTGAATGTCAACCCAGGAGTAAAACCTGCAATCCAAAAGGCAAGAACATCTGATCTACATCATGTTGAGGCTGTCATTGATGAGATCGACAGACTGCTTGATGCTGAAGCTATCAGGAAAGTTTTGTACCCTGAGTGGCTGGCAAATACAGTAGTCGTTAAGAAGAATAGGAAATAGATGATTTGTATTGATTACATGGGCTTAAACAGAGCATGTCTTAAAGATTCACTCCCACCATTGAAGATTAATCAATTAGTAGATTCAATAGCCTGAAGCTCAAGGATGTCCTTTCTAGATGCATACAGGGGGTATTACTAGATTCCGATGTATAAGCCAGATGAAAAGAAAACTTCATTCATTACGCTGAGGGATATATACTGTTATAAAGTCATAAGTTTTAGGCTAAAGAATACTGGAGCCACATACCAACAATGGTGACAAAAATGATTAAGGATGACCTCAACAAAACAATAAAAGTCTATATAGATGATGTAGTGGTCAAGAGCAAAGAGTCTGAGACCCATATCCAACATTTTTAGCATGTGTTCTTTACTCTTGATAAATATGGGTTGAAACTCAATATTGCTAAATGTGCCTTTAGCATCGGTCTAGGAAAGTTTTTAGGCCACTTGGTCACCTGATGAGGAATTGAAGCTAATGTCGACTAGATTCGAGCCATTCAGGCAGTGGCCCCACCTCATACGAAGAACGAAGTTCAAAAACTTACTAAAACGGTGGCAGAACTTAGTAGATTCATCTGTCGAGCATCAAATAAGTGCCACCATTTTTTAAGTTATTAAAAATGGCAAATAAGATGGTATAGGAAAAGGAGACTGATCAAACACTAGAGAAAGAATATCTAACAACTACTCCAATTTTATCAACTTCCCAGCCAGGAGATGTTTTGCAACTCTATTTGGCAGTGTCCGATCAAGCAGTGAGTGTTATTCTGCTAAAGAAGGAAGATAGAAGATAAAAGCTGATTTACTATACAAGTAAAACCTTACAAGAGTAGAGATGAGATATCTTCTCTGTTCACATTGGTGCTGGTAGTAGCATCCAGAAAGTTAGCACATTATTTTCATGTTCATGCCATTTAAGTGGTCATTAATTAGCCAATTAGTCAACTTTTGAAGAAGGCAGACATCATAGGAAGGATGGTGAAATAGGCAGTAACCCTTCGAGTTTTTAACATAAGATTTGTGCCGATGACAGTAATAAAGGTACAAGTCTTAGCAGATTTTATGATAGAATTTACTCCTCCAATCCTCGAGCAAATACATGAAGTGTGGTAACTGGAGATAAACTCAAAAATTGAAGTAGTTGTACCATCATGGCAAATTGAGGTGGATTGGTCCTTGTCCAAGAAATATACTGGGGTAGGTATGGTATTAACGACTCCTGAGAGGGTGACAATTGAATATAACATAAAGTTAGGATTCGAAGCGACCAACAACGAAGTTGAGTACGAGGCATTGTTGGCAAAGCTTGATCTTTTTCGGCATCTATTTGCTCAGAATGTATTGATTAAGATCAATTCTCCATTGGTTACAAACTAGTTAAAAAGTGAGTATGCAGCAAGAAATAAAAGGTTGGCTAAGTATTTCGATCTGTCAAATAAAAAGCTAGAGGGCTTCAATGTTACTATAATTGAACTAATAAGAAAGGATCACAATACTCATGCTAATGCTTTGATAATGTTAGGTGTAACCCTGAGGACCAGACTCACTGACACTATTTTCTTCGAAATGTTAGTAAGGTTGAGTATGTTAAAGGGAGAAGTGGTGGCCTGGATTAGTTTGGGTCCTTTTTGGATGGATCCCACTATTTCTTACTTGAAAGATAGGACTCTCCCCGATGACAAGAAAAAAATAAGGAAGCTAAAGGTCAAAGCTACAAGGTTCTAGTTGTCCCCCAATTACAGGTTACACAAAAAGCTTTTACAGGCCTCTATCTTCTTTGTGCACATCCTAACAAGGTACAAAATTTTCTCTATGAAAAACATGAAGGAGTTTGCGGGGCATATACTGAGGGTAGGTTATTGGCCCATATGGCGATTATCCAAGGCTACTGGTGACAAAGGATGGGAAGAGACGCTCAAGCCTATATTCGTAGATGCAAAAGATACTAGAAATTTGCTCCAGTTCCTCATCAACGTGCTAGGGAGCTCAGTTCTCTCACAAGTCCGTGACCATTTACTCAACAGGGTCTTGACATAGTGGGGCCACTACCTACTATTACTGGAAATAGGAAATGGTTGACAGTCGACACAAATTATTTCACTAAGTGGATGGAGGCAGAGCTTTTGACACACATCAAAGATGCAGATATCATTCGTTTTGTATAGAAGAATATCATTACAAAGTATAGCATTTCTAAACACTTTTTTTTTATAATAGGACACAGTTTGATAGCTCCCCATTTAGGGAATATTATTCTAGGTACGAAATAAAGAATGTCTATTCATCACCTACCTACCCACAGAGCAATGGACAGGCTAAGCCTTCCAGCAAGGTTATTTTGAATGGCATCAAGAAGAATCTGGAGGCAACTAAAGGTAGATTAGTCAAAGAGCTTCCATTAGTGTTGTAAACCTACAGGACCACCCCTAGAAGATCCACATGAGAGACTCCATTTTCTCTTACTTTTGGGATGGAATCAGTTATCCCACCAGAGGTCAGCATGCCCACCATTCACACAGTAGTCTTTGATCTAGGGGACAATGATAAGGCAATGGGTGTCAGCCTGGATTTGCCTGAGGAAAAGAGGGAATTGGCTACACTAAGGCTAGCATCCTGTCAACAAGAGTTGAATAGGAAATTCAATAGAAATGTAAGGCCACGAGTATTCAAACCTGGTGATTTTGTCCTCAAAAAAGTTAATGAGGGCAGGCAAAAAAAGACCCAACAGAAGGCAAGCTTAGCGCTAACTAGGAAGGTCCATTCCATGTTACTAAGGTGCTCGGCAATAAAGCCTATCGCCTAGTTGATATGGAAGGCAAACCTGTAAAGAGACCTTGGAATGCGGTACATTTGAAGTTATATTATGTGTAAAAACTTGATTTGTTTTTGTTTATTGATAAAGTACGAATGAGAATAAGCACTGTTCTAACTTCAAAAATAAGCACAAAATTAAAGGAACGTCCATCTGGGGCTCCTAGATGTGACAATTGAAAAAGAATAGTCCCATTGTTTCAGTGATTGACTCGAAAAAGTATAGTACCACTGGTTTATCCCAATGGTTAACCCAGAAAAAGCAATCCTATTAGTTCATCCCAGTGATTGACTCAAAAAAAAGCTAGTCCTACTGGTTCGTCCCAATGGTTAACTCAGAAAAAGCAAATCCTACTAGATCATTCCAGTGTTGACTCAAAAAAAGATGACGGATTCATTGGTCTTCTTCTAGTGTTTAATTCAAAAATGTGGATTTGATCCAAACACAAACTAAGTTCTCTCACTCAGACAATAAATATCTCTAAGAATGTCAAATAAAATAGAAAATTGATGCCCCAACCACATCACATGAAGCAATATAGTAGAAATGCAATCGTAGTTTAAGTTCATTTGAACAAAAAGATTCCCAACTACATAAAACGTGGTTGGCAGCATGATAAAATTTACGTCAGTTCAACTTGAGGTAATTTAAGCTCATTTATTTGATTAAGTTGCCCTATTAAGCGCACATGTGTGAGCATTGCTTATATGCTTCATACTTATCATTTTATTAGTTCTCTTGTTTATGATGCAACACATTATGAATATGCTAAGCTCGACATTGACTTAGAAAGTAAATTAATTGTTTAAGCGTTTCAAGTGTACGTCATTTACTTAACAAGGTTGATATCTTGATTTTACAAACTTAAATGTAAAATCGATAAGCTAAAAAGCATTTTACAAAAGTAAATGCTAAGAAACAACACAACAATATCAACCAAAAATCAAAAAATAATTCATTTACTGACATTCCAAAAGGTTGAAATACAATAGTATTTTAGAAGTTGAAATACATTAAAGTTTACAATATATTAAAAAAATAAAAAAAAAACATAGATAACTCTTAGTTCTTAGGAGGTTGCTCTAGTTCTGAAGTGGAGGCCTCTTGAATTTTGGCAATCTTAGCGTTACTTTGGACCTCCACTTCACCTTCTTCTAGTTCTTTTTCTCCCACAGTGTCAAGCATTAGAGTTGGAGGAGAAGGGATCGGTCAAAGCTGAACTTAGGGATCTTATCATCAGGATAAAGTCATAGAATATCTTTGTAGACTTCTGAGGTCGACTTGATAAACATCTTTTTCATAGCAGCTTCCTAGCTATCTAAGAAGTACTCATTTTGTGTATCTATCATCTATTGAATGAAATCTTCAAAGCATACCTCAATTTCTTGCATAAGTTTTTCTTCAACTGTCTTCAACTCTTGTTCTTTTTGTTAAAGGGCAATGTCTTTACCCTTGAGCTCAACCTTCAATTGTACGTTGTCCTCCTTCTAATTGAGATGTTCTAATTCGACCTTTGTCAGTTTTGTGGAAACCATCTCCTGCTCAGCCTTAGTTGGCTCTTATCTCTGTAAGCAACTGGCCTTTCTCTAGCAACTCTTTGTCCTTGGAGGCCAAGAGTTTATCTACAATGTTAAATTTATTCTAACTAGCCTCTACTTTTTCTTCATTTGCCGTAACCTCAGACCTGGCAACCTTAAGTTCCAATTTTATTTGCCCTTTGTCTTTCTCGAGTTTGGCAATCCTACCTCTAAATCCTCGAATCAAACTTTTGTCATTGTCTATCTTTTTGTGCATAGTTTAACTCCAGGAGATTAATTCAAAAGAGTACAAGAAAGACTGAAATAAAAACAAGTCAAGTCAGGTTAGAAGGATTGGAAATTATAAGATATGAAGAAATGAAATACATTGAAAGTCACTAGAACTTACCGTTATCACACTCTTAAGCAGGTTTTGGTAGAAATCTTCTGGTCGGCTCGTTTGTATCTTCTATTAATCATATAGGGGGGCACTCCTTTAATGAACTCATAAAGATAGATGAAGGCGGAATCCCGAACTATGAAAGGGTAGTCATTTGAAGTTCCAAAAACTGGAATTACGATCTATGGAATGAAGGGAGTAACACCGTGGCTAGGGTTCCTCGAGGGAACATGTCACGCCCTGAATCTCATGACCCGAAAGGTGAGTGATAAACACACATAACATGCACTAATATAACCATCCCATAATCAAAGCAATACAATAACCTCTAAGTGAGCCCAAGATAAAAAGTAAGATAACATGAGTTTAACCTTGACAAATGCCAGGTCACTTACCCATACACTCTTCCTATTAATGCAAATCTTAGGCCTAAGGGCCCTTACAACCATATCGAATCAGTCTGGAAATGTGCAATATTACAATTTCAAATAAAACTTGTACTAAGAGACCAAAAGCCTTGCTAAGTTTAGAAGGGCTCATGCAATGCACTTCTAGTCCAACCCCCATCAGCCCACCTAATTGTTATGACCTATTCCTACATTAAAATCTGTAAGGACGTGAGCACAGGTCCACTTATGCCCACGATGCCTCAAACAAACATATGTGATATGTAATCAATACATGCATGCTAATGTTCATATATGCATAACTACACCAACACCTTTCTATAAGTCATAACAATTCATTGATATCAATTAGTTTTCAACTTAAGCAAGTGTTTATCATCTTTCAACATCATTATAGTATTGTATTCAATTCCAATTATTCTTCATTATTGAATTTCCCAACATTATATCCAATCACATTCCTTAACACATTATCGCATATTTAACATTCAATCACATAACCATTTTCACATTAGCACTCATTCATCATTCTATCACATCTCCATAACCACACAAGTCATCGGGGGTTGGGTGCATTAATAATATCGTCTTTTATGGGCCAATACCCAACAGAAACGATAAACCAAAATTCATCATTTTGGATCACAATCCAGGGTCACGGGTAACCCATATACACACAATGTTGTGGGCTACTAACCCACTAGCATTGATACCAAACCCTGCGTAGGTTCCAGGTCTTTCTACCCGAGGATAATCTAAAAACCCTTCCTATTTTCTGCATCCCACCACGGCCCCCGACACATCATCAATCACATTCCAATTCTTTCAAACATATATTCACATTCATCATCATATACTTTCCCATAACACATATCCACATTTCTGTTCATCCCAAAATTCATCACATATCAACTTTGATCAAACATCATTAAACATTTAACATTCATCAATATTATGAATACGATTCTCTTGTTCAAATCAATGTTTAATTCATTCAATCCAATAATTACATTCATCAACATTTTGTTTTTAATGACACACATTCACTATTCTAGTTGATCAAGGTTCTTATCTCATGATATCTTTCCAATTCATTTTATTCAAAGTGACATTTATTCAACTTTACAAGTTAAATTCCATTAGCTTAAGATAATCAACTCTTAATAACCCTTTAGAACACATTACCCTTTCTCAATCCATGCAATTAAACAAATAAAGTTTCATGCAAAAACATGTTACTGAATCCTTTCATAAAGCTAAGGTAGAAGGACAAAATGAATAAAGTCAGGAAATAGACCTAGGCTCGGTGGGCGTCTAAGATGGTACTCAACCATGTGCCTAAGGGCTTGTGTGCCCAAGAAGGCCAGGCGCCCATATCTTGTGTGCCCAAGGTGCTAGGCGCTTAACTGTTTCTCATCTCGTGCACCCACAGCTTGGTTCGAGTTACAGGTTTCATGCTCTGTTTTCTGGGTTCTTGGTTCCTTACACTTAGGACCTCAAATTGATTAAGTTTAAGTTAGAATACTTAGAATTTCATGTATCTAACATCACCACAAGTCTCTTAGGCATCAAAAGTAACCAACAATTTTAGTTTTCATCAACTATTGGCCAAGGTATGAATCAAAACATCATCTTCACTCTCTCAACCTATACATACGTATATGTGTATATAACTTCTATTTTCTTCCATAGATGCAATCAACACTTGAAAAAGGTTCTCTAATGGTGTTCTACTCCTTGTTACACATCACATATGTAAGAAAGAAGCATTAAATCCCTACCTTAAGTTGAAAGAAGATGAATCAATAAAGAGATGTCTTCCGGTCCCAAGCTCTTAAACTTTGATGAGTTCTATCTCTTTATTCCTTGATCCAAACTACAAATGAATCACATAGAAGGGTTGCTTGAGGATCTAATTGCACTTTTACAAGGTTAATTTGATTTCTACTTAGGCTAGAAGAACTTTCTCTTAAGGATTCCACCCGATTCCTCTTCTCCTTCTTCCTTGCTCTTCTTTGCTTCTTACCCGGTTCCTTCTTCTCTAAACAATCTCTCTCTCTCTCTTGCATCATCTCACACATATATATATTTAGGCCAATAGTTTAATCCTCAACAATAAATTTCAGACTTTCACACATCCCCTAGCTAGATATAGGCTCATAGGTAAGAGGGGTCTGCTGCAAAATGCAGAGCAACCCATGCTTGTCAAATCTGCTGTACCTTGGGCACCCAAGCCCTTCTCAGGTGTGCGCCCAAGATCTTGGGCGCCCATGTCCCCTCCTCCTGCACTTGGCTAAAATGCCAACTAACTACCTCTTTTAAAGTTCTCAACCCTAAAGTGCCATTAATGACCAATATTACTAAATTAGCATACATTACTTCTAAAATACATCAAACACCTTATACTTATGTCAATACAAAGTCCAGGGTATTACAGAACAACTTGGAAAGGAACTAGTTACTGCCTTCCTTCCTCAGTTCTAAAGGAACTTTGCTGATGAAGAAGAGGAGAAATTGGTCGGCATGCATCCCCTAATGTTAGAGAAGGGACTAGGGGCACATTCGAAGTAGGAGGACCCCCCAAAATGATTAAGTCGGATGATTCACTGACTTTTTAGTTCTTTTTTGCTTTCAAATCCTCCTTTTCAGCTCGGGAGGTCATCTTCGACACTTCTGTCAATTCCTTATCGAGATACTCCAGAATCCTTCTTATTGGCTTCCATTTGTTCTTCTTTTATCTCCTGGCCCTACTTGGCCTTTGTAGCCTCTGCAGCCGCAACCCTCTTTTTGGCAACCTTTGTCTTTCTTTTCTTTGCCATCTCCTCAGCAGCCTTCTTGATGTCCCTTTTTGGAGCCATTTTTTCCTCAGGGATGTTGACTGGCATGAGGATTGCTCAAGTGCTGCTCGAACGTATGGCTTCATAATTGGGATTACCTCTAATATGTTGGTTAGCAAGGATTAGATGTTCAACAGGAAGAGCAACTTTTGGAGCTAGTCGCCAAGCTAAGTGGTGGATGTAATAGAACTCGAGCTTCCTCTTAGGAGTCCAACTAAACCACTGGTGGAGAGTCTTTGAGATTGTTCCAATGGCGAATCCTTAGGGAAAAGTAATGAATGATCGATAACTCGATTGAAAGTTGAAGAGGATAGGTGATGACCTTGCAAATGGAAAATTGTCTAGTCCACCTAAGAACTTCAGTATGTTCTCTATGTGGGTTAGGTCAGTGAGGTTCCCCTTTGACCAAGCTTTTCTGGTTCGATCATCTATACATTGAAATAATAAACAATCAGTAAAAATCAATTAACAAGTTAATTACAAGTAGAAAATGAAAACTCTAAAACTATCTGACGTGGGCCCTAGCTACTGCAGTAATTTAGAGAAAGGGGTCTTCGTCGGGACTGTTCATCCATTATCCCATGACAATGTAGACATCATCCTCTAATCCTTTGATGTTGTCTAGGAGCATTTGGACTAGGGCTTTGTCAGGACAAGATTTCAAATACCATTTATTTCCGTCCTTCCTGATTTTTTGGATGTTGTAACAGTACAATAAATCCCACCCAAATATCTGAAACCCATACCAACTATTGATTTCGTCTACCCCATTCACTATCCAATAAAAGTTATGCAAAATGAAACTAAAGGAAAGGTTGACCCTATGGAACATCTTACAAAGAAAATGGGAGACTGTGAATCTTAGACCACCCTTTATGATGGCTACAATAGGGAACATCCCTAACTCTTGCTCTGCTTCTCTAGCGAATCTAATGTTCACACTATCAGAGATGTTGTATCTCTGCTTGATAGTAGCAAGTCCCTCAATGGTTTTCAGTTCCCTAGCTAACCTACCTATTTTTTATCCCAAATAGAATAAGAAAAAAAGAGATGAAGGGGGAATCCTAAGAATTCACCCCAAGACGGCTTTGGATGGAAAAGGAAATCGCAAGAGAAAAGACTTTAAAGATTGCTGAAGTACTTGACAAAACTGGAGAAATATAGAAAGGATAAGCGAATACTCAAAGTATATATACATATACATATACATTTCAAAAATTGAGTGGGGAGGGCGTCTGACGACAAAATTCCCACTAAATGTGCTGTCTGAATTGATGTCAATACGACAGTTAGCAAGTTACTTTTTAGGATTTCGATGATGGTGTTAGGTATTCTACGCACTAGAAGGCGAAAGAGTTTTCACACGTTATAAATGAGCCAAAAGAGTCGAAATTAGAGGGGAGCACACCAGAAATGAAACTGTGCTCGAGGATATGAAAAGATTTTGTATAGATAAGCTAGGTATCATCTCAAACGTTTCATACTGTACTTGGGTAATAAATTACCTAGACCAGAGTAGGGGCATAATGTTGGGACAAAAATAACTAGGAACATGTGGCATCCTCCTAAGCACAATAGGATAAGACACGTGGCACCATTCCGAACATAATATAAATGTGTTCAGTGTTGATTTAGTAATCAGTAAATTGTTGAAGTTGGGTTCCACCAATATGTTGGTGTGATTTTAACTATAAATATATAATTATAATAAATGAACTAAATTTATTATTTTATAATTACTCCAATTAGTTCTTTTTTTTATAAGTGGTAGACAAATGTGACATTTAAACATTCCTCAAGATTGTATTCTCTCTATTCTGATACTCATTGCTCCCCTACGCATTTAATGCTAAGTGGAAAATATTAAATGTAGAATGAAAGATATTTAAGAAAAAGTAAACCGTGATATACTTTAATGTATACATATAAGATGCAAAATCATTGCCATTCAACTATTTACATATTAATTTATTTATATTATCTTACTATAAATATAGGACTTAACCCCAAAATTCAGGTACGCTCACTATTATCAATTTTCTGCATTACTCTTTTCCTGACAATTCTCTCAAACCGTTTCTAACTTTACCATCGGAGAATTTTTGGTAGTATTTTTTATTGCCGAACATAAATAAATAAATATATACATATATATATATATATAGAGAGAGAGAGAGAGAGAGACAGAGAGAGAAAGAGAGAGAGAGCATACTCAATGCTTTCGCAAAATGGGGGGAAATCCAATTGCCAGGCTTTGGACGGGTTGGGATTAAGTGCTTCTGGTAAGGCATCACCTCACTTCTTGAATGCGGTTATAAGATACATAAGCTCACATTGCATTGATTGCTTACAATTTAATGGAAATGATTCAGATTTAAAAATAAAAATTAAAAAGCATTCTTTAATAAGTAGCTTCCATTCCCAGATGTATAATCTCTTTTTTTTTTTTTTTTTCAAATACTCATAATATGTAGGTCAAATTGTACATGCCTCAATTAATTTCTGGAACAAAGTTAACGATTGGATAAATCCTCTAGTGACTCTGAAGAAATTCAAATTAATAACCACTGAGAAGTAAAATTAAAATTTTACCAATTAAGTTACTATATAAAATTATAAATGTGTAATCAATATTTCACCAATTTTACCAATTCAAAATTGTACTAAAAAATCTGAGCATCCAACAATGTCTTGACTTTTTGTGTCAGAAATATGCTTCGGCAAATTGTGCCCCGTACCAACGCAGAGATCAGAAGGCATTTTCATGTTGGGAACCAAGCCCAAAACAAATTAGCATTTGACAAACATGAAAAGAGGCCGAAAGCAAATAACTGATCAGAGTGAAAAGTCCAACTCCCTTTTAAATTGTTTGAACTTGATTTAAATTGTTTGAACTTAACTAACTTGACTAGAGCACCATTCATAACTAAAATGAGATCAAACCGATCTCAATTTTTAACTTGTTCGATTTTTAACTTGTTTAGAATAGGAGATCGAGCTCCAGTCTATCAAGATTCGAACCGAAAGTTTATGAAACAACTTGATAAAATAATATATATATATATTTAATAATATTTTTTATAATATTTTATCTATTATATGGTAGACTCAAATAACATCATATTAGCGCACATCAAATTATTCGCAAGCTAATTTCAAGTTAAAAATTTTTTTTTCAATCATATTGAACTCGATCTTATATAAACTCCAACTCAATATAAATAATTCTAACCGAAGTCAAATAGATTAAAACTCAACTCAGCTCAAGCTCGTCTTCAGCGTTTGACAAGTATAAAAAGAGCTCATTTCCACCGTTTGACAAGTATGAAAAGAGCCAATTTCTAGTTTTTGGTGTAAAATAATCATTTTACCCTTTTTAACTTTTAATGTTATATAAATAATGTAAAATGAGAGACAAAATAGTCACGAAAAAAGTTGCCAAATAAAAAACAAAACCTAGCTACAAGCTTTTAAATCAAGCAGCACCAGAAAAAAAAAGCCAAAATGCGCAATGTACAGGCAAAGAATTTCTAATATTAAAAGAAATGCAAGATTGAATGATTGCTTATTGTATGTAAAAAGAATTGCTGAGAAATATTTAGAAAGACGTACAAACCAGACATTTAAGCCATACTCTGAAAGCTATATGCCCCCGTTACTCTCATCGTTGCCCTACTCGCATATTAATTTACAAAGAAGCCCACTTTCCATATATTCACAGCATCAAGTAAATAAAAGTAGCCACCCCAAATATTAACAAGGAAGACCACTCAGCCCCATGATGATTGCACGGGTAGGGCTTCACTCACCAAAGGCAAAATTGAGCATGAAATTCATTGCAAATTATCCCGCAATGGCTGTTCATAGTCCGAACTCCTTCCCTCCCAAAACGAACCTCTGTTAATTTACATTACACAGCTGCAGACCCGAACGCCCCTTATCTGAAGAGTCGGAACACTTCATCGCTATGTCAAGAGTTCAAAACTTACTGTATCTTGAAGAGCCTTTTCAGATTCACAACCAGCCTCCACTCATCAATAGACAGGTCATCCTACAAAATTTCAGTTGCAGTAAGCAATAATTAACTTTGTACAACAAATCCAGATGGATAGTTCAATTCTGCTTACCCGATAATTAGCTTTAAGTAGATCAATGGATTTCCTCGATATATGGCTGACAAGCTCATCTTCAAGCTCAAAATGCCTGCCAAACATCTTCTGCTGCTCCTCTGGATTCCTACCAACAATCTGCAGAAGCAGCACAAATAGGCTGGCCATTAGCCATATTCCAAGGTTTGTGTGTGTTATCAGATAGAAAAAAAACTGCCTTTGTAGGAGAGATAGCTATTCAATTGGAATTTAAAGACTACGAACATAAAAGAACCATAAAGAAATAATGACAGTCAAACTATACCAGACTCGCACGGCTTCAAGAGAAAAGGTAACACAGCATAAAACTGATACTATATAAGGTGGCTATAGTATTGTAAGTGGAAGATTCACGAAATATATATATATATATCTCTTTGTTTTTGATAGGATGACTTGAGCCCATTGACCTTTGGTCTAGGTGCGGGTGCTTTCCACTTCAACTAACCCCTCGTCTATGAAATTTAACCTAATAAATCAATTGAAAACAACACATTCGAAGAACCGAATGCAAAATTTAAAACAAAGTAAAAGCAATTCCAATTTGTTTCAAGACAGTAGATGGTTCAAACATAGTCGCCTTTAATCAAGAATGAATGTATCATCAGCTTTCTAGTTCCAGGAATAATGGAACAACTCTGTTCCTTTCCAACCATGGCTCCAGAATTTCACATTAGTCCCATTACCAATATCCATTGAAATCCACTAAGCAAACTCGTCCCAACACTGCCTAATGGATTTCCAGAGGCTCACCCCATGCTTGCCATTGTCTTGTAAAGAAGTCCAATCACCCAAACTCAAGCCAAGCTTACAGCCAATAACTTTCCTCCATAATCTTTCTCCAATGCAAATCTCCAAAACCATTTGCCCAAGCATCATTGAAAAGCTTAAGATTAGGTATCCCCACCCCTCCTTGTTTAATCAGGGAGTAAACCCAGCTCCAATTAACAAGGTGATATTTGAATTCCTCACCATTTCCATTTCGAAGAAAATTCCGCTGTAATTTCTCCAGTCTTTCCTTGCAGAGACAGGCATAGAAGAGGGACATACAATAAGTATGGAGGGCTGGATAGAAAGCTTTTGTTAAGAGTGACTCTTGCACATTCAGAGACACAAATCACCTTCCAATCCACTAATCTCCTGTGTTTTGACAATGAGCCCATCCCACACTTACTTCAATTTATATCTGCTGCCCAAAGGAATGCCAAGATAAACCGTTGGTAAGCAACCAACTTAACAACCAAGCAGACTAGCCAATGCGTGGATATTATTTACTGAACCCACAGTAATTAACTAGGATACTTCTGCCTTTAAACCAGTCGAAGGGGGTCTACATTGCAAAATACAAAGGAATCACTAGCAAAAAGTAAGTGTGATATCTATACCCTTGAACTAGACGACTCCTCGGCCTCAAAACTTTCAATATGACCTGGAATGGCTCAGTCTATTAGTCTAACAAGAGGATCCATAATAATAACATAGGAGATAAAGGGTCTCCCTAACACAACCCTCTAGAAGATAAAAAGAAGCCGACCAAAGTCCCATTAACTAACACCAAAAATTCCACAATGGAAATGCAATGGTAAAATCCAAAGACACCATTTTGTACCAAAGCCCATCCCATCTGACAAGTATAACAAGAAGTTTCCATTCACCTTATCAAAAGCTTTTCTAAAATGGTTCAATAGTCAACATATTGTCAATGAGTAACCTATAAGAAGGATCTGGTAGATTTGAACAAACAGCATTTTTTATTTGGTGGTTGCAGTGCTGTCGCTATATCATATTACCCACTTTTTGTCCAAATTTTTAGCAAAGCATAAGACTGACTCAAATCTCTTGCAACATGCATAAACCCAAAAGGGAAAAAACAAAGATGTCAAATATTGTGTCGAATATCCAGATCTAATACCTTAATGGCCACCTTCTGTCCTTTCTTTGCATAATCAACTGGCTTGTGGTTATTCTCAATGGATGCGATCCTACCAATATCAATAAACTCCCTCTGAGGTATACAAATTGGAGTTCCCACCTGCGCAATCCAGATTAAATTGTGTAAAATAAGATTCTTTTGAGTCTCTGGCAAACACTGACAAATGTTAAATTGGACCAAAAATTGTAAATGTTGCTAGATATCATATGCAATAACTTCCAAACTATTTCACGTGTAGTAGCTGATATGGCAGCCCAACAGAAACTCCAAAGCAAAATGCTAAAAACAACTGAATGACTACTTAAGCAAATCAACATGTTTGAGAAACTGCAAGTTATCCAATCTCAAGGAAATTGAAATTTAGGAGTTTGAAACAATAATTTAAATTGACTAAAATGGGAAAGCAACTTCTAAGCCACAGATTCTGGCCAACAGGGAGGAATAAGTGTAAATTCAGCTCAACAAAAAACAAAATAAATAAGTACAAATTCAGAAGCTTAACACATTTATGAGGAAGAAAGTATATAATGAACTGGAAAGCAGTTAACAATGTGTTGCAATATGACTGACTTCCAAATACAATTCATTCTTCTTGAATAATAGATAACATGAAACTTTCATATTATTTATGATTAACAAACCAACCCCTCAGTAATTCAATTTCAAAAAAAAAAAAGGAAAAAAGAAAAAAAATCAATCAAAGCAATTAGAAATACAAATGAAACTTTCACCAGGTATGGAGGAAGTCTGCCTATACAAGCATCACCATATCTCAGCAAAGAGCAAGAATCTAGTTAAGAAGAATGGATTCATCCACCAGACATATACAATTCAATCTGACAAGCCAACATGTCAACTTTAAAAAAAAAAAAAAAGAAGACGCAACATGTCCCCAAAGTGTCCACGTCATGTCTAATTCTTTTATAATAACAGTATACTAGGACTCTTTGGATGAGTCCAACATGCAAAGATAGAAGTGTTCATGCATCTTGGTTAACCAGATATCAACAGCGCTTGAGGATAATTTCAAGTCTATGCTTTTCAAAATACATTACTTGGCTGCAAAAAGAAAATTAATGAATTACTTTTGGCTGCAAAATTTAAAATTCCTAAGAAAGGAAAGATATGGAATCTGTGCATACTTGTGCTAGCAGTTTCTTAAATTTATTTGAAGCTTTACAGGCACATTCTAATGAAAATAGGATGCAAGAATTTGGAAACATCATCTCAGTGGAATTGTGAAATACAGAAACATAACAATGTAATAATAATGATCATGAAGATGATTCAATACCTTTGCAATGCCTTCAAGAACATCAACCCCCAAAACAATAGGATCCTTCTTGTTGAAAATACAGTTCGGTATAATCTTGAGAACACATGGAAACACAGCCTCTTCAGCAGCTTCCTTCTTCTTTTCTTCCTTGAGATTGTCAATGTAGGCTTTAAATTGATCGAACAAGTGATAAATGATATCAGCAATGAATATCTTGACACCAACTTCATCCGCAAGCTCGCGAGCCTCTGGTGTGACTTTAACATCAAAGGCCAAGATTGTTGCATATTCCTTCCTCTTCTCAAGCATAACACTAGCCTTCATGACATCCTTCTTATGTACAGGGCCTATGCTTATACCACTAACAGGTATGCTTACAGCTGGAGATTTCAAGAACTCCAGCAATGCTTCCAATGATCCAAGAGTAGAGGCCTGAACACAAACGCCCTCACCACTCTTGTCAATCCTACTCAATACTGACTTCATATCTTCCATGGCTGCTTCTTTGATATCTTCTAAATCATCATCACCCACCACATACAGACCGGTGCCTGCAATTGCATGCTCAAGGCCCTGAAATTTGTTTTAGAAGACAAAAAACTAATATTATGCCAATAGTGACTCGCAGCTTCCAACATGAATAGAACTAAGAAGAAAGTATTAAAGGATGTCAGTTGGATTTCTCCATCCACGGTTTCCCTAGAAGGATAGGCAAGCATTGAAGTGCGTGTACAATGTCAGCTTCCAACATGAATAGAACTAAGAAGAGTGTATTAAAATGTCAGTTGGATTTCTCCATCTACGCTTTCCGCTAGAAGGATAGGCATGCATTGAAATGCAAGTACAATGTCAGAACTCCTACACGTTTGGTTATCCAATAAGGTTCCCCAACTACTTGTGGAATCTCCGCAATTTGAGTTTCAGGGAATTATTTGTAGAAGAAGAGATGTCAAAGGTAATTCTTACTTGAAAAGGCCACAATCAATAAGAATTCGCTAATTCTTTCTTCAAGAAAGGAAGTGCATGAAATTCTTAATCCTTTCCGTAGGGACCAAGTGATTGGATCTAGCCGTGATAAGAATGATTGGTATAAATAAACCACTTCATAAATGGATAGAGCCCTATAGCTTCCATTAATTCTAAGTGAAGATGATATATTTCCTAGGTTGGACTTCACCTCATAGTCATAAGAAAGTTTTTTAAACACGGGCCTAGCAAAAGAAAAACTAGGATTCTCATCCCACGAGTTCAAATCTAGTTTCTAACACATGATTAGCTTGCATGAGTATCTTTTCAAAAAATTAATTGATATGGATCAAAACTTAATGGAATTCATAATGGTCTCAATCTTTTTTTTTTTTAAAATCTTTTTGGTGCCTAAATATTCAAGAGCTAATCCCATCCCAATGCCATGTTTCATCATGAATAAATTGAACCAACAAAAAAGATAAGCAAGCAAGTAGTCCGCCAAAAAATTGCTTTCCCCAACCCCTTTTCATCAATAGACTCCTAACACATACAAAGAAGTGTAGTTCATTCGATAAACTCCTACCTCCCTTTCCATCTCCAATATTTGAAACTTAATGGAATTCATAACTGTCTCAATCTTCTTTTTCTTTTTTTTTTTTTTTTTTTTCCTTCTTTTTGTCGTCTGAATATTCAAGAGCTAATACCATCCCAATGCCCTTCCATCACGAATAAATTGAACCAACAGCTAAGATAAGCAAGCAAGTTCACCACCGACCATACAACAGTCTGCTAAAATTTGCTTTCCCCAACCCCTTCTCATCAATGGAGTCCTAATGTATATCAAGGGTGTAATACATTCAATAAATTCCAACCTCCCTCTCAATCTCAAATATTCTTGCACTATCCATTGTTGGTCTGAGGGAGAAATTCAATAAAAGAGCACGGATTGAATCAGTATATCAATACTAATTTGATCCATGCTCTTGGAATTGGAAATAGCACGTCGTGCAAGCCTCCCACTGCTAAATTGTTCATTCAATGAGCATTCTCAATATTATGCATTGAAGAGGAGTCAAACCTCCATGCTCTTTAGCATGAAATTTTGAGTCTCGGGTGTCAACCATTTGGCTATCAAAGTATCTTAGATATCTCGATAAACATATCAATAGATTTTCTACCCAAAATACTTCTACGAATAGCTCATAATGATGCATCTCTTCTGAGACAAGGATTTTATATCATGAATTTTGCTTGTTGCATATCTTGATCATGGTTCAAAGTCTCGGTCACGGGCATTGTATCGGCTTGAGAATTTTTGATGCAGTCACGGTGTTGCGTCGTGATATCGGGCGATACGTAATATTTTAACTTTTTAATTTAAAAAATCAAAAAAATATAGAAATATTCTAAATAATAAAATTAATATATTACATAACCAAAAATATAGTAATTATTTTACTAAACATTAGATAACTACTTATAACATGCGAATAAGCTAATTTTTTTTCCCTCTTTTACACAAATCACCGAGAAATTGCTTGTCTTGTCAATTTCTCGCCGCGACAATTAGTCGTCTTAGTGTATCACCAAGATATCGGTTTGTCTCGGCCGTGACAGTGCAAGATGACTACTCTTAACACATTTTTTGATGCGGGTTGAGATCTCGTCGCGCCGTCCATTGAATCCGATACGTCTCGGACGATATCTCAGCGTCTCGGACGATATTTTGAACCATGATCTTGATCCACTATTGTAAGAATAGTATTTCCCCCTATGTTTGTGATAGATTCTATAAGAGCCAGACAATTCTACTTGGTCAAATGCACAGCGACTTTCAAGTGTGTGAATAAACCATTCCATGGTATCAATAAGGTTTCCTATTCTTTTTCCAAAATTCATGAATAAAAAAAAAATGTTTTTCTTCTCTTAAGTTAAGCAAAAATAAATAAATAGATTTTAACCAGATATGTTTGGTCCATGGCGGCATAGGGACAAAAAAAGGAGGACCAAGTGGATTAAGAATCCATCACGCGTAGGTTCAATTCCTGTCGTTCGCCCATAAATAAACCAAAGGGAAGTAATGGAATACACTATTGTAGTAGCCAAAACAGCTGATTCCCATGCTATGATACACTACCTCGCTCATTATACACAAGCAACTTTAGCTGAATGTTTTATGTACGATGGAAAACATACTTTATTGGACTCATTTAATAAATGATTGTTTTAAAAAAATATATATAATGAGCAGAAGATGGCATGCCGCCACTCGTATTGACTTGGGCCCCTTTTGGGGCACCAAAATCCACCAAAACTCACCAACTTTAACTAAATTTTTGTACTTTCTTCCAATCAAATTTCTCCACATATCACCTTTATGTCACATCTTTCTACTTTTACTATACTTTTTGGCCAACTTTTTGTCAACCAAACACACCCTTGGTATGATAGTATAAATGCATCGAATGTTAATTTCACCTGTGCAGTAATCTTGATACCCTGGGCAGCCTTGATTTCTTTATGATGCAGGTAAGTTCCCTGAAATAAAAACACCACTAAAAGTCAAATACCTAATTGGATAAAAATTGAACATCAAAGACACACCTCGAAGACTAAATAACTAAATAACACCAAAACAATGTCTAACACAGAAAAGTTTTCATCCCTATTGTGTGATTCAAAGGGAGGGGGGGCGAGAGAGAGAGAGAGAGAGGGAGATCAATTCACATAATTGTCACCTTTCATGTCCTTAAAATTCTTTGAGACCTACATGCTGGGAGGATAATACCAATGAGAAAAAATGATGAGCAAATGTATCTTAAGATTTACAAAAGAAGCAAACACACCTAGGGAAATTCTGGTTTTTAACACTCAGATGTTACAGGAGAAAACAGCAATTTTTGTTCACAACCAAAAAACAAACAAACAAACAAACAAATTTTCATAATCTCTATTTATGGTTGAGATTAGAGTTCAATCTGATGCATCTGAAATTTCTATTGTCTGGAAATGTTTGAATTTGTTTTGGATATAAAATCATTAATTTGCCAACGGTTTCCAGAGAGCTGCAGTTTTAAATTCATTAGCTTTAGCTTAAAAGTTGCTGCCAGTAGCTTCTTCAGTCTGACAATTTCTAGACCTTTCAAAGTTGTCAATGGCTTCTAGAATGCAGGAGCTCTACATTCACTAGCTTAGGTTCCAATCTAACACATTAGTAGCTTAAAAGTTGCTCACTGGTAGCTTAGGACTCTCCCTCCCTCTCAATTTCTTCTTCAGTCTGACTATTTCTAGCCCCTTTTTCCTTGGCCTAAACTAATATTAAATCCATTTATTATGGAACCAAACCTTATCAACCAAACATGCCATAAAAAATACATCCACTGCCAAAACACCCACCTTCTCTCCACAATTCATGTCCCAAATCCAGACTTAAAACCTGCACCTGACCCTTTAGAAGTGGCAGCAGATACCAGTCAAACTAACAAGCTAACAAGTTGAAAGCACCAATGCCTTGCTTTCCTTATTATCATCTCTAAATCTTGCACATTTTACAACGTAAAACAATCGACAAACTTGAAACCTAATTTCAAGCATCCAATCTTTAAACATATGATATATTTGAAATCTATTTACCTTTACTGTTCATCAAGACAAGAACTGTTATTAGACTCCTGGAATGCTTGTATATACCTCATGTTCACCTTAATTTTGCTAGAAAATGTTGTTTCATAATTACTTAATTGGTGCAACGATATGCAAGGGATTTAGCATCTAAAACAATTTATGGATGGCACACTCACATTCTATAGTTTAATTCCTCAAAGATTCCATCCCCTGCAAAAAGACAGAGTTTCTCATGCATTAAGTTGACCAAAAACAAAAGGCTCACAGTTCATGCATCAGGACTTCTGCTTAAGCAAATATCTGACCTGACCCCCAATGACATTACAAACTGTGGGTATGTAGAAGCCTCTGAAAGAAGACACAATAACAAAGAAGTTTACAAGCATGCTTAAACAACATAATGGGAGTGTTTGGAGTTGTATAAAATTGTATAAAATAAAATAAAATTATAAAAGTAAATGTCTCGTAATTCGTACAGTGAGTGAAAATTTTAAATTTTGTTGTCTCGTAATTCGTGTTTGTAGAGATTTGTAGGATTTTATTTTATTTTGGAAAGCTCTAAACAAAGCCAATATGAATTTACAAAGCTGTTTCCTCTCTCCCCGGGCACAGAGGGAGGTCCGCCCCGCTTGAGTTCGGGAGAATGCCATTTGTATATATGAATTTTGGACTTAAGGCTTTTTATGATATGGTTTGGCCCCTTTTTAAAAATGACATACCTCAATTCAAAAAAACACTACCAGTACACGCAATTTTTTGATTAAAAAAATGTATACTGTAGACTACCCCTAAACTTTAAAAAAAAAATATATATGACAATGCAAAAGAGGTAATGTGGGGTAACATTTCGATAGCCACAAAAGAGATGATGGTAACATGAAAGCTAAGTGTAAGAACTGTTCTAAAGATTTTTGTGGTGATACTTCAAAAATGGGACAACTTCTTTAAAAAAGCGCACACAAAGTTGTAAGAAATTCCCTCACCATTTGGGCTCCTTACATACAGAATTGAACCTGCAAAAATTCGAGAGGGAGAGAGTCGTACACTTACCCCATGGAAATTTGATCAAGAGAGAGTGTTAACAATGCACTTGCTCATATGATTATTGTAGACAAGCTACAGTTTGTCAAGGGTGAGGGGTACTTTGTAAGTCATGCATGTCCTAGGTTTCTGTTGATTAATTTAAATCTCTCGGTGGTTGAAGATTAGATAGATTAAATAAGTTTGAATAAAGATCAGATAAGGCTGAATTAGGATCAGGATAAGAGCTGGAAGAGTTTCAGATGTATAGAGAATTGGTTGCTGATTTTTAGGGATTGTTTCTTAGCTCTTTAGGATAGAGATGTATACAGATATTTAGGATAGCTTTTGTATATAAATACCAGCTGTAAATCTGTTCATAGAGATAATTTTTTCTACGGAAGAACTTCCTTCATGGTATCAGAGCAGGTGCTCATTACAGAGAGGCCTATTCCTTCCAACTGAGGTTGTCCTCCTCAGATCCAATTTTTTTTTTCTCTCTGCTGAAGTTTGTCCTCTTCAGTATTTGGTAAACCTCCTTGCAAAGCAAAAATGAGTGCTGGCAAGGAAGAATCTACTTCTCTTGATCAATCTCCTCTAGCTTCTCCAACCCTTGGTGAAAGTCCCAACCTGCAGATTACGAGTCACAAACTGAATGGAAGAAATTTCATTCAATGGTCTCGATCAGTCATATTGGTTATTAGGGGTAAAGGAAGGATGGGCTACCTGAATGGAGATGTCAGGCAGCCTGATAAGGAAGATCCTGCTCATGTCAACTGGGAGTTAAACAATTCGATGGTGATGGCATGGTTGATCAATTCCATGGAACCTCACATTAGTCGAACATACCTCTTTCTTCGAACTGCTCAAGCCATCTGGCAGGCAGTGAATACAAATTATTCTGATCTCAAAAATGCATCTCAGGTTTTTGAGATTAAGAATAAACTAAAGGAGATAAGGCAAGGTCAACTGGGAGTCACTGAGTTCTACAATGAACTACAGATGCTGTGGCAAGAGTTGGATCTACACTATGAAGCTGATTGGGGAGACTTGGAAGACAACATAAAGTTCAAAACCCATCTGGAGAAAGAGCGACTGTATGAATTTCTGACAGGGTTAAACCGAGACCTTGATGAGGTACGAGGGAGGATTCTTGGCTGTAAACCCTTGCCATCCATTGACGAAGCCTTTGCTGATGTTAGGAGGGAAGAGAGTAGAAGAAGAGTAATGCTTGGAATGAACCCAGTCAGTCCAGCAGGTGAGAAATCCAGTGAAACGACAGCCCTTGCTGTTAAAGGAGATCAAAGGAATCATCAAAAGGACAGAAGTGGAAGACCCTGGGGCAGCCACTGCAACAAGCCTGGACACACCCGAGAGACCTGCTGGGATCTCCATGGAAAACCAGCTAACTGGAAGCCTAGGGGATCAAATAAGGGGAAGAGTTTTCAAGCACAGCTGGAGGACAAACCTACTGAAGGCCTTAAAGAATCAGAAAACAGTGGAATATTTCTGAACAAGACTCAACTGGAACAGCTGAAAAAATTATTGGGTCAAGCTGCAGCAGAAAACTCAAAAAATTCTGCTATGGCATCAAGTACTGCCATGCATACCAAGAATACAAATTCTTGGATGCTGGATTCTGGAGCCTCTGACCACATGACAGGTAATTTATCCCTACTACACTCATATACCCCATGTCATGGAAGTCCTAGAGTTAAGGTAGCCAATGGCTCTTACTCTACTATCGCTGGAAAACGATCTCTTCGCCTTTCAAACTCTGTGATTCTTCATTCAGTATTATATGTCCCTAACCTGGCCTGCAACTTAATTTCAGTCAGTAAACTCACCCAAGAACTCAAGTGTTGTGCTAAGTTTTCTCCCACTGATTGTGAATTTCAGGGAATGGACTCGAGGATGATGATTGGCAATGTTAGAGTACAAGATGGACTCTACTACCTTGAGAATAAAGAAGATTCTGCAGAAACAGCCATGACTGGGACTGTATCTTCTCTTAGTTCCAATAGGGATGAAATAATGTTAAGGCATTATAGGCTAGGCCATCCAAATTTCCATTATCTAAAAAGATTGTTTCCTGATCTGTTCATTAATAAAAATCCTAGCTCTTTCAAATGTGAGTTTTGTATTCTTGCTAAACACTGTCGTGCCCAGTATCAACCTAAACCACACAAACAATCTTAGCCTTTTTCTTTGATACACAGTGACCTGTGGGGACCCTCTAGAATAAAGAATGTTTCTGGAACCAGATGGTTCATAATTTTCACTGATGATCACACTCGGGTCTGTTGGGTTTATTTACTTAAGGAAAAAGCCGAAACTGCCAAGGTCTTTAAATCCTTTCATTCCATGGTGTTAACTCAATTTCATGCACATATTCAGACCTTAAGAACTGATAATGGAAGGGAATACTTCAACTCTATTCTAAGTGAATATCTTGACTCTAATGGGATAATCCATCAAAGCTCATGCTCAGATACACCTCAACAAAATGGTGTAGCTGAGAGAAAAAATCGACACCTTGTCGAAGTTGCTAGAGCTCTTATGTTCACTATGAATGTACCCAAGTATTTATGGGGAGAAGCCATTTTAACTGCCTCTTACTTAATCAATAGAATGCCTTCTAGGCCCCTGAATTTCTCTGTTCCTTTGAATAACCTCCTTCAAACTTACCCAGATTTCAGGTCCATTAACTCCTTACCTCCAAAAATTTTTGGATGCACTGTTTTTGTCCATAATCAGTCACCAAATCTGTCAAAACTTGATCCCAAATCTATCAAAAGTGTTTTTGTTGGATACTCTCCAACTCAACGTGGTTATAAATGCTACTCCCCTTCCCTTCGTCGTTTCTTTGTGTCTTTAGATGTCTCTTTCATTGAAACTCAGCCCTTCTTCACCAATCCTTCTCTTCAGGGGGAGATGGTGAATGAAGACAAGTCTTGCTCTTGGGATACATTCCCTGCCACAGAAGATTCTCAGTTTCAGTCCTCAGAAGTCCTGCCTTACACCACAGAATATCCTATTTTTCCTGCAGAACCTCAGCCCACAGAACCTCAGTCTATACCTATAGAACCTAACATGGTTTCACCTGAGGAATCTCTAAGAGAAAATACATCTCAGTTAGGGGGAGGAACTACCAGAATTGTCTCTCAGCCAAGAGATCAATTGCTGGTTTACTCAAGACGTAGGCAGAACAGACAAAGCCAATCTGACTCGAATTCAGATTCCCAGAACAGTGAAGGAGGTACTGAGAACAATATGGAGCAAACTGAAAATCCAGAACAAGATTTGAACTGGCCTATTGCACTTCGGAAAGGGACAAGAACCTGCACACAGCACCCTTTGTCCAAATATGTCTCTTATGCAAGACTCTCACCTGGGTTCTATTCTTTCACTACCTCTCTGTCAAAAACTGCAGTTCCCAACAATATAGAAGAAGCCTTAGAAGATCAAAACTGGAGAGCTGCAGTTCAGGAAGAAATGACAGCCCTGCAGAAAAATAATACTTGGGAGATGGTGGAACTCCCTGATGGGAAGAAGCCTGTCGGCTGCAAATGGGTTTTTGCTATTAAATACAATACAGATGGGAGCATTAGCAGATATAAAGCCAGGTTGGTAGCTAAGGGATTTACTCAAACACTTGGAATTGATTACCAAGAAACCTTTGCTCCTGTGGCTAAGCTAAACACTATAAGAGTCCTGTTATCCCTAGCTGTAAATATGGATTGGCCATTACATCAATTAGATGTAAAAAATGCCTTTCTAAATGGAGATTTGCATGAAGAAGTGTACATGACTGCACCACCTGGATTTGAAGACAGCAGCAACAATGTGTGCAGATTAAAGAAGTCTCTCTATGGGTTAAAGCAATCACCAAGAGAATGGTTTAAGAAATTCACTCAAGCTGTTAAGAGAAAAGGATTTACTCAAGCTCAGACCGACCACACACTGTTTTACAAACACTCTAGGGAGGACAAGATCACAATCTTGATTGTATATGTGGATGACATTATTGTCACTGGAAGTGATCTAGTGGAATTGAACTCCTTGAAGAGGTATCTAGCAGGGGAATTTGAGCTAAAAGACTTAGGAGCTTTGAGATATTTCTTGGGAATGCAAGTTGGTCGCAGCTGTGCAGGAATCTCCATCAGTCAGAGGAAGTATGTGCTGGATTTGCTTCGGGAAGTGAAAATGCTGGGCTGTAGGCCAGCTGAAACACCTATGGATCCTAACATAAAGCTGGAACTGGAAGGTGAAGAAGTTGACAGGGGAAGATATCAGAAACTAGTGGGTAAATTAATTTATTTGTCCCACACTCGACCTGACATCACCTTTGCAGTAAGTATGGTGAGCAGGTTTATGCACTCTCCAAATAAGCAACATCTTGAAGCTGTGTTGAGGATCTTGAAGTACTTAAAGTCTACACCTGGTAAGGGACTGTTTTTCAAGAAAGGAAGCAATAGAATAGTGGAGATTTACACCGATGCTGACTGGGCTGGCTCATCAATTGATAGGAGGTCTACGACAGGCTACTGTTCTTACCTTTGGGGAAACTTGGTGACTTGGAGAAGTAAAAAACAGCCGGTGGTAGCTAGAAGTAGTGCTGAAGCTGAGTTTAGAGCTTTGGCTCATGGAATATGTGAAGGTATTTGGCTTGAGAGACTATTAAAAGAGCTGAAGGTGTCTTATTATGCTCCTATGAAAGTCTACTGTGATAACAAGGCAGCCATCAACATAGCACAAAATCCAGTCCACCATGATCGAACAAAACATGTTGAAGTGGATCGACATTTTATCAAGGAGAAGCTTGACAACAAAACTGTGTGTTTGGACTACATTCCTACTCGGGAACAAACTGCAGATGTCTTGACAAAAGGGCTACATAAACCAGGTTTTGATAATTTAGTAAGCAAGCTGGGAATGATTAATATATACTCCCAGCTTGAGGGGGAGTGTTGATTAATTTAAATCTCTCGGTGGTTGAAGATTAGATAGATTAAATAAGTTTGAATGAAGATCAGATAAGGCTGAATTAGGATCAGGATAAGAGCTGGAAGAGTTTCAGATGTATAGAGAATTGGTTGCTGATTTTTAGGGATTGTATCTTAGCTCTTTAGGATAGAGATGTATACAGATATTTAGGATAGCTTTTGTATATAAATACCAGCTGTAAATCTGTTCATAGAGATAATTTTTTCTACGGAAGAACTTCCTTCAGTTTCAAATTACCTCGAGATGCATAAAATTACCAAAGTTTGTCATAAAATATTTTTAGAGGAAAAAAACTAAGTTGAGGGATTATTTATGAAAAGTGAACAAAGGATTTGCCTCACCACAGACACTTCGACTTCACTACAAAGAATCAATTATGTGTGTCTTATCGCTCATGTTATTGATAGTGATAAGAAATTGCACAAAAGGATAATAAACTTTTGTCCAGTTGCTACTCACTGAGATGAAGCTATTGGGATGGAAATTCGAAACTCACTTGTCAGGATGGGGAATTGAAATTATTTTTACCATAACAGTAGACAATGCAAGCTCCAATGATAGTGCAATTGATTACTTGAGGGGAAAAAATGAGGAATTGGAATACTAGTATCTTGGGAGACAAATATGATCACAAGAGATGTGTCACATATATAATTAATTTGGTGGTGAAAAGTGGACTGAAAAAAGTGAGTAAATCAGTTGAACATGTTCATGGAGCAATAAAATATGTAAGACAATCTCCATTTACGCTTCAAAGGTTCAAAGAATGTGTGTACAAATACAGAGTGGGAAAAAAAAAACAAACAAACAAAACAAAACAAAACAAAAAAAAAAAAAAACAAAAACAAAGCAAAACAAAACAATCTAAGAACTTGTTATGTCTAGATGTGAGTACTACATGGGATTCTACAGTTGCTCAAAAGTTCAAGAGAGCATTTGAGAGATATGAGAAGTGTGATCCACACTTTAAGGATGAGCTTCAATTTGCTAATGGGAAAGATGGGTTGCCTAGGGAGATACATTAAAGAAATGTGAGGAGAATAGGGTATTTTCTACAACAATCTTATGAGTTGACAATGAAAGTATTGGGTACTTCACATGTGACTTCAAGTTTTTTTTTTAAAGAGATTACTATTGCGTATTGCATCTTAAAAGATTGGAAAAGTAGTTCAGATCATGAATTAAGTATGATGGCTATAGGATCTAACAAAAATGTGACAAGTGTTGGAGAAACAATGATAAAATGAATATTTTGCTTTTCGTGGTGGGATTCTAGATCCTAGGTACAAGTTGGAATGTGTTAGGGCTACAATCAAAGAAATGTATGAAGGTAAAGATTAGGGGTAGAAACGAATCAAATCGAGCCTAGTTTTAACTTGTTCGAGTTTGGCTCAAGCTTTTTTGATACTGAGGTCGAGCTCGATTCAAACTTTATATGGGCTAGAGCTCGAGCTTAGCTCAATAAAGATGAATTTAGGCTCAAGCTCGGCTCGCGAATAACTCAATTAAACCAAAACGACGTTCTTTTAGTTTAAAATATAATAAATAAAATATTATAAAAAAATATAATAAAAATATTATTAAATATATATTTATATTATATTATCGAGCCTACTCGCAAGCTTTCAAAGCCAAACTTTTCTAGGTTCAAGCTCGAGCTCAAATCTAAACAAACCACAAATCAAGCTTGATTTGACCTTGTTTTAGCCACCAACCGAGATCGAGCCGAGCTTTTTTCGAGCCAAACTCGAATAGTTCGCGAACAACTCAATTCATTTCCACCACTGGTAAAGATGGTAAGGAGATGGCTAAAAAACTTACTGACGCTGTTAATGAATTGTTTATTGAGTATAAAAAATTGGTGGAACCTCAAAGTGGGCAAGCTATTGAGAGTTCCATAGAGCAAGGAGAATTTGAGGATGAGTATATGCAAGAGCTAATGTAATTTCTAAGTTGAAGAGGAATAGGACACAAGTTGGGGATGCAAACAATAAGTCTGAGTCAGAAAAGTATCTTTCAAAGGATCTCGAGAAGGATAGTGGATCACTTGATATTTTAAACTGATGGAGGGTGAATGCCAATAGGCTTCCAGTCATGGCAGCAATGGCTCATGATCAAATGGCAATTCCAATATCCACAGTGACCTCAGAATCAGCTTTTAGTACCGGCAGTCAAGTGTTTGATGCCTTTAGGAGAGAGACTCTCATTTGGGCACAAAATTGGCGCTGAAAATCGAGGGAACTAATATCTACTGAGGAAAGAACAACTTAAAGCTATTGAAAACAGTAATTTTTAGAATGATTTTATTTAAGCTTTTTGCATTTGTATGTTTTTATAATTATTGTGCAATTTCTCTTTACAGATTTGGCTAAAATGACATTTGGACTTGATCTTATTCCTGAAGATTGAAAAGCAGTTAGGTATTGTATGCAGGATTTCTCTATTTGTTTCTACTATCATGAGTAATGTGTAGTCTTTTTTTATCATGGATTATGCCAGCTGAATTAGAAAAAGGGTGTGCAATTCCATTTTGGATTTGATTGGAATATTTTGGGGGTTTTGATGTTCGGTTGGAAGTTTTATGGATTTGTTATGGATTAAGCTAGTGGAGCTTGATTTAATTCATGTAATGGATTAATGTAATTTTAACAGAGTCTGTGGACTAAGGAAAAAAAAAATCTATTTTTCTTTGTACAGCAGGTTCAGGACAGAAGGATTTCAATTATATAAGAAGCTTTCAATTATATAGTTGCCAAGGAGACAATTTTTAAGATTTGAAAAAGCAATTTCAAGTCAGTGTGGCAACACTGATGGTGATAGTGACATTTTTTAGGCATCAAAATCAATTCTTTCCTGCAATTTTTATTGATAAGAAGAGTATGTATGATGTGTACAATTGTTATTAATTCCAGCTTTATATTTAGGTATCTGAAAGTCAGCAGCAGCAAGAAACAACAATTGCTCTTTTTTTTTTTTTCGGGCAAGAAAAATGTGGAAGAACTGAATAACCGAACCAAGAATTTTTTTATTTTGGTTCAGTTATCCATATCTAATTCAAACATTTCGGTTAAATTTTTAGAGAACCAAATAATTTCAGACAATTCGGGTAAAACTGAAAACTGAATAAATGCCCCTAATTAAGACAAATATAGTGATACGTGGCATTACCACAGGCCCCAAACTCAGTGGTAACACCAGCCTCTTCATGAAGAAGTCAGGAATCAAGTCTCAGACTCTCAATTGACCCGTGCAATGATTACCCCTAGGAAAAAATCACAAGTCATAGGCCAAATCTAAGGCTCAGGTTTACAATATAGATGCATAGATGGATACCATGCAGAGAATAAAAAGCTAGGGAATCCCATAAGAAATCAAATCTAGTCAGCATAAATGACAAAATGGACACCAACACTTTTGTTTTTTTAAATTTTGACAGACACTGACACTGATCACAACTTTCACAGCAAAAATTTGAATTAAAGGTGACAAACTAAGACGGATATCTACAATGCAATAATAACTGGAAAGTGTGTCTGATAGCCATGCACAATTTTCAAAATAACTCCTATAGGCACTTACTTTTCAAATAGGTTCACAAACCTTTCTTTAAGAGATTAACAGAAATGTACAGGAGTATCAAGTAGAATGCCAGAAACTTCTCAAAAAAAAAAAAGATTCTTAAAAATGTTGGAAGGGAACCTTACTTTTACACGGAGTTCCTTCATTGGATGGGGTGTCAATAATGCTCGAATTGTGGTAACAATAGGTCCCTGAAAATAAAAATCGTGCTCAAGATTTTGACAACCAACATTGCTTTAGATCTTAGGCGGTAAAAAGATATTAATCATACTTGCATGCACAAACAACTATTTGATCTCCTTCATGAAGCACACCATTAACTAACACAACATCAATGGTGGTCCCATGGCCTTCAACAACCTTAACCTCCAAAACTGTGCACTGGAAAACGGTTCCAAAACATAATAAGTTACCACAAATTATCTGCAGTCAACAAACCAAGGAAAGATTGCACGGTTATGCTGCGCTCTGGGATGGAGCTGATTGTACCTGCACTTCATTCCTATATGTAAGTTTCTCAACCATTGTCTTCTGAGTCCATTGAACTAACAATAGTAGCAAATCAGGAATTCCTTCACCACTATTGCATCAACAACCCAAAAATTATCAGAACACAGTTAAGGGAATATCTGACTTTATCAATGTGCTGCAGAAGAACTTTGCTCCAATGATTCCAATCATTACCAGGACAGATCAAGAGTAATGAGAAGTACCTGATTGCACTTGTAGGTACAATATTGAATGTTTCCCCCCTTTCTTTGTTTTTATAGTATAATTCAGTGTTCAATCCTTGTTCCTTGAACTGGGTAACGACCTGAAATTATCACAATAAACAATTGTAACAAGATCTGCAATACAAACGAATTATGCACAGTGTGAGTGAAGCATAAAAGACCTGAGTTAGCCTCATATTAAATTCAATTTGGACATCTTTTGATTGTCGCTTCATTGCCTTCCCAATTGGTGCATTCCGGCAAGTTTCCCATCCATATAGTCTGTCCACCTGCAAGTTGTGAAATTAAATAAATAAATAAACATAAAGGGAGTAAAATCAAAAGCAATATGAACTCTGAGGAAAAATTGCAGTATAATCACCACCTTATTCAATGCGACAATAAATTCTGTATTCCTCATTCTCAGAAGCTTGAGTGATTCAATTGTCTGTGGTTCTAAGCCATGCATTATGTCAACAACCAAAATTGCAATGTCACATAATCCTGAACCCCGAGACCTTAAATTAGTGAACGATTCATGTCCAGGGGTATCAATAACCAATAAACCAGGGACATTAAGCTTTGCATCAGATTTCAGTTCCTTTGTCCTCTCTCGTATGTTCTCTGCTGGAAAATATGTTGCACCAATTTGTTGAGTAATCCCTCCAGCTTCACCTTCCTGAACATTAGTGCCTCGGATACAATCTAGCAGTTTGGTTTTACCAGTATCAACATGACCCATAATGCAGCAAATTGGGGATCTGAGGTTACTTTCACTCTGGTTAAACTGACCATCTGAATTCGGGATTTCCTTTTTCCCTGTAGGTTCTTTTTTCTTATTTTTGTCTGTAACTTCAGACTGGTCTTTGTTTCTTTCGATATCCTGAGACTTAACTGATAGGCTAGCAGCTACTTTTTGGGCAGCGACTGCTGGCTTTGCAGCCACAGCAGGAGGGCCTTCATCACGAGCAGCCATTCGGGCATTCTTTACCTCTTTCTTAAGCACATGTTCAGGCTCAGAGTCAGCCTCTTCATCTGCAAATGCATTTTTACCAGGCAGTTGGAGATCAGCATCATCCCAACTCTTTGCATCCCATTCATCTTCGTCATCATCTTCTTCAATTCCATTCTCTTCAACTGCATCACCAACTTCTGTTTTCTCCTCCACATTCATTGTATCAAGTTCTTCAACCTTCTCCGGTTCATTGGAATCAACCTCGGCCACACCTTCCTGCTGACTTTCCTTTGCTTCTACGTTTTCATCAGCCTTTGCAGGGGCCACACCATTTGCTTGTGAGTGATGTGGTTTTGACTTCTTTGTTTGGTACTTTGGTCGTCTGCTGGAGGAGGCACCAGCATCACCAGTAGGGAGAGGCAAACCTCCTGCATTGGCAAGTATTTGGTTCCTCATTGCTTCTAGTCGTCGTGCTTCTTCCTTCTGTTTCCCAGTTAAAAGTCTTCCTTCCTGTTTCTTCTTCAAAAGTTTCTCCTTTTCCTTTTCCTTTTTCAAGCGCTTCTTCTCTTCTGCTAGCCTTTCGAGTTCTTCTTGCCGTTTTCGCTCTTCCTCCTCCTTCCTTAACTTCTCCTCTTCTTCCCTCTTCTTCTTTTCTTCTAATTCCTTAAGCTTGGCAAGTCTCTCCTGCATTTCTCTTACATGCTTTGGAACTTTTTTATCTGTTGTTTTACTCTTGGTTTCATTCTTTGTTTCTTCCTGTTTTTCTTGATTTATTTCCTCAGCTGCAGCAGCCTTCCTTTCTTTCTCTTTTTCCTTTTTATCCTTCTCTTTTTCCTTCTTCTTTTTCTTCTTCTTTACAGCAGCAGACTCCTCCACTCCTCCCACTTCAGCTTCTTCTTCAACTGAAGCATCTACTGAACCAACTGGTTCAGGATGAGTCTGAGATTTGTCCTCTAGCGGAGGAGCAGCAGTGGGTTCTGACGTAAAAGGTGCTTCCCCAAGCTCTGCTAGAATTTTGTCAAGGTCATCTTCTTCTTGAGCAGTCCTACCACTCTTCTTTTTCTTCTTTTTGTTCTTTGAAGTTTCTGCCACATCTTCACTTACTTGTTTGTTACTACTAGGGTCATCAGCTTCCTTATTACCAGTACTCATACTGGGTTGTTCAGGTTCAACCACATCTGTTGATTCATCTCCAGGCCCAGATTCAAGTGTACTGAATCCACTATTATTCTTCTTTCTGGAAGACTTCTTTTTACTAGAAAATGTAACTACTGATGCCTCTTCATCCTGGCTACCAATATTATCAGTAGCTGCATTGCCACCTGATTTAGAGACAGATGTGCCCTCTTCATTTTCATCATCAACAAAAGCAGTACTAAACAGGTTGCTACTCTTCTTTGAAGATTTTGAAGACTTCTTCTTCTTACCAGAGAAAGTAATTGCAGCAATATCATCATCTTCCTCAACTTCATCCTTTGTTTCACCCCCATCATTAAGCCCATCAAAACTAGACTCTGCGAACACATTGCCACTACTTTCCTTGATTGATTTTGATGGTTTTTTCTTCCCTGAAAAAGAAAAAACCACCTCTTCATCATTATCAGATTGTTGCCTTACAGAATTATCAATAACATCCCCAATCCCAACATCATCATAATCAATTGCACCAAAAGCCGAAGCCTTGCCGCCACTCTTTTTTGATTTTGATAGCTTCTTCTTCCCTGTAAAAGCAACTACAGATTCCTCTTCATCACCAGCAGCAGCATCATCTTTATCGTGAGTCGCACCAGACTTCTCTCCGTCATCATTCTCAACAGCGTCCTCTCCGAGCAACCCAAAACTTGAAGCACTTAGCAAATTGTTACTCCCACTCTTCTTGGACTTGGCCTTCTTCTTCCCAGTAAATTGTACAGCCGCAACATCATCATCCTCTTCCTCAATGACCTTTTCTTCAACATCGTTGTCTTTCAGTTGTGAATTCTTGGAGCTTCCTTTCTTTCCCTTCTTTCCACCAAACGGAGCAACTTTCTCCTCCTGAACCGGTTGCACCTCAGACAACTCTGTCCCAATGGAGTACTCATCATCGTCAATCACCAAGGCCTTCTTCTTCGATTTCCCTCCACCGCCCTGATGTACAGCCGAGGTGTTGCTATCATCATCACGAGCACTAGCCTTCTTTCGTCCCATCCAAATTTTTTATATTTCGACAGATAAAGATTAAACTCCCAAAAACACCAGAAACCGATCCCAAAAACCCTAATATCAAATCAACAATCACAAAATATGTATATATATACCAAAAATCAGAATAAACACAACTAAATCACCACAGTTAGATTTGAATTCAGATAATTGCGCAAACGCACTAATACAGAACATTAGATTTGTATAAGCCACGTTGGAATCAAATCAAACTCATATAAAAAACCTAGTTTTTTGTAAAAACGTATTAACCTAGAACAAGAGGGCTCACCTGGACGATCAGGAGACTAAATGATCAGCAAGTTGCTTTTGGCGAATGAATTTGCACAGTAAATATCCGTGTATATATACATATATATATCCGTGTATATATATATATATATATATAGCTTTACGTATGTGTCTGTATAATCGGAGAAGTTGCCATGCGTAGACAGGGTTTTCGTTAGAGATTGGATTCAGCGAGTAGAGAAGCAGAAGGAGAGAAGAGAGCGAATTGATATTAAAAAAAGGGCCAATTCGAGTACGGAAGCTCTACTTCCAGTGCAGTGTATTCGGGTGCTTCATGGACTCGGGTCCTCGGATCCGGTTTCCTAATTCAACTACGTCAAAAAAAATTAAATCATTAATTGAAAAGTGAAAACCATTAAATACATAAATATCGATTTACTGAAATTTTCTTAAATTGAGGATTTATAAAATTTAAGTATGTATATGTAACCAAACTATTCCTTTTTTTAATCGAAATGAATTAAAACTTTTGCCTTTGATCATCATTCATTTAAGAGTAATTTAAATTATTTCATTTAATATGTAAATAACCTTGCCATTAATTCTCACTCTTTTTTAAATATTTTAATTTTAAACTTATTCCAATATTTTAAGTTCTAAATACAAACATTTTTATGTTGCACACTCAAAAGAAAAAAAAATTATGCATTATTAATTATTGGTTGACTAATAAGACAATAATTTTTAAGTTTTCTTCAATTGGGATGCCCTTTAAAATATTTACATACAAAATTTTTTAAAAATTATAAAATCTAATAACATATATATATATATATATATATATTACAATTTGAGTATGCCATTTATTTTTTATATTTTTTTTACTATTCTAATCAATTATGGTATAATTTTGACAAAAAACTCTTGCAATTTTTAATCTACAAGGAAGGCATACTTCATAAAGTATAATGAACTATCACAAAATTGAATAAAAATTCAAATAACTTGGTTTAAAAAGTTGAGGTATCAGCATGAAGTAAAATAAAAATAATAGAAGTTGTAACAAACTAATGGCAATATGGGCAAGCTGATGGGAGGTTAAACGAGATACAGTTGAGGCGTTGCAAAATACTCTTTTCCTATATTACTTGCAACATTTCTTAGGTATAATGTGTTTTAAAATTATGTGACCATTGTATTTTATTAGAATTTCAGAGTTAAGCATGCTTAGGACGCATACCCACACTAAAAAAAAATTACTACCTACTATTTTTTATTTTTTATTTCTATTGATATTGTCTTTAGTACTCAGTTGTACCCACCTAAGAAAAAATATTTAGCCTAATACTAATTGAGCCAACTCAAATAAAAAAATTAAATTTTAACCCAATATACCAATGCAATTTTATCCAATCCACGTAATACAACTAAAAAATATATAACCCCACTTTGACCCTCCTCTCTCCCTCCATCTCAAGTTCAACAATAGACACAATCAAGGACTCAAGGGTTGTTTCTTTATTCCTCCCATGAAACCCCACTATCTCCTTAGATTGGACCACCTTTCAAGTCATTAAGCCTCATAGAAGATAGTAAATTTCTCTCTCTCTCTCTCTCTCTCTCTCTCTCTCTCTCTCTCTCTCTCTCTCTCTCTCTCTCTCTCTCTTTTTCTCACACACACACACACACACAAACAATGCACACACTACATTATATGTATATAAATTATGTATTGGTTGGGTGGATTTGTTGACATATTAGGTACATGAGAAAAATATATATTAAACATACACACACACACACACACACACACACATATATATATATATATATGAAATGCACTATGGATTGGTGATGGGGTTTTTTTTTTATTTGTTAAAGAAATAAAAGAATAAGAAAATAGAAAAATAAAGGAATAAGGAGAGAGGACATTACGAGAGAGAACAAACTTGGGTACTATTAATTTTTAATCTTTTGTGCATTTATGATTTAACCCTAATTGAATTTTTTGTGCACTTTGCCTTTTTTTTTTTTTTTTGCATTTTACTCTAATTATTATTCTAATTTGTAATAACTACATTTGCAATATAATGCAATTGGCTAGTTGTACCATTGATATGCATTCTAATATTGAGTTTTCAAATCTATTAGGGATTGAGGATTTTGCTCAAAAAATAGTTGAGACAAAAAAATTGTAATATAAATGTTAGTCTATGTAGTAGTGATATTGACATTGATCTTGCCAATTGCAACTGCCAAAGTAAAGAGAACTTTTTTTGGTTATGAAGATTGTGAAAAATTGACTGTGTAATCAAATTGGCTATCAATGGATGACTGATAACTTGATCGTATATATAAAGAAGAATATTTTCAATTGTATTAATAATGAAGTTATCATGTAACGCTTTTAGAATGTGAAAACTCGACATGACTAATTATAAATGACTACAACCAGTCTCATTTTTTGTAAAAGGGTTTAACTAGAACCTTTTTGTAGGTTTTTATTTATTTTTATACCTTAGGTATATCTTTTGGCCCCCATTTTGTCAATAAAAATTTTATACAATATATAAGTCTTAAACTATTTATGTGTTTTGTAATTAATGCTCACCCTCGTATAAATTCTTGACTTCGCCCTTAAGCGTGGTTAGATTAAAGTAGTATCAAGATGTGTAACCATCTAATAAGTCATCCTATTGCACCTAACTAGCTTAAAACAGGCAATGTTGTATGTGTCCATTGCACCTATAGCTCCAACTAGGTAATATTGTATTGTAGAAATATATTTATTACACCTAATTGGCCCAAACCGAACAATATTGTATTGTGAAAATGTGGATTGTTATAGAAGCACTTTGTTTGAAAATATCTTTTCCAAAAAATATTTTGAGGCACTTTGTTTATTTTCTTAAACAATGCTTTTTAAAGCACTTCCTATAAAAACATTTCCAACATTATTGTTATGTTATATTTCATTGGATTGGAAATCCATGCTCATAAGAATATTTTAATCTATGTAAACTTAGACATAGGTTAAAGCATCAAAGTTTAGAGTTAGAATGATCATTTTTAGAGTCTCAAAAAAGTCAAAAAATTATGCATTCGCAAAATATTCACAAGAATCTCGCTGGAAAATACTGCAACCTCCACTGGATGTAAGCAAAAACTCACAAGATATAATTGAGAGCTCCGTAGAAAGCTAGTAGGGTATTGCTAGATCACCATGGGAATATTGCTACCACAAATGGTGATTTCACAATTTTTAATACTGTATTCAAAAATCCTATTATCCATAGATTTCGTGTTATATATATTCTTATGCATTTTTAGGGTATTTAAAAAGAGAAAAACATATTTTGATAGTAATTTAAATCAAGAGATTTAGATTTTCTATCATGTTTAGCTAACAACGCTTCATCTTTTTTATGCATTGTGATTTAAAGAATTTCAAATATTACATATCGTAGATTCGGTTAGCTAAGAATTCAGTAGAGTATCGTGGATTCATTAGATTTTCAAGGATTTGAAAATTATTTCTTTGACTTGGATTTAATGCATTGAGAATTTAATCAAAGAATTAACAATATAGGTTCACAGATTCAAACAATAGACAGGTTAAATCTTTATAAGTAAAATTGTGTTATAGTTAAAATTTTAAAATTTTTCCAAGTTTGAGTTTTTCTTCATTAAAAATTTTGTGCTCTTTAATTTCACTTTTCCATTTACACATAGATTATGTCGAATGGATACTAAAATGGAGAATCTTGAATTTTAATTGCTCTTTCTTGATCCCAATATTCCTTCAATTAGGAACCTTAATTTTTAAACTTGGTTTAACGTACTCCATGAAACATTAATCAGTTATATAGTCTTATAAGAAAACTAGGATGGGTGCATGTGCGTTGCACGTATATATGTTTATATATATATATATATATATTAAATAAGTTAACAATTTGAAATAAAAATATTTATTTTAAAAACTACATCTATATTAGAATTTTTATTTATTTTTATCATATATGCAATTGCACAACAAAACTAAGAATTTGATTGTACAGTAATATATACACATTGCAGTATATTACATGATGATATTTAATGCTCAAATAGGCACTGTATACACAGTTATTTTATATATAAATAAAAATTTATTTATTATATATTTCATGTTACATCGGGTGATACATAAATTTTTATTAAATTTATTTTGTAAATTTAAAATACACAATCAACACCTTGCTCACCAAGGCTAAGGTTGTCAAAAGTCAATAAGAAGCTAGTATCTAAGAATCAACTTACTCATTCTCCAAAAGTGCAAAAGCATTCCAACCCAGCAATCTCACAATTTATCAAAGATTTGATTTGCAACACCCCAATATCCATTAGAAGTTCTTTGATTGTACATTATCTTTGTTTTGTTTTGTTTTCTTTTTCTTTTTTTTTTTTTTGGGAGGGGGGAAGGTTTAACTATACATTATCAATATAAGGAAAAATGTTACATATGTTCATCATTAATTGTTTAAAATATAAAATGAAACTCCTTAGCTTTTGCTCAACAAAGATGTTCGGTGTGTATATGATATTGTCATAACATAAATAGTACACAAACTGGATTACCTCAATTAAGAACCAAGCAACAAAATTCACAAAAACTGATGGTAGCTCCTGGACCTACAAGAAACACAAGAATTGTTGTGCCTTGAAGAAACTATACATGTTAACCAAAAGGCCTATTACCAAAGAATTAATGGACCAAATTCACTGTGTTCTAACTATTGATAAACCATCTAATGAGAAATTATAAAAGTGAAATTATGAATTAGATGAAGCAGCACTCCACTTGATACAACACCTCAAAATATGAAAGAGAAAGTTTAAAACTAATCTTAGTCCGAAGGATATATTTTCTTTTCTTAGTGTTTAAAATAACAAATTTATTTGAAAAAAAAAAAAAGAGATGATTTTTAAGGTTACTTTGCTGGTTTGATTGTTCTGACTTCCTAGGGATACCCGTTTCTTTGCAAAGCTTATAGTTTTTTTAGCATCTACAAGGTAAGGTGAGATACGGGGCATTCCATGTACCATACTGCTTTATCATAGGAAATGACAACATTGGCAACCAGGGGGTGGAGAGAGCAAGACAAGAACTCATAAATAGACCTTGTCCATTGGGCTACTCAAAATAAATAAATTGGAGAAAAATATATACAATTTAAGAAAATCTAAAACAACATGAACTTTTAGCCTAAAATCAATGCAAAGCAACAGAACTTATTAGTACAAACGGAAACCTTACAAACCAATTTCAAAAATGTGATTTATTAGTAATTCGAGCTTTGATTATTACCACTAAATAATCTACTTTCCCAAAAGCATGAACACATATTTCCAAGAACATAGATATAAAAAGAGAGAGAGAGAGAGAGAGAACATCTATTTCATCTCCCCATGCAATAACATACAAGAAAAGTTCAAGAAATTGGTTTTGGGAAATTAGACAACTATATGAAATGACTAAAAAAACTGAATTTCCTTCCGAAAAGTGCCAAGATCCCTACTTCCAACAACAAGAAAATTTGGTTGGACCCGTTTAACCTCATAGTCTAAAGTTTAAACACCTTCAAGGTCGTATTTCTATATATATAGTTGATCCTAGAATCAATTATCTTGTCAAATATGACTTGGTATCAATAATATGATTCATCTTGACCCCAAAAGAACAAAACAAACAAATGCAACACAACACAAAGCAAGCAATAATCATAAAAATGTACAACTGAAAACATACAAGAAATATCTCAAAGGAAAAACAAATTTTACATATCTTATGCATTAAGGTAAATTGTATTAAAAGTATCAAGGGGATGCCTTCATGTACAAATGGATATAAGTATAACGTTCATATAATCTCCAAGATCTTAACAAAATGCCAAAAAAAAATTGTAATTCTGGTTCTTTCCCCTCTGATGCCCAACTATACAAATAAATAAATAAATAAATAAGAAAGTGCCTTTGAGTTTACATAAAGATGATTAAAATGCTTTCTGGGCTGCAATTTAAGGAGCTTTGATGAAGGAAAATTGATTGATATCATGAGCGATATGAATTACTACTTCTTCGTCTGTTTGTAGTGAATAAATTGAATAAATGCCAAAGTATTATTCATATAAATATAATGCTAGGATATTGTAAAATGATATATGTTGGGGATACGAAGAGATTTGTGGTGGCTTAAGGATTTAGGAATTAAGGTTAAATTAAATCACACCATTGTGGTGATTAATATTTGAGATCTATTATGTTTTCATTATAGATGTTGATTTTTTTTTTCTTTTATTCTAGCTTGGGAATCATCTAATGTCTTTTGGTCACAAAATTTTAAACATTCTACCTACTAATATATTTAGGTTTGGTTACTTATGATGTCTTTATAAATCTGGACCAATGTATTCACAAATTGTGGTTAATGCTACCATGTAATAGTAGCTCAAGGAAGACACCAAATATTTTTATTATTAGTTCTTGTATGCTTACCTACCAAAAAGCACAAAAAAATGTGTCCTTAACATGCAATAAATAAAGAAAACATTAAATGACCCCTTCCCCACCACCCCCATCCCCCTACCAAAAAAAAAATCACTTGCACAAAAGGAAAAATCATAGGTTGTCTTACAAGAGTAAGCTTCAAAGTGTCCTTTGATATTGTGCTCTAAAAAATTCATATGATTTAAGAAATCATTTACACTGGAAAACATATATGTCAAGTTGATTAAAAAAAAAAAAAAAACTAAATGAAAGTAACAACAATTCAAAACATAAAATAAATAAGAATACGGTACTCACTCTGATCTAATAAGGACTGTAATTAGTCTTCTACTTGAAAAAAAAAGGTATAGTAATTATTAGTCAAAAGGAGTGTATTCTAAGTACTTCATGATTGGTGTTTCAAATGAAAACAATGATCTCAATATGGATGGTGCCTATCTGCAGTAAAAATTTTCAAAAAGATCTAGCATTTAAATAAGAAGTCCTAAAAGTTTAAAATAACGGGGCTTTCTAAGTTGCAAAAATAAAGCAAAATACTAAATCAAAGTGGTTAAACTTAACATGCTACTTTATACAAATACGTTTATGTAGTATTAGAATGAACTTTCAAAAAATTAAAAACTATAATGATCTCAATATTATACTTAAGTTCAAAATGCGTTCCTGCAATAATATACCCAATCTCTAATTTTAATGTTATTATCAAACAAAATTATAAATGTAGTTAAACAATTTTTAAAGAACTATTTAGCTTATGCGACATACATAAAAGAAACCATAGAAGTTAATTTTAAAGCTTCTACGAACAATGATGATATAATTTATATAGTAATTATTTGAAGGTCAACATTATCCTAGTCTATAATACTAAACAATCTCGGAAAATATCTCCCAACCTAACTAAATTGGTGCTTTATGCAGAGTATTGTTCTTTTATTCAAAGGTAAAAATGACATGCAAATTTATGTTATATAATTAGCAGTTATAATCAGCATCGAGATTATATAGGCTTGGACAGAACTTGCATAATTATCAGTTATAAGACATAAATGAAAGCAAACTAAGCAATGGTTAAGTCTATACCAAATAAAAGATGCAATAGAAAACTAAAAATACTTTTAGTTTATTGGATTTATTCATGGCTTTTAGTCACACTTGTACCAAAATGAAACAAACTCTCAACTTTTCAAGTATTTAAAATTTGCTAACGGATCCACAATTATAGCAGAAATGAAAAATTCATAAGCAAATTCAAAATATAGTTACTGGTGCATAATTTTCATTAACTTTTTTGGGTGAGTTTTTCAGTTAGTAAATTTGAACCAACACCACTCATTCTTTATATATACATCTATAAAAATTTATTATAAATTTAGAGACAAAAACGTGCAAAATTAATTAATATTAAATATATATAAATATGGCAAAATAAACAAAATAACAAATATAGAAACACCAGAATCGATAAGAAAAAGAGGGCTACAAAATATAGAATAAACAGACTTGAAATTTCATCGACTTTTTTTAGGTGAGTTTTTAGTCAGTAAATTTGAAAAAAAAAAAAGAAACCTTTTATTCCCCATATATCCATCAATAAAAAAATTATGATAAATTTAGATAAAAAACATACAAAATCAATTAATGTTAAATATACGTAAATATGGCCAGCAATAAGCAGAATAAAAAATATAGAAATCCTATAATTGATAAAAAAAAATGGTCTAGAAAATAGACAATAGACAAACCTGAAATGTCATTGACCTTTTTTGGGTGAGTTTTCAGCCAGTAAATTTTAACCAACCACTCATTCCTCATATATTCATCTATTAAAAAATTATAAATTCAGATATAAAAATGCACAAAATTAATTAATGTTAAATTTACTTAAATATGGCAAAAAATAAATATAATGAAAAATATAGAAACAACAGAATCGATAAAAGGGGCCTAAAAATAGAGAATAGACATATGTCACCGACTTTTTTTTTCAGTTAAGTTTTTAGTCAGTAAATTTGACCTAACACCACTCGTTCCCCATATATTCATCTATAAAAATTATTATAAATTCAAAGACAAAAACGTACAAAATAAATTAATGTTAATTATATGTAAATATGGGCATAATAAATAGAATAAAAAATATAAAAGCCTTAGAATCGATAAAAAAGTGCTGAAAATAAAGAATAAATAGACCTAAAATGCCACCAACTTTTTTTAGGTGAGTTTTCAGTCAATAAATTTGAACCAACACTACTCGTTCCCTTATACTCATCTATGAAAATATTATAAATTTAGAAACAGAGACAAGCAAAACTAATTAATGTTAAATATACATAAAATATAACCACAAATAAATAGAATGAAAAATATAAAAACCCAAGGATTGATAAAAAGAATGGTTAAAAAGTAAGAAATAGACAGACCTAAAATGGCCTAGAGAAAAGTTATTGTGGGGGACCTTGGTCGTGGTCATCTTGAGACAACAATGGATCTTCGTTGAAAGAGAAATTGAGAGGGTGCGACCGTCTTGCAAAGTGGAAATCTCGTGCCCTACCAATTCTACAACCACACTTAAGTTGTGTTTCTGAGATTTATTGCTAATGAATTGCATAGAAGAAGAGGGGACCTTAGGCTTGGTAATTGCAAAGAAAACATTTGATTGTTAGAGTTACAGAAGATGAAAGCGGTTCAGCTGAGAGATTTGGGGAAGATGGAAGCAGATGATTTAAGATCAAGGATAAAATTGAAATTGCTTGCAAAAGAGGGGTAGAAGTGTCTACATGAAGTTTTTCAAAGATTCATACCTTTTATAATAGTATAGATAATAGGGCTACAATTTACAACTTTTGAACTAGTTAAATAGAAACTCTTTCTATAGCCATTTTCCTTCAATCTTTTCCAAACATAGGGCATAAGGCTTAGGCTTGGTTTGGGTATCAAAAAGTTAATTTTTGATTTTCTGTAATTTTTTTTATTTTAATGACTTTTTTATCAAAATTTGATTTTCTTTTTAGAAGCTTGTGTTCATTGCATTTGTTAAAAAAAAAATCAAAAAATTCACATTGATTTCAATAAAAACTATCAGTTTGAAAAAAATAAAAAAACAAAAAAGTTGTTTGATCCAATCACAACTTCAAATATGGAATTCAAAGGATCAAATATGAAATGATGAGAAAACATAAGCAAACAAGCCTCTACTTGAGCTTCCAAAGATAAAGGTATATAAACAGCTATTTAATCCCCATCAAAGCCTCCAACTAAACCCTTACAAACTAATGGATATAAACAAATAAGACAGTTGTAAAGCTAAGCCAATTGCTTCTGCTACAAGAGTAAAGGATTGTGTCAATTGTCAGAGATGTGAACCCCCTGTCGAACGGATTTCTGGAGAGTTCATCGATTTAGAGAAGGCATATGATCGGGTTCTTAGGGAGATTCTATGGAGAGTATTGGAAAAGAAAGGAGCGTGTGTCGCATATATTGAGGCGATAAAGGACATGTATGATAGAGCCATGACATCTATACGGACGACTGGTGGAGAGACTAATGAGTTCTCTATCACGATTGGTTTACATCAACGCTCAACGTTAAGCCCGTACTTGTTTGCTTTAGTTATGGATGAGATTACAAGACATATTCAGGATGATGTGCCGTGGTGTATGCTATTTGCAGATGATATTGTTTTAGTAGATGAGACGAGAGAAGGAGTGAATGCTAAGCTAGAATTGTGGCGGGATACGTTAGAGACAAAAGGGTTTAGGCTAAGCCGATGCAAGACGGAATATATGGAATGTAAGTTTAGTCAAAATAGAATAACGGGTAGTATAGAAGTAAATTTAGGCACACAAAAGATTGTAGAGAAAGATAAATTTAAGTACCTTGGATCTATGGTGCAACAAGATGGAGGGATTGATACTGATGTAAGTCACAGGATTCAAGCTGGGTGGACCAAATGGAGGAGTATTTCGGGGGTTTTGTGCGACCGAAAAATCCCCCTCAAGGTGAAAGGAAAGTATTATAAGGTAGCGGTTAGACCAACGCTGCTATATGGATCAGAGTATTGGGCAGTAAAGCATAATCATAGTCAGAAGATGGCAGTTGCGGAGATGAGCATGCTAAGGTGGATGTGCGGGATTACAAGGAAAGATAGGATTAGGAACGAAGAGATTAGGGGCAAAGTAGGAATAGCACCGATTGAAGATAAAATGAGAGAAAACCGATTAAGATAGTTTGGCCATGTTAGAAGGCGTCCAGCAGAGGCACCTGTTAGAAGGTGTGAAAGTATGGAGATTGCCAGGAGTAGGAGAGGTAGAGGAAGACCCAAGAGAAGCTGGAAAGAAACCATTAAATATGACCTGACATACCTAGATTTATCGGAGGACATGCCCCTAAACAGATCTAATTGGCGTCGACAAATCCATATAGCTGACCCCACCTAGTGGGAAAAGGCTTAGTTTAGTTTGGTTTGGTTTGGTTTGGTTTGATTTTTTGAGTTTATTTATGGCATGGAACAACTTGCAGCATGAATTTAGCTTATTGATAAGAATACGTTTCAAAAAATTCTACTTGAATTCATTTGATTTATTTTTATATCAACAAAACCAGTGCTCGAGAAAAATGAACATGAATTTTTTGTTTTTGTTTTTGTTTTTTTTTTTTTTTTTACAAATGCAATTGACACATCTAAAAGTTATAATTTAAAAAAATAATTAAATTTTGATTAAAAAATATCATATAAGACAAAAAAAACTTAAAAAAAAAAAGAAAAATAAATTATTTTTTCATAGTCAAGCGTGGCCTTAGTTTGTCAAAATATGCCTTGGTAAGACGGCACACGCACCAATTTTGTGAGGTCCCCTTGCAGGCAGAAACAAAGCCTACACCAGGCCACGTACAAGTTGCGCAGACTGCATCTTCCGAAGAAAAAAAAAAAAAACTTACGCAGACTGACGTCTCGTGCTCATAGATGCGACACAAACACTGTTACTACGATGCAAATTAATAATTATTTGATGTGTTTATTAATTAAATTTTAAAAACTACAACCAATACAAAATATAAAATTCAAAAGCAGACACCATTACAACTTTGTATTTGGAGGGGTGACACTGCTTTTAATATTTGGATTAAGTTTCCGTGTTTTTTTTTTAAATTAAAAAAATATAAATGCATTTGAATTTTTTTGACTTTAATTCAATAATCTCCAACCCCAATGTTTTTGAGCTGACGTTAAAAGTAATATCAGCCTTTCATTTTTACAACCTCTAGTGCTACACAACTTATAAGTGGTGTTTGGTTTACTTAAAAAAATCTTAAAAGTCGAGCATAACTCTCAACACATGGTAAAAAAACTTATTGATGCCTGCTCACATTCTAGATTCATGTCCCCGATATTCCTTTTCCCATTTCCAAAGATGTTGTACGTTAAATGTTCTAAAAAAAAAAATTAAAAATGGATATATAACGAAATTTAAATAAAAACGATAAAAAATTGATTTTTTTTTTTGTATTTTTTAAAAATCCGAACACCCTCATAATTGCAAATTTTTTTACTCTTTTCTTCTTCTTCTTCTTCTTCTTCTTCTTCTTCTTCTTTTCAAGTCCACTATATCTAGTTCCAAAAAACCGTCCATTCTGATAAGCAGAATTGAAATTTATTTCATGGAATTCTAACCTTCCCACCCCCCTTCCCCAAATTATATCTAGTTCCAGAAAACAGTCCATCCTATGGAGCAAAATTGGGGTATTACCTATCCAAAAAAAAAAAAAAATTTTGAGGTATATTTTTCATAGATTTCTATAGCACTAATAATTAAGCTATGGAGCTAATCTTGATCGAGTTTCAAAAACCCGAGATCAAGCAAGCTGAAGGTAAATACTAAGTACATTAATAAGAAAAGGAAAAAGAAAAAAGAAAAAAAAATGAGGTCATCTGGCCATAAAAGTGGGGATTCGATTAAGATAAGATTAGCAATGGCTAATTAAGATACCATAAATTGAAAATAAATTAAAAAAAATAAAAAACTCGCTTAAAATGATTTGATAATATACAACAGATATAACACCAATTAAGATTAGTAATAGCATTAAGTAATGAGAGGGACTGGGATAGATTAAAAAAAAATAACGTGAATAAAAATAATTAAAAAAATAATTAAACAGAGTAAATGATCCTTATTGAGCGAAATAGGGGCAAAATTGTAGCTAAACCCATTTGATTGATGAAAAAAAAAAGTCAAAGTCAATCTAAGTTGCATGAGTTGAGGTAAGATTTACTACTATGTAGACTTATCAATGGATCAAATTTATTATTATTGAACCCGAATCAAATTTGAATTTAACAAATATAATCCTGATCCAACTCATTAATAGGCCTACTAACATGATTCCCAACTATTGGTACAAAAAATATATTGAAGGTGGCACCATCCTCGACCATAGATGCACTGAACAAATATGAGCTAAACCCTGAACATATTTCATTCTCAACCCTATCAATTTAACCCTATAGTAAGAGTATAAATATTGGTTTAAATATAATTGTAAATGTGACGTCACAATTAATTCAGTTCATTTACTACAATATCGTTAGTTCAATTAATTTATCACTTGTCTAGTGATAGACATGAAATAACATTTTATTACTTGTCATTTGAAATATCCAAATGTCACATTATACCTACCACTCTAAAATTTACCATCGCATTAAATACTGAATGATGGATATTAAATACAAAATAAACCGTCAATACATTTTAAAATAATATAATATTACTATCATCCAATCATCACCTCATTATGATATTAAATACAAAGTAAACCGTCAATATATTTTAAAGGAATATAATATTACTATCATCCAATCATCACCTCATTATTTTATTCATTCTATCAGCCTATAAATAGTTCACAAACTGTTGTTTGGAGTAAGAAAAAATGAGATAAATTGAGATAAATTGTGGTTTGGAGGGATTTCGTAATGCGTGCAGTGAGAGAAAAAGTTGATGTGATATAAAGTTAACAGAGATTTATAGAGATTTTTAGAAATTTTCAGCAAAAAATGACAAACCAAACGGGCCCTAAATAAAGTACGCTCACTATTATAATTGAACTATATTCCATATACTTATCCTCTTGAGCCTGTACTAACTTAAACATCATAGGATCTTTGGTCGAGACCCATGGCCAGGACCCACTTTGGTCGTTTTCCTTGATGTGATGGCAACACGTGAGAGTAATTTTTATCCCTGTACACCAGCATTGTTTTAAATCTAGATGTGGTGCTACAATTATAAATTCCAAGCATCCAAAATCTCCACTCTTGAAACATAAACTCCAACCATCTTAAATGTGTATACTAGATATAAACACGGTTAGAGCATAGCTTTATTTTATTTTGGCTCAAGAATTTCAATTATTCTAAAAAAAAAAAAAACACCGACATGGAATGTTTCCGAAAAAGAACGTAAGCCTGTCGGGCATTTAGCGAGTCATGGTTGCGACAAGAAAACAAAGACGACAAGAGACCATGTAATGGAATCACACGCCTAGCTCTCATTCACTTGAGTGCTGCAAAGAGCTTTGGTGCAGCCTGCATGGGAAACGGAAAAGGCCAGAAACAACTGATGAGATGAACCAGGACAATAATAATCTGCCTGAAGAGTATCAAACTTCGATAGTGAGAAAAAGACTTACACATTGGTCAACACAAGACCAGTAGTCAAAGTACTGCCCTGTGCAGTGTTTGCTGCCAGTATCATCACCTTGGATCCTCTTCACACATGCCTGTAATACATAAAAAGCACCAATGAGTGCAACCACTGAATCACATCCCTGCTAATACCCATTTTACCAAATTCCAAACCATTAAATGCCCCAAATGTCAGGTACACTTAGGCCACAAGAGATTCTGTTGGTGATTAATTGCATCTCTCTCTCTCTGTCTTTCTTTTTTTGGGGGGGGGGGGTTGTAAATGACTGAACATTCTAGATCAGTTTTAAAAACAATTTTTTTCTAGAATAAATTTTACCCTTATGATTTTCACTCACCCACGATTATCTCTATCTCCCTTCTCCCGTTCTTCCTGCTCACCAGAAAAAGCTTGAATTCTCACCAAATCATGGATTCATGCATTGAGATTCAATTAATTGATTCATGTTCAAGAACAGCTTTTCCAGGTTGTATTGCAGTCCCCCAACCCCCACTCTATTTCTATCCCCTTTTCTCTCTATAAATATATATACATCTATCTGATTATATAGCCATATATTAGCAGCCACCATAATGATTCCTCAAGAACATCTATGTTAGCTTTAGAATGTAGTGAAACTGGGTTTTGAATCCGATTCTCCCTCTCTCTCTCTCTCTCTCTCTCAGAGACAGTGGAAATATTGAATCTGCTGTGGCTTTGGAACATCTATATTTGTCTTATTAACCAACCCAATTCACAGATCAAATTTGTCTTATTAATGAACTCTCGGTTATATAGGACAATTGGGGGTATACAAAGTGTATTGATCTTGTTTTGAGTCTTTTCCTTTATACGTGGATTCCTTTGTTGGGTGACCCAAATCTTATACTTAAGGAGTTGTCTGAAACTGCGATTGTCATAGGCTTACCATTTAATCAAATCTATGTTTTTCACTAAAAAGCAAGAAGAAGGGGGCACAAGGGACCGGGAGAGAGAGTCATGGGTGAGTGAAAATCAAAAGCATAAAATTTATTTTAGAAAAAAATTTATTTTTAGAATCCAATCTAAGACCGTTGATTCATTTATATTAAATAATAGCCATTAGATCGGAAATACTTCAGCTACTATTGTGCCCAAGCAACACCAGCTCCCCTGAACCCTGTATAAGCATCCCCCCCCCCCCCCCAAAAAAAAAAAAATCCCCACATTTCCACTCCAAATTTGTTTCCTTCCCCAAATACCAAAGATTAACGACCAAAATCCTTCCAACTTCAACTCAAGTTATTAGAAATTGAAAAATCCATACAACCCATAATATTTTCTATGTGCTTACTAAGGTGCACTTTAGGTAGAGGCAACAAATTTTAGGCCACTAGTTATTACCCCACTGGCTAAAAATCAACTCCAGTTATGAAAAGTGTGGAAGAGTGAGGCTCCACCAAAGGTTGAGTTCTTTGTTTGGTGTTTGCTGCACGGCAAAACTCTAACATTGGATAATCGCATTAGGAGGAAATATTCTTGGTGAATTTGCATTATCATTGTAAGAGCAATGGGGAATCAGTTAATCATCATTTTGTGCATTGTGGATGGTCGAAGCCAAAGGAGCTTTGGAATTTGGTTTTATCATGGCTTTGGGATGCATTTGGAGGTGGTGGGGTGAATGGATGCCAAAAAGGAGAAGAAAAGTTTGGCATCTTATACCTTCTTTGTCTTTGGGGGTTAATTTGAAGGGGAAGGGATAGAAGACATTTTCAAAGAATTCCCTTTGTATAAATTGCAAAGCACTCTCTTAGCTTTTTAGTTTAGTTGGTTACTTGGGCAAGCAGACCCTCCCTTCCCCCTTTTTTTTTGGTCCCTTGATGTTTTAAATTAATAAGATTTATTCATCTATTAAAAAAAATATTAGTTCAAAGTAATAAAAGCCTCAGGTAGAAAACCATGATAGTGGGCACAACTTTAATAAGCATAAAAGAATTATAATAACAAGTTTCAAATCTCAATATCGTCACCTGATACTCAATTAAAGGTTTCACACACTTCGACTTGCATGACTCTTCAAGGTACTTCTTTTGATCAACAAGTTCTTCGTCTGCCCTGAATTTCCATATAAGAAAATGTATATCTTGAACAAAGGAGAAGACAATAAAAATGCATGATTATTAATAACTAAAATAAAACAAAGGAGCAGACAATAAAGAATGGACGCTTATTAATAACTAAAACAAAATAATTTGACCAAGGCATAACAAGATAAATATAGTCAGCTGACACAACATCAATCTATGCTATTAGAGAAGTGTAGCAGTTTTTGATCACATAGGCAAGTTTTCTAACCACACAGAGCTTCATCTTGCAACAAACTGAAGCTCAGGGACAGTGAGGGAATAATCAAATTATCCAAGTTAAATTTTTGTTCATGTAAATAAAACATACGAGCACTAATGAAAGATTACAGTACAGATTCAATTTTGAGAAATAATATGCACATGAAAGACGCAACCTGAATAGGGAGAGTTTTTTATTTGAGGAAACTGGAAGTAACATTGCATGAATAGTTAGTTAACCATGAAACTGATAATCAAAAAAGAGAAAAAGAAAAAAGTTAACCATGAAACTGAAACAGATGTCTGCTGAAAGCACCATATTCACAAAACTTGAATGTTTAAAATGCTATTTTCATAAGGACAAAGAAGAAACGGAAGCCAATTTATATTCACTAAATAAGGGAAGCAGGAGAAGTTTGTGACGAGAAGAAGTGGAAGCAGCATTGTATGAACTTGTTAAGCAACATATTCGCAAAGGTTCAATATTTAGCTGTTCTTCTTTCATGAGGAAAATGGAGAAACTCAAGCAACCTATTTTTCCTAAGTAAAAAGAGATTATAATAACAAATGCAAAAGTTTAAAATAATATACTTCCAATTGTAGATACCTACATTATCCAAGCAAATACAAAAGTTTACATTCAAATACTAACAAATAGACACTCAAGTCTCAAGCTCCTGTGCACCACAAAGACCTCCTCTCCACTTTACCAATTTTATTGGCACCACATACTCATTCATTCAGTACTAATTACCAAAATGATTGAATAGGAAAAACAAGTGTATTCCAGATGGCCGGGGAAGTAATCTGGATTTTGGATGCAGGCTCAACACATCATTACAGAACATATTGGTAAGAAAGTCAAAGACAAGAATAGAAAACTAACGAAAATGCATAAACATCAATAACACTAAAATATAGGATTAAACCTAAGCAAGAAGCACACACCAAAACCAAGTCTTAGGTCTTTCGATTTTGGGAGCATTTGGTAACAAAATTTTTAGCAAAAAACTACAACTTTTGATTTTGAGTGTTTGGCAAACCACCAACTTTTGCCACTTTTCTGCTCTTATTACAATAACTTCTCAACTCAAAAATTACTAAAAGTTGCTAAAAATTGCTCAAAGTTACTAAAAGTTGCCAAAAAATATCAAAAGTTGCCAAAAATTTTACCAAACACTCAAAATTTACAAAAGGTTACTAAAAATTGCTACTTGCTTCGCCAAATACACCAAAACTTACAACTAACAACTTTTGATAAAAAAATACCAGAAGTTGCTTAAAATTGTGCCTCCAAATGCCCCCTTTATATAAAAAAGAAATTAAACAGCTACCTACTTTCAAAAGTCAGAATTTCCACGCTTCCCAAGGTTGCCTGTTATCACTAAATGCCTCTCATAGTATCTCGAACCCAAAGTTTGGTAGCTTGCTTATCAAAAACAAAAGTCAGGTCACGTGACTAAAGGACAATATCTGGCAGAGAAGTTTTTCCTCTAAGGCTCAATTATTCTTCATGGTTATTATTCGAATCTCTCACTTAGCTGTTCCTCTATAGTCGGCATCTAGAAAAGGTATTTCTTCATGCCTAAATTTAATACAGATCCCATGAATTTTATATAGGAGAAGAAAAAATAAAATTATGCCAAAATAAACAAAGCCCAACCATGGAAATGGAAACACAAGAAAAAAAAGGTTCAGGTCATTGCCATAGCTGGCATTGGTCCAAAGTATACTGAAACAGTTGCGGGGAGCATCCCAATGATGCCGATATGCATCCTATCTTATGTAAGATGTAACCCCACATCATCATCATTATTACCACCATCACCACCACCACCACCACCACCACCGTCATAATAATAATAGTAATAATAAGAATAGTGAGGAAGTTAACCTTCGCTCTATCTAAAAGTTACATGTCAAGGTTAATACTTGGAGAGCACCCTTGATCTTACTCTCTCAAAGGAAGGTGAACTCACCTCACAGATTTTTTTCAGATTTGTAGAAAACATAGATCTTCGCTAATTGGGAAATAATGTGTACACATATAATTTATTATAGGGCTTCTAACTGAACACTTAGAATGCACAATCGAACCGGTCAAATTAAACCAAATCAGCCCCCTTAGTTTGGTTTGGTTCGGCTTTTATAATTAACAGTTCAATTACGGTATAGAAAATTAAAAAATTGAATGGTCCTGCTTGGCTTATCAACAATGGTTGCAAGATTGTCATTCATGAATATATTTCTACTTTGTTTTATTGCTTTATTGCAAGTACAAAACTAATTTCGGTTTAATCATCTTTTTTAATAGGATGTAGTACAAAATTATCCAGCACTAAGTTCACATAAAAGTTGTCTAGATAAAATTTTTTGAAACTATTTAGCATAAAGCTGTCAAACCAAGCCGAAATTAGTCGTTTCGGTTTAGCTCGGTTCTCTTAGTTGAATGGTTTGGTTACGGTTTAAATACATTCCAAACCGATGATTAGCATTCAGTTTGGTTATATTTACGTTTTCATACAAAATCAAACCATTTGCACCCCCTACTTATTGGGGGGGGGGGGAGCCAATAAAATTGCAAACTCAATTTCTAATAATGAAATTATTTTTAGTTTCGCTTAATTCCACAGTGGAGGGCAGAAAATGAAGATCAAATGAAAGCGAAAAAAGCTATTACCATACTATTTCCTCGATGTGGAAGCATTTTAGAGTGATTCAACTAAGAGAATAGAAGTGAAGCAAAACATATTAAGTCAATGAGCACATTACTCACATTGAGACAACGATTATACCAATATCTCACTTGATTATCAAAGCTAGTCAATTTCACCTGCATAGTGCAAACAATTATTCATTAAGAAACCAATATTGCTTCGACAAATAAAGACATCCCAAAAAAAGTCATCATAATGCCAACAAGTAACATATGCCCAAGTTGTTCCCTTTCTATTTCCACGCATCAGGTGAAAACTAAAAGAGCTATGCATTATTCAAGGGTAAGTTCAAATTTTAACAGGTTCAAAAGCAGCTACATAGTTATAAACTAAAGCACTTTGTCAGCATCAATCTGTTATCATACCATATTTGCATATCAGCTCTATCCCCTTCCCGGACACAAAATTAAGGTAAACTATACTTAACACCACTGCACTTACCTCCAATATCACTTTAGCCCATGTCCTTCAAATCGTCCCAATTTACTCCCAAATGGTCTCACTTTGCCCCCTTCCATCAAATTTATTAACGAAAATGCACACGATGGACACGTGGCAACTCTGTCAAATTTTTTTAAGGATTAATAACAGAAGGGGCAAATGGGACTATTTACAATTATATGGGCAATTGAGACAATATAACGTACAAATCCTAAAGTGAGATTGGAGATAAAGTATGGGGGTGGTAAGTGTAATTTATCCCAAAAATTAAATGTATCCCCCCTCACCAACTCTCTGTCCACCCCTAATTACTTACTATGCATTGCATCCGCCACCCTTTTAGTACGAGATATAATTTTGGATGTTCCATAATAACAACATCAACAAGACAGACAACATGGAACAAGTGAAATGCGATGAGATCTAAAGCCCTAATTTGCAAGTGAAACGCATCAGGAGTTAATTGATAAACTACCACAGCAATTTCACTTTTAACCATTACCCAGTGATCCATTAATGTCCAGTGTTAAAACTGATCACGCAAATTCTTCCAGCGTATCGTTTTATTGTTTGCACGCATTCATCTATGATCAACCGGTGTTTGTTTACACACACACACACACACAATATATACTCCTTTTTTTCCCCATACGATCAAAATTTCTTTAAACCATCAATCGAAAAAGGGGATATGAAGATGAACTTAGCAATCATACAAATGAAACATTTGCGCATGCACGTCCAATATGGAAGGATGTATGTGGTGATGAGATCTGAAACCCTAATTTGATTCATTGATGGATTAAAGAAAGTCATCTTACCTGTCAACCACAGAGAAACTGAGCCGAGCAAATCCAACTTACGTTACGGTTATAGAATGGAGACTGTTTAGGAGTAGTGATGGAAATATGTGGCTGCCCCTCCACATTTTCGGTTTGGGTCGGGTCAGGTCGGTCAAGTCAGGCTTTTGTCCTCTCTCAGCTGACTCAGTTTATTTTTAAATTTTTTAATATTTTTTATTTTTTTAAACTAAATAAAATACAAAATAAAACTCAACCAAATATATTAAAATAATTATTGACATAAATTAAAATATTAAACAACAAGCAATTACATAATTAACATTAAATTTAGAATAACAATTTACAAATATAGAATTATTAAAAAAATAAAAAAACTAAATGATAGATTAATAAATAGGTGCATTATTTCATGTCTTATACATCCCAACTAGGTTGGCACCTATAAGAGTGACTATCATTTACAAATATTACTCTATTAATACATCACTATTATTCATCACTAGATCTACTAGTGTGTTATTCTCTTTCACGTAAATACATTACATCAAAGTCAATGACAAGTTACTCTTTTTCAACATTTTCTTGTTATCTATTTTCGGCGAGATATCAATCTCGTAAACACATGAAGACTTCTATTACTGGAGGGGCCAGTCAACTCTTAAATTGACTGATAACACGCCGACTTACACTAAATGCTTGCTTGGATGCTCGGTAGAAACTAGAAATGTGAGAATATCACGAGTTAAAAGCTGAAAAAATTAAAAATTTAGATTGTTGTCCCTTCCACCAGTCTAAAAGATTAAAATCATCTTCATTTTTTTATCGGAGGTGCACCGAGATAACGTTGCAAGTCGGATGAACTTGATGAACTAGTACTTGTTGATGAATTTGTCTGCCGAGATGTTATTCTTCTCCATAGGAATGTACTGTCACCAAAGTCACGGTGAGAGCAGGACGTTGTGGCTGCAGTTGTTTCGGCACTTGTATGATTAGCATCATACCGACCCATTAAAACTTACATTTACTCTTTAATATTATTTAATTATTCTTGAGCACTTTCAGACTCATATATCACGTCTAAAATTGAAGAAAAATATTTTATTTGTATCTAGGGTCTAAAACAGTTGTAATACCAAAATATATGAGAAGTTGGTTGAAATATTTATCAAAATTTTCTTTCATTGTAAAAACCATAACAGCATAATATTCTTGGGCAAAATATTTTTTAAAAATTTCATCAATAACCCCCAATTGATAAACAACAGTAGAAAAAGTAGGATAATAAATTTCACAAAATATTTTAGTAGTAATATCAAAAACATATAAAAAATCCCTATAAAAAATTACATTTGCCCAATCAATGGGCTCAATACTATCTAAACCAATAGCTTAATTACTTAAAATAAATAAATCAATTATTTTTTGAAATTTAATAGCAACTTTTAACATAATATATGTTGAATTCCATCTTATATTAATTTTCATTGGTAATTTTTTAGGTTTTAAACTAATTTAAGTACATATACCAGCAAATAGATAAATTCTTTTTTGAGAACACATAGCACAAATTACAGTTTTTTTTTTTTTTTCATTTAAACAATAGAAGATCCATAAATATCTAGTCCATCCTTTACAATTAAATTAAGTATATGAGCACAACAACGCCCACAAAATAATAAACCTCTGGCAGGCAAAGCATTAGATAAGTAATTAAAACAAACATCATTATATGAAATATTATCTAAAGTAATAAAAAATACTTTTTTACATAAATTCCATAATACTAGTTCACTACAAATAAGTTCACCAACACTCAATCCAATGTAGGGTTGTTCAACTAATTTAAATGAAAGAATGTGTTTATTTAATTTTCAATTTTCGTCAATATAATGTGCGGTTATACAAAATTATTCAATACCTTAGCAGGATTTCCACATATATATCAGAGGTTAAGCAAATATTTCCTTCAAAATTGTCAAAATTAGTTTTTAATTCATCTTTTTTTTGTTTCAAAATCTCATAAAACTTTATTTTTTGAAGTATTTGTTGAAAAATTGCAATATTGTGGCGTAAAACTATCGTGAAAATCTCGTAAAACTTTATTTTTTGAAGTATTTGTTGAAAAATTGCGATATTATGGCGTAAAAATATCGTGAATAAATTTTTCGAAATGTCGATTTTCACTCGTTGTGAAAGGTTGTTCATCTTTAACAATATATCTAACTAAATTATTTTGTGTTCTCGTAGGATCATAAGAAAAGATATTTAAATTATTCCCTTCGTTACCTAATTGAGTTTGTGTAGCATGTGAAAAATATTGATCAATTAGAGAACTGATGTATGGATCGTGTCGGTACTTTCTGTTTAAATGTCTTTTTAGATGACTAGTCTCAGAAGTAGTCCTACTATCTAATAAATCCCCACAAAATATTACATTTAGTCTTGTACATTCCATTATCAAGTGGAATTCTAGTACAAAAATACCATGCTTTTGAAGAACCACGCTGTTGTTGGCCATGGCGGGAAGATAATGCATCAACACCACCACTTGTGCTAGTAGGTGTTATTATTTGTGATTATGCAAATTGTTCCATTTGTTCTTAAGGGGAAATGATATTGAGTCTCCACCCTTCAAGTAAAAAAATAAATGAGTGTCTCTAGGATCCATTTAGAAAAAAATAATTTGATGGAAAAAATTAAAGTATACAAATTAAGAAAATGTATGTATGCAAATTTAAAAAAAATTAAATATTAATTTGGAATAATTTGAAATTTTGAAACATTTGATCTTTAAATCTTGAGTTCAAATTTGACAGAATTGAATGCACTTGAGCACAATTAAAAAGTACACTTGAAAGTTGGTAACTTAGTAGTGTAGAAATTTGAGAGACAATTTGTTAGTTTTTTGTAAGTTTAAATGAATATGAGTATGGGATATTTATAATGGAAGGCAGGGGGGATTTTTAATTTTTTTGGGGGGAGATTTTGTAATTAAATTTTGAATTAACCGTTGGGGTAGCCGTTTGCTTGAAACGGTAAAAAAGAAAAAAAAAAAAGAGAAGGCTACCATCTAAAGATTGAAACAGCAAAAAAAAAAAAAAAAGAAGAAGAAGAAAGTGGACCGAGACCCCCCCACACGCAACGGTCACTAACCAGGGGCAGGGGGTAAAGCTACAAGGGGCCAGGGGCGGGAGATGGGGAGAGGTGGGAGAGGTCGGGCCTCAGTCTGAGTCTCAGGCTGGGGCATGCCGACCCAAGCCCAAACCCGAGGGTTAAAGGGTCAGGCCGGGCCTAGTCTCAGGCTGACCCGACCCATATCCATCCCTATTTAGGAGATAACTTGTTTTGGGACTAAAAAAGGAGCTCGGGGATAAATGTGTGATTTTATAATGCCCGGGAAATGTAGTATTTATTTTTTTATTTTATTTTAATTTTTTAATGCGTAAAATCTGTATAATAAAATAAGACGATTTTTTAAAATGTTCCTTTCACGAACTAAGATCCAATGATTAAGAATTATTTGTTCTTTTATTCAATTATTGAAATTATTTTTATATTTTTAACTTCCCACTCAATTATTATTTTAGTAGACCTCACGACCATGTATCTCACAAAATTGTTTAAATATTTTAAATTTCACCATAATTCAAGAGTGGAGATTATATACAAATCAAAACTACCAACTTAAATTTCACCCAATTATGATTTTCAGAAAGGTGAACCTTTCAAATTAAAACACCATAGCTTGTATTTTCTTTCATGGTGCTAATCAAAAATTAATTAGAAATAAATAAATAAAAACATATACAATAACTGTTATTCAATAACTGTTAGGGCTTAAAATTTTAGAAAAAAATTAAAACTCATGGACTATTATAATTTTTTTAATTTGAACTTTTTGTCTAAAGTTTCAATTATATAAGAAACTTAATACTAATTTTGTTCAGAGTATTGTAGGCATGAGTTATTGCTAGTATGGCTACGAACTAGGTAATCTTAAAAATAATAATATACCAGAAATTAGTCCCATTGCACAAAATTTTTTTTATTATATTTTCATTTTAATCTTTAATTCTATTACAAACCTCCCATACTAACAGTAAGAATTTAGTTTTTAGATTCTTTCAACAAAATATCTATAATATTTACAAAACAAGTTTCTCAAGAAAACATTGTAACCTAGAAAGGGCGTAATTGGAGTTGTAAAAGTTATAGTCTTGTAATTTGTGCTATGAGTAGAAAATTTTGAATTTTATAAAGATTTGTAGAGATTTTTGGAATTTTGGATAGCTTCAAACACACCAAAAGTGTAAGATGTTTCCAATTACTATTTTACGTTCTTCCCTTAAAGTATTTTAGTTCTATTTTTGGTGTTCTTAGCATGTCTGAGTGTTGCATGGGTTAAGATTGAAAATTTAAGCAGTGACAATTATTTTTTTTTGGGTAACCCGGAACCTGCACCGATTTATTACAATTCTCAACGAACCGCGTAACTGATGAGTAAAACTGAGGTGCTTGAACCCACCTGTAAGGCCCAAACACCAGGCAAGATAGGGTAAGAGCCAGCGGGATTCGAATTCAAGACCTCCGAGTTTGCGGTCGATCCCAAGAGCTGCTAGGTTGCCCTGGCGAGTTGCAATGACAACTATTAATTAAATTAAATTATTTTAATTACATAATTTATTAAAAATAATTTTATTCAACAAAAATAAAATATATTAAATATAATTTATTATATTATTTATTAAAAATAATTTTAATTTAATAAAATATTTAAATAAAATAATTCAATTTAATAATATGCAATAAAAGTGGACAAAGTGTTAAAATTGACAAAATATTTATAACAAAAAATCGAGAGTCAACATAATTTTTTTTTTACTTTTTTTGTTTAAATTTTCATTTTTTTAGAAAAAAATTAAAACAGGTTTAACAAATACATTTTTTGTTGCCAGTTTTAAAAAATTTTTAAACTAAACAGAAAAATAGTAAATATAAATATTACCAAACAATGTAACACCTAATATTTAATTTTAGAAAGTAGTGTTTAAGTCACACTTTGCAATCTTTTAAGCTTATTAGTCACTCCAAAAAAAATATTACTTTTAAGTCATATTTGTGTAGAAAGTTTTGTGATTATGTCACACTTTTGAGTGGGACCCACGAGTTTGTTTTAAATATAATTTTTAATATAACGAGAATACTCTTTATTTCCATAATTAAGTTAAACTAGTGTTACCGGAAATCGCGTAAAGATATGGTAACCGAGAATTACATTTCTTCTGTTTTTTTCCTTCCTTATAATAAGTAGAATATAAATCACGTGAAGATATGGTATATCATTTATTTGAACGAGCACCGACTGAGATTAATGTCGGTCGAAGAAGGAATATATACAAATCTGTAATACGCATTAGGTGAGTTTGTGCTGTCAACGATTCCCGACAGTCATGTCTTCGAATTTGATGTTGCTCTATAAGTTTGGTATGGGGACTTTTGTAGTAAATGTGAATTGTGAAATGTTGTTTCAGATTTTGCGTTGAAGGTGTGTGAGAATTGGTTGAGTTTGAATGTGAAAAATGTGTCATTTAATTACTCAATCCATAAGCATCCTTCATGTTTTCTGAGAAATGATATTGATTTTAAAAATATGATGATGTTGGCTCGCATGGTTGGTTTGTGTTATGTATCGATTGATGTTTTTTATGGCAGTATGAAAATAGTACCGGAACAAAACAGTACCGGTACTGTTTCTATTAAACCCATACTGTTTCTGATAGTGTATCAATCGGTACTATTTGCAGTGGTGGTATTGGTGTGGATTCGCATGATGATTCTAGTATACAAACAGCACTACTAAACACAAAAAAAGTCACATATCTAATATACGGCTGACAGTACCACATGGCTGATAGTACCACATATATGTGGTACTATTTCGTATATAATGTATGCTCTTGTAAAAACAGTACCACAAAACCTCGCATTTGATGTGGTACTATTTTTTGTGGTACTGTTTCGTATAACATGTATGCTCTTGTAAAAATAATACCAAATATATCTAGTATACAAACAACATCATTAAACACAAAAGAAGTCATATATTCAATATATGGCTGACAGTACCACATTTATGTGGTACTGTTTCGTATATAATGTATACTCTTGTAAAACAGTATCCAATATATCTACTATGCAAACAGCACCATTAAACACAAAAGTAGTCACATATCCAATATATGCCTGACAGTACCACATGGCTGATAGTATCACATCTATGTGATACTATTACGTATATAATATATGCTCTTGTAAAAACAGTACCCAATATATCTAGTATGCAAACAACACCATTAAACACAAAAGCTCCACATATACATTTTAGGAGAAACTAAATACACAAAAACAGTACCACAAAACCTCACATTTGAAAGCTAAACGAAAACACTAAACAGTACCACAAAATCAGAAAAAAATAAAGATTCAAAACCTTTAATTGAGGTTTTCATCGAACAAATCACACAGAAATAGTACCACAAAACCTCGTATTTGAAAACTAAACGAAAACACTAAATAGTACCACACAATAAAGATTCAAAAATAGGAATGATGATCGATTTAGGCTTTTTCTGAGCAGTTTTGATTATGTTCCAAAAATCACTTTTTCCGAGCAATTTTGATTATGTTCCAAAAATCGGTTTAGCTTGCTTTATGAAGAAGACAGAAAGTCGCGGATGTTATGAGTGCTTAGGATAAAACTGGCAGTTTCAAAATGTATTGAAAAACGCGCGATATCCTTTCTTGTCTTTTTGTTACAAGTGTGGCTTATTCACAAACAAGTTTTTTTTTGTATGACTAAAATCTTTATAAGTCTATAAATATTGACTGACCTCCAAAAACCCCATTTAATTTTGGATTTTATTTAAGATTTTGGACTAATTAAATATTTGAGTCTAAGGTTTGATATGATTTGTTGGATTTTTTTTTTTTTTTTTTTGGGTTGGGAGTTGGCTTGAAGTGGTTAACGTACTTAGAGTTGGGCTTGGGCCCAACCCCTTTTTTCTTTTTCTTTTTTTTTCTCTTCTTCTTTTCTCCATTTTTTTTCTTTTTAGATTCAAACCTTAGATTCAAATATTTAATTGGCCCAAAATCTTAAATAAAAGCCAAAATTAAATATTGGGTGTTACACTGTTTGGTAACATTTATATTTAGTATTTTTCTGTTTAGTTTAAAAATTTTTTTAAACTGGCAACAAAAAAATGTATTTGTTAAACCTGTTTTAATTTTTCTTTTGTTTCTAAAAAAATAAAAATTTAAATAAAAAAAGTTAAAAAAAATATTTTTACTCTCGATTTTTTTTCTTTTTATATGAGAGATATATACGAGAGAAAAAGAAGAGAGAAAAAGTGAGGTTAGGAGAGGAAACCCGGTCGAATTAAGGAGCATTCGATGTCGTAATTGTCGTTGTGGCATTAGTTTTTGGTGATTTGGCCTGAAGTGAAAGATATAACTTTTGGAAGTTTGAAAGCCAATCTTGGATCTCTTCATTTTTCTTCTTCTTTCTTCGGATCTGAGATAGGTGAGACTTACATATGTATTATATGAGCTATTAGCATGATTTTGGTATATTGTATGCTTGATTTGGTTAAGTATTAAAGGATTTGTGTTGATATATATATTTGTGCATCTATGTTATCTATTGATATATATGTTGAAATCTTGTTGCTAATGTTTTGTATAGAGCTTATTTCTTTTAGCAGTCCTCCAACAAATATTTTATTTATAAGTTTTATTTTACAAGGTTTAAAATGTCACAATGTCATCTAATAAGTCATGAATCTCAAGATAAATGAGCAAACATTGGGCCAAAGAGTGTTTGAACAGTTTTATTTATCATCGTGGATAGTTAGAAGAAGATAAAATTGATGGAAGATTCAAAAAGTAGTTGGGTTAAAGACTCTGTAGTTATACTCTAGTCATAGGCAGCTCACTCTTGCGAGATTTGTGCGCTAAAAAAAAACTAAAAGTCCAGTATGTGTTGTGATGCAACCTTCCTTTATAATACGCGACCTAGCCCAGTTCTTACACAAGAAGAATATTACTTACAAGCAAACTGCAAGTAGCTCACGCTCGCAATCTACTTGCGAAGGCTGTAGAATTTTAGGCCCTATTCTTGTACTACGATACAACTAATTCCAAACCCTAGATCTTCCACTTTAAATATCAAAAAACATCCTTTTGATATAGTCACTTTTTCCTAAATCAAAACTTATCATTACTTGTGAGGAAAAACATATGAGATGAAAAAGCCTTCTTGATTTTCTGCCTCTCATTCAGATTTCTTTGGCGAAAATCATATACTTTTGAATCTCAGATCTAGGGTTATCTACTAAATTGAGAAAGCACTTCTATAACAATTGGAGCGGGTTGAAATTTCACAAAAAAAGTACATTCTGAGTGTTTAGCAATCAAGGAAAGAGATATTGGATACAAGTAGATAAGTAGGATAATGATTGGGTGAACTTGTAATCTATTAGGTAAGTTTCTTGTAACATTTGATTATTGATCGTCTCGATATATTGTGATGATTATCCTCCCAAGTGCAATAGTATGCGATGTAGTTTTACTCGGTGAGATCAAGATTGAGTCTTCAAAAAAACCTATTTGAATTAAGCACTAGGGTCTTTTTAGGTTAAACTTTGAACTGATTTTTATTAAAGTAAGAAAATTAAATGGATTGGGTTGAGGGTGAGATGATGGGTTTGACTACCTAACAATTAACTTTAAATGCAACTAGTAAAATAAACTAAAACTAGGAATTATAAATCTGTACTATTCTACCCTAATCAATAACTACGTTTAAAATTAAATCCTATTGTAAGTGATAAAAATAGTAAACAATTCTAAGTATCAAGATATTAAAATTCTTGATCCAATCTACAAATCTAGGTGGGTCTTTTGTCTTAGTAGTGAATTTAATATAAATACTCAGTTTAAAATTCACGTTTAGGAAAAATAAACCAAAAAATATTTTTGTGAAAATCTAATTCCAAAGCACAATTTTAAAATCATGTTTAGGATCATAAAATCAGAAAATATTCTTTTAATATGCCTTTAGTCTAAATTTGTTTTCTTTTATTCCAAAATATTTTAAAAAATTTTAACCACGTGATTTTATTAGAAATTTCAAGGAAATATGATCAAGAATACAAGTGAAGGGTTCGGAAACAAATGAAACTAAGGTTTAGAAACCTTAGCATGCAAATTTTACGTTGTATGTTAGGTTTTGATCACATGTATGCAAGAAGCAAGATTCCACCTCTCATTGATGGGTTGAATCAAGATTAAGAATCTACGTTAACATAGCAATCAAACAAGTTCAGAAAATAAAAAGAAAAGAAAATGAAACAAACTCCATTGAAGCAAATTGAAATCTCAAACTCTTATTGAAAACTTGAAGAACAATCTTGAATTTAAACTTGAATATAGAAAACTAGAATTAAATCTCTCTAAAAACCCTTAGACCTCTAAAAAAGGTAAAATTGAAAATATAAAACGACTGCTTTTTTGTTTGTACACAAGTAGGATATTTATATGCTATAGAAAAATCCTAAAATAATTAATGGCCGGGTCACGGCATCCTGATGAAAAGGGCAAAGATGGCTAAAAATTGACAAAGTGTTAGACCTCAAGCGCACTGTGTCGTCCGAATGCTAAGTTTCTTTTTTGATGCTTTTGCATATTTTTTTCTTGATTTTCATCCACCTTTTCCTTTTATGATTGTTCCTAGCATCCTTTTAGTGTTTTTTTTGTGAAAATCTGCACAAAAGAATAAACTTCTATAAGTGAACCTAAAATTAAACTAAACTATAAGTATTATAATGAGAATTGTAGATAATAGCAATGGAAATTAGGGTTTATGATTACACTTTAGTCTGATCCGCATCAAAGATCCGAAGTTTTTCTTCTTCGATTTGATTTAAAAGAGTTTTCCTAGTAAACAATCTAGTGCATATTGTGGATTGTTTACTTATCTTTTGGTTATTAGATTTATAAACTCTAGTACCTATTTTTAGAGTGGGATTGGTGGATCTAAGGGTGGTTAGTCTTTTGAACGTTATTTATATTATGTATTTACACAAATCATGCTTTTTCACTTGTATTCATTGAGTTATTATTGAATCTAATGTTATAAAACATGTTATTGAGATGTTTTGATGTTTAGATATGATTGATTGTTGAGATTGTGGCTTAAATTGGCAATTTGGGGTGTTTTTGGCTTGGGGATTCATTGAAAATGAACCTAAAACTTAGGTTGTAAGCACTGCTATCCGAACAAAATCTAGATTGTGTTAGGACAAAGGACGTGCTTGTCAGCATCCAAACGACATCAAAACGCTGTGTAGTTGTCTGGACGGCATCAAGACAGTGTTTGGATGGGGCCTGTAGATTTTCCACAAAAAGCTGATTTTTAAGTTTTGAAAACTTGGTTTGTGCCCAAACCCATTGTTTATTAATTTTTAAAGATTAAGTGAACCCTAAAATCATAATCAAGCCTAATGAAAATACATATTTATATTGAGATGTTATTTATTTAGATGATTGAGTATATAATTTGTATAGGGTTGGAGTTACATCTTCCGATCTAATATAATAATTATTGATTGGCCGAGTGTGCCATATTAATATTGTTGACATGCCAAAGCACAGGTTATGTAAATGGACGTGATCCTTGATTTTGAGAAAAAATAATAAAATGAGATTTTAAAAAAATACTGGATGATTCTTAGTCGACATATATGACTAGAGATTCGTCATTGGATTTGGGACGTTAATCTTAAAATAATATATTATGATATTTTCTTTGGACTAAAGCCAAACCCTATTTGAATTAAGTAAATGCCTAACTAGGGATGTAACTCGATTCCTTAGCAAAGGGGTCAGGGTGTGTAACTTAGCTCTCCTGAGTTTTACACTTGTGAAAGTGTAATTCGGTTCCTAACTTGTTATACACAAATTGAGATATACATTCGCCGTAAGCGTAAACGGTGCGATTGGTGGTCCCCTATAGGATAAAGTTGGGGATAGATGAAGATTAGAGAATGTATTGATAATTGCATTACACTTGCATTATCATATTATATTTTGCAGAGATTATTGTAAGTTATATTATATGCTTAATTACTCGTGCACACTTGTATGATCCCACCTACTGGGACTTACTAGGCAGTGGTACTTACCCCATTCTTGTTACAGGTGATCCTGCGAGGTCACTAGTCACCCCAGAGCTTAGCTAAGACCGATAGATTAACTTAGTGGTTATTTTTTCTTATTGTTGAATGACTTTACTTTTATTTGTGCAACCTGGGGTGTGAATTCTAGACTTATTTACATTTATAATGATGTTACTATGATTGTGTAAGTCTTAGATTGTGTCACCGAAGTGTTACATTGGATTTTATTTTTATGGTGTCGCTTATTATTATTTTGGTATGGAAATAAAGAACGATATTAGATACTATGATGATTATTATTTACTATGACTTGGCCTTTGATTAGATTTTTATTTATTTTATTTAGTACTCATATTCTTATGCAGTTCGTCCCAAATTATGAGGTTAAGGGCGTGACAAATAGGGTCGTAAAGAGGTGGCATGTATGGACAAATAGAGTGGACTCGTTGCTAGATCGATCTCAAGGTTGGGTCGACTCTATTTACATAACTAATAATGGGGGATGTTTGGAGTTACAAAAAGTTGATAAAAGTTATAGTGTCGTAATTTATGCAGTGAGATAAAAAGTAACTTTTGCAGTTCATTTGAATAGGGTGAAATGGAAAGAAAAAAAGAGAAAAGAAAAATTTTAGAAACAATGGCTTGTTTGTAAGTTTTTTAGGAAAGAAAAGAAATGGAAAGAAATGAGGAGAAAAATTAGTTCTAAAATTTTAAAGTTTTCATATTCCAAAAAAAAAGGGAAAAAATGGAGAGAAGAGAAAAAGTAAATTAATGAAACTTTTAAAATGACATATTTACCCATAAAATAAAGAATAAAAAAATAAATTACAAATATATCCTAAAATTAAACAAAATTGATTACACTCCAATTTCTCAAAGAATTAATGGTAAAATAATTATCTGCCCCCCTTTTTTTCCTTTCATTTCTTCTCAACTCACAAATAAAAATAAAAAAGTTATTATTTTTTCTTTCTTAAACGTATAAACAATAAAAGAAAATATAATTTCTCTTTTTTTCTCTTCTCTCTCAACTAATAATTTTTCTTTCTTCTACTCTTTTGTTTGCCTTGGTTTGTGCTGTACACATTGACCCCTCAATATGTGCGATAGTAAGTCGCAGACTTGCATAATAGCAAGAATTTAGTCCAACACTTAAGAACTGAATACGATTCATTCAGTTAAGGAGACTCGTCTTACTAATTTTATTGCACTTTGTACCCGAGGAAATTCAAAAGAGGGAATTCAAACCTGAAAACTTAAGGTGGTAAATCCCTAACTTTCAAACTAAAACCAACTCACCTAACCCTTACCCTTTGGTTTCTTTCTTCCACTCGCAGACGGAGCTTTAGAAATTTTACTATTTATCGGTGAAACTTAGACCTCCCAAAACGGATCCTTAAGAGGGTCTATGGCCAGTCAGACAGATGACCTCACAGTCCTGGCTGGCCCAGACTCCGGCCTCAGTCCTCAATCCACATTTTATTTCAATATCAATTTTAATTTCAATTTCATTTGCATTTCATTCCCCATCCATTTGAAACGGAGGAGAGGATACAGGTCCCCCGTAATTAGTCTGTCCCAATATTCCCTATTTCAACGTTTCTAGTGCGGTCTCTCGCCTCAGGGCCAATTCACTCTCTAGAAAGCCCAGAAGCAGCGAAGACTTGGTCTCTCCGATCAAAGGTAAGTTCGCAAAACTCTAAATCCAATATCAGCTATCAGATTCTTCTGATTTAGCTCTATTCGTTTGTTTGATTATCTTGAACTATCGGTTTGAATCTCTTAATTGTGCCGATTTTTTCAGTTGGTTTTTGAAATTTATTGTTGATTTTACAGTTTCTCTTTGTATTTGATATTTCAATTTCGAAGCGAATTAACTATAATAACCTGGATATGGTGTTGTGTGTTTTGATTGATTCATGAATCGCAAGTGGACCTTCGATTATGATAATTTATGGTTCCGATCTAGGTTGTCATGACTTTTCTTGAAATAATTGTGCTAGGTTGACCGGTTACTTGTGAATTTCCAAAGATTAGTCTTTGGAGATTGACGACATGAATTGATTAGCATATTTGTGGTTTCTTTCAGAGAAGTGTCACTTGTTTATGTGATTTTATAGTTATTTGTTATGTCAAATGTTAAGTGAACATGTTTGATATTGTAATATTCAGAAAATTTGTGGGTTAAATTAGATGGGAATATTTTCCTCTTAAATTTGAACTTTATGATAGCACGGCCATTTATTTATATATTAAAGCTTCCTGTAGATGTTCCACTAAATCTGGGCCGCCTGTTGAGTTCTACTTAGCATTTCGACAAAGAAATGTATTGTTCAGAATGGAACTGTTTATAAAAAATGCTGCCAGCTTATGCAGGATGTTAGCAATCGTTTAGTGTCTATTTCTATTAGCTTGAGTCTCATGTCATGCCTTGCTGCCAATTAATGTTGAGATACAAGGTGAAGTGTAGGTCCAGGATATGGGCGTGCTTGTTGTACTTCTCAAATGATCAATAGGATTTTGTTGTATGAAAAAGCCAAAGACAATCACATGCCATGAAATTACTACCAAGGCTTATGTCTCCTTTTTTGGCCTTGTATTAGCAGATGAATTTACTTAAACTGCAATAGGAAGTGGTGTAGCAATTCTAATTTAATGCATCCCAAGAGAATTGCATGAAATTTGTGGCAAATTCATTTTGTGTGAATGTTTTGGTTGAAGTCATATCAGCAGAGAATAAAGAGGATTATACGAAGCACGAAATGGATGGAAAGGGAAAATATCGGATTTCACTTCGAGCACTGGTGATTATATAATTGTGTTTAAGGTCAATTTGAGTCTCATTTTGACCCCTTTAGGATGTCATTGATTAGAGCTTTCTGTTTAGAAAAATCTGGACATGGCTGATTAGGGTTGCATATGGGTAGTGGCCACGGGTCTTGTTATGGGAAAATAATGTTATTTGAGTTGTATGTGGAGTTTTTATTTGGTTTAGAATATTTCAATTTCTTGGAATTTTGTAGTTGCATAATTTTAGTTGTTCTCCCTATTTTTTTATGCTCTTATTTATTTAATTTCGGTGTATTGATTATATTTTGTATAACTTTTCACCATAATGCAGGGAAATAGAAGATGGCTGATGCAGAGGATATTCAACCACTTGTCTGTGACAATGGTACTGGAATGGTGAAGGTTAGTATCAAGTGTTTTGCCACAAAATTGGCTACTCTTCATTGTTGTTGTGCTTGCAGGATTCTTTATTTGTTGTGGTTGTTTCTACAACCCTTGGCTTGTAACTTTTTTTTTTTTTTAAATTTTTGGGTTCTTAATAAGTAATTGCGACTTGATTTCTTAATTCATACCTTGTGTTGTTCATCCACAGGCTGGTTTTGCTGGTGATGATGCTCCAAGGGCAGTGTTCCCTAGCATAGTTGGCCGTCCTCGACACACTGGTGTCATGGTTGGGATGGGTCAAAAGGATGCTTATGTTGGTGATGAAGCCCAGTCTAAAAGAGGTATCCTCACCTTGAAGTATCCTATTGAACATGGTATTGTCAGCAACTGGGATGACATGGAGAAGATTTGGCATCACACCTTCTACAATGAGCTCCGTGTTGCTCCAGAAGAGCATCCCGTGCTTCTTACAGAGGCACCTCTTAACCCCAAGGCAAACAGAGAAAAAATGACACAAATCATGTTTGAGACTTTTAATGTGCCAGCCATGTATGTTTCCATCCAAGCTGTCCTCTCTCTATATGCCAGCGGTCGCACAACTGGTTTGTGTTATATATACTAATACTAATTTGTATTCTCCTATGCCCCACATTTATCGTGATGGTTGATTTAGTTGTCATCTTTTGAATAGGTATTGTGCTCGATTCTGGTGATGGTGTGAGTCACACTGTTCCCATTTATGAGGGATATGCCCTCCCTCATGCCATTCTCCGTTTGGACCTTGCTGGTCGTGATCTCACGGATCACCTTATGAAGATTCTCACGGAAAGAGGGTACATGTTCACCACAACTGCTGAACGGGAAATTGTTCGTGACATAAAGGAGAAGCTTGCATATGTTGCTCTCGATTATGAACAGGAGTTGGAGGCTGCCAAGAGCAGCTCTGCAATTGAGAAGAGCTACGAATTGCCTGATGGACAGGTGATCACTATTGGAGCTGAGAGGTTCCGCTGCCCCGAGGTCCTCTTTCAGCCGTCGCTGATTGGCATGGAAGCTGCTGGAATCCATGAAACAACCTACAACTCCATCATGAAGAGTGATGTTGATATCAGGAAGGATTTATATGGCAATATCGTTCTCAGTGGTGGCTCAACTATGTTCCCTGGCATTGCAGATCGTATGAATCGTGAAATCTCAGCTCTTGCTCCTAGCAGTATGAAGATCAAAGTGGTGGCACCACCCGAGAGAAAGTACAGTGTCTGGATAGGTGGTTCAATCTTGGCTTCCCTTAGTACCTTTCAACAGGTAGGTTTTCTTCTGCTCAAGGTCAGTTTGTCTTCCATGGTATTTGGTTTTGTTTTTGGATTGTCCTACTCAATTGTATCAAATGTTGCAGATGTGGATCACAAAGGCTGAGTATGATGAATCTGGTCCTTCAATCGTTCATAGGAAATGCTTCTGAGTTGGTTGCTTGATTTTGGTGAGTATTTTCTATTCAGTTTTCATGCTATTGTTTGCTATGTTGGAATTTGATGCTTCATTTTGCGTAGCTTTTAATTTTGTGAACCTCAAGGGGCTGAGGTGATTGGGTTATCTTTTTGGTTGTCATAACTTAATACAATTGCAGTCGATTGATTGATCATCTACTCGCAAATTTGTATTAAATGGGGTGTTTTTAGTTTCAACTTTCAAGGGATTATTATTCTTTTTTTATTTTTTTCACTTTACTTCATTTCAGGGCTTGGAGCATTGCTGGTCTCTTATACTTCTTTGAAGAGGAGCCTTTTTTTGTAGTGTGTTTTGTTATGCCGTTGTATACTAAGAAGTAAGAACATAATGTGGTGTTTTAGTTTTGTTCTCTCATGTTGTACTACCAAAAGACTTGCTCATCAGATTAGTGAGCTTTGCATAATTGTGCTTGATATTCTATTTCGTGTGCTTTTGGTTGCTGGATGTAGCCTCCTAATCTCCCCATGAAAGTAAAACACTTTTTACATGGAATGGCCGAAAAAAGTAAAAAGTTAGTGTAAAAATAACAAGTTGTGAAATTTGATTAGAAAAAGTTGGTAAAAATGAGAATTTTTGGGTGTTTTTTGGTAAACCAAACGTCCCGTAATCGTTGAATGAGATTCCGAAATTTGTGATGTTTTAGAGATTTTTTCTTGAGATGATTCAAGTACTTTTTACCCTCCCCAAAATTACGAATAGGGGTTAAATGGATGAATCATTCTGTAAGTGCTTGTGCTTAGGGCCTTAGTGGTGCAGGTAGCAATGACCTTGGGAGAAGATCGACACAGAGAGAAAAAAAAAAAAAAAAGTGGAAGAGAAGATAAAGGAATAACAAAACCAGATTTGAGTTGGTTAACGAAAAAATCTTGGTTACCCAAAAAAAAAAAAAAAAAAAAAAAAAAAAAACCAGATTTGAGTTCAAGATTCGCTGCTAATCTTGAGTTTAACGTGGTAAAAACTCAATTTTCCTTGGATCTCTTATTTTGTGAATCCCCTCCTTATGCTAATCTTCTTGTAGGGTGGTTAATATCTTGAATCCTAACTGTGATTGAAGAGAAAGTGAAAGAAAATAAAAAAAAAATAAAACGAAAATAAGTTTGATTTGAAAGCAACCTCCCCCCCCCCCCCCAAAAAAAATGAGAGAATAATTTTTAGTATATTGCTTTTCATATTTCTCATACTCTCTTTTACAAATGTATTTATAGAGCTATTACAAAGAATTGCAATTTACTACTTTTTAATTCCATCTTTTGGTCACGAAACAACTTCCACTGATCATGGTGGAGAGTTGCTGATGTGACCAGAGGCCTATTTTTTTTTTTTTTTTTTAAACAAAGGCCAATCCAAACACCAATTCATCAAAGATGTTGCGAGTTCATCACCAATTGTATAAAGCTGCTCATCAACAAGTTCCTTAATTCACTCAATGCTCAAGCCTTGATCCACTCGGTACTCACTCTCCCTCTTAAGATTCCCATCAAAAATTTGAGGGCTCTTCTACAAGCTCCATTCTCATATGTAGACCCAATGAAAGGGGTGGCACTAGCATCCCACTTTTCAGCACTGTAACTCTAGATAACTTCTTCAACTTAATTACCCAAAAAAAAAAAAAGATAACCTCTTCAACTGCAAAATAATTTCCTTTCTCCTTTTTTTGTGAGAATTGAGCAATACAGGACAAGTTTTCCAGATGATGCACCAATGCCAACATAGGTCCTTGGCATGCTTCACAGCAACTTCTTGTTGGTAGCTTTGAGATGGCCTTTTCTGAATGCATTTCCCATTTCTTATTATTCTTCTCTGGCTAAGCAGATGGCTGCAGCGGCCTCAGTTTTAAGTGATATTTGCCCTCTCCTTCAGTTTTAAGCTAAATGTATGTGCTGAGCTCAGAAAGAGGGACAAATCCAAGATGGTTGAAGCACAAATTGAACGAGAGTCTTCACAAGAATTGTGCAACACTACAGTGTTCTTCCTTCCCATGGATATATTCAATGTGCAGGGGTGTGCATCATTCGGCCAAAATTTGGTTTTTGAACTATACTAACCAAATTTAAGAAGTGTGGTTTAATTATTTATCTAGTAACAGTTGGTTCAATTATTTTTTGTAAAAATAACAATTTTGGTTTTAACTGTGGTTTTGAAATTCTAAAATCAAATAAACCGAAATGACTGAATTATAAATTTATTTAATATTTAATACATGTATATATAATTAACCTAAATATATGCTTCTATCAGTGGTTTTGTCTTGTCTTTTGAGATCTCAAAGGCTTTATAGGAATTAATAAATTATTATAATATCAAATACAAATTTAGCTTTGAAATTACTACTATTGTTATTTTATCTCTATAATTAAATTATAAAAATATATTTAAATTTATAAGATTATAAAACCGAATCGACCGTAAGTAAACCGATATAATTCAGTTCACTTAGTGATTGTTAGTGCACATTTTTCGATCAGTTTGATTATTATTCTTAATTTTTAAAAATAATTAGTTCAACTACAAAAATTATAATTTTTAAATTGCACTGACCGATACTCATTTCCCGTCGTGTGTTCGATTGCTAAATAACTTACCAATGTTATAAATCCCTCATTCGTCCAAAGATACGTCCACCATCCAATTGTCATTAAGATTTTCAAACCACTGTTATACAAGTGCATGGGTCACAACGTTTGCAACCCTCTGTTTGTTAGAACCCGCAGAGAGTTTTTCATCAAAGAGCAAAGCTATTTCACGAATCTCCATAATTTGCCATTGTGCCATCAGCAAAAAAACAAGGATTGCAATCATATCCAATTTGGGCACAGAAGACCGTAAAGTACATGTTGCAAAGGTCAAGTGTTTCAGCCATGACATCTAATGCGAATTGCCTTTGATTTGCCGCCGGTTTTGAGACAGCTAATCTCATGTTTTTGTCTTGTCCAATTCAAAAGCTTTGGTGGGACAAAGTTTTTGTCATGTCCAATTCAAAAGCTTTGGTGGGACAAGAACACCCGTTATCCATTGTACTCTATTTGAAAAAATGAATTTAATGGAATTTGATAAATTTTTTATAAATTCTTATATTTAAAATTAAAATAAAATTTTATACATTAAATTTTATTTCATTTTATAACTAAAATTTTAAAATTTTTGTATCATTTAAATTCAGTTCAAAATAATAAAATTTAATAAGAATTTATTATTTTCTTAAACTATCTAAGTAAGTAGATAAATTTACTTTCATATATTATATTTATCTTATTTTCTCTCTCTTTTTTTTTTTATTTTTACTAACATGGTCAAATTTAACATTTCTCTTAAATCAATTCAATTTTTAAATTAAAACATGTGTTTAAATACAAAATTTCATTTATCAAATCAAATAAATTCGTTATTTTCAAAATAAATCAATTTTAAGATATAAATGTTTGCTTTTGGAGTGTTAGTAAAACAAAAATTCAACCCTTCCATCCCCACTTAGGCCCCGTTTGGCGTAAGAAAAAGCAAGATAAATTGAGATAAAATGCGGTTTGGAGTTAATTTTGGCGTCACTTTTTTTTGAAAATTCGCAAACTATGGAAACGGTTTGCCAAATCCGTTCCCACGGATTCAAAAAAATTCACAAAAAATAGTAACAATGGCACTCGTTTGAAAGCTCTCGATACGAAAAATATGATTGTATAAAAAATTTATACATTCGGATAGCCTACTTCCAGATTTTTTTCTTTTTAGCGAAATATTGAAATTTTTTGAAATTAGTGATGGCAGAAAAATTAAAGATAAAAAAGTTGTTAGAGATTTATAGAGATTTTCAGTGTTTTTTTTATGCCAAACGCAGCCTTAGTACTGTTGAAAGTTTCAAGTTCAGACAACCAACCGTATTGCCAGCATGTTATGAAGACGGTATGCTTTATTTAGTTCTTTGAAAAATTACTAATAATAGCAGTCAAAATGCTTTGCTTGCAGCAATTAGATGTTACCATTCAATTTTTTTTTTTTTTCCCTTCTATTTTGTTTGCTAAGCTCCATGTCTCACCTGGAATGGGTCTATTTACCAAGTGTGGTAGAAAGTAGAACCTCTTCTCTGCTTGATGTTGATGATGAAGGGCTGGTGTGCAAACATGTAAAATGCAGGACAAAAGCTTGGAGATGGTAACTACATATTTGGAGGAGGAACTACGCAGTGTCCAAGAAATAAACTGGGAATGGCAGAAATTTCTACATTTCTTCGTTACTTTGTAACTAGGTCACCGTTTAGAATGCCAAGAAATAAAATAAAATAAAATAAATACCTAACAATATCTATAAATTATTAAAATTTTTTATTACACATTTACACATTCCTATCTTTACTAATTTCAAAAAATTTCAATATTTCGCTAAAAAAATAAAAAATCCGGAAGCAGGTTAACCGAATGTGTAAATTTTTTTTTGACAATCATATTTTTCGAGTCGAAAACTTTCAAATGAGTATCATTGTCGCTATTTTATACGAATTTTTTTAATTCTGTTAGAACGGATTTGAAAAAATCGTTCTAACAGTTTTGGCGCTGTGCATCTCCAAAGAGATTCTTTAAATTCGTTAGAACAGATTTAAAAAACCGTTCTAACAATATACCACTGTCGAGAAAGAGAGAGAGCATAACTATTATGCAGAATATTAAGTGTTGATTTTTTGACTCCATTAGAACGGATTTGGGAAACTATTTTAACGGTTTGCTACTGTTCATCTCCAAAAAACATGGTTTGGAAAGAAAGCACCAAATGCCAAAATTAACCCAAAATCATATTTTATCTCAATTTATCTTATTTTTTTTTTCTTTTTTTTTTTACCACTCCAAACACTAATTAGATAATGTAACTAAGTTAAAATGTCAAAAAATTTATATATTAAGGAGGTGTTTAGTTGACAAAAGTTTGGCTAAGAAGTACAATAAAAGTATAAAGATTTGATATAAAAGTAATATGTGGTAAATTTTAATTTGAATAAAGTACAAAAAGTTGGTAAAAATTAGTAGATTTTGGTTGATTTTGACCAACCAAATGCCCCCCTATGTCTTTCAGATTGATCTCAAACTAATTTATTAAATTTGATTAATGCTAGCTACCAAATACAAAAAAGCTAATTTTTTAGCTAGAAGCTAATAAAAGCCCAAGCATTTTGATCCCAAACAGTACCTTACATCAAATTTCCAGTCAAATTGAAACGGTTTTGAAAGAATGACAAGTTACCAAGGCTGTGCACTTTTAACAGTTCAGAGGAAACCACCCCTTATTCTGCATAGAATAAAAATCTGATCAATTGAAGTCAGCAACATACAAAGAATTAGTCCAGAATATTTTTTGTTGATAAGTAAACAAAGAATGAGTCTAGAGTACTTGCACGAATAATATATCAACAAATTAGAAGGAACTACATAAATTCCAAAATTCTCCTACACCTTCCGCACCCAACCAACCATCTTCCTCCATATTCTAAACTCCAACAATGACGAAAAATGTGTACAATAAAAATATAGTAAAGACAAATTAAAGATTTCCAGACATGGGCATGTAAGTTTGGGATACCATAACCCACTAAAGGAAAATATAAACCTAAGAAAGCCCAAAAAGGAAGATCCATCACCAACCAGAAGCAGATGTATCAAAAGCATAATACTTTATGACGTTGAATAACTCATAATTTAGACATATCAAAATTCAAAACTCAATTGGAAGTCGTTTAAAAAGGTAAGTCTACAATCAAAGTGTGTGCTATCCTTAAATAGAATGCAACTACTCAACTCGGCTACCAATCTAGTACAATACTAAAACTTATCTGCAGATTAGAAAACTAATAGAACAGTTTAAGCATGTTAAAAATCCTAATATTGCAAACATGCATTGCCGATGGGCAAAGTGGTGACTGCCTCCTAAGACATATTCGCTCCTGAAAACATAAATTCAAATCTTGATAATAGGAAGCATCATCATGCCTATGCTTATAACTTATGATGCACTGTCATCAAAGAGAGCTTTATAGAACCGTTTTCTTTCTTCAGGGTCAAATATTCCTCCATGGTCACCCCCCTGATCATCTTGTTCACTCGTGTCCATTTTTGAGTTGGTCATTCTCTCTGGTCTTCCCAAAATCATGCCTTTTCTCTTTTTCTTTTCCAAATTCATCAAATAGTGCCTGTGGTTATATTCATGAAGGCCCTCCTGCATTAGTTCCCCAAACTTCTCCTTTATAACAACAAGCGGATCCTTGTCAATCAGTTCTGACCCATTATATCCTTCCCTAAGAAGAACAGTGTAAATCTGATACTTATTTGAGACATAGAATATGCCAGGATGCTTAAGCAACAAAACATTCAACTTCTCTGGCAAACAGAATTCCCTTCTGAAATGACCTAACTTCACAATTGACACTTTCTTCCACAGGGTCAGTGACAGTAATTCATGTACCAAACCCACAGTTCTCTTCTCCATTTCTTTCGATCCCTCCACTAAACCTCTGGGATCTGTATAAGGAGAAATATAGGGAGTTGAATTAAATTCATGAAACCTCTCCCATGATTTTACCCAGCTCAAAGGCAATGAACATGAAAAGCATGGCTCAGAATCATGTTTTCGAGCTATCATTTCAATTGCAGAAATCTCTAAATCAGGGTTCCAGGAAACAAGTTCAATCTCCATTGAACTCCGTCTCCCGCTGTAATTAACAATTCGAAACATTTCTGGATATTTGGGAATGATTCTAATCAAATAGTCATCTGGAAATCCAAAATTTCTTTTCAACTCATTAATCTTCATAACGTTGAGCCTCTGATTTAATGTCATCATCAACAACTTTGCTAATCGCTCTACAAACACCGGTTCCTGCATATCTTGCACAGATTGTTCCTCTTCTACCAGATACATCATTCGCTTTGTTAATTGACAATAGCACTCATCATTCTTGAGATAGACTTCAAAACAACAGGGGTACTTTTTAAGCCAATTAGAAGCTTTTCCTTGCAGATCAAGAGTCTTGAACTTTTTCTGGAGGAACTTAACTGGCGCATCCTGGTTAGGGTGCCGGAGAATTATGTTCTTGATTTGATTATTGACTATCCATCGACGGTTTCGAGACAAAGCTGATTCAAGATCGGGGTCCTTCTTCATTGACCAGAGTGACAAGCTTCGAAGATGGGATAATGAAAAATAGATACTAAATCTCAAATAGCTTTGCTTTTGAAGATACATGCCAATTCACTCGCTAACTAATAATGACCTAAAAAAACATCTTCAGAGCTCTAGAAGAACATGACCCTGTATAAGAAGAAAGGAAATTATGAAAAAAAAAAAGTAGCAAATTCAGCATTCTTAATTTTTTTTTTTTTTTTTTTTTTTTTTTTTTTTTGCATTAAATGCATGAATATAGCCATGAATAGTTGTTATTGCTAACTGAACACCAATTCACATTTCTTTGTTGCAGAATCATTGGAAACGTTTTAAGAACATGCCATAACAAGGCGAAAGTTGTAAATATATATGTATTCACTATGAATTCTCAAAAGGGAGGCAAAATTTAAAGGTCGTCAGCAGAAGAAGAAACAATAATATACCCACAGAGAGAGAGAGAGAGAGATTCAATTTTTACTTTCAATTGTTACAAAAATGGGAATCTCAAGTGATTCAACAAAAGATCTTACTTTCAATCCTCTATATCATGTGCATCGTTTCCAAAAAAAAATTGAGGTCAAATGCATAATCAAATGCAAACGATCACTTCAATTTTCCAAAGAAGTTTCCGACGCAAAAATCGCACGCACTCTTTGATGTTTCGCGCAGATTCAACACAGACTTTCAATGCGTATGCACATACATGCGTGTATTATATATATAAGAATGAATTCGAAACTCGGAAACTAAGGGCTCTGAAAGATAGAGAAGAAGACCTGCGATTGATATCGGAGAAAGCGCTACGAGTTCGGCGACTGTCTTCCAGCAAAGGATCCGACGGAAAACAGGATGTACCGGATGGTATGTGAGTCTCTGACCCGAATCACCGCAAGTTTGTTGAGAAAAGGGGAAAACCTGACCCGTCTGGATATTCGGATGGATCAAGGGTCAGGCCTTCGAACCAAGGTTAGTTGAGAAATAAAAAATTATTCACTTTCGAAACTTTATTCGGCACAAAATTTTTATTTTTTATTTACCCTTAAAAAGATAATAAACTATTAGGTCTCAATAAGTAATTGTTTGGAGTGTCAAATTTTGACCAAAAAAATTTAATTATTAGGTGTTTATTATAAGGTATGTTTAGAGTTGTATAAATTTGTAAAAATTAATATCTTGTGCTTTATGCACTGAATAAAAAATTTAAATATTGTAATTTTGTAATTTATATTTGTAAAGATTTATAAAGTTTTGTTTTTTTTTTTTGTTTAACTCCAAACAATGCTTATGTTTCTCGGAAAGTGTAACAAAATTGAAGTATTAATATTAATATTTTAAAATCTAATTAAATTATATTGATCTTAAATTAATTTATTTATCTCGTACTGTATTTATATTTTTTTCTCATAGTATTTTTTGTATTACCGCTTCTAAGTTTATACAAATTGAACTTAACGAAAATTTTAAATCTTGAAACACACAAATTTTATAATAATTTAAGAGGTACTTCTGTCCATCTTGAAAAAATATAACAATAAAATAATAGATAGCAATGTTAGAGCAAACATTGTTTAGAATAGAGCATATTTATTGTAAGCGTTTTTTTATTTTTTGTTTTTTATTTTTATTTTTTATTTTCTATTTTAAGCGCATTTTTCATTTTATACTTTTGAAAATAAGAAAAACGATTAAAATGTATTTGGTCACTTGAATTTTTAAGATTATTTTAAAAAACAGAAAATAACTTTACGCATAAAATGAAAAGTGACAAAAAGTCATTTTGAGTATTTTCAACCTAAAATAAGAAAAATCTCAAAATAAAGAAAATAAAACATTTTCTGTTTCCTTATTTTGAGATTTTTTTTAAAGTACAAAACATATAAAACAAAAAAAAAAAACAGAAAATCAAACTAAATGCCACCGTAATTTTTTTATACTGGCAATTTTACCCTTGATTTGATAAGAGTAAAAATATTAATATAAAATAAATTACATCTTAATATAATCTGGCCAAATAATATTTGCTGTGGCCACCCTAAAATAATATTTCATAAAAAGCTTTTAAGCCGAGAGACAACATCCGCGTCAACATTTGAATCCCAATTCATTAAAGAGGAGACGAAGTTCGGAGTGGTTTTGTTTTGGCACATTCTGTTTAGGTTTCCAAATGGGGAGAGAGCAATGTTTAGGGTGGGAATTCCCCAGGGTTCAGCCACGTTGGCTAGGTTTGTTCCCTACGTAAATGACACGAATTCGAGTCCCACGACTTACTCGAGAAGCATCCCTAATTTACCATCTGCTACGTGATTTGTTAAGAACTATAATAAACTAATAAAATTTCAACTCAAAAAAATATATATATATTTAGAGTGGGAGAAATTTTAGAGTACCGAAAGCTAATTTTGGGACACAATACTGAAAAAATAAATGTAACATTGGACGAATTTAAATGTTAATGTGGCACAATTTAAACCAAGCATTCCATTATAAAGTAACGTATTTAAACATTGAAATACAACACCATCCAAAGTGTCTTAAGCCTCAAATAAGGAAGATAAAAAGGCCTAGCCCTCACGGAAGCTTAGCCGGTTTGAGCCGTTACAAGGATTACAACCAGAAGATCCGCCCTTAGCTTGAGAGAAAATGAGGAAACCATGGAAAAATGTCCGAAAATGTTGAATCCTTAAAAACAGTGTTCTATTTATAGAGCTTCAACAGGAAGTTGCAAAAACGTCCATGAAAGTGTGCTTGGCCTTTGGACGGGAGTAACGTTCAAATAGGAACTGCTTCAAGGCGTTCGGACGTACTTTAACCCATCCGGTTGCAATGCAGATGGTGATGTTCCGACAACTCTTTTTAGTGTCCGAACCGGAGGTAGAGTAGCCTCATCTCCTAAATTTCTGACTTGGCATCCAAACATGCCTCTCCCCGTCCAGACGCAATGCTTTCCTTGGGCTAGCATCCGAACATCAATTTTGTTGTTCGGACATGAGGCCTCCGATTTCCCTTGCTTGAGCAACTACTAGCCTTTTGGTGCCCAAACAAGGGGCTTTGCTAAGGCCATTTTTAGCTCCTTTCATGCTCCCATCTCTTCCAGTTTGCCTCATGGACTCTGGGGTGTTTCCGAGTTTCCAACACCTGTTTAAAGCCCTGGAACAACAATATGAGAATGCAAGCATATAATGCTTAAGGCGATAACTGTAAACTAATCACGCAATTAAAGGTGCAATGAACTTGTAGTAAGCATACAAATGTGCAATAAGCACTAATCACGCACATAGGCGGAACCATATTGCTAAAGTGCAACCTTGATAGAATGTTGACAAACCAAGAATATAGATTTGTGAAGGTATTGCGGAGTTCTATTCAAACTTGATTTCTAAAGGGCTTTTGAACAATTCGGAGTTCCAAGCTATTTTAATTATAGACCATAAACTTCTTGAAAGTGCATTTTCTAAAGAGGAAGTTTGGAAGCTCTGAAATCTCTTAACGGGGATAAAGACATGAAGGGATCACAAAGGCATTTTGCATTAGTTGGGATACAGTAAAAGAAGAAGCGATGCAAGTTTTTGCAGGATTTAAGGAAAATGGGAAATTTGTTAAGAATATCAATGCCTCTTTCATCGCATTGACCTAAAGATGAGCAGCGCAGTTGATAATCGAGATTTTAGAACTATTAGTTTAGCAAGGAATTTGTGTAAGTTGATTGCAAATGATTTGACTGTGAGACTTAAGAAGGTGATGGAAGGAAAGGAGAAGCTCCCAGGAGGAATGCCAACAACTGACATGAAGGCTAGCCTGTCCGAGGAGATGCCAGGACTTAGTTTGACATCAGACACACTTATGCACCGGAAGGGGCCAATAAGAGTCCATCTCACGCGTCTAGGTGTTGGCAGTGCGTGAAAGTGAGAAGGGTGGGCTTCGTGATTGGTCAACTAAGCCTTGTTAGAACTGGGCGAGGCTTCTAGTGGTGGTGGTGGGTGATTGACACCACCCTGATTGGGCAAAGGGTTTGTTCACACTTCGCATTGGTGGTGACCTGAAATTTGTGATTTCTTGTGATGATAGTAATTGAGATGGTGAGGCAGAACAATCACAAGAATTCAAGCACAATAGAGAAGATAAAAATAGATAAATAAGAAGATAGTTCAGATAGAGAAGAAGCCAAAATACGAGAGACATTAAGAAGAAAGGGAAGAAAACAAATTCACCAGTTTCCCATTCTCAAATTCAATTCATCGTTACAATACCAAAACCAACATTTATACTGTACTTGAATAAGAAAATACAAAGGAAAACCAACAGCCTAGAATAGGAAACCAACCATCCCCTCTTGGGACAACCAATAGACAATCTAACGGGATCCATCATAGTGGTTATTCTCATTTCAAAAAAGTGTAAGAAACAAAGTAAAGAAATCAAAACGTGGGAATGAGAAATGATCATTCCATTCCATTCTATTACATTCTCTTGTACCAAACAAGGCCTAAATATATAAACTCACAGTAGTAACACATTAATTTCCAATATTCATAACTAAAGCCTTGAATTTTCCCCCAAAACTTGATTCAACAAGGTTGAAATCACATCCAATATGAAATTTTGACTCTATTTTCTTGTTATCTAGCTTCGAAGCAAATGTCATATCTTCAGAAGAGGAGTGAAAAAAAAAAAAAAAAAAAAACGAGATTATTAGTTATTATCTTATCTAAAAGTTTAAGCTATTGGAAAAGAGGCAACTTCTATTCAATTAACCTGCCGCTCAAATGCAGCAGGACTAATTTTTTGAAAGAGCCAAACACATAAAATAATTGATTTTATTATTATTATTATTATTATTATTATTATTATTATGTGACATTGAGATTTGAATTCAAGACCTTCACACATTATAAAACCACATTACACTGTTTGCTACAAATATATAGAAGAGTTAAGCAGACAATTCCATTTAAAGCAACAAGAAACGTACCCGAAACCTAGTTAAGAAAATTATAATTTTCAATTCACAATCACTCAAAAGCATTACATATGTTTAAGCAAGCAGCTGAGGAGAGTGGGTATCCGTAGTAATGTTAAAGAAATAAACCAGAATAACATAAAGGTACTTTTTAACAATAATAGAAGAGGATTAATGAATAGAAAATATAATTCACTTTAGGATGGCATTTTAATTACCTTATATAAAAATGAAAATGATGATATGTTCATTCCAGGAATAACCTCTTCAAATAATATGAAATGCTATTCATAAGAACAGACAGCCAATTTAAAAAATGGAAGGAAAAAATATGCATGCAATGCATAATAAAAAATAGATTATTAGTATTGTTGTTATTTTTTTGGCTTCCAACACCATCAAATGGAAGGGGGAAATGGATGCAATACTAATAGACTGGAGCTGACTGACTAATATCTCAGAGCAGGGGATGGCATAAACAAAATAGCTAGAGAGCTGCTCAAATTCGACTCAGCTCAAGCTCAATTTATGGTGTTAAACGAGCTAAATTTAAGCTCTTTATGAGGCTCGTTTGAAATTCAAGCCGGGTTCAAGCCATAAGTGCTTGATTTGAAAATTTGCGAGCTAGATCAATATACATAATAATATTTTAGACCAAAATGGCTTCGTCTTAGTTTAATAAAACGTCATTTTAGTTTAGTAAAACGTTGTTCTCGTTTAGTCAAGCTATTCATTTTGATTTATAAAATTTTAGTAACTTGAACCCAAGAAGTTCTTTGCTGATTCGAGCTCAAGCCCTACACTATATGTTCAAGCTAAGCTCGAGTAAACTAAACATCAACTCAACTCAATTCCTAATTAATTGCAGAGATCAGTTTCGATAAAGAAAACCCTTCTTCAGTATAAAAAAGGGTGCAAGCCATAGTCGTATGCACTTCACAACTATCTTCTTCAATATAGAAGGGGTGCTAGCTGATTCATGGTTGACTGCACTTCATAATTTATCTTTATAGCAGACTCAGAAATCCTGCATGGTCAAACCATTGTAATAAATAATAGCAATCTGAATTCTCTAGCACTCTCCAGTAACCAAATTAATAGCCCAATGATTTATGTTAGAAAACCAAATGAATCGCAAAAGTAATAAAATAAGAATAAAAAACTTGAGTGTATAATAGGGTATTGGGTTTCAAAATAAAAATGGAATTGGAGTTTTGCTACAAATTTTCCACAATATATGAATTGCATGAAAGGCCTCAAATGCTCATGTTGGTGGTCGAAATTTTATGGAAACAGAAAAATAAACTGGGTGAGATTTTCACAAAGATCACCTCAATCTCAACCAAATCAATTTCAAGTTCTAAAAATCATTCAGCTAAATGTGACTATATAGAAATGTTTATCAAGAGTTTACCGATATCAAACTTCATGAAATCTAAGCAGAATCAGGACAGAGGCCAAGAAACCTCACAAGCTTCCAACTTTTGCTGCATACTTCTGAGGTATTTAATTCATTTGTTATCGATCCAAAGCATCAAGAGCTGCTTCGTTAAGCAAATATGATCCAACAAACTAAAATCACTGTTCTAACTCAGCCCTGTGCTGCAAGCTTTCAAACTTTTACATGTATACATTTTCAAGCTAACCACAGCTTCTCAACGTCAAATATGATAGATACAGCTCAATAACGAGCAGGTTCAGATCTGGGACTTCACAAAGAGACCTGAGGATAATCATCTTCAAAGAAGCACAAATTTCCTATAGTTTGCATTTAATGCATTACTCAGAATCAAAGACCATTTAAGCAGTGACCATTCCAGGCTTGGCATCATCTCTCTGTTTACATCAAGTCCACTGACTTGACGAAAGGAGAGGAATTACTTGTGACCAAATGCTGGTGACAATTTTTCCCCATGCACCAACGGTGGGGCAGGTATGGGTTTATGGATTTAGGGTCAGGGTAGGCTTCAGCAAAATTTGACCCAACCCCGACCCCAACCCATTGCCAACCCTAGGTTTTGCACTGATGAGACAAGAAGGCGTACTTGAGCCCATCAGTGAAATTAATTCAGAACTAATGGAAAAAATCACAGAAACCATACCAAATTCAAAACTTCTGTATGATAAGCAAACATGACCGAAACCATAAGCACGCAACAAAAACAACAAAATCTAAGTATCAAATAAATCACCTTATGTTCTACTGTCATGAGCAATTGGGACAACCAATTTCAACTATGACGTTAAATAATAACTCAAAGAACACAGAAATCACGAGCAGGTATGCAATGCATAAAAGGCAGACCACAAAGGTTTCAGCACATAGCTTAATGGAAACTATAAAGGAAAAATTAAGCCTTCTATAAACATTCACATTGTTGCTGTGAGATAGATATTTCCTAAAAGTTACTTACATTCTTGACAAATGAGAACTTCTTTCAGAGAGAATCTCTTATACCGAACATTTCACTTCAGCAATCAAAAGCACAAATCCAAAGGAAAACAACTCTTGGCGCAATGGACCTGATCAACTACCTTCATAAAAAATCCATTCTTCACCAAGTACTATCACGCCATCGAGAATATTACCATTCATATAGATTAGATAACACACAAGCAAAAGAAATCAACTGGATTTTATGATACATAAATTATCTTCCACTAAGCGAGTGATTCCATGAAACACTTGATATTGTTAAGATCTTCTTTGGACTCTGGATACTTTTTTGGTTTGAAAAGTTTCCACATTCCAACTGGGTGACAGTTTTTCACCTCCACATCTCCTGCAAATCGGCTGAACATTTTTTCACACTGTGGATATGGCTTGACATAGAGATTGTAAAATCTCAGCCTGCTTAGCTTGATCAAACCCTTCAACCCCACCTCATTGCCAATCCCACCTTTTGATCTCAAATATTCTATCACATTGTACCGAGGAACAATCTGTTTCTCAAAATTCACTCCCAGATACTGTGGAACATCAACTAACCAAAGAATATCGAGCTTCATCCTATGTACTAAAAACTCAATTTTATTCTCAACATCCTCGATTTCGTATAATATTGCCCTTGGCTCAATCCACAACACCTTGAAAGCATCCCTGCGTATCAACCCATGACTGCATAAACAATCAACCCTCCTTTTCACCTCAATCCCAGCCCTAAAAGTTCCCGCCTTGAAGATTTTCTCTTTAATGGGTACCCGACACTTCAAAGTCCTCAGCAGTTCCAGGCATCGAGAAAGCTCCCCCAATTCCAACCCAAGAACAATGGGGTCCTTAATAATTTCTCTCCTGACCACATCCAAACTAAAACCCAAATCCGTAAATTCATGAAACAAGGGCTTCAGCTTATTTTGCACACTAGGTATCAGAATACCAGGAAACAAATTGAAAATCTGATCGATTCGATTCTTATCAATTCCAATTCCCACCAAAAACTCAATTTTCTCACGAATTACATTCTCATTCATCACAATTACCATCGGAAACTCCTCTAAAATCCTAGTCACAGTACCATCACTAAACCCCAAGCCTTTCAAACGCTGGATACACGCAGAAACATCTACAGGGCCTAAACTGAACTTTCCGCAAACCTCAAGAACATTCTGAATCATCAACGAACTAAGATTTGAAATCCCCAATTCCGAAATTCCGACTTCCCAATTCTTCAGGAATTCAAAGTCCAGAACCCGAGGGCAACAGTACACCAGCGAAACGAGAAATTGCTGAGACAACTTCAACGATAGCAGAATTTTCAGGGACTTTTCAATCTCGGAGGAATTGGAGTTTAGTAAAAAGCAATTCTTTGCAAGGAAATCGTGGAGTTGAGATGGCGGGAAACCGTACCTTTTAAGGACTTCTGCGAGGGAAACTAGTTTTCTATATTTGGATTCTTGTAAGAAATCTGGGGAAACTTGCGATTTTGTAGAGAAATAATGGGATTTTAAGTTCAGGGGTGGAGAGAATGGCGTGCGGGCTGATGTGATAATGCGATGAAAGATGGGTCTGCTAAAAACCCTCGCCATTGCTAATGTGAAGCTCGTTGAGACCAGCGAGAGAGAGATTCAAGCGACCGGCTCGTCCCTGCTGCGGGTCCGGGGCCCGGTAGGGACAGGCGCGGGGGGCAGCAGTAGCCCAAAACGGGCGCGTTTTGGTAAAACGGTGGCGTTTTGACGAATCAGAAAAAACAAAAGAAAGCCAGCGAAACACGAAAAAAAAAAAAAAAAATTTAAGACTTTAGAGCGCAAACAAACAAATAAATAAATAAAATGTGTTCAATAATTAAAAATACTAATTTTTTATAAAAAAATCACAAATACAATAAAAAGTTAATTTTTTATTTTGGGTTTTCTCAAAATATAAAAAACGGAAAATACATTTAATTTAATTTTTTTATTTTTCTTATTTTAAAATTTTCTTTATTTTGAATTAAAAACGTTTAAAATAACTTTTTCTCATTTTTTATTTTAATTTTATGTCTAAATTCATTTTTTATTTTCTAAAACAGATTTTGAAAATACAAGTAACCAAACAGAGAGTGTGTAAAGCATAAAAAAAAATCTAGGACAGTAGAGTACAAAAAAATAAAAAAAAAAAGCTTAAAATGCATTTTGTATTTTTTTAAAATAAGAAAAACAGTTCAAAATACATTTGATTACTTGTATTTTCAAAATCTATTTTAAAAAATAAAAAATAAATTTAGACGTAAAATGAAATGAGACAAAAATTTATTTTGAGCATTTTTAATGTAAAATAAAAAAAATCTCAAAATATGAAAAAAAAATATTAAACTAAATTTGTTTTATATTTTTCATGTTTTGAGATTTTCAAAACATAAAACACAAAATAAGATTTATATTTTTAATTACCGGACACATTCTTTATTTATTTATTTTTTTTTTCTGAGCTCTATGACCTTAGATTTTTTTTTTTTTTTTTTTTACATTTCGCTGACTTTTTTTAATTTTTTTAATTTGTCAAAACGTCACCATTTTTATCAAAACGCACCCGTTGTAGGCTACTGCTGTGGCAGCTGTAATCCGCGTACTACTGCTGCCGCGTCCGATAGAGACTGCAGAGGGCAATGGATTTTTTATTTTTATTTTATTTATTTTTTTTAAATTTTTTTTTGGCTGTTGGAATGATAAAAAATATAGAAAACTGTGCAACGCATCTTGAGAGTGCGTTATCACTTTCTCTCTAACACAAATGCTTTTTCTTTGTACTGTATTATTTTATTCTTTGGCTGGTCTGTTATTCATTTAATCATTTTTTTTTTTTGTTTTGGGTAAGCAAAGTCTGTTATTCATCTGCCTTTTTCATTCTCTAATTTTGCTTTAAGATTTAATATATTTTTTAATTTCTTTATTATCTTCCTTCCAAAATTTATCAACTTTTCTCCTTATCCTCTTATCTTACTTTAAGATTTTTAGTATATCTCAGGTTGCGTTTGATACACAAAAAATCTTTGAAAATCTCTATAAAATTTTATAAATTTCCGCCTTCTTCAAATTCAAAAAACGTTCAATATTTTAAAAAAAAAAAAGCCAACAATTAGAATTCGGTTAATCAAATAGCAAAAATTTTTTTGTTATTCTGACCATAAACTCCCAAATGACACCGATTTTGATTTTTTTTTTGTGGCCTTTTTAAAACCGTTCCAACGGATTGTAGAAACCGTTCCGACGGAATCGCGTGGGTAACTTTCATCCAAACGATTTTTACAATCCGTTTGAATGGATTGTAGTGTAAAGAAGTTATGACTGCATAAAATTTTGAATCCGTCCAAACCAAAATCCAATCTGTCGAAACGAAATTTTACTATTCATCTCCCAAAAACGCGATTTGAGCGATGTGCATCAAATACAAAAAAATTTTTCAAATCACATTTTATTTTAATTTTTTTCACTTTTTGGTGCGCTAAACGCAGCCTCAATAACTTTCTTGTAAGATAAAAAGTAAGAATGAAATGGGTTGTGAGTTTGTAAATAAGTTATGTAAAGTAAGATAAAATGAGATAAAGTAATATAAGTTATAAATTCAAAAATAAGTTATGTGAATAACTTTTAAAAATTTTTCATCTTGATCTCCAAAATTTACAAACGTTTCTTCTTATCCTCTTACCTTGAATTTTTAGCATATCTTTTCAGTTATCTTCCTAATTTTCAAAATTTATAAACACATAGACATACCAAAATTTAAAAACGAAATATACATATATACTTTTCTAGGCATCATTGATGATAATTAGAAAATCAAAAAATAGACTTGGGTTCAGAAAATCACTGCATTTGATATCTAGAAAATTAAAAAGAAAATGCGGTTGAACAAAATATCAGAAGAGGATAAGAAAGAATATTTTCAAATTTTTTTTACACAAAAAACAAAAAAAAAATCTTTTGTTATGAGATAAGAATAAAAATAAATACAATACTCTTTTAAGTAAAGTAAAAACGTATTATCAAAGTGCATTTTTAATAACAATACTTTCACAATTATTTTTTCTCAAAAAGTTTTTCCTATATTTTTTATCATTCTAACAATGGAAAAAAAAAATAAAAAATCAAATCGTGGGGCAATGCTTCTCTCATCATCGTACCAATGAGAAGGCAAGACAATTGTACCGGTTCCAATTGGCATGAATAGGGGTACTCTATCTACTGAGGTTGTATTTGACAATCAAGCTAAATTCTTTCTTTTTTTATTTTTTTTATATCATATTTACCTTCTTATATTTTAATTTTTATTAAATTATAAAAGAAAAAAATATTAAATTAATAAATAATTAAAAATTAGTTACTAAAAAATTATTTTTAAGTCTAAGGCTTAGTTTTTTAAAAAAAATTAAGTTTTTAATTTTTTTATAATTAGGTACTAAAAAGTTAGATTGCATTTGAAAAGGAAAAAAAGTTAAGGTAGCATTTGGTTTACTTTTCTATTTTTTATTTTTTGTTTTAAAAATATTAAAATAAAGAAAGAGAAAATACCCTATTTTCATTATTTTGAAATTTTTCTTATTTTAGATTAAAAACACTCAAAACGACTTTTTACCATTTTTTATTTTATGTGTAAAACTATTTTCTGTTTTTTAAAACAAATTTTAAAAACACAATGACCAAATGCGTTTTGAGCTTTTTCTTTACTTTCAAAAGTATAAAATGAAAAATGAGTTCAAAACAAAAAATAGAAAACAAAAAATAAAAAAAAAAACCAATTGAGCCCTAATTTTTTTTGGAAAGAATAAAGGCCAGCTTTTTAATTTTTATTAATTTTACATTTTACCCTTTATGGTTTAAAAGAAATTTAAAATATAATGGGATAAATTTCGTCATTAAAAAAAAAAACCTAAAAATTTGAGTAGTTAAAAACTGAAAAGTTACCTTATATTCTCAAGTGGACACCTAATTTTTTTTGTGCTTGGAAAGAAGAAAAAAATTAATTTTTTAACAACTAATTTTTAATTTTTTATTAATTTAATATTTTTGTCATTTCTAGTTTAAAAAAAATTTTAAATATAAAAAGATAATTTCAATCATTTAAGAAAATAGTAAAAAACTAAATAGTCAAAAATTAACTTTGGATGATGTGGCTATTAATGGCGAAAGCTCTGGCGTCGTTGGAAGCTTTAACGTGGATTTCTTTATTCAAGTCATATAAGGTTTTTAGCCCCTTCGGGGGTGACCGAGTGGAAGTCGGGCTTGCCTTAAGAGTTTAGGCCTTTCGAGGTTTCGGGTTCGACTCCCCCACGGAGGGTGGGTTATCGCTGTAATGGCGGGGGCCTAAAGGCCTTCTCTCGATCGTGCCGGTCAGCCAGGGCTTGCCTAGGCTGGTTAACTCTCCAGGGACCGTTGCCGGTTCGGGTCCTGGAGCGTGCTTCGCCCTGTGCGCACCCCAGTACGGGGTAGCGGCTGCGGACTTCCACGTACCAAAAGTCATATAAGGTTTTTATTTTGACTAATAGTTTATCCTTTGTAAATGCTTGGGATAATTTAGAGGGATCGTGTTGGAAAATTATAAATTTAGTTGAGGACTTTATATTGGAGGTTGGCAAATTAGTTAAAAAGGCAAATAGAAAAGATGTTAAGATAACTCTTGATATGACTACATACATAATTGATAATGGTAGATTTTATAATTTAATATAAGGTGTGTTTAGAGTTGTATAAAAGTGTATAAAATGAAATAAAATTGTAAAAGTAAATGTCTTGTAATTCGTGCAGTGAGTGAAGAATTTAAATTTTATTATCTCGTAATTCGTGTTTGTAAAGATTTGTAGAATTTTATTTTATTTTGTATAGCTTCAAACGGAGCCATAATATTTTATCTTTTTTATCAAAAAATAAGTGATTCCAACTCCTCACATAATAAATAATATTATCTTATTAATAAATAAATAAATATAACACTATTTAGAAAAAATTTGGAAAAAAGTCACTTAAGCAAAAGAAATGTAAAAATATCCTAGCCAAAAAATAAATAAATAAATAAATGAAATGTAAAATTAAGAAGGCACCATTGTTTTGGGGGAAAAAAAAAAAAACCTAAAAGTAACCTCCAAGCTTAACAGGGGTGCTAGGGGAATTGTGTTTTTTTTTTTTTTTGGAAGGTGGGCTGTAGTGTAAATTAGGGGTGATTAAGATCACTTTTGTTGTTAGTTATGTAACATTAGAGTTTGAATCATTGAACAGTCCATAATAAGAGTAAGTTTGTAATTTTTTGTCTAAAAATTTTAATTTTATTTTTGCTACGTATCATTCAATCGAACGATTTTGATCGAATGGCTCATAATTCTGATATCACTTGGTTAACATCTAAAGTTATGTTAGCCCTCAAGTCCCTATAGTGTAGTATGTAATGCATTTTCACTCTCTCTCACTTTTAAGAATCTACTAACTTCAACATTTTGGCTCTATTTTGTTTGCTATAAACTTTTAAAAATTTTTAAAATTTCTTAAAAGTTATTCATTTTTTATCTTACTATACAATTTACGAACTCACAAATTTTTTCACCTTATCTCACTTTTTATTACTTCAAATACACATTTTTCTAACATGTGAAGGTCTTAGGAACACCTCACAAGCTCCATCCCAGCAAGGCTATTCGAATCCCCAACCTCTCAAAACAGAAGGTTGGTTATGAGCTAGTATGTCAAGAGTTGAGGACGGCTTGTGATTGAGTGGTAAAAACTTCCCCCGACCTCCTCATTGATCTGGGTTCGACACCAGGGGTGCCCTCCAACCTTCATTAATTTATTGTAACTCTTAATGGACTACGTAATTGATAGATAAATTGAAGTACTGCTCCTCATGTACATTTCACTTGAATCAGGAATTGTATCCGTGAGATCTCTTCGTGGAGAACATACCCACAAGCAATTTAAACTAATCTTAAGCGGCATGCCAAGAAGTTTTGCTCAATTTCAACATTTAGTCTCTCAAAACTCAAATATTCATGTCTTCAAAATAAAAAAAGACCAATTTCAACTTTGTAATAATAACTAAATATAAATCTTCTATTCCATGGAAACAACGAAAGTGTTTTTGTTTATAAGAGTACAAAACAAAAACTGGTGGAAGAATAATTGTACTGCTTAATTGAGGTACAATAAATCACGAAAAGACAACAAAATATACCAACATAATAAGGTTTCGTTTGGAGTAAGAAAAAATGAGGTAAATTGAGATAAATTAAGAGTTCGTAATACGTGTAGTGAAAGAAAAAAGTTGATGTGGTATAAAGTTAACAGAGATTTATATAATTTTTCAAAAAAAAATTACAAACCAAACAAAACATAAGTCCTTTAAACAATTTATTATTTGGCTTTCATGCATTTCAATTTCATTTATACTTCTAAATATTTCTATAGACTTCTTATTTTTGTGGTGCTATCGAGACGTTTTGAAAACATACCTAGTTTTCTGCAAACTGAAACTTGGTTCTGTAACAAAATTTTGATACTTGAAGGGGGCCAGTGTCAAAATCATCCAAGCTATTAAGGCTGGAGCGTTCAATCAATCCAGTAGATTTTGAGAAAAATTAAACCACATTATTTCGGTTAAGACTATTAAAAAAACCAAACAAACCAAATTTCAAGCAAATGTCAAATTTATTCCGAACTAAAAATCTCGGCTAATTTGGTTTCAAAAACCTCGTATTGGGTTTTGCTCTCGGACTTCTTAAAGAAAGAATAAATAAAACAGGTCTGTTTAGAGTGATAAAAAATAAAATAAAATGAGATAAAGTGAGATAAGTTGTGAGTTCATAATTCGTGTAGTGAGATAAAAAGTGAATAATTTTTAAATATTTTAAAAATTTTCAACAATTTTTTACAAGCCAATTGCATCCAGAATATATAAATTAACAACTCAAACCAAAATAGCTAAAGGACCCAATCAAATTAAAAAAACTCAGTTTAATTAGTTTTAATTTAGTAATTCTGCCAGTTCAGTATTTGCTCAACAAATACCCAACCTTATTAGACAATCAGAGTAAAATGAAGCTTTAGGTGTAACCCCAGACCTGATATTGCCGTTCATCCTTGTCTTATACCTTAATTACGCTATTGCAACTGGTAAATTTGAGGACTCGTTTGGAGTTTTAAATTTTAACAAAAAGACCTTTCAAAATCTTCCTAAAATTTTAAAAATCTCCATAAAATTCTTCTAACTTTTAACCTTCATTAATTTTAAAAAAAAGATACATCTACCATTAAAAAATATATATATAACAAATACAGCAACCATGTTGTACAAAAAAATTATTAAATAATAATACACTTCTCAAAATTCAAAATAACGTGTATTATGATCTGGCAAAATTTCATTTACACGAATTATTTACCATCTATTTGAACAGATTATGAATTTTTTAAGAATTGTGATCTTACACAATTATTTGGGTCTCTCAAAATTTTTAAAAAAACTTTAAAAAAACTCCAAAAATTTTTAATTTTTTTCAATCAAATTTCATCGCGTATCATTTTTACATTAATTTTTAATAACTTTTTTTTAACAAACCAAACGCTAACGCCCAAAAAAAAAAAAAAAAAAAAAACTGTAAAGATTGGTTGAAACTCCAACACCAAAAAGTTACACTTACAATTTTTTTTTTACCAAAATTTTTAAAGAGCCCTAAACGAGTCCAGAATCTATTTTTAATTCATGTGGTAATTTATTCGCGGAAATTATTTTTTTGACGGGGTTATTGAGGAATTCTCACTCTCAAGTAATGCTTCGTGCAAATCTTTCAAGAAGTTACTGAAAATTTCCTCGAAGAACTCAACTTCGTCAACTCCTTGCAACGACAAACCCCAAATAACGGCCGAATGAGAGCGAAGGAAGAGGACAAGGATCGTTATCCTCAGCGACTGCCACTAACTTCTCCCTAGCGGCAGAGCCACCACGTGTCATCCGAAACTTCCACTGACATCAGATCGGCCCATCCTCAACTCTCATCGTCCTCAACTCTCATCGTTGCTTCATTATCTATTGTATACGTACATTGAATATATATACATATATATCCGCTCCTTCTGGCAACGTCAGCATCCCAAGGTTCGTTTCGGTCCTCGAATCGAGTGACTGGCCCTCTCCACGTAATCGACCGATACAAAACCCTAACCCTGAGAAGTGAATACGTCGAAGATGGATCACGCAGCCGATGCTCACCGCACCGATTTGATGACCATCACTCGCTTCGCGCTGAACGAGCAGACGAAGTACCCGGAGTCGCGCGGTGACTTCACGATTTTGCTCAGTCATATTGTTCTCGGCTGCAAGTTCGTTTGCACTGCCGTCAACAAGGTACCCCGCGGTTGTGTTGCTATTGGTTTGAAATTGTTCTGTTTTCGACTCTGTGACTGCTGTATAATTTATCATTCGTTGTTCGTCGTTTTAGAATTGGAATGAAATTGTATTGGCGCGCGTGGGGTTTGGATGAACAAAATGAGAACGATTGCTCAAAAACAGAGAAATAGAACAGGAAATTGCTTTGTGGAAACATAAACTATACTTCTTTGATTCTTTGTTCTATAATTGCTCCCTTTTTTTTTATTTTTTTTTTCCGTTCCTGTTTTGGTTTATCATACATTATGCTCGTTGTGGAGGGAGGGTTGTGAATACAGGAGAGATAGTGGTCAAATTGTTCTTTCTTTTTCTTTGCTATCTCAGCGTCCAAACAGGGAAGTAGTTCAGCAGATATTCGGCATAATCTTATGTTTAATAAAATGGTATTCATAAAAGAAAAATTATCAAGTTAATGTTTGTGCTACGACACGAGTGTCTTGGTGCGACATTATATGCTAATTTAAGGAAACAGTTATTTAATCTTTTTCTTTTTAGGAGGCTCCAGTAGTAAAATTGCTTCCTGGACGATAGAATGATCTATGTTTTATTTTCCGGATGGAAATTCTTTTTTCTTAAAAGTTTTCATTTCCTTAATTTGCCATTCTTACCTGTAAAATGTTACTTGTGTAGGCGGGTCTTGCTAAACTCATTGGACTTGCTGGCGAAACCAACGTGCAGGCAAGAACTTAGGCCATCTAGAATCTCCATCTTCAGTGTTTTATTATTTCTTTTTAACCTTAACTCCTTTCTAATATTTCGTTGAAGATTAATTGCCTCTTCTTAACTTTAGGGTGAAGAGCAAAAGAAATTGGATGTGCTTTCAAATGAAGTTTTCATCAAGGCCTTGGTCAGCAGTGGCCGAACAGTAAGTCAATGGAAAATGTTTTTAGCATATATTTACTCTGACTGTTATGTTTTTTTTCTCTGAAGTTTGAAACTCCTTCTAGTGCATCCTTGTCTCTGAAGAGGATGAAGAGGCAACATTTGTTGATTCATCTCTTCGTGGAAGGTGTTCATTCTATCTATTCTTGATTACTTCGCCTGTCCTCTTTCCTTTTTTTTTTTTCTCTTTTTTTCTTTTTCTTTTTTTTTTTTTTTTTTCCTTCTGGGTTTTAAGTTTTATATGTTTGAAAGTTATACTGTTACCAATATTGCAGTGAAAAATTTCTCCATTCAATTTCTCCTGATGGTGCAGGTACATTGTTGTTTTTGATCCACTGGATGGATCCTCTAACATTGATTGTGGTGTTTCCATTGGAACGGTACAGCTCTATACTTAATACTTATAAATATGATGTTGATTTATGATTATTGGAATGGACTCTTGTGCCAACAAAAAATACTATTCAAGAATAACTTGATATTGCAGCAATCAGTTGAATGTCTTCTTTTTCGTCTAGATTTTTGGGATTTATATGATGAAAGATGGCGGAGAACCGACTTTAGATAATGTGCTGCAACCTGGGAAAAATATGTTAGCTGCTGGCTATTGCATGTATGGAAGCTCTTGCACGGTATGAAGAGTTGCCTTTCATCTTGTGTATCAGTTTATTCCTGAAAAATTAATGAAATGAAAAAAAAGGTGCTTGCTTTTGTTCTAGTCAATGTAGTATTTTTTCTATTCCATTTTTGCCTTCTTTCTCTCTCTCTCTTCCAGGGGGGGATGGGGCAGTTTGAGCTTACACCTATAAATGTTTTCCATGGTGGTGATTTACTTCTTTTGGGTTTATGTAATGATTTTGCAGCTCGTGTTAAGCACTGGAAGTGGCATTAATGGATTCACCCTTGATCCATCTCTTGGGGAGTTTATACTAACTCACCCAAACATTAAGGTTAGTCTCTTTTTTTTGAATGTTGAATCTGTCCGCAGGGTTTTTCAGTCACTTCAACACATCTTGTTAGTTGGGATAAGCAAGCTATTCATGTGTTAGTTTAAAATAAACTTGCAGTTACATTTGCTAGAGCTTTTGTTTTATATTTCTTTGTGTTTGTTTTTAAAATCTTTTGAAAATTGAAAATGAAAACATGTTTGGTAATGCTTTTACTTTCGGGACAACAGTTTTCAAAAATTTTGAAAATGATGAAATAAAAAAAATGCTTTCGCTTGTTTTTAAATTTTTGTTCTTATTTTTGTCACTTGCTATAATAAGAACCAATACCACTTCCTACTATCACTGCTACTCCCCCTATCTATCATTGCTCACTGCCACTCCCAACCTCCTCTGCAACTATTACTAACGCTATCGTCACCACTACTGCTATAGTTACTTACTCACTACCACCTCACATATGTTGCTACAGTTGTCATTATTTGTTACCATCATTACTCAACCCATAAATCCCCACCATTGTCGTTGCTATTGTCTTCATCACAACTATTGCCACCACGACCTTCACTGCCTTCTAATAATCAACAATTGCTACCACAACCACCTCCTCTCAGTCGTTACTACCACACACCACCACCATTATATACCTATCAGTACTCCTTACCGCCACTGCCACTGCCACCACCACCACCACCACCACCAGCAGTACTGCCACTACCTTCGCTTTCAGTCATTGTTATTCTCTACCATCAACTACCACTCCACACTGCTACCAACCACCACTTCCACCATCGCTTTTACCAATTACCACTATAGTTTATACTACTACTATCATATTCCTTAATTCTAGTTTTGCAATATTTGTAATTCCATACATTTTTGTCCTTTTGTTTTCGTATAAAAGCAAAAACAAAAGACTAACAACATGAACAGAAAACTGCAAGTGTTGTGAAATGGCACCTACATGCCCTGTTATCTGTTGCCATAATAGCCACTTTAAGTGGGACCAAAGCTTGTTGAATTGATGAGCTAAGTTTGTGGTCTTGTCCAAGCACATTTCCATACTCTGCACATTTTGACCTAGTATTTCTGAGTTTTTGAGTGACCAAAAGTAGCTGTCTTTTTTCCCCCCCTCCATGTGCTGTGCTGTAGATTCCTAAGAAAGGAAAAATCTACTCAGTAAATGAAGGAAATGCCAAGAACTGGGATGGTCCAACAGCAAAGTACGTGGAACTCAGTGTAGCAATCTTCTTTTTTTTTTTTTTTTTTTTTTTTTTTCTAGTAGTTTTTGCTTTTGACATTTTCCAAATAACAGGTATGTTGAAAAGTGCAAGTTCCCTAAAGATGGATCGTCACCAAAGTCTCTAAGATACATTGGAAGGTAACTCAAGTTAGAACTATTTTTGAAGTCATTAATTTCTTACTTACAGCACTTGTCCATTATCAAGATTGTTATGTGCTGTATTTGATTGGGTGTACAGTAAAATTCTATCATTGTACTGCTTTCTGATGTTGGATACTGGATATAAGACTGAATTAGTTAATCTCATGTAAACAGTGACACTAAGTGATGATTTTATTATTTAGCTATATATAAAATATTCGTCTTGTTGGACCTTTAAGAGCAGACATTAGCCATAAAATTTATCTCTTTAAGTTGCTTTCTCTTCCTTATTTCACTTGCAACTTAAGAATCAGATACATATCTTAGAAATTGGTGGCCAGAAAAATTTGAAATTTATTTCTCCTTATTCTACTTTGAGTTGTTCTTTTTGTTTATATGTTTGCCAAATTCTATGAATCATCAGAATAGAGTGAAATATCGGACACGTTTTACTGAGAGTTTATCTCCTGCTTAGTTCATGAAGTCTGACCCATTTTTCCTTATCAGTGGAAGAGATATATATATACACATGATATTTATATATATCAATTTGGGAGATTTCTGGAAAAATATTTAAGAGAGTTGAAAAAGATCCAAAAATCTTGTAACATGTGGAATAGATTCACGGCTTGTTTGTTCAATAGAAGTAGCTGGATAAATTGGGAGCTTCTAAAACTCAAATTATATTGTCACCAAGATTGAGCTTGCGCCTTTTGCATATAAGATAAGGTTGAAATATATGGGCTATGGAAGCTGACTATCTATTTTCCACATCAAAAAGAGGTTGTGATCAAAATGTACACAGGGCAAGTTGGCTAGTTTGATTCAGCTTCAAAACTGAATCAAACCTGTCCTATGTGCATATGGACCTCTACCCATTTTATGTCAATTATTAGGTGCCAACTCAAAACTGAGGAACGTAGTCTATGGATGGTCGGGCCAGGACTAGAGAGGTGCTTTAGATATGCGCAGTTCCGATTTAATGCCAGATAAAAGGATTTTGGTTATAGTCTTCCTTACAATGACCTAGGACGCGGCGGTAGTTGTGAGTTCTGACCATCTATATATAAATAATGAGCATTGTCAATGGCGGGAGTTGCCGCACAAATGGGGTGAGAGTTGCCAGAGGCAAACGGAGACTATCGCTATGGTGAAAGGCTGATGATGTTGTTTAGAGTTAACAAATGAGGATATATATATATATATATACACGTCTAGCTTATGGAAGCTAGTGAGGCAACGATTAAGTCAATTGAATGGCACTATCCATTGTGCAATCCAGGCGCTGCAAGAATTATGATTATTAAAGAGGTGAGAATATTGCAGGTTTGTCTTGTAGTTTCTCTACCCCTAACTCTAGCCACCAATCTAGAAGTCCCCAGTCATCCCGTGCAGAGTGAAGGACCATGTGATCCTTAGGGATAATCATGGGTGGAGGGTGCCCTCGGAGAAGGTCCTTAGTTATTTGCTCTGAGTTTAAGGTGAATTTTAAAGAGGTTGAGACAGAGATATTGGTGGAGATTTGGAGCATACAGCGAGGCATCCTTCAATTGAGCACTAAGTACGGCAGATAAGGTGCCTCTTATTGGTGAATTGACTAACCACACAGTTCTATTGTGGAAAATGTTAAAGATGGTAAACCATTTGTGAAAATTGTTAAAATAGTTATGCATGTACTGTTTTGGCTATATCTTAATGTCTATTGTTGACTGGAATGGCTGAATTATATCGTCAATGCACCTACCAGTGCTTGTCTCTTTGTGAAAGGCTCACAACATAGTAACCCTACAGTTTGAGTGAGTTTTGTGGTGTGGTCCGATTAAAATCCGTGAAGCAATGCTCTTGAGTTGTTATTGCCATTTAACTCCTTTATATAAAGTTCACCGGGAGCCTATTATGAAGCAATTCATGTTGGGGTTCTTAAGTGAGTATTTTTCTAACAATTATACTGTCGTTAAATAGTATGAAGTAAAGTTAACCTGGAATTGCAGTATATATTTTTGGTCTATTTAAATGTGATTTACAAATGGAAATTTTCAATTAATTTCTTTCATGAGAGTAGTTAGCTATTGGCTGGATATAAAGTGGTATTCACAAATGCTCAACTCTTTCTAATGTTTGTATTGAATTTGATGTGCAGCATGGTGGCTGATGTCCATCGCACATTACTTTATGGTGGTGTCTTTATGTATCCTGCTGATAAGAAAAGCCCCAGTGGAAAACTGCGGTATGCTGTGTAATCCTTATAATTTTCTATTCGAACATAAATTACAATAATAACCATTTACTAGTGACTAAATTTTGACACAAACCATGGTATAGGGTTCTTTATGAAGTCTTCCCAATGTCATTCCTGGTGGAACAAGCTGGAGGTCAGGCATTTACGGGCAAGCAACGGGTAATGATTAACTTTAACCAAGTATTTTTTTTTTTTTTTTTTTCCGGTTGTCATCATGACTCACGAATGGTCAAATGTTAATTTTAATCAAATAAACTTATCCTTAACCTTCCAACAAAAATGATTACCATTTGTTCATTCATGAGTTGTAACAACAACAAAGCACTTGCAGTTTTGATTTTCTTTGTTTCATGATGCAATTTTCATTGCTTTCGTTGTGCCTTGATTTCCCTTTCCTGTTAAATTAAATTCCCTTTGAAGGCATTTTCTGCTTCTTTTTTTTCCTTTCTGGAATTAGATTTCAGAATAGACTTGAAAAATCACCTAATATACAGTGCTAGCACTAGTTAAGTTTCCCTTTCCCTTACATTCAGACGCCTAATCTCCTCAGCAACCACTGGAACTGAAGAGAGTAGAGATGGAAAAATCTCATTGTAGAACCTTGAAGTACCAGTCTGACGCTTAAATTGACAAATTAGCATACATGTTTTATATTATGAAAAAAATTGAACTTTCTTGGCAGGCACTTGACTTGGTTCCGAAGAAGATACATGAGAGATCTCCAATATTTCTGGGCAGCTATGATGATGTAGAGGAAATTAAAGCACTCTATGCTGCTGAAGAGAACAATTAATATTTGCACAAAGTTTGTGCAGATGATGCCAGACTTTGTAATTTGAATATTCATCTGCAAAACCTTCCGTTGAGGTTACCCCCGTGGTGAAATAATACAATTGCTTTATGAAAATTCAGGGGTTTGAAGTTTTGTTCCTTCTTGAATTGCAGGTGCAGTCAATGCTTCTTATTGATAAATTAACACAAAATTTCACTTTATATTTTGTTGGCTGGGGTGTGTGCGTTACCGATAGTAACGGGAATGGGATGGAAATTTTAATGTTTGGGACATCAAAGAGTATGAAAATTCTAATGTTTGCGACGTCAAAGAATTAGATTGTGAATTCTTTTCGTCAATGTTTGTTATGTATGAATAAATTTAGGAATGAATAAGAATGAGTTAAAACGTTAGATTATCATTTTTTTTTTTTTTAAATTTGAAACGCATTAAACTAATAATGTCAACTTTGTCAATTCATGCTTTACAAGGAGTTTTTCCTTTTTGGAATGCCCAAATATCATATTGTACTTTAAAACTTAAAATTCTGCGAACATGAAAATTTTTTAATTCAATGGTCGGTGATAAAAAATCAACCAAAGATGAAAATTCCTTAGTTCAATGTTCGTTATTAAACATTAACCAAATGTGAAAATTCTTTTGTCAGTGAAAATTCTTTAGTGGATAGAATGGAGACGCTCCTCTCTTTAGGGTTTAAATTAATGTTGATGGAAAAAATAATAGAAGATTAGCATGACAAAAAAATAGAAAATATAATAAAATCGAACAAATTTTTTTCGATTCATGAAAATTGAACCCGAAGCAGAACTGATTTTAATTTGGAATCGAATTAAACTGAAAATATTGGATTGAGTCGGTTCGGTTTTCATGTTAACTTAAATTGGGTTGGGTCAGTTTAATTTTTAGGTTTGATTGGTTTGTTTATTTTCAATTCTTAAACATCTAAATAAATAATGTATTATATATTAATATATTATTATAAATATTATAATATGCATTATATATTATATTTTTTGGGTTGGTTTTGATTGGATTATTTTCAGTTTGGTTTCGGGTTGATTCAATTCTTTTGTCTGTTAACCTGAAAACTAAACTAAAAATATCGAGTTGTTAATTTTTTAGCCCAGACTCGAACCAATTTCGATATAGACCTGAACCAAAGTGGTCAGATTAGTTCAATTTTTAGGTTTTTCAATTTTTTTGTGTACCCCTAGTTTAAAGAGTTGTATCAATTTGAATAGTTGGTCTTTTATTTAAATTATAAAAATTTGACTTGATTAATAAACTGATTGAACGCCATAAATGGAGTCTATAAAAAGTAATATTACATAACTAAAAAAATTATCAAAAAAATCAAAATGAGATGAAATATTTGTGGCTGTGAAAATAATAAACTCAAGAATCTATTTAATTATAGTTGTACCACTGTCACCTTATTTTAGTTTAATTTCCCCTAAATTATGGAGTGTGCTAAACACATACAAATTATAAACTAACACATAACCTTGTCCCTAATTAGAGTTAAACCAAAATTTGAGCAACAACGGACACAAAGTCCCAAAAGAATATATATAAATTAGTTTCATCCATAGGTTAAGCAATGCTCTCAAAAGAATACTAGTAAAACTCCACAACCTATACAACCCCATCAAAGACAAAATGTAGAATATATACAAAGTCCCCACTACTGAGATACATAGTCTCTCAATAACAAAATAGAATACTAAAATAAGTCTAGGGCAGTTACGCCTCACGACCTACTGATTTGTCTTACCTATTACGTAAGTTCCTATTAGAACCTATGATGGAGTCTATAGATATGCCTACAAAATAATAATAATAATTGCCATATTCTAGCTCCGTTTGGAGCTCTCCAAAATAAAATAAAATCTTACAAATCTCTACAAATACGAATTACGAGATAATAAAATTTAAAATTTTTACTCACTGCACGAATTATGAGACATTTACTTTTACAATTTTATACTATTTTATACAATTCCAAACACCCCCCTATCATGATACTAATATGAAACATGACAAATATAAATCTCACTATGTTATAATCATAACATCATCATAATTATCATCATCTCATCTCAATATTCCATTTCTATCATTAACATAAACAAATTAATTAAATTGGGTTAGATACTCTGTAAAACTTATCCGAAATATCAGCATCTAACCCAATAATCAACCTTGTGCACACAATTGAGGAGTGACGTACAAACCCACACACACAAAGTTTTGGGATGTATTCACATATTCCTCACACTTAGTTGAGGATCTATTTCTTACACACAGTTTTATAATATCAACATGTCAACTTTAGACATTTGCATCGTTATATAGATTACAAGCCTACTGGTACGATAACCAATCCTAGATAAGTTTAGGGACTCTCAACCCATGTATATGTATACTCTCTATTTTAGTATCTCTTAATTTCAAATAAAATCAACGTATACCATTAAAAAACAATCAATATCTCTTCTCACGACAACACAACACATCTTTGACAACCAAAAAATTTAATCGCTAAGGGGGCGTTTGGTAGCCAAATTTTTAGCAAAAACTACCAAAATTTGATTTTTTAGTGTTTGGAAAATCACTAACTATTGTCACTTTTATACTCTGTTATAGTAACTTCTCAACTCAAAAGTTATCAAAAGTTGCTAAAAATTGCTAAAAGTTACTAAAAGTTGCCAAAAATTTTACCAAACATCAAAAAGTTGTAAAAACTTGTTAAAAATTGCTATTTGCTTCACCAACCACACAAAAAATTACAACTAACAACTTTTGATTAAAAAATACTAAAAATTGTTAAAAATTATGCTTCCAAACGCCCCCTAAAGCCTTTTCTTTTTTTTTTTTGTCGTTAAAGGTTCTAGCAACCAATCCAAACTTCATCGACATTTGGTTGCAAAACATTAGTGAAGGAAAGTATTAGTGACCAAACCTAAGCTTGGTTGGTGAAAGGTTTTTTTTAGCGACCAAAAGTTTTGTCACCTATAATATACTTTTTATTGACCAATTGGGGAGTGTTTGGAAGTTCAAAAAAACTCAAGTTTTGGTAATTTTTTTGTGTTTTTTTTTACACTTTTTTGTGTGTTTGGTTGAACCAAGTGAAATTTTTAATATTTTTTAGTAACTTTTGGGTGTTTGGTAAATTTTTTATTGTAGCAAAGCAAAAAAAGTGGTAACTTTTAGGTGTTTGGTATGTTTTTTTACTGTAACAAATCAAAAAAGTTGTAATTATGGAGTGTACTTTTTACTGTAGCAAATCAAAAAAGTGAGAAAATTTATGGTTTTGCCAAACACACCAAAAATAACTTTTGGTATTTGTTTGCTAATTTTTGAGTTGCCAAACGGGCTCTTGGTTGCCAAAAGTAATGTTTTTAGCGACTAAGTGGTCGTTAATTTTTTTTAATGCTTCAAATGATTCCCCGACCAACTAGTTGCGAATTATAAAATCTTTAGCGACTAATTGGTTGGCAAATATAAGACTTTTAGTGACAAATTGGTCGCCAAATCTCAAATATTTTGTTAAGTCTTCAAAATATTCCTCGACCGACTAGTCACCAATTATAAATCTTTTAGTCTCCAATTGGTCACCAAATAAGGAACTTATAGCAACCAGTTGGTTGCCAATTAATTGTTAAAAAATAAAACTCCGCTAACTTTCACAGATTATTTGGTGGCCAAAATATTGGACCTTTAGTGACCAATTAGTCGCCTATTCTTTCAAAAATCCATATCAGTGATGTTATTTAGCGACCAACTGGTCGCCAATGCTTCACTTGAAAAAAAAAACATTTCCTAATTTATTTTTCTGCAACAACGCACAAAAAAAAAAAAATTCACTTGTAATAACTATATAAATTGACCAAAAGAATAGCACCTACCATCAAATTATTTATTCCCAACCATAAAAATAAATCTTTAACAAAAGTACAACATATGTATGATCTCCAAAAGTTTCATAAAACTAATATATATCAGTTTAATATCAATATTACTATAGTACTCGACACACTTCTCACACATTTACACTAGTTCTCACATGTGGAATAGATCATTAATTCCTCAAATAAAACCAAGTTCCAAAAAACAACTATTTTTTATTTGGTTAACCCAAAAAACAATTATTTTTTATTTTTTATTTATTACCCTTCAAATTTGATTTGTCTTTAATGACAAATCGATGATCCAGCAAAGCATTACTTTTTTTTTGGATTACAACTATCTACTTCAATGACTTTTCATGCTATGTTTATTTTTCAAAAAAACTAACTCCAAAAAATCGGAGCAATTGGCAACAAGAACACTTTTTACACTTAACAAGATTCAATACCTTCAATCAAAGAGATCTATGGCATAAAAGGCCAACATTATGAAACAAGGGAAAAACTAGAAAGGGTAAGTTAATCTGGAAGATTTTAAGCCTAGGATCAATCCTCAATTAAATCATTAAGCTATGTCATTACTGATTTGGAAAGAATATGAAGTTGTGTCAATCTTTTATTAGCACACGTGGACTTTTAACAATGGAATTACTAAGTTTGTGAATGGGTCTTGCTCCAAGTGATCATACATATTTTCTTTGATTGAAAAAAAAAAAAAAAGAAAAAACAAGACAAAATCACAAGGTAATCAAAGAAATTGAATAAGAGATAATATAAAGAAAAGAAATTGTCCTATGACAATAAATGTTAAATGATTAATGAAGGCATTTTCTTTATATAAGCAAACATATTTTGGGAATTAGGGACACTAAGTTAATTAAATTTTTCCTAGTTGAAGCCAATTAAAACTAGAATTAGAGCACAGCTGCAAAATTCTATCCAATTGCTAAAGGTAAAGGGTATCTAACTATGAAAACTGCCCCCAAATGAGATTTCCATATTTGAACCCACCCAGTACCTTAATCATAGTTATAGGCTTTGTGAGATCCAAAAACATACACTTGAACTATATATATTTATACCAAATCCATACATGAGCTTAAGATGCAAAACACCCATTTCCCAAAAAATGTATTTCAATGTTTTCAAATTTCTTATAATCCAAATTCTAATTTACAGGCACAACAGATACTCATGAGGATAAGAAAAGCAAGGAGAGAAAAAAAATGCATTTCATCTCCATGAAACAAAAAAATACACTTTATCTTAAAACAAAAAAATAAAAAATAAAACTTGGAACATCTGTGTTGCTTGTGATGTAATCCAGTAGCAAGGGAAGTGAGTAATGGCAAGAGGAAAGAGGGAGGAGCAACTAGTGGAAGCGAGACTTCACCTTGGTATGTTGAGGAAGAGTAGTAGTGGTGAGCAACAGTAAGTAGTGGGGGCGAGCGGTAGACACTGGTGTTACACGGTAGTGCTGAAACAGCGGGGCACACAGTGACGGCAAAAGTTTCTAGAGTGGAAGGTAGCTCACAAAAGAGATCTACTTGCAGAAAAAGAATAAAAGTTGGGGAAATTGAACGGCGAAAGCCAAGGGTTGGGAAAATTAAACTGCGAAAGCCAAATTGAGTATCTTTGCCGACCATTTGGTTAATAAAGCCTTAAAAGAAAGAAAAAAAAAAGAGAGAAAACATACAATGACTAAAGCAATTGGTAGGCAGTGGATAACAAAAAAAATGAAACTTTCGGCTACTAAATATATTAGTCGGCAAAGGTTAAAAAAATGTCAAAACTTTTGGCAATTAAACAATTTAGTTGGCAAAACTAAATTTTGGCACTAGATATTTCGAGGAAAATTTTTAGAGAGTAAATTTTGAAAATTTGGCAACTAATTAATAAATTAATCAATGAAAATTTACTTTTAACGATTGGTTGGTCACCAATTGCAATTTTTTGAAACCAAATATTTTTTTTGTTGGCAAATGTTAATTATCAGCGACTAATATTTGGTTGGCAAAAGGAATTCTTTAACGACCAAAGTTAGCTTTAGTCGCTAAACATGCTGTTTTTTTGTAGTGTCTTATTATCTCATTTCATCTCATTGTCAATAGAATATATCATTCGTGTAAAGTTTATAACAGTATATCAAAGCATAACCATGCATCTCAATTTGTCCCAAGTAAACAAGTAAAATATGGAGGGAATACATACATCTGAACACGCATCTATACAGACATCTAATGTACATGGGTTCAGACAAGGTTTTGCTATTATAGTACAATATGCGAGAACAATAGTATAGATGACTAGATCCAAGCACCTATTTGGATGAACGTCCATAGTCTATGACTATACAAATTGTCATACAAACATTTTGATTAAAAATTTAAATATTGTTTAATCATGTTGCAACGACGAGTGCTTTGCTATATAATATTTTATTTCTAATGCATGTGATTATGATTTAATGCCATATTAATGTGTTTAATGTAATGCATTAGTAGACTTAATTGCTTGGTTATGGGGTAGAATTTTCAGTCTTGTTCCAACATTTAGACAAAATTTGGAGAAGGGAATTGGTTAGTGCGCACTGACCTAAGGGTTTAGGTGCACGGGAGCGGGGTCCCCGATGCACGCATTTTTGCCTCGAGCACCTAGGTTGTCACATTAGCCACTTGTACGTTAGTTTTCTTTGGTTTTTTAATTGAACAACTTGCTTTCTATTTTTGCCGCCCAAGCCTAGAAACCTACTCCCTTAGGTTCATCGCTCATATTTAATTTGCTTGTTTCATTTTCTTTTCTTCATTTTAAAGTACCCACATCCATATATATGCATATATGTATATAGTTATATATCTTTATGTTAACAGTAAATTGAGAAGGAAAACTAAATTTTGGTAAGTTCATGAAACCTCAATCTTGTTTTAATTCCTCTTACCAATCTTCAATTAGAGTTATCCTAAACTTGCTTGAATTGTTATTTCAGTGTTAGAAGTTGTAGATTGATCATACCAAGTTTCTGACATTTCTTGATTATTTACCATTCTTCATTTTCTTCTTCTCTGAGCAACTAAGGCAGGGACTAAATGTATGTTATTTACATATATGATATGTTGAGTATGTGGCAATGTTGGTTGTGCATTTGTTTTGAATGTTGGAAGCATATATTATAAACTGTTCCAAGTTATACATATATGTATATATTGAACGGAAAAGATGATGAATAATGAAATCAATCTATGTTTTATAAATCATAAAACGTCAAATTGATTATATGATTAAGTTTGTATGTGATTAGAGATGTTGATTGAATATACATTTTGCAGAAAATTGTTATTACACAAAGAATTTCGATTTCAAAAGATCGAATAACTGTAACTAAAAACAGAGCTTGAACTGGAACAACTACTGGAGGAAGCCCAGACACACATGCTTCTTGTTCAGGTGTACAGACCTTCCTGATGCGTGTAGGAAGGGAGCTCCACTTTATTTTGAAATAAAATATCAACCCCTGGGCACCTGAATTGAGGTTTTTCCCACTTTATTTTGAAATAAAATATTTATCTGAAGTTTTGATGCTAAATTTCTAAAAAGAAAAATAATAAGGATAATAACATTGGTAATTAATATTGGAAAGGATAAAAAGATGTGATTGTTGGTTGTTAATTTCGAGGTTAGTGGATATTGATAAATAGGAGGATACGTGATTACTCTTAGGTTGAGAATCTCTAAATCTGTGCAAGGTTTGGTTATTGTGTTAGTAGACTAGTAACCTATAATACGACGTTGATATTGGTTCATTGTGACTGTTAGATATTGATCCATAAATGACAACGCTCACTATGTGTATCATGACCTTTGAGCCTAGGCTCATAAACAATTATGACTCAATTTATATACATAAATTGAAAAAAATAAAATTAAATAAAACTAAATTTAACCAAATTAAATTTAACTAAACAGACTATAAACTTTTACACCTCTTAACATGTTCCTACCATGTTCCTACCAATCTAAACCTTCTTAATACAATCGATAAATAATAGTGAAAATAAACAAATAACAACAAATTATATTTACGTATAAATTTAAGGTTATTTTTTTTTCTAAATAAAAGATAGATTATATTATAATCTAACCTAAACTAATTTATCTAACTTATCTTATCTTAACCACTCATAACTTATATTATAAAATTATTTACTTGAGTTTTTAAATTTAACTAATTTACTTTTTTTAATCGTACCATTACTATGATTTTTTTATCAATTGATATAATTAAATTCAAATATGTGATTAGTATAGTTGGTATAATTTAACCTATGTATTGTCCTAATCTTAGTAATTAAATTAATATAAATTATTAGGAATAAAATTAAATTAATATGTAGTTTTAATTACAAACACCCAATAAATTATATACATAAATTGAAAAAAACAAAATTAAATAAAACTACATTTAACCAAATTAAATTTAACTAAACAGACTATAGAAATAAAGTTATCAAACAAAAACAGCCAACTTATGCTTCAATACAATATAACAAATAAATTAACATGTTCAAAAAATTCCCAACCCAGGATCCTCTAAAATTGAATAGAATTTAGTCAATTTGAACAAATTCAATTTACATGCAACAAATTTTATACATTCTCAAACAAACAAATAACTCACCAGTATACAAATGTGAAGTGAAGAAATGAGATCAATCCAGCCCAATAATACCCAAATTCAAATCCAAAATTGACAATAGAAATGTAGATTTCAACTTCTTCAAATCAGGTACCCAAATAACTCCAATCAAGCATGAAACAAACAAAATTCACTCACTCAACAGAAATTGAAAGTAATCTGAAACTTAATGCACAACTCACATGTACATATACGTATATATATATAAATGGTTGGGTACAATAAAACTCACATTTTTTGGACCGTTGGAGATGGAGGTGATGGAGGAGAGGAATCAGACAATGCCTGGCAATGGAGGTGACCTCGCAGCAGTCGACCGTTGAGAGAGAAATCGGAGGGAGGGAGGGAGGAAGAACGCACGAACTGAGCAGAGGTGCTGGGTTCGGGAAGTATATAAGCCGGTGTCGTCGATGGCACTGACGACACCCGGTGTCGTCGCTGGCATTGACGACACCAAGGGTATTTTAGTAAAATCAAGGTGTCGTCAATAGCACTGACGACACCCAGCACATATTTGTCAATATTCATCCCCGAGCCTATTTCTGTATATAATTAAATTAATATTATTATTTTTGTAAAAAATCCCGAGGGGTGTGATTGAGGTAAATCTTAATTATTATTATATATTTTTTTAATTATTTTTTTCAACGAAATATAGCCGCCCAGCAGATATTCACAGGCTAGCCCCCTCCAAGACCGTGTATGTAACAATATTCTTGTACGTAAATAGCAGTATCTTACTCCGAGATCCAAATCGGGCGACAACAGTCAAAATACTTCAAAACTTTTACACAAACACATAATAATTATAGAATCGAAGTCCAGAAATGTCGAGCGACAGTGACGACATAGATGAAGATGAGCTTCTTCAGATGGCGCTGAAGGAGCAAGCGCAGCGAGATCTCAATTACCACCAACAGTTCTTGAAGCCTTCCAGGCCGGTGGCCAATTTCGTGCAGCCGCCACAACTGGCGAATCAGAGGGGCTCCGCGCCGAGTAACCCTATCCCGAACGCCCCCCAGATGCAGAGGAAGGTTCAACAGCAGCAGCGGCCGTCGATGGACGACGACGATTCGGAGGTTGGGATGCTGAGCATTTCCTCCGGGGATGAGGACGAGTCGAAGGATCGGGGATTCGGGTCGCGGAATCGGGCTGGGATCGGTGGGAGGACCGGGAAGGTTGATGATAGGGACTGGGATGGTGGGGAGCCCGATTGCTGGAAGCGGGTTGACGAGGCTGAGGTATGGACCCGTGTATGAAAACAGGGTATTGTAAGAACACGTTAAAGAATAAAGACATACTTTTTATAC